>CM029556.1:22285753-22899920 GCA_017141385.1 Sogatella furcifera
ATATACCGCTCTTCTTACTTTGAAACTCTTGAGAGGCCAAATTACGATTCTCAAACTATTTTCGACATTTGGAGAAATAATTTCAATTGTTTTTGAACAACTTTCTCGCTTTCACTACCCAATTATCTTCTCAAAAAAAAGTTTCTAGATCATTGAAAATTTCATGTTTTCTGTTCGAGTAGACCTGACATTGGCAAACATATTCATTAATTGAAACATAATATTATTGGTCGTATATAAAAAATTCAAAACCCATTAGAAAGCTCGAATTCTCCTTGTCATTTTGATGTAAAAAACTTCATTTTTACCACAACCCATGATTGTGAGAGAGGTGATATACAAAAGAAAGTAATATTTTCGCGATTTTTAATTTTTTATTTCCTTTGAATCCTTCTACCCAGGAACTTTTTTAATACTACTGGCATATCAAGGATGAAATTCTACGTCTAGATATGGGGTTTCATCGTGAATTTGAAGATGTTCCAATTTAACACAATCTGTCAACGTAGATATTTCTCGGGTGGAGGGGGTTTTTGTCAACTTAGATTGCGCCGACTATAGTGTAGGATAGGTCCCAATTTCGGGGGGATATATCCCTTCATTCCCCCCTCCCCGGGTTTGCCACTGATAGCTACCACAATATCACATTCACAACCACTTAAAAAGTGAATGAATAAATGTAATTTTGCTCTCACATATAATACAGTAAGGATTTTTGTTTTTCTAACCAGATGGAATGATGAGGAAACCAGTTGAAGAACTGCCGACAAGGTCTTCTGAAGGCGATCGATATGGTGGGGGTAGTTCGAGTCGTTGGAGTAGTTCGAGTGGTGGGGGTGATCCAGTAGGGTTTTGGGGCATGCTCTGCTGCTGCTTTGCGTTAGGTGGTGGTGTGCCTTGTCTGTAATATAATATAATATAATATAATATAATATAATATAATATAATATAATATAATATAATATAATATAATATAATATAATATAATATAATATAATATAATATAATATAATATAATATAATAATATTATGATACTGTATAATATAAGTCAGCCTAAAAAATTCAACTGTAGTTACTGAGCCACTGTTGATATTATAGAACATGTTCCTAAAAGGGGTCTCAGACAAGACAAAAAGTGCCAGGAAAAGTGCCTTTTTACAAGGCACTTCTACAGTCGCTTTTCACTTACCAGCTTCTAATTTATTGATTACAGATTACAGACCCCCTTCATTGATTACATTGGAGCACAAATTGTGTTAATCCCATACTTTGGAATCACTTAGACAAAATCTATATGAATATTTTCATTGAAATAATACATGATTTAAATAATAGTATTATCATTGCAATAATATTATTTATATATCATTGAAATGATACATAATTTCAAAACTCTGATTGATAAAAATTCTTATTTTTGTTTTTTTATTTTAAATTAGAATCTCTTGCAGTGATAAAGTAGACATCGTTATAATTTGATAGAGGAAACATTCTTTTTTATGTGTTTACTGCGATAGCTTAATTATTTAGTAGTTTAATCAATTAGAATTCTTGTACAACTGACCTCGTGTATTGTAATCAGTGTGTGTATATTAAACAATCATGATAATTTCTTTGTTAAATAATTTCAATATCTGTAGTGGCCTATTAATATAGTGTTGCTTTTCTTGAAGAACAGGATGATAATGTACGGTATTGCATTGCATTGCCATTGATCCACAGTGATTAATACATTGATATACACAGTGCACTTCTACTAGAACTAGAATATTTAACAAAATTGTTTTCTAGTATCCGTGGTACAAACTATTCGACTGGACCGGCATTCAGCCCTTCTAGAAGTTGATTATTTTTGTTATAACTATTATAACCATATCAGTCCCACAAAGGCTCTTTATGCCTCGGGATGCTATTATTTTTATAATTCCTACCTAGTTTTTAAGTGGACTTAGAATTTGTGTTAAAATCATTTATGCATATTCCTAAAATTAATAAAATTAGTTGAGAAATTAATTGAAAAAAGTTCAATGGCACTGGCGGCACGTGCCCACGAAACAGGTGAAGTGCTGTACAATAAAAAATATGGACACCTCACCTGTTTCGTGGGTACGAGCCGTTAATGGAATGGCGGTGAGTGTGTAAATCTTACCCAGATCTCATAAATCACGATCAAAAGTTGCAAAATCGCCATTAAACACGGATTTCTCACTTGTGCTATGTTGTCTATTCTGTCTTCTTTCGATCGGGTTTTCTGAGATTTGGGTAAGATTCACACAATTACCGCATTCAACTTTTTCTTCAGAATTGAGTTGTCTTAAACTTCTATTGATCAAAAATACAAATTTAAAATTTCATATCCAGTTATTAAAGCTCCATTGTTGAAAATTGTAATTTCTAAAATTTTTCAATTGTTACAATGTTACAATTTTCTAACTCCATTGAACTTCTCAGCTAATTTTACATGAGAAATTGATAATATAAATAAGGCCTCTGGAGAATTAGAAAATCTTACATATTGAAATGAATTTAAATGTAAATATAGATGAAAATTTATATTTAGTTCCTGTATATGATATTTAGCATCATTTTATCAAAAATAGCTAACATCGTTGTTGTTGTTGATTTTTTAAAACATATATAACTTGATTATTGAGGATTCGATCACATTTCAAGTCTATAATTATTTTAACGAATCAAATTGTGTTTGTTACTACTTGTGACACTCATTGGAAAATGTAAAACTGATGAATCTTGGAATTTTCCATCTAAATCATGTACAGTATAACATGACCACCTCATTTGAGAGAATAAAATTGATCGATGCCAGGATACGGAGCAGTGGGAATAAATTTTAGTATCACGAACCTATATGTTTCAAGTTGACTTACGTGAAAATAGTTTTGTTGCTATTATTGACATCCTTGAGATAGAAAAACGACTCCAGCTTGGTCAGTATTTTTTCAAGAATTATAAATGTTGTCTTAATAGTAGGTAAAATTGTTTCCTACAATTTAAGATCAAATTGATAATTTTTTAACCAATATTGACCGAGCCCGAGTCATTTTTCCATCTTGCCAGAGGGTCTTCTTTGCTTGGATAGACTATGCGAACAAAACAAACTATGCAATAATAATTAGTTTGGGAAGCGGCTTGTCCCAGTGGTAGAGAGCGTCTAATCGGTGAGATTAGATAAGCGACGTGCCTCTATCACCACTGTTGTAACGGTGACCGGCTCCTCTGAATTCAATTCATGAGCCTCAAAAATCGCTTCCCGGTGGTTCGGAACCCACCTAAAGCAGTAGGTCCATTCATCTCTCATCATCATCCTTCCCATTACCCACGCACAGGCCAGAAAAAAATTAGAGAATTTTCAATGTCTTACAAAATAAATAAGTCGAAATAATTTGAAGCAGAAAAGAAACAGCATTACAGAACAAGAATGGAGGTTGGCATAAGCAGCCTTGAAAAATTATAATCATTTTTATTCATGCTTGATCATGGACAAACATGTATTTTTAGAACAGATTGACGTCATTTCACTTATAGGACCACTAACCAATATTTTATTACAAGTATTCAGTATTGTAGTGGATACGAGAGAATGATGCTGATACTTTTTGTGTTTTCTGTGGGATTTGGCATTTTAAGGTAAGTAGATTCCAATTCTCCTCATCTTTAACAAAATTCTGATTTTTTTTACAGGTATGATTCTATAAATTCGCAGGTTGATATTGTCGTAAAAACGTTTGAAACATTCTTTTAAACTGCATTTGAACGGCTTATGGGCATTGTCACTGGAAGCCAAGGGCGTCCGCCCCCCAAAACTCCAGAACAATTTTCCCAGGAAATTGTTTCTCCTGTTATAAACTCATTTATAATTTCCGTGAAAACGGCATAATGGGTACAAAAGAAGAAGAAGAAGAAGAAGAAGAAGAAGAAGAAGAAGAAGAAGAAGAAGAAGAAGAAGAAGAAGAAGAAGAAGAAGAAGAAGAAGAAGAAGAAGAAGAAGAAAAAGAAGATAATTTTCGTTTTCCTGAAACTAGTATAAGTCTGTCCAAGCAAAGAAGACATTCAGGTAAAATGGTAAAATGACTCCAGCTCTCAATATTTGGTTCAAAAATTATAAATTTTGTCTCAAATTGAAGATTAGGACTCTTTCTACAATTCGAGACTGAATCTAAAATTTTTGAACCAATATTGACCGAGCTTGAGTCATTTTCTCATCTTGCCAGAATGTCCTCTTTGCTTGGACAGACTATATCATTCCTCAAGATTCCCTTTCCACATATCGTAGCTCCAAACCTTTCACTACATTCATTTCATTGTTTAATGTTGCCATGATTCAATCTATTTCTTGCCGTAAATTAGTTTGATTGCAATGGAAAATTTGAAATGTAATATTAAAGAGAGAATTATATCCAAATAATTTCAAATTCGAGTAGGCCTGTTATATATTTTTTCTAATTTTTAGCTTGATGCCAGCATATTATCGTCTAGAAACATTTAAGCTCAACTCATATCTCATAATAGAATTAGAAAACTTTTATATATATATATATATATATATATATATATATATATTTTTTTTTATTAGCAGTATTGTAGCCGAGAAAGAAAAAGCTTTAATATAATAACGTTTTTAGTCTGAGACAGCTATATCTATGAAAGTGAAATGGCAATTGGCAATGACTGACTGATTCATTCATTCATCAGCACCAGAACTAAAAATCCACTGAACCGAATGCATTCAAATTTGACAGGCATGTTCAGTTGGACGTTCAGACGCGCACTAAGAACAGATTTTTGAAACTTTTTAAGGATACGCCCAATATTTGCATTTTTTATTGTTTTTCTGCGCTCCCTCAGTTTTTTCGAGACCCAATCGGTAGAAAATATTGATATTTGGTGGGCAGGTTCAGAAATGATATCTGTTAGAATACTTTCGAAATCCGTTCAAGATCACGCTAGTATAATCAGTTTTTTCAAAATTGTAGATGTATTGCGGGTTGCATATCTTTCGCCTTGATACTTGAATCCTTACTGCAAATTCAATGATTCAGCGAGATTATAAATGAACTAATTTGGAAGATATTGATTCAAGTTTCAAACTATGTCCGATATACTTCCCAAGGTTACACTATATTAGCGTTTTACTATTTTTGGAATTTCCGTATAGTTTTTCCTAGATTTTTCGAGAACGGATTGGCAGAAAATATTTAAATTTGGTAAACAGGTCGAGATTATGTCTAGAAATGCTGTGTTCAATAAATTTCGAATGCCTTCTGAAGTTACGCATTTAATACGGTTTTCCAATTGTTGGAATCTGCACTTTTATTTATTTCGCAGAAACTACAGAACTAAATACGTTCAAATCATACACTCAGGTTGAGCTGAGGTAATAGCAGGGGTGCCCATCCCCCCCAAGGCGGATGGCGCAAAATCCCCCCCAAAATTCACTAATAGTCCTATAATCCCTCAAAACCCCCACCTTACCCCCCCCAATCACCACCAACAAAACGTGAGAATCAAAATGTTACCAATAGAATCGTTAACTTTATTGATTGAAAAAACTATATTTCAGAAAAAATTGATTTTGATTTCAAAATTACTTCATTTAATGTAACTTCCAACTTGAAGCATAACACTTTCAAAAAATAGAATACAATATGTAAGTTATTCCGAGACAGAAATTCATTACATGATAATCATAGAGTATTACTTTCAAAACACTTGAATGCAATTACGTGTTTTAACTGACTTCAGAGAAAATTCTTGCACAGATCAAATATTTTGTTTTGGAAGAGACAAAAATTCACATCATTGATAGGGTACCAATCTGCCAGTTTTGAAAATAGTTGAACATTCTCTCAGACTGAAATGAGAGGGCTATAATATTATTACGAATCAGTATATCTCCAACAAATCTTATAATATACGGTATATTATGAGTAATATACGGTATAGTACTGTAATAGGTCGAACATATGAGCACTGGATTATGAATATACTCATGAATCTATGAATACTCATAGATTATACTTATACATACTTATACTTATACTTATACTTATACTTATACATATACTTATGAATATACTTATGAATATGCATATGAATCGATACTCAATTCAATTATTACATTATTATGATAGATGTATATTTTCGAACAAAGAAAATAGGTACTATATGTATCAACATACCATGTAAATTTTATGAATTATAAGCTAAAATAGCGTAAAATGATTCAAACTTGGAATAAAGTTTTTCTATTTTAAGATAATGGTTAGTTTTTCATTTGAAAATTCATAACTTAGTTTATTGCAATTCTACCCTGCTTGGGGAGATAGGCTTGTCTTTTGTATTCACTCGTTTTCCGTCTCTGGAGGAATAGTGATTGTGGGATTACACTCTAAATGATTAACTGGGCGTTATTCAAACGTGTTCTGTACGTCACTTGGTTTCGGAAGCTAGCTTATGTTTGAGAGGATCAACGTGCTAAACACACGTTACTTCTATCCTGGGCAGCGAGAATGGAATATATTCCATTCTCTATATTCTATTCTTTATCCATTTCATTATTCTACTCTATATTCCATTCTCTATATTTTCTATATTCTATTTTCTCTGATCCTGGGTGATGATTATTCACCTCTGCTGTATAGTGGAGTGAATATGAAACTGGCAACCAGCTGGTAGGCCTAAGCCCTTCATGGGCTGATGAGCCATTGAAATACATACATACATAGTTATCCTAGAGGAGACCATCACTATTCATTCTAGTAGTAAAATTTGAGTAGAATACTTGGGAGGATTGAATTTTACATGTACAAGTTGATGGTCTATTCATTATAGTTTTCCAGTTCAGCACTTTTATATGAGTCTAATAGTTATAATAATGGTCATTAGTAATTTCACAAATCACAAATCATAGACTGATGAGAAACAGTGTAGTATTCTAAATTCAAAGAAGAGCTTAAAATGATTATCGTGAGAAATTTAGAAAATGAAAAATCATAGACTCTATCATAGACTACTAAAAATCATTACTGTTCCTAGCTCTATCATATAACTTTCTAGCAGAGAAAATAAGTTGAAAAAAGTGAAGGAAATTGCACTAACACTATGAATTTATAAACCACGTATCACCACGAACACTAACTGTTACCATACTTAAATTACTATACTTGAGTTACTATACGAACCATATTACTGTAATTAAATTAATTCATCGATTCCCCCTCAAAATTTTCACAATCCCCCCCCCAAATTTCGCGTCGATGGCGCAACTTGCGCCATCAATCCCCCCTGTGGGGGGCCCTGGGTAATAGAATAGCTAATTGAAAACGATTTCGGGAAAAACCCTGTCGAGTGATATGATTTATTCAATTTATTATAATACATACCCTGTATTTTACCCTATGTATTATAATACATACCTATGTATCACTATACATATGCTGTGCGGCACACAAAAATCGAATGGATATGGATGGACATAACTTTGTGCGTCTTCAATATTATTATTTCTCTAGTTCTAGTCTAGTAAGTTTCTATAGTGGTAAGTATTACCCACTGAAAATCTGTACATTCTTTCAAGTGTGAATCAAAAACTATTGAGCTAAATGTGCCTCAAATGTATTTCAGTTGATTTAATGTGTCTGTATCATCTAAGAAATATTATTGTATAACATTCATCATCATAAATTAATCATTCTACTCACCGTGTACTATATTGATATGGAGTGTCATCATGTCCTTGATTGCAGTGTCATTTCTGCCAAATACATATGGAACAGTGATATCGATCTTATCTACACGGCAAAAGAAATTAAATACTTTCTGAACTTCAATGAAATCTATGGATCGAGCATCAGTCCTGGATATGGAGCAGGCGTGAAATTGATAGTTGGCAATATATGGGTGGAAGAGATTGGGAACAGTTCTTATACGGTCAAGTGAGTTTTTAATGGATTTAGAAAAACCACCGTTATAATAACGTGACATAGGTGATAGAATATGAGATATACAAACAGTATAAAATTATACAATGGAGTACTATACATGGATTTTGTATCAAGGAGCTTCAGGCTATCAATTTGTAGACCTTTGTGACTTTTTTTTATGATGCCCACATAAGCATTTTAGCTTGTGCGTGGGTAATGGATCTTGAGTGTTAAGGTGATTGATGAGGTGAAAAACATCCATGCCACTGGGATTCGAACCCAGACCTGCGGCAGTGCTAGTGGACTGAAGGTTGTGACGCCCTAGCCCACTGCGCCACCGAGGCCGGCAATGACTCCTTTTATCATTCCTATTTCACATTATATTAAAAATATATTATACAGGGTGATAAGGAGGGATTACAATACTACTAAGGATGATTCCTTACACAAGGTATCGGGAAAAATTTCATAGAACATACGCACCAAAAATGTTTTGTTATCTACCGTACAGAGGATGACAATGACGGAAAATTGACAATTTTTAAAACATATGTCTAATTTTTTCAAGGCTCTATTCAGGTTCCAAAATGATCAATTTCTATGTAAAATCAACTCTTGGATCCAAAGCATCCAGTTAAAAGTTTGTAACTTAAACGCGGACATGGAGATGATAGAGAAATGCTATAAAACAAAATTTTTCAACAACATAATAAGAATTAGGTGTAACTGGACATGGAATTATAAATTCGTATTCTAGATGAGAGTTCAAAATTTTCAAAGGAAGGTGAATGACGATGATTTAAATCTTACCCAAATCTCAGAAGTTGCGATAAAAAACAAAATAGACAAAATCTAGAACAAGTAAAAATCAGTGTTTAGTTGCGACTTGGAGATTTTTAATCACGATTTCTGAGAGTTGGTTAAGATGGGTTTATATGAAGCCAATTGGTGAGACAATATTGTCATAAGACAACTGATGTCGGGCTCCAACAGCTGATTTTGTCAATCAGAGTTCTCATTTATCTATACTCAGAGTTCTATTTAGTGCTCCTTTTTATAGAGCACTAGCTATACCCAGATGATGGTTCTCAAATCAAAAGATACGAGCCAGCCAGGTTACACGAATATTATTATTATTATTATTATTATTATTATTATTATTATTATTATTTAGTAGAATATAGGCTATGTTTATAACATGTGAGATGAGGGGTGACTACTTCAAGCTCACTATAATATTTTTCATTCAAGTAAATGGATTGATAATGTTTTATTAATTTATTATTATTTCTATTCGAAAAAACATAAGAGTTAAACGATTTGGCTTTCTAATGATTGATTTATTTTCAAAATCAATTTTATCAATCTATCTTTACCACAAATAATTCAAATTTCAACAAAAAACGATATCAGTGCAAACTATATAAAGTATTGAAAACCGATACAGATGGCACTGATGGGGGGGAACACTTGTTAAATTGCAGAATTGTAAACTTGTAGCTCATTTCCTTTGTGAAACGCCTGTAATTAACAACATGCCATCACAAGACAGTAGGCCTACTTGTCAGTAACCATGGTTGATAACAAGACTTGTTGCTTTGTGAAATTGGGCCCTGATGTGAAGTATCTATTGAATCGATAAATAAAATGAAAATAGATTTTTCATTTTATTTATCAATTATTTTAAATAGACCTAAGTTTAAAGTTTAATAATTGACCGAACGTAAGTGAGGTCTAAAATTCAAGTTGACGATTTTGCATTTGTTTGTATGTATGTATGTATGTTCCGCATTTACGACTGAACGCGGCAATACATTCTAATGAAATTTGACAGGGATGTTCCTCTTGAAACCGCGCGTCGATGTATATGTGAGGTTTTTTGACAATTTTCATATTAAGTACGATAAAAGGATTGAACTATTCTCTGATATAGGTATACTCCATAAATTTTCATTTCATTTTTTTTCATTTTCATTTTTCATCCCACTGACCACCTGTGAAAGGGGTATACGGATTTGTCAATTATATTCTAAGTCAATCTTTGCATTTCATAATGCAAATAGAATTCTTGAACGGAATAAGGAGAAACCTGTAACAACTCCTCTCTCACCTTAATTCTAAATTTCTCACCTGTGAGAGCTTTAATATGTGCTGGCAATGAGTTATAAAACCGAATTCCTGCACTCTTCAGCCCCCTCTCGTACATACTAGTTCGATGAATGTCGTCTCTGAGGTTTTGCCTATATCTAGTATTGTATGAGTGAAACAATTCTCCTGTATTAAACCTATCTTTATTCTTATCAATAAAACAAAGAACCTCCAATATATGTATACCTGCTAGTGGAAGAATCTTTAACTCTTTGAAATAATCTCGACAACTTGCTCTAATAGATTCACCCACCATCACTCTAACTGCCCACTTTTGAATCCTAAATATATGTATTGCATGAGTTGAATTGCCCCAAAATACAACACCGTATGAGAGGAGAGAATGGAACACAGCAAAATAAACACTTCTAAGCGTTCCTGTATCGAGCAATTTCTTCAAGGTTCTAAGATCAAATACTGCCGAGTTGAGTTTGCTTTTTAGCTGGTCTAAATGAGGTCGCCAGGAGAGTTTAGAGTCCAGTACCACTCCAAGTACTTTTGCTTCGTTTGCTGAACCTATATTACCATCTCTCGTCTCCAATACTGCTTCCCGAGCCGTCCTGAATGGAATCTGCATCGTCTTATTATAATTCAGAACTAACATATTTGAGGCCAGCCATTCTTCCAGTTTTCTAAGAGCTCTTCTACTTTCAGACTCCATGTCATGCTGACTGTTACTTTTCAATAAAATACTTACGTCATCAGCGTACAAAACACAGTGTGCTGGTTCAAGGTGTGATGGCAAGTCATTAATATATAAAAGGAAAAGCAAAGGACCAAGGACTGATCCCTGAGGGACCCCACTCCTTGCCTGTAACCATTCTGACTGATACACAAAAGGGTGAGACTGTATTTCTACCTGCTGATATCGCTCATCAAAGTACGATACAAACCACTTGAGAACCGTGCCTTCAAAACCATATAATTCCATTTTTTTCAATAAAATTTCAATGTTTACAAGATCGAAAGCTTTGGATAGATCAGCAATCAGGCCACATACCCTGGATCCTCCATCCACAGAATTCAGCAATTCATCTATAAAAGAAAAAAGCGCATCACCCGTAGAAGTGCCAGGCCTGAATCCAAACTGTTTAGGGGACAGCAATTTCAACTTGTTCAAGTACTTTCTTAATCTATGGAGCACTACGTATTCGAATATCTTTAGAAATACAGGTGGGTTTGCAATCGGTCTGTGATTTTCAGGAAGCTTGTGGTTACCTTTCTTATAAATGGGGACTACCTTAGAATATTTCAACTTCAACGGTACACAGCCGGCCTGCATCGATTTATTAAATACATAAGTGAGAGGTTCAATTATATGTTCGGCTGTTTGTCTAACTAAATAATTTGAAATATTGTAGTGATCGCAGGATTTTTTATTTTTTAGTGATTTAATTATCTTCCTGAGTTCTGTACTACTTATTGGATCAAATTCGTTCAAGTGAAAAGTGCATGACTGTTGATGTACATTGCTAAAAAGCTTTAAAAAATTATCCACTTCAGTATATCTACAGATGGCTTGTTGTATTTTCAGAGGAGTATTTGTAAAATAATTATTTAGTAAATCTGCAGCTTCTTTGCCTCCTTTTATAATTCCTTTTTCATTGGCTATGTTTGTTTCTAATGTTGAAATGGTACCCTTACCTGTCTCTGTCTTAACTAGTTTCCATATTGCTCTTGTTTGATTTGTAGAATTTTTTATAAATGTACTAGCGGCAATTATTTTGGCAGCGTTCAGCACCTTTCTATAAGTATTTTTATAAATTTTAAAATAGGATTCTAAATTAAAGTATTTTATACCTGACGATGTAATTAAGTGAATCATAGTACCAACTGAAGATGGCATTTTCAATAACAAGCTCAGTGTCTTTAATCTGTCTCTCAATATCCTGATACCTTGAGTAATCCATGATAGCTTATCTATTTTTTTCTTGCCCACTGATCTTTCTGGAACATATTGATTACAGTGACCTAAATAGGAGTTCATGAAGCTATTAAACATCGTATCGACATCTGTGGAATTGTAAACAGAGCGCCAGCATTCATTTGAAAGCTCATTATTTAAAGCTGTTACATTTTTTTGATTAATTACTCTGTACTTTTTACTTTTCCCATATGGCAAACATATTTTCTCTTTAGAATTGGATTTGAATTTCTGTAATTTTAGTGTAGCAATGCCACCATCGTGATCGGAGAAAGAACAGGGAATATTTCTGCCAGTACAGAGAGCTGATGGATAGTTTGAAATGATGTAGTCAATTTCTGTGGCTGAATTTTTTGTTACTCTTGTCGGGCCCTTAATTATTTTGTTGAACTTGAATGTTGTTAATAAATCTTTGAACACACTGCTGTTTTTGTCATCCTTATTGTAATCTACATTTAAGTCACCGCATAAACATACTATTTTACCCTTCTCTTTTGTTACTTTTGATAAAACAGATCTTAGTAATTCGATAAAAATGTCAAAATCCGAATCAGGAGCTCTATATAAACATAAGACTACTAATTTTTGTGGCATCTTTTTCAATCTCAATTCTATAGCGGTTACTTCAAATACACTTTCAATAGCTAATGAGACTATGTCTCTGATATTACAATTTTTGATAGATGTGTCACGAACAAATATACAAGAGCCACCTCTACTTTTCAATTGTCTACTAAACTGTGATCTCAAACTAAAATCAGGAAGAGCAAAAACCTCTAATTCATTTTCTCTCAGCCAATGCTCAGTCAGACATACAATATCAAAAGTAGTTCCCTCCTGTGACAATAAGATTTCAATGTCTAATTTAGAGTTAAGCAAGCCCTGGCAGTTTACGTGAAAAACATCGCATCCTATAAAAAATCATTACTATTGGACAAGACCGAGATATTTGAGCCCACCTGATTATCCATTGACCCACGCACCACTCCACCACAAGACTCACCTGCATTACCCTTTCCTGTACTGGTTAGATCCCCATTCACAAGTTGGTCCTTCAAAAGCACCCCGAGTTTAAGTTTTCCCTTAATCTTATTCAGATGGAGTCCGTGTCTTGTGTAGTCGGCTATTTCAAAGTTTCCCATATCCATGAGATCAATTCCATCAAATTGTGAAATCTGTCCGGTCAACCATGCATTAAATTTACTAACGTTCACGTTGATGAGTGGTCGGTCGTAGCGATAAGGTACGGTTGCGACAGATACCCTAGTACGTCTAGCAGTCTTGATGATCGGGTCCAGGTCAACGTCAGTAGGCTGAGTTGTAGAGTAAACTATGTCATTTGTTCCGGCTAGTACAATTACCCTGTCGTCAAAATCGAAATCGGAAGTCAATTTTTCTAGGTCATGTGTTACTGCCCTGAAATCCCCTCCTGGTTTTGCCATTACTGTAGCTTCAAAACCATCGTCGCGAACCATACGATTCAATTCCCATCCCAGATCCTTACCATGGCTGTCCGCTACTACCAATACTCTCCTTCTCCTTTTTACCCTAGCTTTGCTTGGAGGTTTCTTTGTAATTCTAGCTTGCTTATTACCTATCTCATTGTGTGCTGCATCACAGTTATCTAATACGCTGAAATAGTTATTTGTCATTGTGACAGGGTTTTGAGTTGTTACATGATTGAAAACTGTATCACCTGGAAAATAGAAACTCTTTAGATCACGCAGTTCCATGTCAAGATTTTTATTTTCAGCTCTCAGAACTGAATTTTCGGCTTCCAACACCTCAATACTTACTCTCATCTGTTCAATTATTGTTTTACTATCCATTAATCTCTTGTCTACATCCATGGAGTGATCAACTACGTCATTCCATTGTTTTTTAAGTATTTTTATATTCTCAACCAGTTGATTATTTTCTTTTTTAAGTGTTTCTATGGTTTCGTTGCAATGTACATTTGAGTGTTGAAAATCTGAATTCAAAGGAGACTTAGAAGAATGTGGAGTACTACTTGAGAAAAGAGTGTGAATAGATACAATGTCGGATGTGTCGTTTAAAGAGGCGAGAGATTTATTTAGTACTACCTGGTCATCAGGAATTGTCCTCAGTGAACCGTTCAAAGTTAAGGAATTATCCTCTCTTTCGCCGCTAGTTGAATTTGGCGGATGATTGTGCTCACTGGTTGGATTGGACACAAGAAAGAATTCATTATCTGTTTTTATTGAAGTGCTACAATCCTTTTTCAAACAGCGCCAAACTATGTGACCCTGTGTTGTAATTCTAACCTTTCTGAATTTATAGTCATCATGTATCACGGCTTCATTTCCCTTATTTAGATAAATGATTTGATAGTATATTTATGTTGATATTACTAAACATGTGATATTATAACATTCATAATAGAAAGATTTTCAAAAATTTCTACTTCAGATGATATTCTTTCATTGCAGTCAGCTGAGATATTTCAGATTAATATAAGGGTAAGTTTTTCTTTATGCGAAACGGTCAGATGGTCGACCGCAGGCTAACAACAAGAGCTGTGATTGGCTTCAGCTGTTTGACTGCAGCCGAACGTCGGACCGTTTCGCCGTTTCACATGAAGGAAAACATTATTACAATTATAGAGACTGATGCCCTGTTTTCTAAGCACCCTCAAATTTTGACGAATCGTGACGATCTGATGCCGTCACAGAGCGTGACTGTGGCCACTGCATTGCTGACCAGACTTCCTCGCGCCGACTTTCGGAATCGAAACAATCTGAACGTACCGTGAATACAGACAGTGCTTTTATGATGCAGGGAACATGGGTGTGTTCGTGAGGTCTACCGTTCACAGAACTACTAGCCTATTGAATCTTTTGATTTTAAAATCATCAGCTAGGCATGGCTTGATGAAAATTCTAATAGAAAATATCAGCTGTTTGCGCCCGGTTGTCTTATGACAATTGCCTCGCCAATTGACATTGTATAAATTGTAAACTATCCTTATAGGCATTAAGGATAAAACAAGAATTGTGATTTGCCACAGCTGATTAACCGAGTGGAGGGCTTAATTATGATTAAGATCTTCTTATTATGATTATCATGGGCGTACGCAGGCAGGGGAAGGGGCATTTCAAATGCTTTTCCACCAATCTCATAAATAGCTATTTATGTATTGAGAGCGTAATGCGCGACGTTATCGCTCGCACAAAACAGTTATCACGCAACGCTTAGCAGAGCGTGATAATTTTGCAAGAGCAATAAAGAAGCATTATGCGCGAATTACATACAATATTTTTTCTACAACTGCACGAACCTGTTAATCTACAGTTTTTTCAGTCCTCGAATACTGCTAACTATTAAATCACTCTTGTGTAATTACCGGTACAGGTACAATCAGACATTGTTGGCTTTTGTAAAGTTATGTTATGACTTCACCTGACCAACTTTTGGCGAGCCATGATCAGCTGATTAGCGAGTGTAAAGTAACTCTACTGCTCATGCACAGTTTTTTAGCGAGCGTAAAGTAATTCTACTGCGCATGCGCAGATGGTTAGCAAGCGTAATGAAGATTCTCCTCAGAAATGGGCTTCTTTACAAGGAGAATTCAGCTCGTAAAATCTTGTTTTACGCGCAGTTGTAGAAAAATTATTTTAAAGGCCTAGGGTGTTTCATTAATCCTTCCAATATTCTAGGGCATTTTTCCTGGGTGAGAAACATACCACAGCATCTTAATATTTTCAAACTGTCCGAAGTTTAGGATACATTATTGTTGACTGGTATTTTGAATCAAGCAATATGTAGAGAATTAAATTTTTAATCAGCTCAGTTACCGTTTCTTGTAGAACGCATTCAAACCTCACAAATCAGTATCAGGATTTAAAGGAGACAAAACTGACAATGAAGGAAGTTTTAAATAGATTGATTGTCTTTTGAAGAATTGCTTAATTGTTTGTCTCCTTCAAGTCCTTATTTGTGAGGTTTAAAATGAAATGAAAATATTCTTTATTAGAAAGAGTAAGGACTAGGAAGTCCTTTCTACCACTCAACCTTGAAAGTTTTGGTAAAAGGTAAATGGTTTGAGTACGTTTAAGACAAAAAAAAGAGACTGAGTATTTCTTCTAGGATAAATCGAATTCAAGCTATTTGTGAGACAATCAACAGAACTTTGAAAATGGAGCCAGGAGAGAGACAATTTGAAATTTTATAAAGTGATGGCCAATCTCAAATCTACTATATGTCTCTGAAACCTGAGTACGGAGAAATAAAGAATGGAGCAGGTTACAAGTGGCTGTAATGCAATTTTTGAGTGCAGTAGCCCCAAAAACGGGTGTACCAGAGAAGAAGGAATTCGAAATGTTTAAATTAGAAAAAAACTCAACATAATCATTCTCCATGAGGCAGAATATCGGAGACAATAAACAGACCTGGAAATATCACGTAAAATGGTTGGAACCAGTCAACAATAAACACCTGAAAGATTGAATTTGCTTTGAACAATCAGTGAAAAGAGTAATTGAATCACAATCAAACTTTGTGATGAAATTATTTACAACAGAATGTGGGGCTTGTTAGTACAAAATACCTTATCTCATCTCATAAAACTTCATGGAGAGTTAATAATTTTGATCACAAATCATCCATATCAAATTATCAACAATATTATGGTTAATTTATTTCTAATTCCAATTTTTCATTATAGAACGTAGTGAACTGAACAATATCATGACTGCCCCCCCTCTTCCTTTGAGGTGGCCTAGAAAGAGAGGGGTGGGGGTGGTCAACGTGGAAGGGAACATGGCTTGTCCCCCCCCTGGAAAAAATCCTGCGTACGCCCTTGATGATTATGATTATGATCTTCTATCTTCTATCATTAGAAATGATAGATGGTCATGTCTCATAGTCCGGGCGTGAGTGATTCACTTCATTACTCTTTTCATGGGTTATTTTTCCATATGAACGGAAAGATCCTTGTATCAAAATAGTAGTTTATGCAACGGTTGTATAATAGGAGCCTTTAAAGCATGAGGTGAGATATGAGTTAGAGCCACGGGCAGCAAGCAAAGCGAGCGTAGCAAGTGCTCTAAATATCTCACAAGTGCTTTAAAGGCCTAATACAACCGATGTATACACTATTTTATCTACGACTACTAGTGAAGTTATCAGTAGGTATCAGAACAGTATCTATATAGCTATAGACCACCAGTTTCTGTAAGTGTAGGTACTATAAAAATCAACATACCTTATATTAAACTTCTTCTTTTGTCTTCATCCTACTTGAATTGTTGATGATAATCAACTTATAACTTGGTAAATATGCCAATAATAACATATCAGTCAGTGCCACAAAACGCATTCAACAATCAACAAAATCGTGAGTACTGTTATAAAATTGAAAGTTATTAACATATTTACTAAGTTATAGGTATATTAAACTATTTAAACTTTAGACTATTCAAATTAATCAATTATTCAAAGACGTAGATTGAAATATTTACAAACAAATACTGGTACTTGATTCCAGTAGCAGTTTTAGGTTATAAAAATTGAACACCGTTTACTATTCATCAGCTGGTTTCGAAACAAGGAATTTATAAGAAAACGGAATTTGGACTGTATCGAAAAGTTTTTTCTGTATCAAAAAGTCCTGAGATTCTGAGGTCCTGAGATCCTGTTTTGAAATGATAGTCATTTCGATTTCAATTGTAAAACTGAAATAGGAATTTTTCCTATAAAATTGTTATAAAATTGAAAGTTATTAACATATTTACTAAGTTATAGGTATATTAAACTATTTAAACTTTAGACTATTCAAATTAATCAATTATTCAAAGACGTAGATTGAAATATTTACAAACAAATACTGGTACTTGATTCCAGTAGCAGTTTTAGGTTATAAAAATTGAACACCGTTTACTATTCATCAGCTGGTTTCGAAACAAGGAATTTATAAGAAAACGGAATTTGGACTGTATCGAAAAGTTTTTTCTGTATCAAAAAGTCCTGAGATTCTGAGGTCCTGAGATCCTGTTTTGAAATGATAGTCATTTCGATTTCAATTGTAAAACTGAAATAGGAATTTTTCAATATGCCCGTGAATAAAGTAGCTTTATTATATATGTTTTTAACACAATTTTTTTCTGTTTCTCATCAAGTTGTGTACAAATGCCTGATGGTGATGACGTTTATCTTGATGAGTACGAAACTTCAATCAATTTCATTGGGCAGACACCTAGGCCTACTTTCAAATACACGTTCAGTAAGAAACAAGTATGGAACTGCAAGTCACCTGAGGTAAGATTTTGTTGTTGTTGATCAAAGCCTATAATATTATTTCTCTCCCAGTGGAGCCCAAATATAAAATAAAGGCTTCCTGAAAAATTAAGTAGCTTACTTTGGCCCAAAATGATAACTTACTTAATTTCTAAAGAGATAAAATTCAATAGAAAACAACATGTATTTCAAAGTTAATTTTGGTAAATCACTTACTTATGGTTTAGTGAAGTGGGATGCATTTGACTCCTGAAGAGGTGGAAATTGACTTTGAAATACATGTCGTTTTCTACTATATAAGTGTTAATAAGTATTTCGTCATGGAAAGCAACATCAATAAAATTCAAGTAACGATTTATCAAAAAAGCATGAATTTTATTATGACAAATACAGCCAAAAGCACTAATGTATTGTTAACTCAAAATAATAACCTTGGAAACGTCGTGAGAGCTAAAGCTACTCGATAAAAGTGAGCGAGAAATGGAAATACACGTGAGAAATTAGATTCCCGGAAGAATAGAGACAAGGTGCTACCGTGCAATTCAGAAAGCATTGATTGCTCATTTTGGAGGCCTGTAAACTGAGTGTAGAGGACCTCAAATATAAGGGTTTTATTAATTCATTATCTTCATTTTTTCTAGATTACTTAATTCAAAGACTAGAGACTAACTTGATCCTGAAGTTAAATCATTGATCCTAACTAGAGGCTCGATCCTATTTTCCTCCTTTAGAACATGATTCTTCATAATTTTTATAATTTTTTGATCAATAAAGTTCAAAAGATTTTTTTTACATATAGTCCAGGCTTTTTAGACGAAAAAAAGGTGAAATCTCCTAATGAGAGTGGCTAAAAATTGGCACCATTCACTATAATGCCATTCTAAATAAGGATTCAAAAGTCGATACCTGTATCATGTCCGCTAACTTTTTTATTCAAGGTCAAAGATCACGAAAATCAGTTTTCTACAAATAACTTGTTTCCTGTTCAAGTTATGTTTTTGAATGTCATCATGAAAATTGTAGAGCTCAAAAATCCCTACAAGATTGGTGATATACATTTTTATCGAAAAACTGAAGGTTTCCGAGATAAGGCGCGGAGAGGGGGGAGCGCGCACTTTATCAAGGGATAATGCCTCATGAACTATGAAGTAGAATGTTCGATTCGCTGTATTATGTTGATAGTGTAATCAGATACTATTTTAGTTAAGAAATTGATTATAGGAAACTCTTATTATACAATTTACCCACAATTTCGAAATTATAAATAATGGAATTAATTTAAATTATCGGGAATATAGCCGATTATCGGAAATAAGTAATTAATACCCTGCAATGATTCAACAGCAGGTTGTAAGGGCCATTTTAAATCTGAATCAATACCTTTTGGCTTATTCCTTAAAAAGCTACTTTCTCGCTTTATTATACTGTAATCATGTTACATTCCACAAAATGTTTGTTTGTGGAATTAACAATATGCCTACTGAACTGCGTGGAATTGCGAATGTTGATATTGATGACGGACACATTGAATATTTGAAAATTTTGGTAACTGTGACTGTGCATTGTGCATCTGTATAGACACTATACGTATTACACGGAGAGTTAATTCTATTATTACAGGAATTCGATTGTCTATTCAGGTAGGCCTAAATATGATTTTTTTGCAACTAAAAAAGGAATCGAGAGGATTCCCATACCGGACTCTCCCCGTAGAAAGAGTTTTGTTGCTTCACTGGCGTCTCAAAAAATTCATTGGAAAATGGCCGATAATGGTGGAAAATGATGTTTTTCAAACTCATACCCGGAATAGCCCTATACAAGCCCTATCGACTGCCATGAGTCTCGTTCCTGGTAAAATCGCAGAAGATCCGCAGCATTGTTGAGAAAAATGGATTTTGCAATATTTCTATCTCGATTTTCTCAAAAATGTTTCAAACTATTTTCTTCAAACTGACACCCTATTTAGTCATTAATAAGCTTAATCAACTGGCATACATCCTCTTTGTGTGAGATTAGCAGGGGGCGCCACCCCAGACTTGAAAAGTTAAGAATTTTGTAGATAGGCAACCCGCACTACATGATTCGGTAAGTGGGGTTCGAGCAACGCGGGCAGCGTGCTTGGCGCTCGTGTACAAAAATTGTGTCAATGCCATTCCGTCGAACTCGCAATCAAAGCAATCCACATCAGGATTTAAAGGAGACAAAAATCACATTTGGAAAAAGTAATGGTGTTTCATAATATTTTTTGGTAAAATACCAGAGTATGATCCATTATCGATTTCACCTTGTTGATCCGTTAAATTGAAATAGGTACCAAAAGATCTACTTTTCATTCAAAGTCAAAGTCAATTCGGCTAACATCTAGCCGAAGCGCCGACAGGCGAGAGGCATCATGGGCTTGTGAAAATTTAAATCGCACAAATGATTAGTCGAAGCGCCGGTAGGCGCGATGAGTCATCGGCGAGTGCAAATTTCACTGTTATCATACTCTAATAATAATAATAATAATAATAATAATAATAATAATAATAATAATAATAATAATAATAATAATAATAATAATAATAATAATAATAATAATAATAATAATAATAATAATAATAATAATAATAAAATAATAATAATAATAATAATTTCTCTGGATGTTGGACGACACATCCAGAGGAGTTTATTTATAAATTCAAAACACTACAATATATTTCCAATATTAACTTACTACAATACAATTTTTTTCCAAAAATGATATTATACTCACTATTATCCTCACTATATTATATAATATGTGTTGAGGTTATCAAATTGAAACAAAATTTGATCAGTACAAAATATATTCTAAAACTATATCCAATCTAAACTATTCCCCTAACCATCATCTGCTAACTTACGTATAAATTCTATTCACTATATTAATTATCCAATTTCTAATTGAAATGAAAAACAACTTTCACCTAAATCCTATTCACTATTAGTTCCTCACTACCATAAATTCCAGTATTAAATATCCAGTTTTTAATTTTTCTTCTGAATCTACTAAAATTTTCCTCTTCTCTGATGTCTATTGGTATTCTATTGAACAACGTTGGCCCTTAATATCCTATTGATCTCTGCCCAAAAGCTGTGTACATTCTAGGTACTTCTTGATTATTGCGATTTCTTATTCTAGTATTATGTCTATGGTTTACAGTGAGGTTTATATTTTGGGTTTTCTTCATATAGCCTAATAACAAAAATATATACAATTGCCTAACACTCAACACTCTGTTTTCGATTAATAGATCTATGGTTGGATAACGGATTTCCCTGTTTCCCATTAGTTTTAAAATGCGTTTCTGTATTTTAAATAGTGGATCTATATAGCTGACATTGGCTGCTCCTCAAACCAACAGACCATACCTAATAAGAGATTCAACCAATGTCAAGTAAACAGTCTTTAATATTTCCTTGTTTACGATACGCCTCAATAGATAAAATTTATAGATAAGCTTCCTTATTAGTTGTAGTATATGTTATGTGCTTGTTCCATTTTAATGAATCATCTACTACTATTCCTAAATACTTTATACTGTCTGAGCGTTCTATTAATGGGCAATTACAATCTCTATATATAAAAGCGAAATGGCACTGACTGATTCATTCATTCATTTATTCATTCATTCATTCATTCATTCATTCATTCATTCATCACCAGAACTAAAAATCCACTGAACCGAATGCGTTCAAATTTGGCAGGCATGTTCAGTTGAACGTTTAGACGCGTGCTAAGAACGGATTTTATAAACTTTCCAAGGATACGCAAAATATTAAAGTTTTTCTATAGTTTTTCAGCGTTTTCTCAATTTTTTCGAGAACCAACCGATAGAAAATGTTGATATTTGGTAGGCAGGTTCAGATAAGGTCTAGAAATGTTGTGTTGAAATATTTTTGAATTCCGTTCAAGATTACGCCACTTATCAGTATTTTTTAAATTGTAGATGTATTGCGGGTTGCATATCTTCCGCCTTTATAATTCTTACTGTAAACTCAATGGTTCAGCGAGATTATAGATGAACTAATTTGGAAGATATTGAATCAAGTTTCAAACTATGTCCGATATACTTCCCAAGGTTACGCTCAATATTAGCGTTTTACTATTTTTCAGAATTTTCGGAGCTTTTTTTGGATTTTTCGAGAATAAATAGGTAGAAAATGTTGGAATTTGAAAAACAGGTCCAGATTAGGTCTAGAAATGCTGTGTTCAATGAATTTTGAATCCCTTCTGAGCCGAATTTGCAGGCGAGCGAAGCGAGCCTGTTTTTCTCAGCTTACACTGACAGAGGTTATGCAGGCGATTGAAGCGAGCCTGTTTGACTCACTGACACTACTGATACTGACGGGGGTCCAGGGGCGGAGCCCCTAGGCAGAGAAGGCGAGCGTAGCGAGCCTGCCGGCTAGTTTCAACTATTTCTATCACAATAATGGAGCTTCATTGTCGTCATATCTGGTTTTGTGTTATTTGTTAAAGAAAATGTTAGAAATTTGGTTTTTTCTGAATTCAAAGACAATAAATTATTCCTTAGTCAACTAGTGATTTTCCTTAATCCTATCTCTACTGTTTGGAACACTTCTTCCCAGTTCTTCCCTTGAAAAAGTAATGCCGTATCGTCAGCAAAGGCTATTATTTTACCTTGAATTTTACTCTGTCCACCGAGTGTTCCGACCTAAGCTCCTCCCCCATTTTGACGTCGCATGCAGGCGGCTTTAGCCAATGGCAAGTATATAAGGTCAACATGCTGCAGCTGTTACTTTTTAGGTCACAGTCATGCTGTGGAAATCTGGGAAACGCAAGCCTTTCACTTTTCTGGGAATCTATCAAAATTTATGTGTTTGCACTCTTTCAGCTGATTTACATAATTCAAACCTCTCATGGAAGAATTTTTGGCAGATATGTTTTGTTTTTTGTTTCACCTTCAACAAAATAACTTAATTCTTTTGAAAAATATTGGTTTTATTGAATTCGAAGTACATACAGTAATGAGATTAATTTATTGCGAATGTAAACTTTAGATTAGGTTATATAGGCCTACTTGAATTTGCAGTAGTGTGTAGTGTGAGTTTGAAATTCCCGGCTTAAACTGAGCAGTCAAAATAATATTAAAAAAAAAAATTATGTTCAATCGACTATAATTCTATCAAGTGATATTGATAATGATTGTTCTCATGTTAGAAGGATATAAATTTTGCCGAACAAACATAAAACATCAATACATCTAAGGCCACTCAAAAATCCGATATTAAAGTTCCAATATCGATTAGAAATTTCTACGTTCCTGGCAATTACGACTGCTTGTGAGCTGGTCGGATCATGACGTCAGAACATCGGAGGAAGAGCTCAGGTCCGAACACTCAGTGGACGGAGTATAGTATCGGAAGATGAGCAAGTAATAGCGTAATGGAATTTGCACTCGCTGATGACTATAGTCTTACCTATACCTATAGGTATACCCATGGATAGCCTACTCTTATTAAGCAAAATATGTGGTACCGAGCTTCGCCCTGAAGCTGTGGCCGAAATGTTGAATTACATGAATTTGTTATTGTAAAAAATGAATTAAAAATTGATATGATCACCTATCACTATTTTTTGGCATGAACATGTGTTAAAGACTTGAATGTAACTCCATTTACTCCAGCTGGATAGCGTTGGTCAGCTAACGATAACAGCCACTACTTGGGATTATTCCTGAAGGAATATTTAATTATTTCATTAATCCTGCCAGAGAGTTTTCCCGGACATGAGACCTGGTGCAATCTTATTTTTCCATCACGGTTATATCACATTTCAAATTTCGTGGAAATCGTTAGAGCCGTTTTCTAGATCCGTGGTTCCACATACCTACAAACATACATACATACATACAGAAATTACTCGCTTAATATAATAGGATGTGAATGGCAAGAAAGTTGTGTGAGTGTACCACACCAGATTTTTATACACTTTTTAGTGCATTTCATTCGAAAAAATGCACTATTGTATCTTATTAAAACTATTGGACTATTAAATTTATGATGTGATATATTTTTTTTCCGTTTCCGAGCCCCTAGAACACAAATTTGATGTCCGTTCAAATTCATACTTCTATATATCTATATATATATTTATATATGTACAGATTCTTGTGAACACGATAACTCCCGAAGGGCTTGTCGGAGAGCGACCGAATTTTGCACAAAAATCAATAGTGCCAATATCTCGGTCAAGTTCGTTAACCAGCCAAATTGGTCCAAAGGTAGGGGGTGAAATTAGGAAATGAAAGTTTTGAAAAATCACTACAATCGACCAATTATTTGACCGTTCTGAAAATTGGTGTGTATAATACTCTTATTATTCCCTACAATTTGAGCCATTAACGAAAAAAATTCATTGAAAAATGGCGGAGAAAATGGCGAATAATATGCCAAAAATGGTGTTTTCATGGGTTTTTCGAAAATGGCACTTTTGAATTCACACCCTGAGTCATAAGTCATATTAAGTCATAAGTCATTATAAGTCATATGATTTGAGTCATCATAGAATTGCATTTGAAATGCACTCTTTCCGACCGCCAGCTGCCGGAGAGAATTTTTATCAAATTACTATGTCTAGGGAAAAATCTCTAACACGCCATATATTTTCGATTATATCTCGGCTCATAGACCACATATGGTCTGTATGGTTTTCACTAGTTGATTAGTACTTTCCGACACTTCAATTTGAGCAACGTTTTCATTGAATTCGGTATCGATTAGTTTTCTAATTAAATGAATAAAATTTGAAGTGAGATAATTTTGATATGTTCATTTGTGAATCAGATGTTAAGCAAACTCCATCACTAATTTTCAAAAGCATTTATGTGGTTATCAGATGCACACATGATAGGTATGTTCTTTCAATTTTTTGCCTTCCAACTCCAAAATTTCTGTGTTCTAGGACTTGATTATGGGTGATTCCGTTCAAAATTTTAGAATTTTATATGAATTTTTAGTGCATTTGAAAAAGTGTTTATATTTTTAAAATTACTGTTATTTCGTTTTACATATGAAAATTTTCAAAATGTTTTATAGCATAAATAACCTGGTCGTCCTTGTCTTCTATCACCATGGCAAGTTTGAATGGAATCAATCAAGCGGTTCCTTAAGCGGTTACGATTTGGTTTGTGCATAAAGTAACGACCGTCGATCGTGGTCGATCAGTTGTAGCCAATCACAACTCTTGTCTTGTTTTTGTCTAATAAGAAGAGCTGTGATTGGCTACAGCTGATCGACCACGACCAACGGTCGTTACGTTACGCACAAACCGAATCTTACCTTTAGAGAAAGTGACTTTCCTAATTCATTAGAACTTCGCTTTTCTCTGCTCAATAATTATCATTTGATAATAATTTTATAGATCCTTGTTCCATCTATTTTAGTTATTAGGTTGAATTGAAACAAAACACTTCCAGAAAAGAATAATAAAATTTCACAAATCATGAATTCAGCTGACTGTTCAACAGTGTTTATACAGCTGACTAAATTTTCATCAAGCCACAAAAAACCATGCAACTAACTCATCCAACCGATTTGGTGTTTCGTGGTTGGATGGATTTGGCATCACCAGTGTGCGGAGCCTATAATCCTATTATATTAAGCGAGTAATTTCTGTATGTATGTATGTATGTATGTTTGTATGTATGTGGAACCACGGATCTAGAAAACGGCTCTAACGATTTTCTCGAAATTTGAAATGTAATATAAACGTGATGGAAAAATAAGATTGCACCAGGTCTCATGTCTGGGAAAACTCTCTGGCAGGATTAATAAAAGAATTAAATAATCCTTATTCAGGCATAACCCCAAGTACTGCGTATAATGGCTGTTATCGTTAGCTGATCAAAACTATCCAGCTGGAGTAAATGGAGCTCCATTCAAGTCTATAACACATGTTCATGCCAAAAAATTTTGAGAGGTGATCATATCTTTTTTTTTTACAATAACATATTTAGCCTACGTAATTCAACAGTTTGGCTGCAGCTTCAGAGCAAAGCTCGGTACCAGATATTACGGGTACGCGACAAAGTTCCCCGACAAAGTGTCTCTCCGACAGCCATTCCCCTTTTAAAGCCAGTTTTTAGGAGACCGGTTGACGGCGACAACTGGTCCCCTTTCCAAGCAGGTTTTGAAGGTGCTCCGCTGACGCGGATACACTTTGACGGCAGCGCTCCAGGGGAATGGTTGTCGGGCACGGGCCCGACAGCCAGTCTCCTTCTTTCTAGTAGGGGAATAGATGTCGGGTATACACTTTGACGGCAACGCTCTAGGGGTCCCGTTGTCGGTTGCGATCCCGACAAACTGTCCCCTCATAACATCACATGAAATCACAATTCCGGTGTGGTCTATTTTAGTGCATTTCATTAAAATAATGCACTATTGGTCTTGCCCTAACAATCGAAAATTTATGATGTGATATATATTTTTCCACGTTTTCGAGTCCACAAATTTGATGTCCATTCAAATTCATATATATATATATGCTTCAGCCGAAATATCCCTGGCTCAAAAATGAAAGTTAAGTCTAGTTTCTAAATGTACAAGTGTACTATTACTATTTTGTCCACATTTGATTTTATTTTATTTGATTACTATTTTTATCCACATTGAGAATGGGCTAATGTGCCGAAACATGTATGTGTTTTTATAATTTTAAAGTTTTCTAAAAAGGGTGTTTGATTTTATTTATTTTTCAAGTGTCTACAATTCTACAAGTGTCTTCTGTATCTATTATTACATTCATTTATTTATATATATATATATATATATATATATGTACAGATTCCTATGAAGTCGATAACTCCCGAAGGGCTCGTCAGAGAGCGACCAAATTTTGCACAGGAATTATCAGTGTTAATATCTTGGTCAAGTTCGTTAACCAGTCAAATTGGTCCAAGGGTAGGGGGTGAAATCAGGGGATGAAAATTTTTAAAAATCACTACAAATCGACCAAAATCGTTTTTCGATTTGAAAATTGGTGTTTATAATACCCTTATTATGTCCTACAATTTGAGCCATCAACGAAACAAATCCAATAAAAAATTGCGGAGAAAATGGCAAATAATATGCCAAAAACGGTATTTTTCATGGGTTTTTCGAAAACGGCACCTTTGAATTTATACCCTGAATAGCTCATTACAAGTCATATGATTTGAGCCATCATAGAATTGCATTTGAAATGCACTCTTTCCGACCGCCAGCTGCCGAAGCGAATTTGTTTGAGAATTATAAATGAAGTCACATGAATAGAATTGTTACAGTCACCAAGTTTCATGTCTTCTCATTTTAATAGAATTAAATATTCCTTATTCAGGCATAATCCCAAGTACTGCGTATAATGGCTGTTATCGTTAGCTGACCAACGCTATCCAGCTGGAGTAAATGGAGTTACATTCAATATAACACATGTTCATGTCAAAAAATTGTGAGAGGTGGTCATATCAATTTTGAATTTATTTTTTACAATATCATACTCATGTAATTCAACAGTTCGGCCGCAGCTTCAGAGCAAAGCTCGGTACCAGATATTTCTATTTGATGCCCCAATTATCATATGTTTGCCTAGCTCCATCAGGACCTCCTAAATACCTCCTTAATCTATTAATTGACCGAACGTAAGTGAGTTCTAGATTCAAAATGACGATTTTGAATTTTTTAGTTTGTTCCGCGTTTACGACGAAACGCGGCAATACATTGTGATGAAATTGGACAGGAATGTTCTGTGGAAATTGTGCGACGATGTATGTATAAAGTTATTTGAAATATGTCATTTCAAGGAAAATATGAAAGAAAAAGGAATTACCTGTGTACTAAAATAATATTACTATATACATTAAGTAGTAGTTCACAGAACTACTAGGATTCATTCAAAAATTGAAAGTTGAAATTTATACAGAGGTTGGAAAATCAACCCATATTTTCATCGAGCGAAAATCTGATCTACTTTACTACAGATACTAGGATACTAATGTGTTCTATTATCTGTGTACTTTACCATCTTTGCAGTATTGGAATAATAATAGAACGAATAATAGTTTGAATGCGTATGATGCTAACAAACCAGCATCAAGAACTAGATTACTAGTTATCTTTTAGTGCATTTCATTTGAAAAATGCACTATTGGTCTTGACCGGATAATCGCAAATATATGACGCGATATACTTTTTACACGTTTCCGAGCCCCCAGAACACGAATCTGATGTCCGTTCAAATTCATATATCTCTATATATATATTTATATATGTACAGATTCTTGTTAACACGATAACTCCGGAAGGGCTTGTCGGAGAGCGACCAAATTTTGCACAAAAATCATTAGTGTTAATATCTCGGTCAAGTTCGTTAACCAGCCAAATTGGTCCAAGGAAAGGGGTTGAAATTAGGGGATGAAAATTTTGAAAAATCACTACAAATTGACCAATGACTTGATCGTTTTGAAAATTGGTGTGCCTTATTATGCCCTACAATTTGAGCCATCAACGGAAAAAATCCAATCAAAAATGGCGGAGAAAATTGCGAATAATATGCCGAAAATTGTGTTTTTTATGGGTTTTTCGAAAACGGCACCTTTGAATTCATACCCTGAATAGCTCATTATGAGTCATATGATTCGAGCCATCATAGAATTTGAAATGCACTCTTTCCGACCGCCAGCTGCCGGAGCGAATTTTTTATTTAGCTGATATTCATGACTTTTTTTTAATATACTTATTGATATTCTTTTACAATATCAATGTCATCACTTCAAAAGTTATGAAATGGTTTGAAATAAAGTTATTGGAATTCTAAAGTAAATTAGAAAAGGAGCATCTGTGCATCCTATCCGTGAGGCGGTGCGGTCGCAGCAGCAGAGCGAAGCTCGTTGCCTCGATATTCATAAGTATTAGATAACAGTTGGACGTATTTCATGAAGTGGAACACGAATAGTAGATCTATGTTCGTTTTTATCAATGTATAAAATTGCATTTATTGAACGAGCGAAGCGAGTTTCTACTTCTGACTCAAAGATCAATTCGTTGTCTGTCTTTTCGTAAGTTCGTTCGTTTGTGTGTTCGACAATAATTCTCGAACGCCTTCTTTAATCAGCTTCAAATTCAAAACATATATTCTTCGAACCTTTATACAGGTCAAGTTTGTTGGACAATGAAATCGACCGACTTATCATTCTTTATCAGGCGAAAAAAATAAGCTCTCAGCAACGGTATATCTATATATACTCCCGTACCTATTATATTTCAACACAATAATCATGGCTGAAGAGAATGACACATGGAAAATTTTGAAAATCCATCTGATTTCAATAGAAGAGCTGATTGGAAATTAGCGGCAAATTTGAAGATATTATCTTGAGAAATAATAATGTTCTCAAATCAAGGGAACTTTCATGTGAAGTCATAAATTGATCTTTAGTTTGAACATATGATAGAAGTCTTTATTTCAACAGCTGACAATAGGCGACAAATTTGAATATTATTCTACCATCTATATCTATAAAAGCGAAATGGCACTGATTCATTCATTCATTCATTCATTCATCACCAGAACTGAAAATCCACAGAACCGAATGCGTTCAAATTTGGCATGCATGTTCAGTTGGACGTTTAGACGCTCGCTGAGAACGGATTTTAAAAACGTTTCTAGAATACGCCAAATATTTAAGTTTTCCTATAGGTTTTCTGTGTTTTCTCAATTTTTTCGAGAACCAATCGGTGGAAAATGTTGATATTTGGTAGGGAGGTTCAGATAAGGTCTAGAAATGTTGTGTTAAAATATTTTTGAATTCCGTTCAAGATTACGCCAGTAATCAGGTTTTCAAAATTGTAGATGTGTTGCGGGTTGCATATCTTCCGCCTTGATACGACCAATCCTCACTGTAAATTCAATGGTTCAACGAGATTATAGATGAACTAATTTGGAAGATATTGCATCAAGTTTAAAACTTTGTCCGATATACTTCCCAAGGTTACGCTTAATATTAGTGTTACTATTTTTTGGAATTTTCTTAGATTTTTCTAGAACAAATTGGCATTAAATGTGGAAATTAGGTAAACAGGTCCATATTAGGTGTAGAAATGCTGTGCTCAATAAATTTCGAATCCCTTCTGAACGGAGTTTGCAGGCGAGCGAAGCGAGCCTGTTTCACTCACTTACACTTCCTATACTGTCGGGGGTCCAGGCTAGGCGGAGAAGGCGAGCAAAGCGAGCCTGCCGGCTAGTTGACAATAATTCTTACAGTATTTTTGTTGAAAAGAGTAGCCTATATTATGTCGTTCCATTTGATTTCCATGTTTTGATCATCCAAACTGATAAAATGTCAGCCGTGCTTTACTACGGCATTCAAAAAATGTTATTAAGGGGATCAATAATAATTTATTCATTTGATTTATCCGAATAAATTTACTGAACTTTTGCGAAATACCACATATTTGAAAGAAGCTCTAATTGCGGAATTAGGGCTGTGGTGTAAATTATTTTTAAATAAGAATTTGCAAATAGATGAGTTGAAGGAAATTCTAATGCCACGTTTACACTGGATTGTTGATAACATTAGTTAATAACTTTTTCGAATAATGTATTATTATATAGACATATATATTATGTAACTCATCATATTAACTAATGTTATTAACATTCCGGTGTAAACGTGGCTTTAGTAGCTAAACTTTCTTGGAAGCAGATATTTTTCAAAGTGATATTGATTTTTTCCAAGATTACATTGCTCATCCAAAGTGTTTTTCCATTAAATACAGCAACTGTTGAGAGATCGAATAGTAGGCTTTTCGTCGTAGGGTAAAGAAGGATATAGCTCAGGAGCTCAACGGGAGAGGGAAGAATGATGGTATCGTGCCTAATGAGAGTCCATCGTGAATTTAAAAAAAAGAAGGACCAAAGAGTATTGGATAAGTTCAAATTGAATCATTTAACTGAAACTTAGTTAAAATGTTTTATTTTACCTTGATTAACCTAGGAATTCACCTTGATTAACCTATGAATTTACCTTGGACTTTGGATTTGCTGGAATGTTATCAAAACTGTAATTATTTTGAATCCAGGGGTTTCTGCACTCTAGACACACATTTCGCAATAATATCATACAGAGCTAAGACGCCATTCCTAGTAATGAAATTTAATGTTAATAGATTATTTGTGTTGAACAACTTTGCAAGGTGATTAAATTATATCTGTATTCTAAACACCCACCCACCCACCGAGTGTTTGGAGGAAATTCAATCTTATAGGTATTATGATTCTTTGTATCCTTAATCGAATACCTGAGAGTCCTTGTGAAAAATATAGAATTTCATGAACTGGCGTTTAAAATACATTCAGTTTCTATAAATCATTAGATATTAATAAATTGATTGGTGATATCAACATATAATACTATAGATTTTGAAAACTCCATATTTTTTTACAAGAATTATTCCGTTACTTTGAAAGTTTGTGACTTTGAATTGTGAGTTATTTCATTCGTACTTCAAAATCCCTCAAGGCGAAATTAAGTTCTCTTAAATTTGAGACCAAATTCACACTTATATGTCCAGTGGCTCATGGCCACCACAGACATAAATTTCTAAACACGTAGGCTCTATTGTACTCTGGGCGCCGGTAGTTTCGGAAAGCACCCCTTTACCAAATTATTCCAGCTCGTTGCATACGATTTTTTGTTTTCTAGGGTGGGTGTCAAAACATCCGTTGTTGTAAAATAAACAACGGTCCTCTATAATCTTTGCTATCCGATAACTTCTATGATGACTTCCATCTCACCTTCTGTCCCATTCTGAGAGTCGCCCCAGAAATCTTTTGTGTCAATAACAAAGAGCTTCAACACAATAGATGTTTCAATAACAGTAGTTGAGAATAATTGTTTTACCTGAATCCTATCCAATCCTCAACTTCTACCTACGTAGTTTTGATGAATAACGTGATATGTGCTTCATGTAAAACTCAATATTTTCATTCAATATGTATAACTATCATATCACATTCACAACTACTGGTACTCAACAAGTGAAAGTTATCAATGCTTGGAAAAAGTAGAAGGAATTATTACAATATTCGATAATATCAGAAGGCATTGAATTCTCGATTTTGCAAATGAAATTTTCTAGGAGTAACTTAGGCTATTCCTACTGTGAAAAAATACTATCGCATGTTGTGTACAGTCAAGTAAGGGTTTCCTATTTCATCCTTTAAAATACGAAATAAAGAAATACTAATAAATTATTTTTGATATTCCTTTTAAGATTTATAGTTTTTATATTCTCATTACAATTTCTGTGCTAAAAATCCCCTTACACCAACTATCGATCAATCTACCTATTTGCTCATCCTATGTACCCGAAATCGATTGTAGGTCAACACTGTCCATATCAGGTTCCGTACATGTAAAGTTCATTACCCTTACCCTGTAGACTGTAGACCATCATCACATGTTCATTAAGAAATATTTTTGAAGGAAGCAGACATTGACATAATAAGCAGAATCTAGACACTGAGATACTACTTCCAATTCTAAAAATAATACATCCTGCCCATTCACTGAATTCAACAATCTATCTGGACTCCCACGCTCCACAGATACTATGGGGTTTTCCAACTCAACAACCCTAATTAGCGATGAGAACAGCTCCCTAGTCTGGTCTAGGTAGAGGCCTGTCGAAAATAGCATCTATTCTTTAATCTCAAAACGAACATCCAAAACTTAATGATCCGTACATTGATCTATCCAATTATACATTGTTTGGTTTAGTGCAAGGGTAGTGGACGTGTTATTTTTTGAATTATTAGTAGCAGCAGTACACGAGTGTCAAGATTCTGCTTATGTTGAGTATCTCATTAATAACTTGAGGTTACTACTTGCTAACTCATTCATTCTAATTGGTTATTTGGGCTGAAAGGAATAATAGTACATAGTAGAATATTATGTTGATTTTTAATGACTAAATAATTTCTAGTTACTCCCTTGAATGTCACCTATTGTTCGAGTTTATTAGAGGTATTTAATTGGCTGAGCGAAAATAATGATTTGTGAATTCAGAATTCTTATAGAGTGGGAACGTAAAATAACAGTAATTTAAAAAATATATAAATACTTCTTTAAACAAACCAAAAAGAAAAAAATAACTTTCTTCACACTATCAGTTAATAGGAATTCTCTCTCTTATATTTCTTAAAAAAGTATTCAAATACAACTCATACGTTAATAGGAATTCCCTCTCTTATATTTTTTAAAAAAATTCAAATACAACTCAAAGGAAAAAATTGTGGCTCGAAACTAGAATTTTAAGCAAATATTTCTACTTTTTAAAGCTTAATTTGTCTTGAGACACACTTTTTCCGTTTGAGTTGTATTTGAATACTTTTTCAGAAATATAAGAGAGGCCTATTAACCAATAGTGTGATCAAGAAAGTTATTTTCTTCTTTTTAGTGCATTTAAAAAAGTGTTTATATTTTTTTCAAAATTAGGCTACTATTATACTGTTATTTTCATCTTTTACTTTTCATTTTAAATTATGACCGAATTATAAAATTTTGAGCGGAATAATTCAGAAGCGAGTCCTAGAACACAGAGACTTTGAAGTTGAAAGGCAATGAATTAAAATAACATAATTATGATGTGTACAGCTGATAAACACATAACTTACTTTTGAAACTTAAAAGTGATGGAATTCGCTCAACACCTGATTCACTAATCAATACACAGGTAAATGAATTGTATCATTTCAAATTTAATTTATTCAATTGGAAAACAAATTAACACCGAATCCAAAGAAAACTTTGCTTAAATTGTAGTGTCGGATAGTAGGCTACCAATCAACTTGTAAAAAGCAGAACTCTATGTGGCCTATGAACCGAGATATAATCGAAAATATATGGCATGCTCTTTCGCAAGACAGAGTAACTATAATTAAAAAACAACAAAAAAAGGTTTTTTGACTCTTGTTCATATTACGTAATTACCAATACTAAGATTTCAACTTGCGCTTTGCGGCTTGGCAGGGCGTTAACATCCCTTGCACCCGCGTTGGACAAGATCTTTCGATTGAGTTAAATAGTGTTCATGATTCACTCAAGGATAAAATGTGAGGTTTTTTAATCATCCCCTGTACACTACAACTACAGTATTGAGCATTTGAAGATTTCCACACCAATCCCTTCCAGTTTTACTTTTACCTTCCACCTAAAATTAGCGAAACATTGAACTTTGCGTAAATAAAAAAGTTGAAAATCTTTACTATATTGGGGGATTTTCTGTGAAAAAGATATTCGCCTTTAAACTTTCGTTGGACAAATCCCGTGAAATGTTTTGGAACGGTGCTCAACGCAGTTTTTTACGTTCTATCTGATGCAGAGGAGCATGTTAAAAAAGCCTATTAAGTCTATTTCAATTCTCGCGTTTTCTATTTTCCCATAGACTTTGGTTATAGTCCCTGAGAGATGAATAATTGATTTCATATTTATATCTCTTATGATTCACTAAGATAATAGAAATACTATCGTGTGATACTAACCATAATCATAATTATGGATATGCCTATCAAAAAATTACGAAATTAGAGGATGAAAATATAAACATGAAGTTGACAAAATTTCTTGGTCAAATTTGGTAGAGTATATTTCAAATTAGGCTTTATAGCCATTCCATACAAGCTTTAAAGTCTCATTCATTTCTCTTGTCGTGATTCTCACAGTTAGAATCAAATTGTTTTGATTGTAACTCACCTGCCTTTTACTGGTGAAAATTATTCTTTCATTCATTCATGTGTAGGAGTTTGGGAAGAGAAATATACTCTTTCTTTTAATGTTTGCAGTCGTATCAATCACAACATTAACAAGCTTTTCTTCTAATAATCAAATTCATAGAATGTGTTAAGCAGTGTGATTGTAGCCCTACTACTTTTTCCTGCTATAGTCTGTCCAAAGAAGACCCTCTGGGTAAGGTGAGAAAATGATGATCCAGTTCAGTCAATATTGGTTCAAAAATGATCGATTTGGTGTCAATCGTAGGAAACATTCTGATCTACAATTTGAGACCAAATCGATATTTGTTGAAAAAATATTGACCGAGCTGGAGTCATCTTCTCATCTTGCCAGAGGGTCTTCTTTGCTTGGACAGACTATACAAGCTGGTGTTGATGCCCAATAGGGGAACGGATGTCGGGGAGACACTTTGTCGGCAGCGCTCCAGGGGAATGGTTGTCGGGCACGATCCCGACAGCAAGTCTCCTTCGTTCGACCAGGGGAATGGATGTCGGGGAGGCACTTTGTCGGCAGCGCTCAAGGGGAATCGTTGTCGGGCACGATCCCGACAGCGAGTATCCTTCGTTCTAGCAGGGGAACGGTTGTCGGGGAGACACTTTGTCGGCACTGGCATATTTTCAGCAGGGTACTAGTTGACGCCTGTGCTCAAAACCAAGAGGGGAACGGTTGTCGGGGAGACACTTTGACGGCGACCCGATATTACTAGTTCTATACGGGACATAGAGAGTTTAAACAGATCGATCAAGAATTGTTTTCTGTTCAATCTAAAATGAAATTTTTGTTCCATAGACGTTACCTGACCGAAACAACAACCCTGTGAAACATCCATTTCCTCCAATCAATTTCTATAGAATTATTAATTTTGCGCGAGGAATTCAACCAGTCAACAAAATCTACTATTACGAAGGAATTGAAGTATTAAAAGCGCCTACTGTTCAACCCTCAACAAGGAAAGACCTTTTACCAATAAACACAATTGAATTCAAAGAAATCAAGTACATTGATCCAACCTCTGGAAATATATTAAAATACCGTGAGTACTGTACCGTATAACTATATATATCTTCTAGTGTATCTATGCAGACTGATTCAAAGTGCATTTAAAATGACTGAAGGTCTCCCACATTGTTTCTTATCATGAATGTTGTTGCGGCCTTATTTGATCAATTTCAATATTATAACAACTCAATTTTCACGATATTACACTACCGATTGGTTCTCGAAAAAAATCATAAAAACTTTAATAGGCACTGGCGGATCTTTGAGAAATTTCAAAAATCTGTACTTAATGTATACTGCGCTTAAAATCAAAGGTCCAACCGAACATGTCATGAGTGAGTATAATTTTGCGTTCATCAAAAGATAGATTAATTAGCTAAGGCGCAAGATTTGCAACCCACGATGCGTCTTCAACTTAGTAAAAACATAGGCCTAATTATTGGTGTAATCTTGAACGGATTTCAAAAATATTTTAATACAACATCTCTAGACCTAATCAAAACCTGCTCACCAAATATCAACATTTTCTACAGATTGGTTTTAGATAAAATCAAGAAAACGTCGTAAAGCTATAGAAAAACTCAAATATTTGATCAGTAGCAGAGTTTTAACAAAAGAAAGGGTGATTTTTTTGTCAAAGAATACTCTGTCTGAAATTTATATGGTAGTTCATGCAACGGTTGTATAATGACAGCCTTTAATGCACGAGTGAGATGTAAGTTAGAGCACAAGCAGCGAGCACAGCAAGTGCTCTAAATATCTCATCAAGTGCGTTGAAGGCTGAATACAACCATTGCATACACTATTTTATCGACAGAATGTTCCGAAAATAAGACACTTTTAATGAAACAATCTACAAGATTTGTTTTTGCGAGTAGGCTACCTCAAGTCTAAATGTGGATATAAAGCTAGCATAGGAGTTAGTAGTTAGTGGAACACCTGCTTACTATTATTCAGAATGTTCCAAGAAGTAAAGTGTTTGAATTTTTGTAAAAATTCATTGTTACAAAAAATGCTCTAATTTTATTATGTATAATTATGTTTGTTGCAATTGAATACCAACAACCTTTAAAAACACTTCCAAATTTTTCAATCATTTAATTGATTGCAACTTTGCTAAATTTATATATTTAAAGTTCTCTCTGTTTTCTTTTTGATGTCAGGTGACCATACTCAACAAAGCTTTGAGAATCAATTGTACTACACTAGAGGTTTAGCTAATAAGGTTTTAAGACTCCCTAGATTGTATTCAACTTTTTTCAAAGAATAAAGAATTATTTGATTTAATTATTTGAAACACCATATTTATATATGCTACCTAATTATTTATTAATTCCACTCACAATTTATTGATTGAAAATTGAAATAAATTATTGCACAGTAATACATTAACATGAGGATCAATAGCAATATTATTTCCAATATTTAGACTTCAATTTTAATTATTGGAGAAATCAAAAATAGTAAGTTAGACCAATAACAGTTCAATATAAAACTAAATTGAGAATAGCCTATTACACTTCATAGTAGTTGATGAATGAGAAATGATTTGCAAGCAGTTGTAACAGTATCAAGCAAATTGAATTTTTTGAATTTTCTTCAATAATCAACTCATTTAACAAATTTTTGTTTCAAAATTCAACTGCTAAATGAACAATACTATGGAATTCGAAAAGCAATAGCTCCAAAACGTAGAGAAGATTATTGATTGAGGTGTAAAACTTGCCAAAAAAATGGTCTGCACTGGAAATCAATCCAGGTACCCTTGGTTCTAAAGTCAGCATCCTTACCTTGTCTTCAAGTAGGCTCTTTCTTGAGAGGCGATAAAAATTGAATTTTGAACTCACTCACATCCAGTTATTGATTCAAATCTACAGTACGGTTTTCTAAGTCACAGTCTAAATGAAGTATTCAATAAAGAGAATCTTATTTATTCTTTATGCAATGGATGGAATTATTATTCTGCAAAATTGAAAATTAACTTAAATTTGGGCATGGAGGTGAAGGAAACAGGCTAGATTTGTTTTTAAACTTAAACTATTAAATGAAGCTTTTAGCTTATTCAAATCATTCCCGTTATTTTTATAACTCAACAAACTTGTCTGAATTTTTAATGGTAAGTTACAGAAAATGTTTTCAACTAGACAAGTAACATTGGTTTTGTAACTAATAATTTAAAACAAGAAGTTGGTGAAGAAACATAGAATTATTGTTAATAAACATTTGTTTCCAAAATCACAGTCTAGTATTCATTCACAGTCTAGTATTAAGTTGTAGCCTACCCTAGGCCTCTATTCATATAACTTATGTTACAGTTTAGTTGTTTTTACATCCAAAATAGACTAATCATCTTTAAAATATGGACCCAAGTTAACAATAAAAACGTTCTACATACTGATACCATATATAGCTTATCAGGCAAAAGCTGTAAATCAATTTATTTGCCTTCTGGAGTTCATTCTTAATGTCATCCTTCAAGTTATTAACCAATTTATAATAAAAGTTGAGATACTATGAACTTTAAGATATATTAAACTATCCAAACTTTATACTATTCAAATTGATAAACTGAAATATTGATGAACAGATACCGGTAAGTTAAAGTGTTATCACTTGTCGCAGTTTTTATAGGTTAGAAGATTAGACCACTGTGTCGGTTGTTTATCAGCCCATTGTGAAATGGAACACGGAATGAATTCTGGAACAGTGTAAAAAAGTGACAACTGTATTGTAATGAGAGTTTTTTTATACAGTCCTGAAATTCCGTTTTGAAATGATAGCCATTTCAATTTAGATTGTAAAACTGGAACAGGAACTTTTTGATACACCTGTAGATAAAGTTATTAACAATTTTCAGAAGGATCACTGAACCAAGTGAATCCAGAACAATGCTTGAAAAATCGGTAAGTTTACTTCACAATAGCTGGGTATAGGTGAAGATTAGTATAGAGATTAGAATATTACCATTGCGTATATGCTCCAATTGGTAAATGCCACTTGGTTGTGGAGACTCCTCAGTATCCTCAATCTCATCAGGGAGATTGGCATGTCATTAGTAAAGATAGTCAATCGTTTCCCGTCTCTGGAGAAATATTAATTGTTGCATCTTGCATTACACTCTATCTGATTAACTGAATGTTCTGCACCATCACTTGGTCACGGAAGCTAGCTTATGTTTGAGAGGATCAGCGTGCCAACCATACATTACCTCTATATTGATTGATAATTATTCAAATCTGCTATAAAGTGGTAACATTCAATAACAAATAATCATAAGTTCAGGGCCGAGGAGAATGTTGAGTTTCTGCATTAATGAGGGCAGAATTCCCAACATTCTGGAAGCATTATAAATAACTAGGGTAACAAAAGATAATCCACAGTCAAGTTGGAACTACCAAATTCATTTCAATCAATATAACACCACATGTCACTGGCGGCTTATGCCCACGAAATAGGTGAAGTGCTGTACATTAAAAGATACGGGAACTTCACCTGTTTCATGGGTACAAGCCGACATGGCCACAAATCTAATTTTTTCGTAATTTATCAGTCAGATATTACAGTATTATTTCATTAGGTTGTTTTTCTGATTATTCCGTAACATTTTTACATTTATTTCATAAGTTATTGTAGCTTTTCATTGGTTTTGTAATGTTTGAATGAACCGCTAATTGGGGAGGAGCTTGCTAGGCCAATGGCAGACGTTTACAGTCATTGGCTCAAGCGTCTACCAATAGCAGTGCTTCACCATTAGTATAAATACTGCTGATCTGTACGCTCTGTCATTAAGTTTTAGTTTACCAGAGATTGATAATGGTGTAACAACCAAAACCGGTATCTCGATTTTCCAATAAATCAGTGGTTTGACAACATCTTGTCTTTTCATTTATGTTTGAATATGAAACTGGCAACCAGCTGGTAGGCCCAGGCCCTATGGGCTTTTGAGCCATTGACAAACAAATATGAGGCACCAATTATAACTGCACCGCAAGAAAACTCTTCCAGTCTTTTTCTAGTAGATTCTAAGCTTATTTCTAAAGTTTCTTGCATGTCACACCAATCCTTTACTCCAACTTGAAAAGGTCAGCTGTATTATTAGTCCAGTGCACAGGGAATTTTGTGAGGCTAATTTCTCCAAAAGGTGGTGTATTTGATTTTATCGTTTTGAAAGCTTTATTAGGGTCCCAATAATGTGTATTTGAAATGTGCACAAAAGATTTCTCTTGGCACAACTTTTGACAGCCAGAAAACAATGTATTTTTTTAGTTTTTTGCATATAACTCAAATACAGTACACATTTTCATATTATGTACATTCTCATAGTAAATTGTAGAGGACAAAATTCTACATATATTTTATGTCTACAAAAAATTTCTTGTCCGACGCTTGGTTCGGCCACAATTCACAAGAAACAATTCTACAGTTTTTTCAAGATGGCGACCAAAGCTCACATGGGACTCTTGGGGACTTTTCTGTTATTCAGCGCCCTTTTCTAATCATATTTGAAAATTTTCAGCTGAGTCCTACAGCTTTAACTGTAATAAGAGGTTTCCATAGGTTTCACCCCGGAAAATTTAAAAAAAGTCTAAGCAGATACTATATATTTTCTATAATTCATCTTTGAAAATTGGGTAGCTTCTTTGGCTGAAGTACCCGCCATGATTATATGATTATAGGTGAGGACTCCCACTTGGCTTCAAAGTCATTAAGAACAGTACATGTAATTTAAGCCACGTTCACACCAAAATGTTAATAGCATTAATTGTTAATAAATTTTATATGATAAGTTTTATAATATTTAAGTCTCATTGACCCACAAACAGGCCAAATATGGCCCATGTGGGCAATTAATATTTCATTAATTAGGGTACATTGTTGCTTCACTGTGCGGATGTGTTGTACCATTGAATTTATTTACCATTTACCATGTATGAAATTATTTTTCATTTCAACAATAGATATAAATTATTGCATTTACTTATTTTGAATAATATACGATTAAATAATATAATATGATGTAATTGAATAATATAAGATAATGTCATCATGTAATAATGCTGTACGTTAAGCTGTTACTGTGCGCACTATTGTATCCTGGTAAAAAAAAATTGTATGTCATATTTTTTGTGAAATAAACTCAATTCAATTCAATAATAATATGTTATTTAAAAAAGTTATTGACAAATGTTATTAACATTCCGGTGTAAACATGGCATTACTGTATTCTATGAAGATAAACCATAAAATACCGGTACTGAACTTTCATTTTATAATGGAATAGAAACTCACAGATTCAGTTTACCTCTACATTATAATAATTATAATAGTTGTGTGTCAATAACAGTTCTTGGTACACTTAATAGAAAGTAGTCAGATTCGATCTACTTGACAGGCTTTGAAAGCCTTCATTTTCCGCACTAATGTGGAATAAACGGCTGATATTTGGGCCTTATAGCCGTACAAGATAGGAAAAATCAGCTGTCAACAACATTTTCCGTTGACTTATTTATTACATTATAGACCACTGTGTCGGTTGTTTATCAGCCCATTGTGAAATGGAACACGGAATGAATTCTGGAACAGTGTCATAAAGTGACAACTGTATCATAATGAGAGTTTTTCGATACAGTCCTAAAATTCCGTTTTCAAATGATAGCCATTTCGATTTAGATTTTAATACTGAAACAGGAACTTCTCGATACGCCCGTAGATAAACACAAATACACAACACATTTTGAAAACGTTTGCGACGTCGCGAATATTCACCTTTCCAGCCTCAGCTGATTGCTTGGCTGTAAAGCTCTGTATTCTTGTTGTTGCTAAACGACGTTTTTAAAACTAGTGGTGTAATATACTATATTACACCAGTATTTTTGAAAACGTCGTTTTGCGATTTCAAGAGATTGGAATCTAAAGGTTTAATAAATACAACATACAAATTCAACTTGCCAAATTCTATATTGGTAATTTCTGTTGTTTATTGTTTCAAAATATATTCAGGTTTATCATTCTCCAAGTAGGCTACTAAGTAGTCACTAAAATTAATTTCCAATAAAAACAAAAGGTTGGGTGTGGAACAATATGAAATAAGAATATTGCTTGAAGAGCATTAGCTTAAACGTTTGATGCAATCAGCTGGGTAATGCTCAAAAGAGTCGACGTAACAAATAAATCGACAAATTCGCATGGAATGAGCTGCTAAGTCAACTGAAAATTTTGTTTCTTCCTATCTTGTATGGCTATGAGGCCCAAATATCAGCCATTTATTCTGCACTAGCGCAGAAAATGAAGTCTTTCAAAGCATGTCAAGTTGATCGAAAGTGGCTACTTATCAAGTGTACCAAAAAGTACCAAAAAAATCAGCTGCCCACCCAGCCAAGGCCTGCTCACAAAGTTACAAAGACTTGGTAGAAGTACATTGTTACTGGTGCGAATGAAACGATGATCGTTCGCAGTCGATCAGCTGTGGCCAATCACAACTCTTATTATTTAATAGCAAGAGTTGTGATTGACCACAGCTGATCAACTGCAAACGATCATTCTTGCAATCGCAACAGTAACAACTTACCTTAATCTGCTCTAATCTGCTTCTATTCGAATGATAAATCAGTCTTATATTATACTGGTTCAAAGAGAATGATCTGTTCTGTTTATTTGGGTGTGAATTCATTCTTCTCAAAATTCTTGCTAGATTATTATTATAGTCCTTTTCTTAGACTGTTGTAAAACTTGGTAGAGGGCTAGTTTTGGACTTTGGAGACTGTTACACTCACCTATGTTTATAATTATTCTTGAATAAATTATTGTTCAACAGCGTAAATTACGTTCACCTTCCTACGTCGATCAAATCAATTGATGGAGGCGATGGTACTACAATTGAAAATCTGGGATCTATTGGAGAAACTGTCAAATCTCACAGTATTGGCAATAATGGTGTTATACTCAGAGTGGGCAAGTCTGAGCACACTATTATTGGAGATACAAATGATAAAGCATAGTGAGTACACCTGAATATTTAGCTACATTACGTTGCTGTATAGGGTTCAACTCCTAGATAAAACTGTTCTGTTCTCTTGATGAATTATTTGAAACTCATCTTCTAGATCAGTGGTTGCAATCTTTTTCCTCTCCACTGCAAATTTGAGGTATTTTGCCACTCAATTTTCCTCTTGCTCCTGCTTGCTCACCCTCAACACCTCGGTTATTTCTAAGTCAACAAATAATGAGAATACCGTACAGTTCACCCAGAATTCTCTGATAGCCCCTCTCACCATTGAAGAAATCAGACTTTAGAAGCTTTATAACTAGTAGTTCTGTGAACGATAGACCTCACGAAATCACCCATGTTCCCTCCATCATGAAAGCACTGTCTGTCTTTACAGTATGTTCTAATTGTGCGATTGTGCAACATTCAATTCCGAAAGTCAGCGCGAGGAAGTCAGCAATGCAGTGTCCACAGTCACGCTTTAGTTTTTGTTGACATCAGTCTGTCACTATGGCCACAGCTGGTGCTACATACATACAATTTCATCAAAATTGAATACATGCAAATAAATAGTGCATGCCACATCAATCCTTTATTTCAACTTTAAAAGCTCAGCTGTATCCAATCCAAGTTCATAATAAATCACCTCAACCCACATTATTTCCTCCTAATTTTTCCCCAATTTCCTTCACATTATAGGTATAGAGATTGTATGCTCGGTTTTTCCAAGCACCCTCAGACTTGAGGGACCCTGGAACTTGGACGAATCGTCAATAGAACACCAGATTTTTTTTTAATTTTTTAAGATTGCTGTAGGCTTGTATTGAAATTCATTTTCCTGGAGCGTATATCTGCATTCTCATTGGCTACATACTTATATACGGTACTCAAACAAAATGATGATATTATCATCAGTTCAAAGCGAGAACATATAAACAGGACCTCCTAAATACCAGGAGGTCTTTGGGAGGTCCTGATATAATTCAGTAGCTTTGAGTGTTTGCATGCGATTATATATTTTTTGAAATGACTGAGGACAAAATGAATCATATTATCAGTTTCAATTTAGAGGAGAAACAATTGCTGTTGAGATTGATCGCTGAAATGTCTTATAATAGAAAATAAAAGAACGGATGAAGTAACTTTGAAAGAAAAGGGCCTATATTCTCCAGATAATCCATCAATGATATCTCGATCATCCATTGAATAATTTTTTATATATCAATTTCAATCTTCCCTTATGAAATAAATGAAGATACTTTATTTAATGCTCAGATAAGATATTTAAATAATAAGATACTTCATTTATTTGCTTTTTTATTATTGGATGAATGCATAACCTCACAACGTACCGACGAGTAGATATGAAGGACCTTAAATACCTTAAAGAAAATGTCAGCTGTTCTGTTGACAATTTGTCAAAATTTGAGAGTCCATGGAAAACCGGGCATCAGTTTCTGTAATGTTTTCCATCATGCAAAACGGTCCGATGGTTGGCTGCAGTCGAACAGCTGTAGCCAATCACAGCTCTTGTTGTTAGTCTGTGGTCGACCGTCGGACCGTTTTGCATAAAGGAAAACTTACCTTAATATTCTGAAATATCTCAGCTGACTTCAATGAAAAGATATCATCTGAAGTAGAATTTTTTGAAATGGCATAATATCACATGTTTTAGTAATATGAACAAAAATAATTAAATATACTATCAATAATCATGTATGGAGTATACCTATATCAGAGAATAGTTGAATCCTTTTTTCCTTTTTTCGTCCTTAATATGAAAATTGTTGGAAAACCTTACATATATATCGACGCGCATTTTCAAGAGGAACATCCCTGTCAAATTTCATTGGAATGTATTGCCGCGTTCAGTTGTAAATGCAGAACATACATACATACATACATACATACATACATACAAACATACATACAAACAAATGCAAAATCGTCGTCTTGAATCTTAGACCTCACTTACGTTCGGTCAAATAACTAGACTAACAATGGGCGAATTCACAGGTCAGTTTGAACGACCAGATTAACTTCACCCAGTACAAAACAAACAATCTAGATGGTGAATAAATGAAAAATCAAATACTTTTTTTTAACAAACTTTAGAATTACTAGTAGTTCTGTGAACGGTAGACCTCACGAAGTCACCCATCATAAAAGCACTATCTGTATTCACGGTACGTTCATATTGTTTGTCGATTCCAAAAGACGGCGCAAGGAAGTCTGGTCAGCAATGCAGTGGCCACAGTCACGCTCTATGTCGGCATCAGTTTGTCACGATTCGCCAGAAATTGAGGGTGCTTGGAAAACCGGGCATCAGTCTCGATAATTATTGTAATAATGTTTTCCTTCATGCAAAACGGCGAAAGGGTCCGACGTTCGGCTGCAGTCGAACAGCTGTAGCCAATCACAGCTCTTGTTGTTAGCCTGCTGTCGACCGTTTGACCGTTTCGCATAAAGAAAAACTTACCTTAATATTCATCTGAAATATCTCAGCTGACTGCAATGAAAGAATATCATCTGAAGTAGAAATTTTTGAAAATTTTTCTATTATGAATGTCATAATATCACATGTTTAGTAATATCAACATAAATATACTATCAAATCATTTATGGAGTATACCTATATCAGAGAATAGTTCAATCCTTTTTTCCTTTTTTCGTCCTTTATATGAAAATTGTCAAAAAACCTTACATATACATCGACGCGCGGTTTCAAGAGGAACATCCCTGTCAAATTTCATTAGAATGTATTGCCGCGTTCAGTCGTAAATGCGGAACATACATACATACATTCAAACATACATACAAACAAATGCAAAATCGTCGACTTGAATCTTAGACCTCACTTACGATCGGTCAATTATTCAACAAACATGTTTCGGGACTTAGCCCATTATCAATGTCGGCTTAGTCCCGAAACATGTCTAAAGTCGTTCTAGCGTTTTTTTAAAAAAGGTATTTGATTTTTCTTTTAATTAACCATTCATTTTAAATAGCCCTAAGTTTAAAGTTTAATTTCCAAACAATCTAGTTCCATTATAGTTGAATTTTTTACAGTATTATCTTATTCCATTTTCCCCCATTCTTTTGTAACATGCTGTTGTAACTTTTCTAGTTGCGTGTTGCATTTGGAAAAGCAAGGGGTTCCTCTCTTTTATACACATGAATATTTACCGAAACTCTTTATTCGTAAAGCGAATTCAAACAAATTTGATGAAAATTATGGAGAACCTGGGGGCAAAGTCAATACAAACTGTTTTTCAATCATCCTCCAAAGAAAGTGGAGTTGTACTTGGACGGTAAGAATAATTTATCTTTCATCCAAGTCATAGCAGTGAATATAAAGTTTAAGTCTCCACATTCTTTTGTCATAGCCTTATACTCAAGTCCAGTCAAAGTTGATATCCTATCAATCTATATCTATAAAAGAGGAATAGCACTGACTGACTGATTGATTCATTCATTCATCATCAGAACTAAAAATCCACTGAACCGAATGCGTTCAAACTTGGCAGGCATATAGTACTAAAAACAGATTTCCTAAACTTAATAAGAATACGTCAAATATTTGAGTTTTTCTATAGTTTTTTAAATAAAATTTTATTTCTTCCCCTCAGGAAATATGAATGATTTTTTTCGTTTCTAGTAAGGAATTGAAGTGCTTTGATAATTGATAATAATTTTGTTCAAAGGATGCAAAGAATACCAAGAGAATATTCTATAGAAGAGTCACGGCGATGTCAGGTGCTATACCATTATCAAAAATAGAATATTTCGGCGCATTCAATCTCTGGAAGTTCAGATTGAACAGCACAGCATCTAGTGCCTTAATAAAAGAAATCTTTTATCATGATGAAAACGATATCAACAAGCAAATAAGATTCAGTGAGTTATCATACATTTTAATGACAATAATTATTCCTATAATTATTATATTGAAGCTCTTTACTCTATTAAGATAAAAAAATGTGTTTTATACCGAATCAAGAATACCGGATACTTTTAATGGAATAAAATCATAGGCTATGTAATTTATTTCCAGAAAAATACGTGGTATCACAGCAACGTAATTTATTTAAAAAATGCATACAGTGATAAATTACAGTCAACAAGAAATATTCAAATAAGTAATTAATAATTGTTCATAGAAATAGCCTATATAAGTTATTGTATATTCAAAAGATAATTGTTTAATAAGTTACAAAATTGAATGTAGCCTACAATAATCTGGATTAATATTGAGACCGGACCCCATCCAGATTATTAAATTATCCAGATTATTGAATTCACCTCACAATAAGGGTTATTTGAGGAAATCTGTTCAAAAATTACATATTTTCCTTTTTGTAAAATTATTTCTTTTGCTCCGTTAAACACTACCTAGGCCTACAGTATGTATTCTCTCATCGTCCGCTCTGTGGTAAAGAAGTTAGTGCAAGGGCAGACGGTAGAAATATTTTTATTTTTTGCGGAAGATAAATCCGGATTATTGACGGTCCAGATTTTTAATAACTTCCGAATTATTGACATTCCACTGTAATGTGATATCTTTTACATCATTTGTGATGTATGATAAAAACAATAAATAATATTGATTTAATTTGATTATTTGCCATTTAGTTCAAAGTTTCACAAAAAATAATATAAAAGGCTATACAGTACCTGCTTACAATACAGTCAAACAAAATCAAAAACATTGTAGACATTTTTCATAGTCATTCCTGTTTGTATGAAACAGGATATTCATCATATCTTCATCACTATATTGTCCATAAAAATCTATAACAAAGTCTTATTCATGCTCATTCATGTAAATTATTCATGTTATATTAATTTTCAGTGCTCCATATAATTCTATAGATACAGTAATCTAGTTGAATCTATTGGCAACAGTAAAACTTACAGAGTTAGTAATATAATTATCTGTAATTTAATTTTTTACAACATTTTTTGTGGGCCCTGGCTTATGAACATATCACAATCCACATTACTCCTAATTCGTGAATATTATTGGTGTTTCTGTCTCATAAACGTTTCCCATAAGTAATTTGGAAATTTTACAACCTCAGCTGGCTGGTTGCTATGACATGAAAAACACAAAACTTTGCTTCCAACGCAATGATTTGATGAATAAATTGACATATTATTGTGAATATAAAATAATATCGATTATTATTCGATATTATTATTGATATTTGATTATTATTGTTGCTAAAATAATTTCATAACCTACAAATATGAAACCTTGAAGTCGACCATTGATGTACTTTCAACGTCTGCAATATTATGGCAACAGCTGTTTTTTCCATAATTTAGAACATTGTAAATAGAACGTTTCATTGGTAACTCTACCATCCCGATCTCTTGTTTTTCTTCAGCAAAACAAGCTGTAAATGTTTATAAGCCAGGGCCCAGCGGGTTCACATAATAGATGAAAACACAAGAAGTTGTAAAACCACCAATTTATTAAAAAATCGAGATACCACGGTTTTGGTTGCTATACCATTAATTATCTCCAATAACTATCTATTGATCTCTATAATTGTGTTTTCTGTTTGAATTGTCATTTTGTAACGTTTTAATGAAACGCTGATCGGGGAGGAGTTTGTCTAGGCCAATGGCAGACGTTCACTGCTGTCATTGGCTCAAGCATCTACCAATAGCGGTACTTTACCTTTAGTATAAATAGTGCTGTTCTGTACTTTGAATTTCAGTTTACCAGAGATAGATAATTGTGTGAAAACCTGAACAGGTATCTTGATTTTTTGATAAATCAGTGATTTAACAACTTCTTGTCTTCTCATACAATGTGGATAACTATCATAATAGAATCAATATAACCTTCACAACCATTCAAAACAACCTTCATGATAGATATCAGTTCAAGTGGAAACATTCCAATTCATTAGTCACCATCAGTTATCAGTTAAATTCCAGTTTATTAGTTTCATTCCAGTTCATTCCAGACTCTAATATTCTGAGATCAAGGTCATATTTTTGATTCATCTTGTTCAAATCTTAGGTGGGACTGTAACGTTGGCCCCTGAGGCAGAATGCAACAGTCAAGGAGAGGAAGAAGAGGCATTCATTTAGTGAGTAGATAAGATTGAATCATACTATATTATTAACTCATTTTACAGAAACTATTGAACTTGAAAAATAAATAAAAATCAAACACCCTTTTTTTTGAAAACTTTGAAATTATAAAAAACACATACATGTTTCAGGAGCTAAGCCCATTCTCAATGTGGATAAAAACAGTTAAGTAATAAATAAACAAAATTAAAATATAAGTCAAATAAATCATATGATTACAATTGAAAGCATATGTTCACATCAAAATCTAGGTTTTTAAAATTTTCTCAAAAATTGGATTATAATTAAAATTATCTTCATTTAATATTTTGTCGCCATTCAACTTTTCCCCTTTATAAATTTGGAATTCTTCTTTTACATTCAATTTAGTATTTTTGCTTCCAAAATTCAATATTACCAAATTTGTTTTTAAATCTCTGTAGCAATGACTTGAATCCAAAAGATGTTCAGCAAAGGCTGATTTTTGTGTGGTATTTCTGGCTTTTAAAGCTTGAACATGTTCCCAAAATCTAGTATGAAAACTTCTTCCCCTTTGACCCACATAAAATTTGTTGCAATCACTACATATCAACTTATACACTCCAGATTTTTTGAAACAATCATGCTGTGTTTTTATTCCTGACTTCTTTTTTATTAAATCAAATGAATTGTTTGTTGTCTTGAATGTTAAATTGAATTTATTTTTTGTAAAAGTTTTTCTAATGGCTCTATTGAGTGTTGTGCTATATGGAACACAAATATATTCCTTGTTATTTTCATTTTTGTTACAATTATGCTTACTTTTTTGCTTTTCTTGCTGTTATACACCATTTTATTAATAATTCTGGTATTGTATCCATTTTTTACTGCTAAAAATTTTATTATCTTTATAATTTTAAAGTTTTCAAAAAAAGGGTGTTTGATTTTTATTTATTTTTCAATTATTTTAAACAGCCCTAAGTTCTAAAGTTCTTTATTCACTATTGAACTTATTATCATCAATAATATTGCTGATACTAGAACACACGGTAGGTATCACGAGCAGGTTTTAGCCAAAAACCAGCTAGTGCTAGTTACCTTCTATCATTCTCATTCAAGAAAATAATGATTGATTGTTATGCTAGTTTCTGGAGCCCACAAAAAATGTTGTAAAGAATTAAATTACAAAAGATTTAGAACTGATTATGAACTATTTTTTGTGGGTTCAAGAAAAGGTCATATATACAGATTTTGTTTTAGAAGTAGTGTTGAGCATTTTAGGATATTCTTCCTTGGTAAAAAACATACCTCAATATCATTTTCAAAATGTCTGAAAGTCCTCAATTACCCACATAGCACACAAAGTATCCGATACATATTAAGTACATATCAATGTAACCCTTAAAGTATGTATTACAAAATATGTACCTCAAACGTATCTGTTACATATTATTTGAGGCAGAATTGATATATATCTCCCAATACTTTCCGATACATATCAGATATGTATCCGCTAAACCTACCCACAATGCATTTGTAACTGTGCCTCTGCTCATGTGCTCTTTCTGAACTGAAATTTTCTGTTGTGAGAAGTGATGAAATGTAAGCTGATGTGATCATGGAGACAAAGCCAGAAAGGGATTTTAAAAGGATGAAAATTGTTTATTTGGATGTAATATAATTATAATATATTACTTGTTATATAAATCTGTGTTCCATTTATGAATTGTTTTGAATCTGACCCAATGCTGAAGTCAATTGTTTAGGCTTTTAGTTGCATTTAGTATTTTGATGTTAAGTATATTTCTTATGCATCTTTTTATGTCTTTCCAAATGGGATTAACTGGATTATTATGGTTCTATTTCAACAATTACAAATATCAATATTATAATTTGATAATATTTATATCATTGTTGAACAAAGTATTTTGCTAATTCTTTTTTGTTAGTTACATATCAGATGTATATCCAAGACATGAGTGTGATACATATCAGATACATATAATCAATACCTAAATAATATGTATCTCAGAAGCAGACATTTTCACGTATCAGATAGGTACTAGATACGTAAATTTACATATCCAATACATAATGTAAGTATCAATGGAACATATCTGATATTTTCATGTGCTATGTGAGTATACTCACACAGCCGCCATTTTTGTTTTCTCATTTTCATCTAATCTTTCAATTATATAATTTTGTAGCGGCCTTTAGAGGGTGCTAAAGTGGCAAATTGTTATGTGAAATCAGCTGAGAAATCCAATAAATTCAGTTAGAAGTTCGTAACTTTGAAGGTTATTGAGATAATGAGCGAAAGAGGATTGATTACATTATGAAACAATGACAAAAGTTGATAATCGACTGAATTGGTTTCAAGCATGTAACAAAAGGAAAATTGACTTTTTACACCTAAGGGTACTTTCATACGTCCCTATAGAAACTAAAAATGATCGAAAATGCATAGTTTCAAGCCACGTTTACACCGGAATGTTAATAACTTTTATATGATAAGTTATATAATATATAAGTCTACTAGCCGGCAGGCTCGCTTCACTCGGCTTCTCCGCCTAGCCCCCACCAGTATAAGCAGTGTGAGTGAGTCAAACAGGCTCTCTTCGCTCGCCTGCACAACCTCTGCCAGTGTCAGCTGAGACAAACAGGCTCGCTTTGCTCGCCTGCAAATCCGTTCAGAAGGGGATTCGGAATTTATTAAGCACAGCATTTATTGACCTAGTCTAGACCTGTTTACCAAATTTCAACATTTTATGCCAATTTGTTCTAGAAAAGTCCAAGAAAAATTCCGAAAATTCCAAAAAAAGTAAAACGCTAATATTAAGCGTAACTTTGGGAAGTATGTCGACATAGTTTGAAACTTGATTCGATATCTTCCTAATTAGTTCATCTATAATCTCGCTGAACCATTGAATTTACAGTAAGGATTGTTCGTATCAAGGCGGAAGATATGCAACCCTCAATACATCTACAATCTTGAAAACCTGATTACTGGTGTAATCTTGAACGGATTCAAAAAATATTTCAACACAACATTCCTAGACCTCATCTGAACCTGCCCACCAAATATCAACATTTTCTACCAATCGGTCTTGAAAAAACTGAGAAAACGCGGAAAAACTATAGAAAAACTCAAGTATTTAGCGTTTCCCTGAAAAGTTTTTAAAATCCGTTCGTAGCGCGCGTCTAAATGTCCAACTGAACATGCCTGCCAAATTTGAATGCATTCGGTTCAGTGGATTTTTAGTTCTGGTGATGAATGAATGAATGAATCAGTCAGTCAGTCAGTCAGTGCCATTTCGCTTATATAGATATAGATATAATAATACGTTATTCGAAAAAGTTATTAACATTCCGGTGTATTCCGTGGCATTATACCTTGAAGGTTTACAGTTGAAAAAAAATAAGACAATAAACGAAGTTTCCAATTTTCTCAATGAATTTATTAGAAAAAGTGAGTCTTTTACCGTTCATAAAAATTTCATGCAGAAAAACCTGGAGATTTGTTCTATATAGATTGATGAACTATTTTGTACTCAGAATGGGTTTTGAGGTAAAACCAATTATGAATGTGAGTGACCCTTCAGGCTGAGGCCGCACTGCCGGTTGGTAGAGCCTGGAGGGTGGAGGGTAGTTGGTAAATCTATAGAACATACACACCATCCACAGTAATACATCGTATGAATGGTATGACGTCATTCGGTTTTTTGAGGTTATGTTGTCCATATTTAAGAATTTCAAGATGGCGGCTGAACACATACCATTCATACGATGTATTACTGTGGATGGTGTGTATGTTCTATAGATTTACCAACTACCCTCCACCCTCCAGGCTCCACCCACCGGCAGTGCGGCCTCAACAAAGGGTTGACTTTCTGACGGTTTGTAGTTGTCCCAAAGTTACCCCGCAACCTGCTGAAATCTTAGTTATATCTTTATAAAATGAGAATAAAAGAATTTTTTCAAGTTTTTCTAACGCTAGATTGAAGTCAACAAATACATGAAAATATCATGATAGCCTTAGAAGTATATACCATGAAATGATCAATGAGCAATAGAAAGTTTCCATATTTTCCACAACATTTCAAAGAATAGCTGAAACCGCCATTTTCTTCACCCATAACTTCTGAGAAGTGGTCAATCGATAGCAGTACACCTAGAGCAACTGTTCTGACCGTTTTCAGACTCGTAGAAAGCATAAAAATGGGGTGGTAATTGGAAAAATAGAGATAAGTCCACTGTCCCAAAGTTACCCCGCGTGTTACAGAGTAACCCCCACGTACATTAACTTTTTCGTCTAAAAGCTAACCTAACAATTTTTGTACCCCTTCCCGTTCTATTAGGGTAAGTGATTGGAAAGTGGTGATTGACTGGAACCTATCCTCAGCCAAATGCCAAAAGATAGCTAGGGTTTTTAATTATTCCAATAATTTACCATTAAAATATGGAAAAATGATCATAACTTAAGGATGTGATATTGAATAAAAATGACATTTTTTTTTTGTTTCAGTACATACTCCCCGCAACATGGAGGGCCTGATCCAGTGGCCGTATGTAAGTTTGTCATTTTTTACTTTCCTTGCTCCACCTACTACCATAGGTAAGGAAAGTATTGCTTTCCAATAAAATTAAGGTACCCCAAATTTAGGTTTTCTATCCGTTTCAAGGTCCCCTGAGTCCAAAAAAGTGGTTTTTGGGTATAGGTCTGTACGTGTGTTTGTGTATGTGTATGTGTATGTGTATGTATATGTGTGTATGTGTGTGTGTGTGTATGTGTATGTGTGTGTGTGTGTGTGTGTGTGTGTGTGTGTGTGTGTGTGTGTGTGTGTGTGTGTGTGTGTGTGTGTGTGTGTGTGTGTGTGTGTGTGTGTGTGTGTGTGTGTGTGTGTGTGTGTGTGTGTGTGTGTGTGTGTATGTATGTGTGTATGCCTGTATACACTATATCTCGATCCCTGATCGACCGATTGACTTGAAATTTTGAACTTAAAATTCTTATACCATGAGGACCAGATTCGAAAAATTCAAAAAAATTCATCGAAAAATGACAGGAAAGATGGCGGATAATATGCCAAAAATTGTGTTTTTCACGATTTTCTCGAATACGGCTTTAAGGATTTTTTTTTAACTCATACCCGAAATAGTCCTATCGACTGCCATGAGTCTTGTTCCTGGCAAAATTGCAGAAGATCCGCAGCATTGTTGAGAATAATGGATTTTGCAATATTTCGATTCCTAATTGACCGATTGACTTGAAACTTTGAACTCAAGGTTCTTATACCATGAGGACCCTACTTAAAGAGATTAAAAAAAATCCATCAAAAAATGGCGGAAAAAATGACAGATAATATGAAAAAATTGTGTTTTTATTCACGATTTTCGCGAAAACAGCTCTAACGATTTTTCTTAAACTCATACCCGAAATAGTCCTATATAAGCCCTATCGACTCTCAAGAGTCTCATTCCTGATAAAATAGCAGAAGATCAACAGCATTGTTGAGGAAAATGGCTTTCTATCTCGATTTTCTCAAAAATGTCTCAAACTATTTTTTTTTGGCACCCTATATAGTCATTAAAGCTCTATCAACTGGCATATGTCCCCTCTCAGTAAGATTATCAGGGGCGCCACCCCATTCTTGAAACGTCTGTAGATAGGCAACCCGCACTACATTAATCTGTATGTAGGCCACCCGCACTACAAGGCTCGGTAAGTGGAGATCGAGCAACGCGGGCAGCGCGCTTGACGCTCGTGTACAAAAAGTGTATCAATGTCATTCCTTCATTCTCGCTATCAAGGCAATTCGCATCAGGGTTTAAGAAGACAAAAATCACATTTGAAAGAAGTATTAGTGTTTCATTATAATTATTAGTAAAATACCAGAGTTATGGAATCGAATGATCCATTATCGATTCCACCTCTTTGATCCGATATATTTGAATACTACAGACCAAAAAATCTACTTTCATTCAAAATCCAAGTCAATTCGGTAGCCGAAGCGCCAACAGGCGCGAGGCATCATGGGCTTGTGAAAATTTCAAATCACACAAAAGATGAGCCGAAGCGCCGGTAGGCGCGAGGCGTTAACGGCGAGTGCAAATTTCACTATAGCAATATCTACAATAGTCTTAGTTTAGCAGCCGTAGAGTGAACATCGTCTCAGTTGTTTGTCGTAGTTTAGTGTAGTCAGCGAATTTTTTGTGAGTGTAAAGAAATTTTGTCAGCTAGTGAAAATAATTAGGTCAACGCTTTTAACTGTGAATCAACGTTTACTGTGTAATTAAACCGTGAATTACGATATGAAATGGGATCACCAGAAAAACTTTCTCCATTTCTAGCATCGGAGTATGAAGAGAGTGATAAAAAAGATTGTGAAAATAATCAAGCTGAAAAAATAATGGAGGCTAATAAAGATGATAAATTATTCTATAAACTTTGGACTTTAAAAGCATCTTTTAAGGATTGGGGCTCAAAACTGTTCGAGAAGAGAAAAAGATCTCAAGCAGACTATGAAGACTTTCTTGTTCTTTGTGAGGATCTAGGAGTAATCGCAGGAAAAACCGAAGTGAGCAGTGAGGCAACCGCCAAAAATACAAGGATAGATGAGAGACTTTAACAATATTGAAAAACAAATTGAGAAGCTTTCATCAAGTCTGATAGTTTCCAGTACAATCAGGAAACCAAGCTACGCCGAGACAGTCCAACTACCGAAGAAGAAAGAAGAAAAGAAGCCAGATGAAACAATAAAGGAGAAAACCAGTGAGCAGAGGAGCCGGCCAGTTCCAAAGGATAAGACTATTTTGGTAAAGCCGAAGGAGATCCAGGGAACCGAAATGCAAACAAGCGAGAACCTGAAAAAAGTTATTAAAGAAACTATTTTTAAAGAGAACTCTTTAAAGTAAAAAAGGCAATTAATGTGAATGGTGGGGGAGTTCTTCTGGTTATTGACTCTAGTGTAGAAATGAAAAATTATTTCGATGATTCTTTGCTGCAAAATGCTGAATTTGAGGTAAGTGAGCCACATAAAATTAAACCTTAATTGGTAATATACAATGTTCCTGCCGAGCTGAGTCAAGAAGAAGTAGTTAGCGAAGTTTTCAATAGGAATTTTCAAGACTACATTTCATTCAAACAATTAAAAAATTCGTTCAACCCAATTTTCAAGATAGGGCCAAAAGATAAAAAGCAGGTTAACTGGGTTGTAGAATGTGTAGCTGAAATAAGAAATAAACTTAAAAATATGAGGAGAGTATTTATAGATTGGTCATCAAGTAGCGTCAAGGACTATGTATCAGTAAGCAGGTGTTTCAAGTGCAATGGACTAGGCCACATCGGTCGTTTCTGTAAGCAAGAACAAAACACATGTAGCCATTGTGCAGAGACTGGTCATGATATAAAGTCCTGCCCAAACCTGGACAAGAAAGAAGTATGTGTGAACTGTAAAAAACGTAATAATCCAGCAGACCACAAAGTGAGTGACAAAAGCTGTCCAGAATATGAAAAGGCACTGAGGAAAGTAGTTGATATGACCGACTATGGGGATTGAAAAGTTTCTTCACAGTACCTTGCAACACTTCAGTAAACATAAAGTTTCTATTGTAGCACAGAATAATACCATTGATGGAAATATATGTGAAATTCTCGACAAATTAAAAAAATTCAACATGACAGTAAAAACCCCAAAAAGTAGAATCAATCTTGTTTATAATTGTGAAGAATATGTAGATTTAGTCATTTCTTTTGCATGCAAAGAAGGAAACTGTATGATATTATGTAAGGGGCTGTCAAAATTTTTGCAATGCTCCAAAATCGAAATTAATGATGGCAACAAGTTACTTACACTGAACTAGACTATATAAAAGCTCTCTCTCAAAAATGTGAGTGATTGACTATTACCAGTGACTCTGGTTGGTCCATTCACTGCACTAACAAAGCCGGCCTCACACAAGATGTCCAGGTACCCATCTGTTTTGTTGTTGAGGGCTAGAAGATTTGCGTTTATATCACCAACAAACATGTACCCACATAGCACAAGAACATATCAGATACGTATTAGATAAGTTCCCTTGATACTTACAGTATGTTTCAGATACGTAAATTAACATATCTAGTACCTATCTGATACGTGAAAATGTCCACTTTTGAGATACATATGATTTAGGTATTGATTATATGTATCTGATATGTATCACCCTCATGTCTTGGATATACATCTAATATGTAACTAACAAAAAAGAATCACCAAAATGCTTTGTTGATCAATGATATAAATATTATCAAATGATGATATTGATATTTGTAATTGTTGAAATAAAATCATAATAATCCAGTTAATCCCATTTGGAAAGACATAAAAAGATGCATAAGGAACTCAACCTCAAAATACTGAATGCAATCAATAGCCTACTTAGCATTGGATCAGATTCAAATCAATTCATAAATGAAACACAGATTTATATAATAAGTAATATATTATAATATCACATTCAAATAAACAATTTTCATCCTTTTAAAAGTTCTATTCTGGTTTTTTCTCCACAATCATATCAGCTTACATTTCATCACTTCTCACAACAGAAAATTTCAGTTCAGAAAGAGCACATGAGCAGAGACACAGTTACTAAAATGCATTGTGGGTAGGTTTAGCAGATATGTATCTGAAACGTATCGGAAAGTATTGGGAGATATGTATCAATTCTGCCTTAAATTTTATATATCAGATACGTTTGAGGTACATATTTTCTAATACATACTTTAAGGGTTACATTGATATGTACTTAATATGTATCGGATACTTTGTGTGCTATGTGGGTATGTTACCGCCCTGTCTATACGATCAAAGTGACGGGCCAATGCTGATGAAAATGCCTCCAAGTCACTGTCATGCGTTCTATAAATGGTCAGTTTCTATCATCTAAGATCTATCATCATATATTATAAATAATCCAGGCAAGAAATATGAAAAAGTATACATTGCATGATGAGGGGCTAATGATGCATGCTGGTTACATTGGCTTTATTGCAGAATTGAGTGGAGCAGTGGAAATTATAGTTGTGGGCGACTCCAACCAGATACCATACATCGAGAGATCACCAGTAGTTACCAAGTGGAATAAAATTTCTGATTTATGTGAACCTGAAGAATATATAACAGTAACAAAGCGGTGTCCAGTGGATGTATGTTTTGTACTTCAATCATTCTACCAAGGAATCAGCACAAAGAATGCCCGAGTAAGATAAATTCTTCCAACATTCAAAAACGGCGAAACCCATCAGCTCAAGGAAGATACTCTAATCCTCACATTCACGCAAAAAGAAAAAAAGGTTCTCTGTGATTGCATAAAGATATATAAGTCCCAGAGAATCAACACAATTCACGAAGCGCAAGGGCTTACTTCAAAGGATGTAGTGTTAGTGAGGATTGACACAAAACATAATAGAATATACAACAGTGCATCACATGCTATTGTCGCAATATCCAGGCATACAGAAAGCTTCAGATATCTAACAACAGGCTACAATGATGCAGTGCAGGATATTATTGATAGAGTAAATGGGAGGACAGATGAAGAGCTTTTGGTGTGGAACAACAAAAACTTGGAAATAGAAGCCAATACTAAAAATTATAAAATTGATGAATAATCTGATAGAAGAGCTTGACTTAGCAGATGTAAATGATTTTTTAACTCTGGATCCGAAATATGTATGTCATAGCTTGAAACAGTTTAACTTGAAAATTGTCAGTTTTAATATTAGAAGTTGAAACAAGAATATTGACGAGTTCCTGATACAATAACTAGAAGACTTACAGTGTGATTTCGATGTTATTGTTTCAATAGAATGCTGGATTTCTTGCAATACAACTCTGCGAGACATAAGTAACTACAATCTATATGCAACCGAGAAGAATCAGCTGCAGAATGATGGAGTAATTGTATATTTTGAAGCTAACATTAACACTGAGGTTGAAGAGCCAGAAATTCAACACGCCAACTGTTTAAACCTCCGCCTTGAAACTGGAGAAAGTATATTTGTTGTAACCGCAATATATAGGTCACCTTCCAATCCGGATTTGACAGAATTCATCAATAGTTTGAGACAAGTATTCGAGGGATCAAGTCGACATTCCCATTTAGTTGTAGGAGACTTCAATATTAACACCATAGAACCAAACAAGCATCGACAACTGGATGATTATGAGAACTCACTCAGTGAATTTGACTTTGTTCACTGCATCAAACAGCCTACTCAAGTCAACAACAATACCGCCACATGCCTGGATCACATCTTAGTGAACTTAAAAAAAGATCTTATGTCAATAATATTTCAAAACTCAATAACAGACCACTACACTACTATTCTTGGAATAAAAAGCAACAGAAACATTAATAATGTGGAGAAAGAGCAGCACAAAGAAAAATTTGATAGAGTCAAGTTTTCATCAATGCTTTCAGAAGAAACTTGGAACTCCATTCACATGCAGGATAGTACTGGAGGCAAACTGAAAGAGTTTATTACTATAGTGAATGGGCGCCTGGAAGAGTGTAAGAAAGCTTACATAGTTCCACATAGAAAGAAGAAAATCAAGCCATGGATAACATTGGGAATAATAACATCTATAAGGAAGCGAGATAAACTTTATAAACAATGTAAAAATAATGCATCAAATCTCCAACTAAATCAATATTACAGAAAATTCAGAAACCTATTAACTAGAGTTATAGAAGAAGCAAAAAAAAACAATATTTCTCTCACAAGTTTGGAGATTTAAGAAATGCAAAACAGACATAGAAGGTGATTCAAGAAATAATTGAAGTTCAGAGACCAAAAACACAAATCAAACAAATAAATGTGCAAGGAAGAGGATTGAAACTGGGAGGGAATGATGAAGAAAAAAAATTTTAATAGCAAAATAGCAAAATTTTTCAATGAATTCTTCAAAAATATTGGATCTGAACTGGCACAAAATATATTGAACAATCAAGAACCTGCAGATGAACCAACAGTTACCACTACTAGAGTATGTCAATCAATATTTTTTACGCCAGTAGATGAAGATGAAATACAAAAAATAATCAGCAGTCTCAAATCAGATAGTGCACCAGGCCTAGACTACTCCAGACCAGAGCTCTTCAAACAAAACAGTGCAGCTCTAACTAGACCATTAACATTAATTGCCAACAAAATCCTACAAGAAGGTGTCTTTCCCCAGTGTTTGAAGGAAGCTGTTATATGTCCCATTTTCAAATCAGGAGACAAGAAAGATTTGAATTGTTATAGACCAATATAACTTTCAAATATCCTGGCGGCGAAAATTTTTGAGAATATTATCAAGTCTAGACTTATCAACTTCCTTGAAAAAAATAATATTTTATCACCGAATCAATATGGCTTGACATCAAATTGTAGTACCAATGATGCAATCCACAATGTTATTTCACAAATATCAGAAAAAATCAATTTTGATGAGAAACCTTTGGCGATATTCCTGGACCTGAAAAAAGCATTTGATACAGTATCACATGATATTCTGATGAAGAGACTCTACAACTATGATATCAGAGGAGTAGCATGGGAATTATTCAAAAGTTACTTGTCAAAAAGAACCCAGAGTGTCAGAGTCAATGGAAAAATAAGTAGCAAGCTCAAAGTGGATTATGGAGTATCTCAAGGTACAGTTCTTGGTCCAATACTATTTTTGATTTATATAAATCCTCTGTGCAGTATGGAAATTGTGGGGAACATCACCACCTTTGCCGATGATACTGTACTTTTGTTTTCAGGACCAACTCGGTCAATAGCATGGAATAAGGCTGAAATAGGACTACAGAGAATCTCACACTGGTTGAATCAGAATCTGCTCACCCTAAACTATGACAAGACCCACTTTCTAACTTTCTCAGCTACACAGCATGGACAGCCTACAGAAAACCTTTTAAAAGTAAACATTTCCAACAGCACTGCATACACTATCCACAGAAAACCAACAATAAAATATCTTGGAATCATACTGGACTCTTTCCTGCGCTGGGACCATCATATAGACAACCTATGCAAAAAGTTGAGAAAGACTATTTACAAGTTCAAAATGCTGAGGACAATGATAGATGAGAAGTGTATTAAGATGGTGTACTATTCCTTAGTCCAGTCTTTGATTACCTATGGGATTGTGGGATGGGGAGGGACAAACTTCGTCCACCTTGACCCTCTTTTAAAATGACAAAAACTGATAATGAAAATTATTAATTATTATATAAAATTATTATTACCACCTCACTACCCATCAGATCAGCTATACAATGAGTTCTGAGTGATGGATGCAAGACAGCTCTAATCCCTGGAAATCATTTGCAGACTACACAAAAAACCGGAAAACTTTCAATGGAGAGACCACAGTCATAACACAAGAAATAGAAACCTTCTGATCACAAACGTTGCTAGGAAGGCAACATATCAACAACACTATAACCACCTAGCACCAAAAATCCACGATTTACTTCCTGCACACATCAAGATGATAGAACACCCAAGAAAATTCAAAAGTTAAAAAGTGGATTATAACAACTGGAAGACATCACATAGAAAATATTATTTCTAACAGTATGTGAGCTCACTTACCCAAAGTATTTGCACTCTCACCCAAAATTTACACCTACTCTAGCACATGGGGCTCCCATAGTTGAGTAGGTTGATTTCCAAAAAAATAATAATAAAACTTTATTCTTTAATTCTTTAAACACTAACTGGATTTAAATTTAAATTGTACTCATTACATTTGCTTGCTTTTTTGTTCATTTTTGTTTGTTTTTCAAGGAAATAAAATTATTATTTATTTATTTAGTCTAATTACAATTTATAGTCTATTGCATACATGAAATTTGCACTTGATGGTGACTAGGTATAGATACAAGATACTTGTAGGCCTATAAGGCCTATGCAAATATGAATGGCAAGGAAAATTGTGTGAGTGTACCACACCAGATTTTCAATTTTTTCAGATTTACATCTGAGTTGGAAGGCTTAGGATAACACTATGTCACTCCAGAACCGTTCGGACAATTTTTGTTTGTGCGCAGTGGCTTCATTATAAGTTAATCCGTTCATGTTGTGTCCTTTTGAGCCTGTTCTGGTGTGACATCGCCCTAAAATGGTTATTGTGCTGCTACGAAGCTGCTACAAAGAATGACGTCATAATCAACCCCAAATAACTACACCTAGGGCTCTATAAAAAGGGGGTAGACGCACGGTCCGCCATTCTGTGGTCAACTTTTAGCGCCAGGTTTGAATTCATTCAATTCAACAGTCAAACATATGATTAATGATAAAAATTATGTTAGAAAAAAATAATACTCACTTCACAGAGTTGAATTTCCAGTCTGGCAATTTTTAAGTCAAAATTTTAACCTTGATTCATCTTCCTGCATCTGGCAAATTTGTATTTTTTGAATTCAGTTTTATGATAAAAATGGTTATATTTTTTGCAATTTGATGCTAAGCAAAATGAACCATTTTATATGAAAAAATAACCTCCAAGATTTCAAAACAATAACTTAATTCATTTGCTCAGCTTGATAAACATATGTTGATTGTCTCTATCATCAAAAATATCTATATGAATTCAAACCTAAAGCTAAAAGTTGACCACAGAATGGCGAACCGTGCATTTACCCCCTTTTTATAGAGCCCTACTTTTTATAGAGCCCAAACTACACCTAGATCTTTATGAGAGACTGAACGCAGCATCCACCATTCTGTGGTCAACTGATAGCGCCAAATTTGAGTTCATAGTCTATAAATATTTTTTCTTGATAGAGACGATCAACAGACTCATGTTCATCAAATGAAGCAGATGAATCAAGGAGGTTCATGAGATGAATGAAGTTTTTGTTCTGAAATCTTGGAGGTTAATTTCTCATATAAAATGATTTATCAGCGCTGAGTAACGAATTGTTAAAGCTATAACTATTTTGATCATAAATTCATAATAAAATAATAATATTTGCCAGATTTCATGCAGATTTATCTAGATTGAAAATTCAACTTCAAAATTGCCAGACTAGGAACCAATCATTGCGAACTCAAGGTTCTGTGAAGTGAGAATATTATTTTCTAATCTATATAAAAATATAAAAGCGATATGGCACTTATTCATTCATTTATTCACTCATCTAAACTATCAACATAAACTAAAAATCCACCGAACTGAATGCGTTCAAATTTGGTATGCATGTTCAGTTAGACCTCTAGACGCGTACTATGAAGGGATTTTAAAAGCTGAATAAGGATACGCCAAATATTTGAATTGTTCTTGATTTTCTTCATTTTTTGGAACCAATTCGTAGAAAATTTAGAAATTTTTTGGAGAGGTTCGTCTGAGGTCTAGAAATGTTGTGTGAAAATATTTTTGAAAACCGTTGAAGAATTTTTCAAAATTTTAGATGTATTACGGGTTGCATATCTTCCACCTTGACACGACCAATCCTTTCTGTAAATTCAATGGTTCAGCTAGATTATAGATGAGCTTATTTTGAAGATCAAGTTTTAAACTATGTCCGATATACTTCCCAAGCTTACGCTCAATAGGTCTATTAGCGTTATTTACTATTTTTTGGAATTTTCTGAGTTTTTCTTAGATTTCTCGAGAACCAATATTGACCAGTTTAAATTTGCTAATCAGGTCCAGATTAGGTATAGAAATGCTGTCAACAATGAATTCCGAAACCTTCCCGAGATTACGCCTGTAATAATGTTTTCCAATGTTTGGAATCTGCACTTTTGTTTATTTGACGGAATATTTTTTGCACCTAAGCTGATATTATTGTGTTTAGCCTATTGTGTGATTTACAGTGTACGGTATTTATTTTTATTTTTTGCTTTCAGTTGTTAATAACAAACGTAAGAAGAAACAAGTTAAGCCTGTAAAAAAATCCTCTATAATTGGTAAAGTCGCAGGTGCGGTCTGCGGCGTAATTGGTTGCTTGCTCACTTGTGGTGACAGCTCCAGCTCCAGCACCAGCTCCAGCAGTATCGACCCTTGTTGTCTTACGGCAGATGGTAGTGGAGGTTGTATATAGTGGATCATCATCATCATCATCATCATCATCTTCTTCTTCTTCTTCTTCTTCTTCTTCTTCTTCTTCTTCTTCTTCTTCTTCTTCTTCTTCTTCTTCTTCTTCTTCTTCTTCTTCTTCTTCTTCTTCTTCTTCTCCTTCTTCTTCCATCTCCTTCCTCCTCTTCATCCTCTTCCTCCTCCTTCTCCTCATTCCCTTCCTTTCAAGGCCAAGTGTTAATGGAAAGGATACCTTTGTTATCCTTTCCCAAGAATGGACATCTTCATGTCCAAACTTCGCCTTTTCATTTAGATAATTCAATCGTAATGGAAAAGATTGCCTATTAATTATAGTAGCCTATATAGTTTTTCTAAATATATAATTTCTATAACTCCGCGTTCATGTATACCCGTGTCTGTTGAATAATTACTATCTTTCAAGCTAGTGTCATTTATACAAAACGTGATAGTTACTACGTATATTCCTGTATAGATGCTACTTATACTCTTGTACATTATTACTCACAATATCTAATTGCAATCTAGAAACTAAGTGTGAATGTATTGTTATTGTCTATATGAATAAAGAATTCCAATCTAATCCTTCACCTCCTCCTTATTCTCCTTTTCTTCTTTCTCTTCTTCTTCTTCTTCTTCTTCTTCTTCTTCTTCTTCCTCCTCTTCCTCCTCTTTCTCCTCTTCCTCCTCTTCATCCTCCTCCTTCTCCTTCATCTCCTCCTTCTCCTACTCCTTCTTCTTCTCCTTTTTTTCATTTTTGTTCATCATTTTTCTCTTTCATTTTAGCTTAAGCAACTTTATTATCATCTTTATTAATTTATTTTAAACTTTATTGTTAATCTTATAATGTATCAAATAATTTCTAATAATGTAATACCTACTTATTATTTATCTTGTTTTGTATTTATTCTTGTTTTTTCTTGTGCAATGGGTCTCTTCAGACCTAGCACTTCAAATAAATAATCAATCAATCTTATCCTTCTTCTTCTTCTTTTTCTTCTTCTTCTTCTTCTTCTTCTTCTTCTTCTTCTTCTTCTTCTTCTTCTTCTTCTTCTTCTTCTTCTTCTTCTTCTTATTCTTCTTCTTCTTCATTGTCCGTCCGTTCATTTGCTTGAGAAGACTTTTCATGTGAAGTAATAATACGAACGTTAATATTGATGTCTAGATTCAAACTTGTGATGGGTTAGAATTATTTTACCATTAGACATTTTCCCAGCATTTTTGTATAAAAAAATGTTCAATTCAATTACCATTTATAGTATCTTATTTTATATAGTATGAATTGGTTTTAGCAAAAGAATAGGAGAAAGTTGATACATACATATTTGTAGATTAGAATATCCATTTTTGTAGAACATTACACGAATTGTTCTACACTGGTTGGCGCAGTTGGCTGGGGCGTCACAACCTTCAGTCCGCTAGCACTGCCAGGTCATGGGTTCGAATCCCAGTGGCATGGCTGTTTTCACCTCATCAATCACCTTCGCACTCAATATCCATTACCCACGCACAAGCTAAAATGTTTATGTGGGCATCATCCGCAATTAAAAAAAAAAATTGTCATTATCTTTTTGTGAATTTTTGCAGTCAAGTCGTCTTGTTCAAGTAGCCTACATTTTATATTTTATTAGTGTATTTTCTGCAGCGGATTTGCAAATAGTTGGGATATCAACACATGAAAACTACAGTAGAAACTCGATTAACCGTCACTCTCTGTTACACGTCACTGCTACTTTACACACAGTACAGTACCGTACTCAAAGTACTTTACAGTTCTTTTACGAGAATTAATTTGTAGCAGATCTGTGTCTCTCTTGTATGTAAGTAATGTTCACTTGATCAAAATATGTATTATCCACTCAATACTTATTTTCTCTTAGGGCTACTGTATTTGTTGAAGCTTTGGGCTGAAATAATAAGAATCAAAGTACCCTTTTTTGAATGTTTTCATTTCACACTGAATGTTTCGGCGTTCTAGAGACATTTTCAAGTGTTAATAACACTAAACAACGTTAATCTATTGTATTTATACTCTATCATGATTTAATTTTGTGTTTGATTTCAGCCTAAATTTCGTACAACAACTGCGAGAGGTTTTATATTGGTCAAACGGGGAGAAAATATTAAAGCATTCAAATCAAAAAACACAACACGAAAATCAGCGTTTGCTGAAAATTCAATAGATCTAGGCCATAATGTTACTTAGGCTACATCAACTCGAACATGAAAATTTTAAATTATGGAAATAAGTTAGAAGTAGAAAGTTAGATTTTAAAGAAGAATTTCACATTCAGGAAAAGGCAAACAAAGAGAAAATAATACATATAATTCAGTTTTATAAAAACAGCCCAATTTTTTTTTTTTTTAATTTCACTAATTTAAAGGTTAATAAAAAATGCAGTAATTATATTGGATCCCTAGATATTTGATAGATTCAATACACACATTGGAAACAAAATTATACGAGATTTATTCTGAAATTGAACACATAATTATGTTTAATTTGAATAGAGTATAAATACAATAGATTTCGTAATTTACAATAGTTTTTTACTGTTACTTACACTTGAAAATGACTTTAGAACGCTGAAACATGTGGTGTAAAAAAAATATCTGGTATCAAGCTTCTATTGAAGCTGCAGCCGAACTGTTGAATTACATATCTATTTAAATATGTTATTGTGAGAAATAAATTCAAAATTGATATGATTACCTCTCACATATTTTAACATGAACATGTGTTATAGACTTGAATGTAACTCCATTTACTCCAGCTGGATAGCGTTGAACAGCTAATGACAATAGCCATTATACGCAGTACTTGGGATTATTCCTAAAGGAATATTTAATTCTTTAATTAATCCTGCCTGTGAGAGTTTTCCCGGACATGAGACCTGGTGCAATCTTATTTTTCCATCACGGTTATGTTACATTTCAAATTTTGAGGAAATCGTTAGAGCCGTTTTCTAGATCCATGGTTCCACATACAAACATACATACATACATACATACAGAAATTACTTGCTTAATATAATAGGATGTATGTTTAAACATACCTATTATATTAAGTGAGTAATTTCTGTATGTATGTTTGTATGTATGTATGTAGTATGTATGTGTGTATGTATGTATGTATGCATGTATGTGGATCTAGAAAACGGCTCTAACAATTTCCTAGAAGTTTGAAATGAAATATCCATGATGGAAAAAATAATATTGCACAAGGTCTCATGTCCGCCGGCAAAAATCTCTGGCAGGATCAATAAAATAATTGAATATTCCTTCAGGAATAGTCTGAAGTACTGCGTGTATAATGGCTGTTGTCATTAGCTGACCAACGCTATCCAGCTGGAGTAAATGGAGTTACATTCAAGTCTATAACAAATGTTCATTTCAAAAAATTGTGAGGGGTGATCATTCAAATTTTGAATTTATTTTTCACAATAACATATTTATGTAATTCAACAGTTCGGCTGCAGCTTCAGAGCAAAGCTCGGTACCAGATATTAGGATATTATTTAAAAAAGGGTACTTTGATTGTTATTATTACAAAGTTTTGTTCACTCAAACATGACTGCATGGTTCACCTTTTTACATTACATCTCAATAAACGGTTGGACCTACTGTTTATAACTGTCATAGTCCCGATCCTGAAGGTGACGTTAATTGGAACCTCTCTACTATATAATAAAACTATGCCGTAGCCTACATAACTATATTCTCACAAAAGAAACAGATAATTGGAATAACCAAGGTCACTGGAAATGCTGTGCGCTGTTGCCACTGTTATAATAGGATTTCTGGTTCCTATTTTGGCTCTTTGCGGCAGCCGACGACGCATCAATGAACTTGATCAAGTGAACTTGACTGCAAAATTATTTCTATATCTAGTTATTTAAGCCATAAGGTGACTTTGAGAGTTTGCACGTGAGCTCTTCAGCCCATGGGGGTTAGTCGGGGCTACTAGTTCTTGAATAATTTTTGTAAACTGTTGTATATAATTATATATACATATATATATATATACAATATATATTATATAATTATAAACAACAGTTTACAAAAATTATACAAGAACTAGTAGCCCCGACTAACCCCCATGGGCTGAAGAGCTCACGTGCAAGTGCACTCTCAAAGTCAAGTCACCTTATGGCTTAAATAACTAGATATAGAAATAATTTTGCAGTCAAGTTCACTTGATCAAGTTCATCTTGAATCATTAATGTCCTTCCGTCCATGGGGGTTACTAGTTTTACAACTGTTGCATAATATATTGAAAGTTTTACATCAACTAGTGTTCATGCACAGGTTGTAATACACTTATCCAGATAATGATCCAACTTCAAAATACAGCGCAAGTAAGAATACAGTGTTAAGAATCAAGGTTTTATTTATATCTTATCAGGTTCATCAAATGTTTGTTGTAATCACTATCAGGTATAATAATTATTGTTCATTCGAAATAACAGGATGTTAATTTACTGTATTGAGATTGTTGTGAATTGGAAATTTCACGTCAACTCGTTTCCATGCACAATCAATACTACAATAATCATCCAGAGATAATCATCCCACTTTATAATACAGCAGTGATGGGAATCCAGGTTAATATCTTATTAGCTTAATCACTTGTTTGTTGTAATCACTATTATGCATAATAATTGTTCATTTGAGTTTGAAATAAACGAATGTCAATTTACTGTATTGAGATTGTTCATTCATGGAAATAAACATATTTGATTTGATTACTTCGTCTTATTTGAAAAGAAATTTACAGGCCTGTTCAGTGTTAGTCTTATAGACGCTCACTAAGAATCTGTCTGTTTCAATTGGCTCAACAGCCCATGAAGGGCCTAGGCCTACCAGCTGGTTGCCAGTTTCATATTCACTCCACTATACAGCCCGTTCAAGCAAAGAAGGCACCCCAGCAAGACAGAAAAACGGCCTCAGCCCGGCCAATACCGGCCCAAAAGCCATAAATTTTAAATAAGAACTCACAATCCCCAAACCAACATTGAACGAGCCGAAGCCGCCGCCCCCACCCCGTTGGAATCCCCTCCTGGCCGGACTGACCAACGCACACTAAGAATGGATTTTAAGAAACTACTCAAGTGTACAGTACGCCCAATATTTGTGTTTTCCGGTGTTTTCTCAGCTTTTCCATATACCAATGTGCAGAAAATATTGGAATTTGGTCAAAATGTTAATATCAGGTCTAGAAATGTTTTGTAGAATTTTTTCCCGAGATCCTATAGAGATAACGTCAGTGATCAGGTTCTTGGAAGTTGTAGAATTAGATGCTTCGTGTTCGTGGGTTGCATATATTGCACCTAAGCACCTCATGAATGGCATGTTTGGTTAGACCTTTATTTAGGTGAACTCAAAACCTATTTTTTAAGTCTCAAGTATAGGCCTACGCCCAATATTCAACTTTCTCTGAATTTCTCAATTTATTAGTTGTCAAAAAAATGTTGATATTTGATAGACATGTTCAGATTGTGTTCGAGAGATTATGAAATCCTTCTGAGATTAAGACAGTAATCAGGTTTTGTAAGATTTTCTTTGTACTTTAGCAGATTTCACAGAAACGATTGAACTAATTATTATAGGCTACTGTAGGCGTGCAAATGATATATACCTAGGTTAAGCTGAGATAACAGAAGGACAAATAAAATTTAAAGGGATTCTCAAATCATCTAATTAGCTCAGTAGACGTTTGTAAAAGTATTTACTTTGAATGAAATTTGTCTTATTTGTTTGATTGTCTTACTGACACTGCTAACACTTCCTGGGGGGGGGGTCCTGGGGGGGGGGCGAAGCCCTCTGGCTAGACAAATAAGGCGAGCGAGGTGAGTATTATTACAAAATGAATCTGAAAACATGTAGCTACATTATGTCATGCATTTTCAGTCTATTAACTTGGTTTCACACTGCACCAATGCGATCTTTTTAGTCAATATCACTCATAGATGTCAGTGTTCGAAAATAAACGGCCAGCTTTTTCTCCAATATTCTCGAGTTGTTCCATTCATAAAATCATTAAGGTAAGAGGAAAGCCAGTTAAAAAGCGTCTCTATTTATAAGATGGGCTAAAATAGTGCATTTGAATAATTGAAATTCTTCAACATAAAATTATTTTCTTGTGTCTATTCTGAAATGTGCTCCGATTGATATATTTTAAAAATTATACTATTTGACTGGACCGGCATTCAGCCCTTCCAGAACTTCATTTTTGTAATCATTATCTACCATTCCAGCCTCTACAAAAATATACATATTTTTCGAAAAATTCTAATTTTGCGCCATCACATTAACAGAGAGTTTTCAATGGTATATCCTATACGGCCAATTGTGCCACTGTAGTAACGAAATGAAAGAAACATAAAATCTCAATTCCGTAAATAATTGCTTCAAGTACAAAATAATAAGAAGCTTGAAAAAATTGTATCAGCTTGATTACATGAATGACCTATGTTAGTGTGAGATAGTGAATATAGAATCAGAGTTTTTCTTTTGTGAATGATATACCATCCATAATTTTCTCGTTAGTATCCATTTTCTAATGTACTAATCACGAAACACTGTCAACCAATCAGAAAAGAGCAGGCGGAGTATAAAGGCGTGTCCAAGTAAAACCTGAAACATCACCCGACAACTGCTTGCCATCTACTGGTTGAATTTGAAAACTTTTTGGACCAATGTCGTCGGCCAATCAGAGCGTAGCTGGAGCATGGAGGCGTGTCCACTAGGAGTCAAAGCAAGTCACCCTGCTGCTACTGCCATCTGCTGGCTGAATTCGGAATGGTTTTCTGGAGAATGCTAGGGAGTGCAGTGAAAATGGCTGTAATCTTCAATTTGCTTGGTATTAAGTTCCCAGATGTCTTTTAAGCATGCGTATATATTCTCATAGTCCAGTCAATAAAGCCTGTCCACACGGGTATAGAGTGCATGAAATAAGCCCTAATTTTTTGACCTCGGTGATCTGTTTAGACTAGTTGGGAGGTTAACATACAAAAAGTCCCCGGACCTGGGGAATGAACATAGGGTGGGAGGCTGGGTAGAAGGTAGGCCTACAATTTTTTAGTTTTTCGCATATTACCCAAAAACGGATGATCCTAGAGAAAAGTGATCTGGGCCCTGGCTTATAAACATCTACAGCTTGTTTTTCTAATGAAAAACAAGTGATTGGGATTGTAGATTCTCTCGATTTACAATGTTCCAAATTTTGGAAAGGATCAGCTGTTGAATCAACGATCAGCCAAAACTCACTAGAAGACCCTAACATTCAAATTAAAATGGCCGCGATGGTTCGAGTGGAATAGGAAATCCCATGTATTCTTTATTCTTTCTTTACAATTGCGACTTGGTTTCCAAGTATTTTAAGCAAAGGATGAATGAGTGATGATGAATGATGAAGGTTTAAGATGTAAGTTATATGTCTATGTAAATTGGTTCAGACAAAAAATTCACGATATCAGCTGTTCAAACTCGAATCATCGCGGCCATTTTAGATTACAAGACAAGGCTAGGGTCTTCTGACTTGGTTTGTTTACGATTTTCTTTGTAGGTTATGATAATATTATAGCAGCAAAAATGATTCCTGTTCAAATCTCACTATAAAAATAATGATTGATATTTATTATTAAATATATTCCTAATAATAAATCAATTTATATATCAAAATCATTATATTAGGAGCAAAGTTTTGGTTTTAAAGGAATAGCATTGGGCTATTCCAATATTCTATTTAATTGAGGTAAATTCGTTTCATGTCATTTCTGATGAAAAACAAGTGATTGGGATTGTAGATTCACCAATAAAACTCTCGATTTACAATGTTCCAAATTTTACAATTTTGAACAACTGAGACGAACAACTGAAACTGTAGAATTTGCTTTTTATTGAAAACGTTTATGAGACAGAAACGCCCATAAAATCCACGAATTATGAGTAATGTGGATTGTAAAATGTTTATAAGCCAGGGCCCTGGATAGAAATTGAAGAGGACTAAAATCTGCATAGATTGAAAAAAAGAACCGAAAATTGGCCAAATAGAATTTTTTTTACATTCGATCAAAACTCACATTAAAAAAAAAATTTCCCAAAAAATTGTCTTAGCTGATTTTAAATGTGATGTAACTCATAAAATAACAATAAATCCACTACCCCCTCAACCTAAACGTTGTCAAGCATGAGAAGTAGAGTCAAAATAACATATCCATTTTGATATTTGACCTATTTTTGGAAGTTCAAGGGTCACTTTTCCAAGAATGAAATTTCTCCAAATTCAGCTACAGGTGGTTTTTGTCAATATTTTGATACTAAAATATACATACGGAATAATAACAATATCTAAAGTGGTGTCTGGTAGTCTATATTGATCATTTCTCATCAGAATACTTATTTTACTGCTCAAATCTGGACTATTTGAAGTAGAAAGGACCCTTCAAGGATAATAATCTAAGGACATCTCTAACTTTCGTAAAAGTGAACGGATCTTAACAAACTATAGCTCATTGTTTCCAGCTTCAAAAGGCGGTTCTATTTCATAAACTATATGTTTAATTCGAACAAAATTGAAGAATTTCATCAACCCAAGTACTTCAAGCTTATTCCTATATACCGGGAAAACACCAATTTTTTGTGTTAAAATGCGTCTATCTTGAAAATTATTATTGGTGGTAGGAAGTCGCTTAAGCCGTTTCAATACAAGGCGTACAAATCTTCTTTGAATATATTCATGAAATAAAATACAATAGACTTGTTAGGGTAGAAATACAGACAATGAAATTGAAAACGTATTCCAAAATTTCAATGAATAGAGGTTGTATTAATTTAATCCTCAATCACTATCACTATTCACAAATTTTCTCACTCCAAAATTGAAACTATTGAGCTACAAAATTAGAACAAGTCTGAATGATAGATAAAAAAATATTTAAAATTATAAATTCATCAGAGAATTATCCAATATTAATTTTGAAAATAAAATTTAAAAAAAAATCATTTTTTTACAGCCAATTACATTTTTAATGTGGCGCACCTCAGAAGCCAGCGCCCCCCGCACGTTGGGGGCTGCGGGGGTGCTATTTAAGCCACTGACATTTACATACTGTTTCGCCTTTCTATCATCCTCCATCCGCTGTATATGTCTAAAACGATTATGTAGCGATTTGATGAGTAGCGAATTGACCAAGACCCAAATGAGTAGTCTTTCCGTCAATGGGTGTTCACGCTCCTGTGAGCATTACAAACGAGTAGTGTACCAACCGTCTCCTACCTGACTCTAGACACACTTCATTGTCAGAGAAAGCTCACATATAGGCAGATATATAAGTTGGATAAGCTCAAAATAAATAAATGTGTAACTGAGAATAGAAATTATGAATGAATGAGACAATGAGTCTCAAAAGTTTCCATAATAACAACAAGAGATCGGAGTTGTCTTCCTTCCTTCAGAGACCCTCCTCTAATTGGCTAATCAACTGGGTATTCCCAGTTTCTAGAAAAACCTGGAAATCTGTATGAAATTTTCATCGCTATGTATCAGGAGTCATGGAACATATTTTATAATGGTCAGTTGTAAAAGTTCCACTTAGCGTGCAACATGGAATTATACACTATGAAAAGAGGGAAACCGTATAGGTTTCCTATAAGGACTCGGTTGTGTAAGTTTCATGTATTTAGATATAGGTACTACAAAAAAATGAATTAAAAGGTGGGGAAGAGAAATTGGTATGCATAATAGAAAAATGCAATGGGAAAGTGTTTACTAGGGATGAAGAAGTGACAAAATAACTAGAACTCTCTTGTATAATTATCTTAAAATAATTACACATTGGGGTCCGTTATACCATCCGTGTTCTTCGATTCGACAGTTGAAACTTTGTTTGAAAAGTGAATAGCAAGTTCAAACCAAGTTCAAGTTGTCACTTTGTTCCAAATGAGACGGTTAGTACAAGTATGTTATTCAGCTTTAATCACAATTATTAGTAATATTGTGATAATAAATTATTGGGTGAACTGTGATTCCTAACATTTCACATTTATTACTCATCGATATCTTTATATACAATACTCTGTACTACTGTACAGATCAAGTTGGAAGATGACACCCTTACCAAAGAATAAGCAGAAATTTTGGAATATGAACTTCTTGAATTTCCAATTAGACCTCAGATTTGTTTGTGGAAATGTATCCCTGATAATCCAATAGTATCGAAAATGTACCAGGGTCAAAAAGTTTGAAACGCGAGTAGGCTACTCTTGCCTGTTTCAGAAATAATCTGCTCCTGCAGAAAATATAATTTTCATACTGTAGTTTGAGCATACATCGGGAATCATGATATATTCCTATGTATGCTACAATATTGAACATTTGAAAATAACAGGCAAGTGAAGATGAACCCCACTGTGTGATCTGATGAACAAAGCAAATAAGTTTGAATAGAATTTGCCGGTGAGCAATAGTCAAATGAATCTAATAATTGTTGAAATAGAGTGCGTTGTGAAAAATAATAATTGAGGATGGAAATCTTTGACAACTTCGTGAATTCCCTTCGGAGAGAATAGAACTAAACTGATTTCCATTCAGTAATAGAAGTGTACTATTTTTAGTGTACTGAATATGAGGGTGGTTGAGTGATTTGTAAGCTAAGTCATTGTTACAGATATATCTATAGTCAATACTCTTGTCAATATATCATGTCAATAATGCAAATATTCTTTTTTTTTATTTGGACGAAACATCACTCTTACAGGTATACGGTCCCAAACTACCTGACCAAACTGACTGAAAGTTTACTTGTCCAAAAGACTACTCGTCCCAAAAACTACGACACCTCCAAACCAACCAAGCTGCCTCATTTCTATCCTCTCACTCACATCTCTCATGCCCACTTCCTCTCTTATCCTAGTGTTTCGAATCCTATCTCTCCTTGTCTTGCCCAATGATTTCCTATGACACTTTCATTTCCACCGTCCTGATTTTGTTCTCATGGCACGATTCTATGGGCCAGCTTTCACTCCCATATAACATGATCGGTTCGGTTACTGATCGATAGACTTGATTTTTAATTCCTTTTTCTATCTCTCTTTCCCCAAAAACACAACCCTTTACTGCATAGTAGAAAGGAATCATCGGGGTGGGATGAACTGTCTTCTGATTTTGCTCAAGTGAATTTACATATTCGTTATCTTTCTTTATAAACCTCTCTTTTTCAACAGGTGAATTCCCAGAAAAACTGAAATATACAGTAGTTAAACCATTGTTTAAAAAAGATGAGCATTTACTGTTTAAAAAGTAATGAGAGTAAGATGAGCATTTACTGTTTAAGACCAATTTCATTAGTTCCGGTACTGTCAAAAATATTTGAAAAAATATTCCTGTGTAGACTTACTTATTTTCTCAACAAATCAGAGGTACTCAACATCTTTCAATATGGCTTTGTACAGTGTAAATCTACGGAGTCGGCCATTTTTGAGTTCACAACCGCGGTTCTGGAGGCTCTGGATAGGTCGCAGAGGGCATTAGTAGTCTTCTGCGACCTCTCCAGAGCATTCGACTGCGTAGATAACAGACTCTTGATCAGTAAGCTCGACCATTACGGAATAAGAGGAGTGGCCGCAAAATGGGTTGAATCTTTTATCACTTAACGGAAGCAAACAGTTAACATTTCATATAATTGCTATGGCCCTTCTTCTGCCTCATCATGGCTCAGCATGGAGAGAGGGGTACCACAAGGCTGTATAATATCCCCTGTTTTATTTCTGCTGTATATGAACGACCTGAAATGTGAGAGTGACCAAACTCAGCTATGTATGTACGCTGACGATGTTTCATTGCTGATACGAGGCAATAATGAAAAATCCCTCATCTCCAATTTGGAAAAGAAACTGGATAACTGTAACTCCTGGTTCAAGGCAAATGGCCTGTTATCAAATAATACAGAAACAACCGCTTTGAATTTCCTTCTATCTTCACGGAATATAAGACCATTAAGAGATTCTCATTTGAATGCAACAAATTCCAATATTTCATTCAGCTCCGATACAAGATTCCTTGGCATCATAATAGACGAATCCTTAACATGGAACACACATATAGAGCAACTTTTGAAAAGGCTCAGTTCTGCATCATATGCGATAAATGTCCTAAAAGATACATGCAGTCTCAGTGTTTTATTGGATGTCTACAGAGGATACTTTGAAGGTTTAGCCAAATATGCGATAATATTTTGGGGTACCTCTTCTCAATTAGATGAAATTTTCAAAGCCCAAGAAAATATTATTGGAAGAATTTTCAACTTGAGATGGAGACACCCATGTAGAGAAACTTTCAGGAATTACAGGATTATTCACCAATCCCCTCGATTTATATTTATTCAACCCTTATGTTAGCATTCAATAATTAAAATATACTGCACAAAAGAAATGAAAATGAAAGAAAGAGAAGAACTCAAAACTTACTATTCTACTCGATACATATAACCTCGAAATTTAAAAAGGAGCTTAATATAGAGCAATTGAATTATTCAATAAACTCCCAAACGAAACTAGAACATTTAAATCCAAACCTAATTTCAAAAAAAATTGAAATATTTGACAGACAAAGCATATTATTCGGTTAGAGAGTTTTTAGACATTTTTTGACTTTCCTCTTCCTCGGATACAAAGTATTTGACACAGGGTATCATTTTTCACAGTAGAAGATCAAGGTGAATCAAATTCAAAAACTTGTAGCTTTATAATAGTTACTGAACATTTTCTTTATTGCCTTATGTATTTTAATTTTTATGACTTATTTATTTATTCTGCGACTATGTATATTTTAGTACTTTGTATTAAATTTTATTCATGTAATATCTGACGATGCAGAAATGAAATTGCAAATAAAGAATTTGAATTTGAAGCACGAGTAGTGGCCACTGCTTCAGAAGTGGCCACTTGAATGGTGTTATTTAAAAATACGAATTTGATGCCTTCAAATGAGTTCTAAATCTGCTAGAAACTTAGCCATACTATTTAGCAGCTAAATAGTTCAAGTAGGAGCTCGCAGAATATCATCAGAGATTTTTGAGAGAAATTTATTGTCGCCTTTTCACTCGAATGTATGTATACGTGGTTTCAGTAAGAAGTTCAGTTTTGCCTTAGACGTTTTAGTAAGAAGGCATGTATACAAATTCTTGTATTATGACTAGAAAGTCTGTAAATTTAGATTAAATTTACAATTAGAATTATATTAAATTCTTAGATTGAATTTATACAAAATTTTAATTCGAGGTTCTGCAGAATGAATAAGGAGTGTAAGTTATCTAAGTGAAAAGGCGAAGTTTAGACATATGTATATGTCCATTCTTGGGAAAGGATAATAAGGATATCCTTTCCACACTGGCGGCTCGTGCCCACGACATAGGTGAAGTGCTGTACAGTAAAATATACGGGCACTTCACCTGTTTGGTGGGCACGAGCTGCCAGTGCCTTTCCATTAACAATAATAGAGAAAATTTCATTAATATAAAGGAAATTTCCTTCCCATTAATATCATTTCCATTAGGTTACAGAGAGAAAATAACTTTAAAACGCATATTTTATGGTTTAATCTCACTTTTCTAGTGGCTTGTAACCAACAACAATGCATTACCGATTCCACTCATTTTAATATAACCTATTATCATTTCTGGCGTTATTATCACGTTCTGGAATATAAAATTAGCTTACTTAAATGATTACAACAAGCAGCTTGGGAAATTGAATTCTAAATAAGCATATAACATCATGTGGCCACTATAGAATCAGTGCCTGGCCCCTACTGAATCATAGTGGCCACTTTAGAATCAAAATCGAGTTCCACAAAAAGTTTAATAATTATTTTTTGAATTGAGATATCAGCCATTTTAAGTAACGAGTGAATCAAGAAGGATCTGGGCTACATGTTAATTGAGTTTGAGATGAGATAAAATGATGGACTGGACTCACAATTCTGCATAAACTATGAAAAATTCCTCAAACATGGCCACTACTGGTGCTTCTATCTTAGCGATGAAACATGCTCCTGGGCCTGTCTCCACGGCCTAAACGCTGCCTGTTCCTCTTCCATATCTTGTTCCACAACTTAAATATGAAAAAATCTAAAATAGTAGTTTTAAGAAGAGGAGGAAGATTGGGAGAGAGAGAGAAATGTAAAACTGTGAATGAATAAAAATACTTTGGAGTTGTTTTTTCTTCAAGACTTGCCCGTTTAACCTCACAGCTGCTAGATTTGGAATGAGTAGTGTGTGGCGTGAACTCATTCTAAATGATGAAGTACTTCTATCGATGAAATGGGAAATTTTTGAATCCATAAGTAGAGCTGTGGTTACATTCGCAGCGCAGGTATGGGGTTATGCAGAGAGAGAAGAACTAGAAATATTTCTAAAATTCTTTGTGGAGAAGATGTTTGGACTACCCTACCAAACAATACACCAAATTATATAGTTTATTCATAGCGACTGGAAAAGACGTATTGTGGCTGTATAATTTAAAAACTCATATCATAGAACATTCGGTACACCACAAGCCTTGGAAGAGAACGTTTACGTTATGAGGATATGTTTCCCGGGCGAGGCTTGCCAAGCCTGGGAATAATTCCGAATACCGTAAACAACTTAGGCTACTGGGCGAGTTGCTTATAATTTTTTCGTTACACTTCAAATAAATATTATCAATCTAATTTCATGAATGAACAAAACATATAGGATTAACCTGAGAGACCAGACCAGATAACTTACTATTAGTCCAGGCATTATAGGATTTAACCTCCCAATGAGAGCAGCTAAGCTGAATTTTGGCACAAACCACTATAATGGCATTTTAATGAATGATTCAAAATCTGCATTACGTTTACAATCTTTTTTTATTCATGGTCAAAGGTCACCAGAATCAGTTTTTCACGAATGTTTAATTTTTGTTCAATTTGCTGTGAAGGATTGTATTTGCAACCACATTCTATCAAGGTAGCGACGGCTTGGGCTGTGTAGCTGCAGTGCTGACCTTCGACCTTGAATGAAAAAGTTTGCATACGTGATACATTATTATACTTTTGAATCCTCCTTTAGAATGCCATTATAGTGGTTTGTGCCAAAATTCATCTTACCTCTGATCTCATTGGGAGGTTAAATCCTTTAATGCCTGGACTAATAGTAAGTTATCTGGTGTGGTCTATATCTGGTTAATCCCATCTGTTTTGTTCATTCATAAAATTAGATTGATGATATTTATTTGAAGTGTACCGAAAAAAAATTATACGCAACTCGCCCAGGAAGTTCTCTCGGCAAGCCTCGCCCGGAAAACTATCCTCATACCGTAAAAGTTCACTTCCAAGGCTTGTGGCGTTATATTCTATTGTTACTAACACTCATAGAAAAATCAGAATCCAATCAATCTTGGAATTTTTCATCGAAATAATGTATAACATGACCACCTCATTTGAGAAAATGAACTTGATCGATGCCAGGAAGGGGGGCAGTGAGAATAAATTTCTTATAAAAACCAAAGAAATATGTTTTGAGTCACGTGAAAATCGTTTTGTTGCTATTCTTGACATCTCGGCAGCATACATCATAACAAAAAAACACATGTACGAACCAAAAATGCTATTTAATAATTGGAAATTGATTAATGCCATTCTCACAATGAAAAGTCGAAAACCATTTTGAAGATGAAAAAGATGGCATTATACATAACAACAATTGATTGGCAAGCAGCTTCAAAAAATTATAACGATTTCTATCCATGTATGATCACGGAGAAACATCAATTTTTAGAACAGATTGACGTCATTTTTCTCATAAAAACAATGCCAAATATATTACCATATTAAAGTATTCAGTATTTTAGAGGATACGAGAGAATGAAGCTGATACTTTTCGTGTTTTCTCTGGGATTTGGCATTCCAGGGTTAGTAGATACTAGAAATTTTCTCAAATTTAACACATTTTAATACTCATTTCAGGTATGATTTTATAAATCAACAGATCAAAAATGTTTGAAACATTCTTTCAAACTGGATGTGCTAAATCTATAGAGAATAGGTAGAGGTAAATCTAAATATTATAAAATCATAAGTACCGGTAGGCTACTCGCAAAATCTGTGTAAGTTGAGTTACGTGTTTCGCGACCAAAAATACAAAATTGCGATTCAATTTATACAGATTATTCCTACGTGCTATGTTTTTTCTATTTCACATCCTTTTCAATCAAATTTGTGAGATAGACTTTTGTGAGTTCTACACAGCATGACCATTCAACTAATTTGATTCTCCGCAACTTATATAAGTTGAACATACAAGTTCATTATTTTGTATAAGCTATGAACCCCTTCTTAATTGTTGGAGAATTGTTTTTCCAGCCTATTATATTCCCTATTTTCTAAATAACCGTACAAAATAGATCTTCCAACTGAGATTCATTGAATTTCTCAGTTAATAAGAAATGAACAATTCTGTTCCTGTATCAAGCTTTTTGAAAATTAAAAATTTCAACTTATAGATTTTTGAAAAATATGTCAATTCTACTATCGTACACATTTTTCAATTAAAATTTTCTACAGAAACAGGATCAATGGTTCACGGCTGAAACCTTTGTGGAACATCCTGAATATGTTTGAAACATTTTATTATTACATTTAAAACTGGTCTTGTATTTTTTGTAGCTAAGAATTTCAACACTATTTTTCAATTTTTTTGGTAAGAAATGCATTTGTGGCTGATTGTGCCATGGGTTTTGTTCGAGCACTACGACAGTGAGGGCCTCTAGCATCCGAAACAGTTTTCTAGAAAACTCTTCCCGACAAAAAGAATATAAACAATTGAAAAAAAGTCAGAAATTCTAAGACCACAAAGATTAAATAGAATCTATAGATTCTTCTAAAGTATCTATTGGTCTCATAAAAAATAATTCAATAGAAGAGTTTTGATTATATCGTTGTAATTAAAGTTGGGTTCATTAGTTCAAAGCTCCAGCCTGTCTTCCCCCAACATTGGTAAAAAAGTCATTCAGCTTCTTGGCATCAACTCTGATCCTGTTACACTCCTTTTTTCCTTTCCGGATTGCCTCATTGATACTCCTCCAAAGTTTTGAACTATTGCTATGAAATTATCCTATTTAATCTTCAAAATATTCCTTCTTTGCTTCACTTATGAGCCTATCTAATGTGTTCTGATAAATTCTGTATTTATTTATTGAATCAGCATTTGCAGGACCTCTCCTTGTTTTATCAAGCATTCTATCCGGTATAGTAATTGATCTTATCATTCCTTGCGTTATCCAAGGGCGATTTTGATGACGAATGTGTATCTCAGTTTTGATTGAAAGTGTAAAACTTGAAATTTCCATTGCGTGTTTTATTTTTACAATCCGGAACACAACAAATTCTCCAGGACATTATTTTAGGTTTAGCCCTATCTCCTCCAATGTTTATTCTCTCAATTTTTCGCCGAAATGATCCGCCAATAGCGCCTCGGTCGCCAAAAATATCCTTTCCACCCACTTGCACACAGCGAATAGTCGGCGCAATCTAAGTTGACAAAAACCCCCTCCACCCGAGAAATAGCTACGTTGTCATTTTGCGTGAAATTGAAACTTCTCCTCACGCAAACACATTCAACTGAATGTTAAAAGTGACAGCATAGCTTCGGAAAAATCACGCGGTGTTGTGAAACTCACTATTTTTATGATAAACCAGCTGTTCGCAGCTCGAATATTCAAGTCGATTAGCTTCAATAACTCCTATCTTCAACATACAATGATTCATGCATATACCGCTCTCCTTACTTTGAAACTCTTGAGAGGCCAAATTACGATCTTCCGACTATTTTCGACATTTGGAAAAATAGTTTTAATTATTTTTGAACAACTTTCTCGCTTTCACCACCCACTTATCTTCTCAAACAAAAAAGTTTTTAGATCATCGAAAATTTCATGTTTTCTGATGGAGTTGACTCGACATTGACAAACATATTCATAAATTGAAACAGAATTGTTGGTCGGATATAGAAAATTCAAACACCATTGGAAAGCACGAATTCCCCTTGTCATTTTGATACAAAAAAACTTTATTTTTACTACAACCCATGATTGTGAGAGAAGTGATATACAAAAAAAGTGATATTTTCGCGATTTTTCAAATTTTTCAAAAAAATCAAATTTCCTTTGAATCCTTCAACCCAGGAACTTTTTTAATACTACTGGCACATCAAGGATAAAATTCTACGTCTAGATATGGGGTTAAATCGCGAATTTGAAGATGTTCCAATTTCACACAATCTGGCAACGCAGCTATTTCCCGGGTGAAGAGAAAAACAGTCAACTTAGATTGCGCGGACTATAATAAGGCTTGTAACTTCCAAAAAATATAGTTTTAAGGTACTTTTTTGTGGAAAATTTCACCTCGCGTGGAAATCTTGAGAAAGAAATGGATTAAATCTGGAACTAAGCATCACAAGCCCGAATATTCCATTTCTCGCTTGAATTAATGCAACAAGAATATTTTTCCTTATGTAATGTCACATGAAATGTTGAATATTAGCGCAACGATTTCTGTTACAACAACAACGTTTTCTCAACTCAAGATCTCCTTTTGAACTCTTCAGAAAGTGAAATCATACATGAGAAGTATAGAACTATAGATCGGTATCATTCCAATGATTCAGCCCTACTATTCATTCACAGATATTTTCCCGTTAACCCTGTTCTTATAATTGAATAGAATGTCTCGAAATAAATCTCTGCGTCTTGTAGATTTCATCTTGTGATAAGATTTTCTATGTTAATCCATCCAATTTCAACAATAATTGAAGACTCAGACAATTAGGTCCAAAACCTCTTGTTTCCAACACAATAATTATCAATGAATTTTTGAAATCAAAGTACAATCATCAAATAATGTATAATCATCAAATATACTGTATATAAATTATCCAATCACATCGCAATACTCAGTATCCAGAACACAAGTATTTTCCAGTTTAGATTCCAAATGACAGGGAAAATCTTTTAGCACAGCTTACAGAACCTCGACGTTCAACTCAACAATAATATTGTTCAATACAATATACAACAACAAGAAACAATAACTCTTGTTCTAATCAATTATTTTCTTGTCCTACAATAATTGGTGAATAAATTTTTCTACACGGTAAAAATAAATGATCATGCTTGTTGAGAGAAGGCAAATACATTAGGCTATGGATATCCCATGTAAGAAACAACCCCTCCTACACCCCCCTGGGTTCGACCACTGAGGACGGATAATTCCCTTCTCTGTGGTTCGACCCTTCATATCACCCCCCCCCCCCCGAAATTTATTTCTGGGTTCGCTCTGATACGATTACAAGTTACTATAAGTAACCGTTTAAGAAAAAGCTACTACAAGCTCATTATTTTTGATGATCTACCATTAATCAATACTGTTTTTCATTTTTATTAATTATCAAGTGTCCTTATTTTTTTCGCATTGAAAAATAATTGAAAAAGGGTACTTGATAATTATGAAAGATAAAAACAAGTGATAAAACTAGCCCTGAGATCAAGGAAGCATTAATTAATATTATGCAGAAATAAACTTGAGGAGGTGATAGGCCTATTGAATTCAAATGATAATTTTTTGTTTCAGTAAATACGATTCAGCTCAATTGGTTAAACCAGTACCAAAAGGTGAGATTGACCCTTTTTTCAGAAAGTTAAAGCCGGTATTACATACAGTGGCTATTGTCACAGTATCATTTTTATGTCATACCGGTATGTAAATTAGCCTATATGAAATGGGGTGAAAATACAAAATTATATCTTCATTTTTTATAGTATGAGCTATTACACCGTGAAATACCGACCAGCAAAGAAGTGACATTTTTGTGATGCTGGAAGCTCTCCTACAATTATTCAGTCTTACTAGTAGTTCTGTAAACAGTAGACCTCACGTAGTCACCCATGTTTCCTCCATCATAATTATAGATCCCTGTCCTTACGGTACATTCAGATTCTGAATCCTGCCCACAAAACCGGTGACCTGCTCGTATATTTACTGCACAGCACTTACATACACAGGTGTATGTAATTGATTTTTTTTCTACAACTGCGCATGAAACAAGATTTTACATACTGAATTCTCCTCTTCATTTTTGAAGAGGATTTCGTAAAATAGCTCATTTCCAAGGAGAATCTACTTTATGCTTGCTAACCATCTGCGCATGTGCAGTTAAATTACTTTACGCTTGCTGAGCGACTGCGCATGAGCAGGAGAGTTAATTTACGCTTGCTTATCAGCTGTGATGTGATAAGCATCAGTCAGTGAAACAGAAAAAATGAAAATTCATTTAGCTAGATTTCCGCACTCTCCAATCTTCCATGAGAACTCAATGGCCAAGGCTTAAGGCCGCTATTACATTATAATAGTTCTATGTCATAAATCTATTATTTCTCTATAGGAGAAATATGACATATGATCATTTATAATATTTGGTTCATTACAAGGTGATATTTCATCACCTCAGATGCTTGATAATAGAAATATGTCATAGAACTATTATCATGTAATACCCACCAAAGCGGCATTCATTGCCTTCAGCTGTGACGGTATTGGGTTCGATTCTGGTGCCTGGCTGCTTTTTTTAAGTTCATTAATTTTTTTTTCTTTAGTATAATTAAAACTTATAATTATAATAAAATATTAGATTATAATTTTCGAGTTTAACTGGATCAATTCATTTTATTATTACAATAATATTGTCAGAGAAATTTAATAATACTTAATTGTAGGCCATTTTTACAAAATAATGAATTAAGTTCAACAGGTTATTATAATATGCAAGTTGTAGAAAACATTTTTGTTTGTAATTCGCGTGTAAAGCTTCTTTATTGCCCTGCAAAATTATCATGCTCTGCCTATTATGTTGCATGACAACTGTTTTGCAAGCAAGCAAGGAAGTTGCACTTTATGCTCTTAATACATAAATAGCTATTTTCTGCTTTCAGTTGATAAAAATGGCAAGCATATGATGAAACAACTTGGACCCAAGGAAAAGGACTGAAGTGGAACGAGCCGTGAAATCGTTTTGCAGCTATTTTTTGAGCTGTCATACCTGCTCATTTTCGGCTGCTTGATGTTTTGGCAATTGTCCCAGCCCTTAATTGTTGCACATGAATGTTGAAACTGAACATCATCATCATCATCATCATCATCATCATCATCATCATCATCATCATCATCATCATCATCCTGTTCCTCATCCTGTTCAATACATATTGTATATTTTATTATTTTTATTACTACTTTCTTGTATTGATTGTCTTTTGTGATTTATACATTATTCTTATTTTTAGTTTTACTTTAGATATAAGATTATCTTTGTACTTGCTGTGCTCTTATTATTTGATTATTTCTGTTGTTTCAATGGGCTTAAGCCGTCGGAACAGTTGTTCTTTTAAATCAAATGAAATTAATAAAATCTTCCTCCCCCTACTCCTTTTACCTCCTCATCTTCCTCCTCCTACTCCTCCTCCTCTTCCTCCTCGTAATTAAAAATAATTACGTATAATAAAAAATCTGCATTTTTTGTAACCAAAAAATGCGAGCACACAAACAAATTGACTAGCGCCATCAAGCGTGGGAGACAAAGCAACTAAGCTCTGACAATTGATAATTTGGACTTTGGAGGTTAGTTTGTGCTAAATTAGTAGATAAAAATTTAAGGCAAATGTTTATTATTTATATATTTGCCTATTAGAACCTTCTGCACCTAAATAGTAATTTCCAATCACAAAATGCATGGAATAGGGTACAATTTTGAGGTTATAGCTTGTAGAATTGTTTGTTGTGCGTTGCAAGGCAACAGGCTCTGCTCGCTGCGAATTGTGTGTGCGCGCGTTTGCCCTGCTAAGCAAACCCGGTATCGACTTTATTAGTATCGACCTACAGAGGTTTACTCCACTTTTTCCAGCTCGGTCAATATTGGTTCAAAAATGATTGATTTGGTCCTAAATTGAAGATTGAAATGTTAAATTGAGACCAGATCAATAATGTTTGAATCAATATTGACCGAGCTAGAGACTGGGTAGATAGTAGACTAGTAGTAGTAGCAAGACTCTTTTTTGCGTGAACAGACTGTACCTTGAGGCATTCGCGGCACATGCCTTGGACCATCGTCAGGATACGCTGAATCTATTCATTAAAACAGCTGTCAATCAGGCGGTAAATTCAAATTATATCTAGAAATTTCTTCCAGTATTTTTGTTGAAAACTCCCAATTTGACCACCGCACATAGTTTCTATATCATGAATGGGTTTAAGCAGAAGAATAGGAGAAAGTCAATACACAGATATTTGTAGATTAGAATATTCATATTTGTAGAACATTGGAATTGTTCAGTTATAATCATTATTGTGAATTTTTGCAGTCAAGAATTTGTACTCTTAACAAGTAGGGTAACATGCTTGTTAAAAAGTAAATTTTAGTTGGAAGAAAACTACATCAAACATATAGAGTCGTCTAAATTACTATATCCTTAAAAGGTTATCATTCAGCATTGAATTGATATAAGTATTCTTATTATAATTGTATTAGTAGGATTTCAGGTTCCCATTTTGGCTTTTTTATGATCCTGACGCATCAATTTGCTATGAGCATCTACCGTAGTCTTTGCGCTCTGGTGATTATCGTGTACTTTTCTGATTGTTTTAGTATAGCCAAAGTATGAGCTGAATGGGAAAAACGTTATAAATAGAATGGTATTATGTTAAGTGTTTCATGCATTTCTCAGTAATTAGAAAATGATATTCGGGATAGGACTGTTAGTTATTGATAGTATTATAGCCTCATTATATTAGAAAATCCTAGTATTTTCAAGTATTTGAGAGCAGACAAATCCGCAAACAGATGTATTTGAGAAAGTCGATAAAACTTTGAGATAACAGCTGATAAGTTATCTTACATGAAAATGAAAAATTGACTAAGCTTCACATTTATTTGAAAAATTGAATGATATGAATATTCTTTATTAAAACATAATTAATAGAGTTTTATGCGTTGATAGTAACAGCTATTAGATTAACTAACATAAAAACTATTCATGTACATTACCTCATGTACAGGTTAGAATGGAGCACTCCATGGTCCTACTTGATCGATAAATTTTTGTAACGTAAACAAAACAATTAGGTTAGCTTCACCTATCAATATTTATTCAATGCAGTGAACCATTCTTTTGAAACATGCATGTATATAAATTGGAAAAGTGTAGAACTCAAATTTCTATTGCGTGTGTTTTATTTTACAATCCAGAACAGAAACAAATTCTCCAGGACATTATTTTAGGTTTAGCCCTATCTTCCTCCAAACATTGGTCTCAATTTTTCGCCGAAATTGTAGGATATCAGATGTTGTGCAAAACACATGATATCAAACAGTAATAATATTTAATTAAAGTTTGTTGACTTTTATTCATTCCTACATGTTACGATGAGAAATACACACTGAAATATTCAAACTCTTAATCTATTTTATTTCAATATTTTGTAAAGGGCGCAGTGCAATAAAAGTCTTTGTAAATGCCAACCATTCGATGGAACAACCGAAGAATGGATTAATTCATTGGCACGAAAGATTCAAGATTTTCCTAAGGAATGGAAACATCAAAAACGAGGACAAAAAGCGAGACCTACTACTTGAAAATCTGGGACCACAACCGTTCAAAATAGTTTTTGATTCTATGCATCCGACTCCCATTAACAACATTGGATTTATGATGCTGTAGAAGTCTTAAACAAGTACTACACGAAACCACAAGCACTCTATCCCAGAGAGTTTGCTTTTTCTCGACGATTCCGGAATGAAGGTGAGACCATAACTCAATTTGAACTAGATTTAAAGTCTCTGCCGGAAATTGTAATTTCGGCGATAATCTAGATGAACGTTTAAGAGATCAGTTCTGTGATGGGTATTAACAACGATAGTTGCAATTGATGTTATTGAGAATGCATGCTTCAACACAAACAACGTTTGCAAAGATAGTAGAATCAGCAAAATTACTAGAAACCGTTAACCTTCAACAACAGGAAATTAGAACAGTAATACAAATTTGAATAGAGTAAAAATTTCTGGAAAACATCAGGCAATGGAATCTAACCCTCCAAAGTACAACAAACAATATGAACTTAAGAGATCAATTAAAGAAATTGAACAAAATGCACATTACATTGTGCCGGAACCATGACATTCAGATGATGCTTTGTGCTCTGCAAAAGACGTTTCTTGCAAAGCTTGTGAGGTAAGAACCATTTTGCAAGAGTTTGTTTGAGGGTGTTGGGAACGCTATAATTGGTAAGACAAACAGATAAATCAGGTTTGGACAATTATCAATAGAAGACGAGCGCAACCTGTCTACTGTCCGATATTGACCATATAAGAGCTCTGAAAAAGGCGTAAAGTAATGGTGAATGTTAAACTCAACAACAACACAGTGAAAATGCTGTATGATCCAGGCGCTGCTTACAGCGTTATTGGCGAGTATGGAAAGTAATCGGATCTCCCACTCTGAAACCAACAAGTAACCTCGCTGGCTTATACAGGAATTGACATTGAAACACTTGGAGAAACACAAACAAACGTCAATGCTTTTGGTGACTGGAAATTATCGGTAATTGTTATAAAGAAAAATGACATACCATTGTTTGGACTGGATTGGGTCCTCAAATTCAATCTACCTTTGCCACCCGGTGCTGAAATATGCAGTAAAGAAAACAGCTATTAGTTCTCCACCAAAAAAGAACTCAGTCTTGATAGATAAGATAATCAAGGATTTTCCTGATGTTTTTAATCCAAATCTTGGAACAATAAAGAACTGCAAGGTACTTTTCCACATGTCAACAAATGCCATACCAATAGTTGCAAAACCACGCCCTGTACCGTTTTTCCTTAAGAAAAGCAGTAGAAATTGAACTGCAACGTCTAATAGACAGTAATGCAACTTTCTCGCCTGTAAACACAAGTGAAGAACCCTATCACATGGTCCTCGCCAATAGTTATTGTGGTGAAACCGACAGGAGCAGTCCGGATATGTGCAGATTTTGAAACCACCATTAATAAATTTATAAGTCCAGACAACTATCCTCTACCTAGGTTTGAAGAAATCACTTCAAAACTCACAGGAGAGGAAGGAATTCACAATCATAGATCTGAAGGACGCATATTTACAAATGGAAGTTTGATACTTCGGTACAAAAGTATCTCACTATTTCCCACTCATAAAGGTTTCTTTCGATATTCACGCCTTCCATTTGGGATAAAAATAGCAACAGCAGCCTTTCAGTGTAAAATGGATCAAATCTTAGCTGGCCTACAAGGCGTTGCATGTCTTTGATGATGTAATAATAACAGCTCCTACAAGAGAAGAACACATAAACAGAGTCAGGGAAGTTTTTGAAACGTTTTGAAAACAATGGACTTCGAGTACAAACCACAAAAATGTAAATGGTTTGAGTGAATCTGTAAACTATTTGGGACACAGAATAGATCAAACAGGTATACATCCCACAACTGAACATATCAAAGCTGTGGAAGATATGCCATCACCGAAAAAATGTAAAAGAACTACAGGTCTTTCTTAGGATCAATTAATTACTACAGTAAATTCGTTCACATTTACAATCACTGTGTGTTCCATTACACAAATTACTTCAAAAAGGAGAAAATTGGCGCTGGGATAGAAAAACATGAACAGATTGCTACAAAGTTGAGGACATCTATTAACAACATCAGATACTTTGGCTCATTATGATGAAACGCTCCCTCTAATACTTGCCACAGATACCAGTGAAGTCGGATTAGGTGCAGCCTTTTTCACAGATACACTGATGGTACTGAAAGACCCATTTTATTTGCATCAAGACGACTTCCGACAAAGCTGAAAGCCAGTACAGTGTCATTGAAAAGAAGCATTAGGTTTAATTTTTGGAGTAACACGTTTTGAACAATACCTCTATGGCAGACATTTTGAGATTCGTACTGATCATAAAGCTTTCAGTGAAAGTTTTCGGCGAAAATGACTCTATTCCAAAAGTTGTTTCCAACCGTATTGCTAGATGGGCATTAATTTTAAGCCTACAATACGACTACTCAATAAATTATCACAAAGGTGCAGACAATGCAATCGGTAGATATGCTATCAAGGTTTCCCTTGAAAAATGAATTGAAGCCAAAAAAACGAAAAGTTAGGGGGAAAGCAACAGAGCTCATCTTTTCCACCTTCGATCTCAAGATCTACCATTATCAACAAAAAGCCTACAAGAAGCACACGAAACATGATCCAACACTCTCAAAAGTTTTGAACTATCTCGAAGTGGTTGGACAACAAATACATAAATGTGAGTGAAGATCTTCTACCATATTACAATAAACGTGAAGAACTGTCATTTGAAAATGGCATACTCCTCTGGTTAGGTCGTTTAGTCATACCTACAAGATTGAGAACAAAAGTACTAAAAATTCTTCATGAAGGCCATCCAGGAATTGTAGCAATGAAAGGAAAAGCACGATTTCAAGTATGGTGGCCTAGACTGGACAAAGATTTAGAAGGACACATAAAACATTGCACTGCATGTCATCAAGAAAACAGAAACAAAGATGTTGAGATGCCACTTTTCTCATGGACTTCCTTAACAGAAGTGTGGTGGGTTCAGAATCCATATAGATTTTTGCAGGACCATTTCTAGGAAAATGTGGTTAGTCGTTGTAGATGCTAGGTCGAAATGGCTCGAAGTAATGCCTATGACAACAACCACAACAAAGTCCACGATTAACATATTAAAAGATCTATTTTCTAAATTTGGCTACCTGAGGATAATCATGGAGTGACAACGGTCCTCAACTGACTTCATATGAATTCCAAAACTTCTGCAAAGAGCTTAACATCAAACATGCACGTATCACCCTTATCACCCAAAAAGTAATGGATTAGCAGAACGGTGTGTATGAACGTTTAAAGAACGTATGGGTATTTTAAAGGGAAATACTGGCACCTTACAAGAGAAACTCAATGAATTTCTATTCGCTCATAGAACGTCCCCAAAGAGGTCAACAGGAAAACACCCGCATTCATGATGTTCGGTCGTGAGTTACGCTCCAAACTAGATCTGTTGTTACCAGATGTAAACAACAAAGTGGATGAAGAGTTAATTAGACAAAGGAATAGCAAAACCGAATGTGAGCGAAAAAGTGTTTAGAGAGGGCGATAGTGTGGGTGCTAAACCAATCAGGTAAAGGCTACAAAAAAGGAAAAATCATAAAAGGAATGGACCATATTCTTACTTAGTTAATATCGAAGAAATAAACAGAAGATGTCATGCAGATCAACTACGATATGCCGATTGACACTTAAGAAGAAAGGGGGAAGATGTAGGATATCAGATGTTGTGCAAAACACATGATATCAAACAGTAATAATATTTAATAGTTTGTTGACTTGTTATTCATTCCTACATGTTACGATGAGAAATACACACTAGATATTCAAACTCTTAATCTATTTTATTTCAATATTTTACAGAAATGATCCGCCAATAGCGCCTTGATCGCCAAAAATATCCTTTCCACCCACTTGCACATAGCAAATACTTGACTGCAAAATTTCAACATCAAATTATTTAAGCCATAAGTCGACTTTGAGAGTTTGCACGCTAGTTCTCCAGCCCAAGGGGGTTACTAGATTTACAACTACTGTTGTATATTAGGAATTTTACACGAATATTGTGTACATTTACAGGTATGTGCACTTATCCAGATAATGATCCAACTTTATAATACAGCAGTGTTGAGATTTTAGATTATTCACTTGTTTGCTGTAATTATGTATAATAATTGTTCATTCGAATTCAAATTAAACGAATGATTATTTACTGTAACTGTATTGAGATTGTTTATTCACAGAAATAAAAATATTTGATTTGATTTCCTCGTCTTATTTGAAGAGAGTTAACCATTATTATAGCTTCCTTAAATAAAGCAAATAGTTCGCTTCAGGCTTGTCCTAATAATATGGCAACGTCGCATTTCAGCTACAATTCACCCATATGAAAACATTGAATAAATTTACAATTAATAAATAATTCGGATCTCAATTAATTACTTTATAAATGGACAAAGGAATTCTGCAACTGCAAATATTGACCAATGTACTAGATAGCAAGTCAGATCCGTTGAATGAAACTGTTCGAAAAACTGTGTCCGGACCAGGAATCAAATCCGAACCTCTCCAAGATAGAGATACGCTTGCCCAAGCAGGCACCGCCTGCTATTTTGTGGTTCGGACTTCTGCATCCTTTGTTCATCTAGATTATATAGCTATGACTGAAGATTCAAATTAATTATTGCAATAATAACCCAGGAATTGGTGTACTGCAAAATCTAATAATTCTTTCATCTTTATTTGAAAAATATTGCTTATTGACCTAGCTTTTCTCTGTTTAGAGCATAGTTTTTATGAGATACAAGTATGATCATAAAACTTTTCTTGAAGACTTCCTATTATGCTTTCTGTGCTGATTTGTGATAGAAATTGGCAGAGAGGATTTATAATACACATTTATGTTAAGAGATAACTATGATTTGTAGCAAATCAAATGTGAGATCACACATAAGAAACACATCCGATAGAACAGCTAATTCAAATTTTATTTCAATGCTTTTAAATGTATCCACCTTCCTACACTACATACGTATATGCAAGTTTTAAGGCCATTAAAGAAGTTATGCTATCATTCAATGTGAGAGAAAGAGAAGAAGAGGAAGAAGAAGAAGAAGAAACAGAATTAGTTTGTAAAAGTCTTGATTGAAGATGAATTGAAGTTACACGACTCGTGCTTTACTATATACTCAGTCTACGGGGTGTTTGGACCAAGGGCAGCGCGTGATAAATTCAATTGGGTGGGCTAAATTTAAATGTTAAGTAGTGGCTGGATTATAGAAAGCAAGAGCTTTCTATTAACCTCATAGATGAATTCATTGGGGCAAGCTTCTGAACTCTAATACACAATAACTAGAAAGCCCCAGGGCTGAAGAATTGCATATTTTCAATATCTCATGTAATATTGGAGTTTGATTAATGGGATTTTGAATCTTATTGATAATTAAATAAGCCATGCATTTTGAAATAAAACATTCAATGGAAAGCTATCAAATAGAAGGAGTTATTGCTAATCAAATTTGAAATCTTACCTTTAAAATCAAATCCTAATAACAGCTAAGGCATAAAATACTAAACTGAACTAAATTGCATTGAGCAGCACTTATATCCCTAAATTCAGCAATCATATTCTAGGTGTCCACAAATAAAATGTTATCAATATCTTGCATAATTATTGATTAAATTATCGTTAATTAGCCAGAAATAACTAATCACGTCTCAGGTTATCAGACCAGAGAGAGGTTAGTTTGCAGTTTATTCCACAGTTCTTGCGCGCTTCTTATATTTACAGCTAGTTTCCAGCTGATTAACAAGCATTATCAAAACTAACGTTTTTTCACACAACACGACGTGGTAGGCTGCAGGAGCCAATCACAGCTTTTGCCGCCAACCGGTTCGAGTGTGGTGTATTGGAAAATGAGCAATGGGCTAAGCCCAAGACTCACTGTATTGAAATAATAGGAGAGGGGAAAGTGGAGGAAGCCAGTCTCTAGTCTGACGTCACCAGCAATTGCGATTCACATCTCGGCATTGGGGCTAGAAGCCGGCTAGGCCAGAGCCCAGCATAGCGTGAGATACAGCATTCCCTTGAACTCCTTCCAATCGGCGTTTAAATGGATGGATTTAATCACAATTTTCTGAATAATACAGTATTTATTCTAATAGTTCATTTTATTTTCATTTAACTGGATTATCGGTAGGGCAAAGCCCACCCGGCCCTTATGGGCCCGCCGCCAGTGGTTTGGACCTAAGCTCCTCCCCCATACTGACGTCACGGGGGTTGTAGCCATCCAATGGCAAGTATGGTCAGAGTGCTAAGGCTGTTACTTTTTAGATCACAATTATGCCAGAAAAAATTGAAAAACCTCTAATTTTACAAAAAAACCTATCTAAATTCATGAGCTTGTGTTTGGTCATCCGATTTAAATGTTCCAAGGAAAGGAAGAGATTCCAAGGCGAGATATTTTCTTTGTACTTTTACTGATATCACAGAAACGTCTGAACTAAAAACTGTACGTTCAAATGACATATACCTATAGGGTAAGCTAGAAGAACAAATAAGATTTGAAGGGATTCTCAAATTATCCAATTAGCTCAGAAGACGTGTGTGGAAGTAAATCCGTTTGAATGAAATTTGCAGGCGAGCGAAGCGAGCTTTCTTCTCTCACTGACACTGTTAACACAGCTTGGGGTCCAGGGGGCGAATACCTCAACTGACTAGACGGACAATGTGAGGAAGAATCTACTAGCTAGTATTAATAAAATTAATCTGAAATAGCTACATCATAAGGTCATGCATTTTCAGTCAATTAATCTGTTTTCACACTGCACCAATGCGATCTTAGTCAATATCACTCATAGAAGTTGGTTTTCCTGTTTTGAGATAAGAAGCAGGGGGTTACCTCCGAGATTTTTGAGAAGATTTACCATTCAAAACATTACTCAATCCATTCAAACAGAGTCTCAATTTATATGAGAAATTCAGTAATTTTTTTTTCTTTCTCACCATTGCTGTGGTTTATTCCCTCCAAAACGTAAGTTATGTCACTTAATCGATTTGAATAACTTGATATCATCAGTGCCTTTGTGTGCCAAATTGTTATTTATAGTAATACTTATTTTCTCTTAGAGCTACTAATAATTAAAGCTACTGAATAATTAAAATCAAAGTACCCTTTAAAAAAATTAATTACTTTGATTTTAATAATTTAGGCTGAAGTTTTGTTTATATAGTAGGGCCTAATATAGCTTACTATTGTAGCAATACTGAGTGTTACTACCTCAATAATGCATTTCAAGAATTGAAAATTCTTCAACATAAAATTATTTTCTCGTATACATTCTGAGATCTGCACCAATTAATATATTTTTCAAATTATATTTTGCGGACCCGTGTTGGTATAGATTTTGTGACTGGACTGGCATGTAGCCATTCTATAATTTGATTTGATTATTATCTACCATCGCACCTCTAAAAAAATATGTTTTTCGAAAAATCTTAATTTTCTGTCATTATAAAGAATATGTATATGGATTTTGTTGTGGGGAGCTACCCATAGGGCAAGGCTAGTGAATCTTACCAGGTGGGATATTTGACTGAAAATTATTAGGGCTCTATAAAATCTAGCCTTTTTATAGAGCCCTAGAAATTATGGTTCACAAATCTGATGTCACTAATTTTCTTCAGTGTCGCACTCTAGCACCCAAAATAAAAAGCAGAGCTGATGAAAATGTAAACATAACCTATTTTCGTTAGTGTTATGAATATTATTGTTGTAATTAATTCAGATGAGTTGAGACCATCACAATTAACAAGGAAACAATATTTTTAAGTTGTCCTAGTTGTTTTGTAGAGAAATATGATTATTTTCATTTTTATAATTGTAATCGCATAGTTTAAACCCACCAAAGCTTACTTTATCCCAACGAGACCGCCAGCTTCTCGAATCTTCGGACCCAATTAATGACAACAATAGCATTATATTGTTCTAATATCACAACATTATTCGTCATTATTTGACTGTAATAATACTCAATCATTTAATTCATCATTTTTATATATTTTCATTGATATTGAGCTTTTTATGTGGTATTTTTTATTTTTCAATTCTCTGTGGAACAGCTGGAAAATTGGAATCCAAGATACATGTCAATTCATAAATATAGATATAAAGCATAATGTAAAAAATAAAATTAGTGACGTCATCCGGCAGGAGAAAAGTGGACTGCTGGGCTCTTATGGACGCTGGCCTACCTGGTAGATTTACTTGCCCATAGGGTAGGTTCCACTCGCCTTGGTCACAATCTGGTCACCCATCCGAAATCAGTCCATAGTGTTGGTGATTCAACATCACAATCACCTAGCAACCGTTTCACTGAACAACCAGACACTCCACACATTTTCCGTCATTGTTGTCACGGTAACAAAGAGTTTTTGGAGGCATATCCTAGCACTCAAGGTTATTACAAAAAAGGTTGTTCCATAACTGCCTGATTTTGGGCAAAATGAAAAACAGGTGGGGAGAGAAGAGTTTGGCGCAGTTCAGATCAGAAATTCTTGTACAGTGCGCATGTGCTAAGATTTTCTAGTGAAAAGTATCATATGTTGTTAATCTGAACTACGTCATTTTCTGGATTCCCCCACCACTTTTTAAATACCCAAAAATCGGAATAACCTTGTCTTTAATAACCTTGCCTAGCACTAGCCATAGTAATACAATAAAAGTAACACAAAATCTCAATTCTGTAGATAAATCCTTCAAGTACTGAGAAGCTTGATAAAATTGTACCAGCTTGAAGCCATGAATAAGTTAACTTGGTGTAAGATAGCAAATATTGGATTAGAGTTTTTTGTGAATGATGCATGCACCATCCATAATTTCCTCGCTTGCATCCATTTTCTAAGGCAGAGCTCACGAAACACTGTCAACCAATCAGGAAAGAGCAGGCGGAGTATGAAGGCGTGTCCAAGTCAAACCTAAAACATCACCCGACAACTGCTGCCATCTACTAGTTGAATTTGGAATGTTTTCTCAAGATGGCTGGGTAGGGCCGTGGAAATGGCTGAAATCTTAAATTTGCTTGGCACTAAGTACCCGGATTTTCCATAAAACGGATGGTTTATGATGATTCCCAATATTCTGTAAAGAATTTATAATTTCTCTCCTTTTGTGCTTTCAAGCAAACAATTGGAAATGGATCAATCAATAATTCAGAATCAAATAATCAATAACTCATTGATATTTTTTTTGTTTTTCAATAATACAGTATTTTTATTACCAACCTCTATGTAACGTCATAAATATCCAAGCATTGTTTTCTTGAACATTTCTTAATGATAATAAGAGTTCCTACGTAAGAATGTTTCAGTATAATTGTTCGATGATACGTGTACGGTACTTATTTTTTATTCATTTCGGTCACGCTAACGCTATTAATCATGACATATTAAGTATCTTGATACATTTCAATACATACAAATAAGAATAATAATACATAATCGGATTCGGAGTCAGAATCAGGATAATAACTATAGTCCGCGCAATCAAGTTGACTGTTTTTCTCTTCACCCAGGAAATAGCTGCGTTGCCAGATTGTGTGAGATTGGAACATCTTCAAATTCGCGATTAAACCCCATATCCAGACGTAGAATTCTATCCTTTATATGTCAGTAGTATTAAAAAGTTCCTAGGTAGAAGGATTTAAAGGAAATTTGATTTTTTTTTTTTTTTAATTTAAAAATCGCGAGAATATTACTTTCTTTTGTATATCACTTCTCTCACAATCATGGTTTGTAGTAAAAATGAAGTTTTTTATATCAAAATGACAAGGAGAATTCGAGCTTTCCAATGGTTTTCGAATTTTCTATATTCGACCAATAATAATGTTTGTCAATGTCGAGTTAGGAGAAGTTTCAATTTCACGCTAAATGACAACGTAGCTATTTCTCAGGTGGAGGGGGTTTTCGTCAACTTAGATTGCGCCGACTATAGAGCAAAATATTATCAATCAATAGAATGGAAAAATTATCTTTTTCCAACTCATTGCAATAGGTGGCTATGACTAGAGCCTATTTACAATTCTACTCAATGAAGGCTGTACTCGATTATCTAAATGAAAGGGCGGAATTCATGGATATAGAATGCTTGCAATGCTCTAGGCTTGTACGTTTGTGCGTGGATAATGATGATGAGAGATGACGACTACTTTTTAGTTTAGATAGTTAGGACTAACGGCTTATCGTCTCCTCCGAAAGATGGGGTCGCCCGTCATCAGGTAAAATAACTTTGCCCGTTCAGGAATTGAACTCGGGTCCCCTTGGGTCTTACCAGTGCGTTATCACTTACTCCAACAAATATTTGTTTATTTCAAAGTTTTTCTTTCAAACGATGCAAAATTCAAGTTTTTAGAGTCTTCTCATACTCAGCTCATTCCTCATGGATCATTCTCTACTACACTATAATTACTAGATTTGCAAAAGTTTCCATATCTACTTCCAGAATTATTTTTTGTCTGATAAAGAGGCTAAGCACAATTGATGCAGAAGTGAATAAAAGTGGAATTAAAAAATTCAACTAATCTTCATTTATGGAAAATATTTTCTTTTGAACTTTTTTTGGCTTATTTCTATTCGTTCGATATCAAGAATATTTGATATCAGCATGTACAATTTTGGAGCACAGTGCAAGCTGAAAGCTTCTATCTAAAAGTATGGTTTTCAATGGTATTTGACAAACAGCATATTTTTGAACAAAAGATAAGCTTACGTCAGGGTATTATTTGTATAGCTTTTTGAAATACTCGCTGACGTCATTGTTTTTGAAGCAAAAGTAACTCGATCACATCTGTGTTGAACAGTTTTTCATACAGTTATACTCTAGTAATCACGAAATTATGGAGCAGCTTTTTTTCACCACTTTCCTACGGGTGGGAATTTTTAGGTACGTGGAAAACATTTACTTTCCTCCATGATTTTAATCAAACTGGAAAAAGTTTATCAGGATGGAATTCAATTCAATAATCTAATTAGGCTTTGGAGGCTTGGCAAAATCCAGAAAAATTATTACTACCTAGTTTCACTTCCAATAATAATTATTATGTCCCAAATTAATTTAATTTATTATTGATGGATGCAATTCGAATTCAAAATTAATCCAATGTTGTGGATTCTATCATGCCTTATTAAATTTGATTCAAAATATGTACCCAGCTATACAAAATTATACATTTATAAAATAATACATTTCACGATAGAAGAATCTCCCAGATTTAACTTACTGTTCGAGCTAATTGATATAATTTTGTCCTTCACACTTTTATCAGTTATTCACGTGAAAAAAAATGATTTGTACATTTTGTACTGACTGGGTATTAATGGCAACTACTGTATATTTCACTTGATATTTTCAGCAAGAAAACCAATTATTACATTTCCTTTATTGGAGTAACATACGTGTTACTTCAAAATTTCCCGTTTCTCTGTGTCACTCTGTAACTTAAGTGATATTATTAAAAATTTCATGAGAGTATGTAATTTACGCAATTTGAAATGTTGTTGATTCCAGTGTCATGTCCGTTTCTGGTGGTCTTTGGCGCAGTTCCTTCGTATTGCCAGAATATGGAAAAGAATTGTTCTACGATCTTAAAGCAAATGAAGTTTACGGAACAGTGATCAGTCGTAGATACGAAGCAGGCTTGGTATTGAGGGTTGGCAAAGCTTGGGAGAAAGAAATCGGAGATAAAAATCATCAAGTTCAGTGAGTGTTGATCAATTTAGGATATTCAGAGAAACTGTTTCAAAAGTTAACACCACGTAGTGATACACTCAATTAGAAGATGAAATGTGTATCATATCAAAAATGAACCAAGAAATATCTATATTTATTTGGTTCATTAGGTATGTTTTAGGCTTTGCCTGTTGTTCTCTTCCATTTATAATTTTAAAAAATAATGATCATGATTATTCCATATACTTATTGTTCTCACATTATTTTTTTGTCTATCATCAAGATGTAGGCAATTGCTTGGAGATGACGTTTATCTTGATGAGTACGAACCTGTGATCCATTTCTATAGAAATCCATTGAGTCCCAAATTCACGTTTACGTTCATGGATAAACAAGTTTGGAACTGTACAACCTATACGGTGAGATTATAACTTCTCATTTTTCTTCTTCTTTCTCTTCTTCTTCTTCTTCCTCTTCTTCTTCTTCCTTTTCGTCTTCTTGTTGTTGTTCTTCTTCTTCTTCTTCTTCTTCTTCTTTCTTCTTCTTCTTCTTCTTCTTCTTCTTCTTCTTCTTCTTCTTCTTCTTCTTCTTCTTCTTCTTCTTCTTCTTCTTCTTCTTCTTCTTCTTCTTGTTCTTGTTCTTGTTCTTGTTCTTGTTCTTGTTCTTGTTCTTGTTCTTGTTCTTGTTCTTATTCTTGTTCTTGTTCTTGTTCTTGTTCTTGTTCTTGTTCTTGTTCTTGTTCTTGTTCTTGTTCTTGTTCTTGTTCTTGTTCTTGTTCTTGTTCTTGTTCTTGTTCTTGTTCTTGTTCTTGTTCTTGTTCTTGTTCTTGTTCTTGTTCTTGTTCTTGTTCTTGTTCTTGTTCTTGTTCTTGTTCTTGTTCTTGTTCTTGTTCTTGTTCTTGTTCTTGTTCTTGTTCTTGTTCTTGTTCTTCTTCTTCTTCTTCTTCTTCTTCTTCTTCTTCTTCTTCTTCTTCTTCTTCTTCTTCTTCTTCTTCTTCTTCTTCTTCTTCTTCTTCTTCTTCTTCTTCTTCTTCCTCTTCTCCTCCTCCTTCCTCCTCTTCGTCCCTCCTCCTCCTCCTACTACTATTCCTCCTACTCCTCCTCCTCCTCCTCCTTCGTCATCATCTACTGATTCTCCATAATACAAATAAATTAGAAACTGAATTCTATGAGCTTATGAGCGGGTCATAAATGGGCTTTTTCAAGGAGTTTTCAACATTATAGCAAAGGGCACTCTCTGCGATTGGCTCGCCCGAGACCACGTGACCTTTATAAGTGCTCTACAGTAAAATATAAGGGCACTTTACCTGTTTCGTGGGCACGAGCCGCCAGTGCCTTGTAGACCTCGTTGTCGTCGTCATACGATACTCACCTAGCTCAGTTTAAACTCGCAGCCTAACCAACAACCTCAGCCTAATCCACAGTCTTACCTTTTTGACATATTCTTACCCCAATATTCCATTATGATTCTCAAACAAGTGGTTAAATGAGAAATACGAACAATGAAATTCAGTGGGTTTATGTGTAGTGGGCAAATGAATTGTTCGAATTCAACTATTTTGGAATAGAGAAAACGTATTGTGGAAAAATGATAGGCCTTTTACTAAAATTTCAAATAAATCTTCCAATAATTTTTTTAATCGAATCCCATTGAATGAACAGGCACCTGGTGTTCCCAATCCACCTTCACCAGCAATCGCCTTCTATAGAATTGTCAATATCGTGCATATAATTGTACCAGTAAGAACAATTTTCTACTTTGATGGCATCGAAGTGAGTGCGGAAAAAACTCCTATAGAACCAATAAACCATAATAGTCCCATATGGACGGCCTCTTTTAAGGAAATCAAGTACATTAATATGGCCACTAAAGAAGTATTACGTTACGGTAAGTATGAATATTGCCTCTCGATCATTATTCGAATATTTTGTAATACTTATACATATATTGCTTATTTAAATATGAGTAGTTTTATTCAACTATTAATTTTTATTCAAGATTGAAACACTGAAATCTACTCTGAAGCTTTGGCCGAACTGTTGGATGGTTGCATAGTGATTGGATGGTAACCTAGATGATTCCATGCACCCTCTAAGTAACCATTCAGCAATATGATTGAAGCTTAAGAGAGGACAATATCAAGAATGATTGTATTATTGAATTTATCACCAATTGAGCATATTTATATCCTGGGAATTAAAATTGAAAGATTCCGAATCAATGCTGGAAATATTTATATATAGTACATTGATTTTTATTTCGAAATTAATAATTCATCTTATTTCGTAAAGTGTATTGAAGTTATATAAGAGAATATCGAGTTGAATGATGGAGGAAAGATTCTAAATCATGGATTACACCTATTAAAAAAAAAACATTCTGAAGAATGAAAGAGTTTGAGAGAAGCGAATGTGCTTTAGTATGAAGCGATGCGATGTTTTTAGTATTAAAGTAGGTATTAATGTAGTATAATTTTGTGTTTTATCATTATATACTATCTCCAGTGAGCGAAAAATAAGCATTTCACAAACTATATTGAATTTCAGTTCCAAAAAACATTCTAAAACGAATAATTTTTACACAAATTCTAGATGGAAATTTGGCTCTCTCCCCACCGGAAAATCTAAATGTGGTTCCTGAATCGAAGTAAGTAGTCTGCCAAGCAAAGAAGAAATTCTGGCAAGATGAGAAAATAACTCCAGCTCTGTCAATTAATTGATTTTAAAATTATCAATTTGGTTTCAAAATAGTAGATCAGAATGTTTCCTACAATTTGAGGCCAAATAAAAAGTTTTTGAATTAATAGTCACCGAGCTGAAGTCATTTTCCCATCTTGCCAGCTTGGATTTTCAATGAAAGTAGCACTTTTGGTTCCACGTATTTAAATACATCGGGTAGAATATAAGAATATAATCATAGGTAAAACTATAACAGATAAAATAGATAATGTTGAAAACTGACTCAAAAATTATTATGTTCTCACACAAATCAATCAATCCAATAAGTCTAATATTTTATTTATAACTAGCCGGCAGGCTCGCTTCGCTCGCCTTCTCCGCCTAGCCAAGGCTCCGCCCCCTGGACCCCCGACAGTATAGGGAGTGTAAGTGAGTCAAACAGGCTCGCTTCGCTCGCCTGCAAAACCTCTGTCAGTGTCAGCTAGAACAAACAGGCTCGCTTCGCTCGCCTTCTCCGCCTAGCCAGGGGGCTCCGCCCCCTGGACCTCCAACTAGGCAGTGTAAGTGAGTCAAACAGGCTCGCTTCGCTCACCTGCAAAACCTCTGTCAGTGTCAGCTGAGACAAACACGCTCGCTTCGCTCGCCTGCAAATTCCGTTCAGAAGGGATTCGAAATTTATTGAGCACAGCATTTCTACACCTAATCTGGACCTGTTTACCTAATTTCAACATTTTCTACCAATTTATTCTCGAAAAATGCAAGAAAAACTCCGAAAAATAGAAAAATGCTAATATTGAGCGTAACCTTGGGAAGTATATCGGACATAGTTTGAAACTTGATTCAATATCTTCCAAATTAGTTCATCCATAATCTCCCTGAACCATTGAATTTACAGTAAGAATTGGTCGTATGAAGGCGTAAGATATGCAACCCGCACTACATCTACAATTTAAAAAAACTGATGTGGCGTAATCTTGAACGGAATTCAAAAATATTTTAACACAACATTTCTAGACCTTATCTGAACCTACCTACCAAATATCAACATTTTCTACCGATTGGTTCTTGAAAAAATTAAGAAAACGCCGGAAAACTATAGAAAAACTGAAATATTTGGTGTATCCTTGAAAATGTTTCAAAATCCTTCCTTAGCGCGCGTCTAAACGTCCAACTGAACGTGCCTGCCAAATTTGAACGCATTCGGTTCAGTGGATTTTTAGTTCTGGTGGTGAATGAATGAATCAGTCAGTCAGTCAGTGCCATTTTGCTTATATAGATATAGATTTCAAATGTGTTATTTTGTCTCTCTTTAAGTTCTTTTCTGTTCCTTCAGGTACGCTATTATATTCAATGTTATTAAAACTCTTTGTTCATTATTGTTCAACAGCATTTTTAAACCACTTGAAATTTTCACCGAATCTAAATACGATTCTCAAAATAGACGAAGTGAAACCCTAGGACCTATAGAAAAGTCTGCCAAAACTGTAATTGTTGACAGCAGTGGTGATGTACTCAGAGTGGGCAAGAAAGAGTTCCAAACTTTCGGAGAGAAGAATGATAAAGCCGAGTGAGTGAATTTATCTTGAATTGCTCTAGGGCACAATTCTTGGATAAGGGTACTGCCACATTGCATGCACGCATGCGTAAGACATATAGTCTGTCTAAGCAAAGTCTCTGGCAAGATGAGAAAGTGACTCCAGCCCGGTCAATATTGGCAAAAAATATATTGATCTGGTCTCAAATTATAGAAAAGAATGTTTCCTACACTTGAGACCAGATCAATAATTTTTGAACCAATAGTGACCGGGCGGGAGTCATTTTCATATCTTGTCTTCTTTGCCTAAACAGACTATAGCAATGAGTGAGACCGATGACAGGCATTTTTTTATGACTCTTTCTAGATTTTTTCCCACCTACTATCAGGCCTACTATCATGTTCTGAAGCACGAGTGCATAATTTTTTATGATGTGATTATACCCTTGTTCTGTTTTGTTTTCTTATTATAAATTATTTAAATCTCATCTTCTGGATTTTAGAGCACTGTTGCTTCACTGCAGTGGAACTATGTAGCAATTTGTTTGAAGAGATTCCGTATATTAACTTTCACTCCAATCTACAATAACACTACAATCCCCCCTAACACCCTAAACTATGACAAGACCCACTTTCTAACTTTCTCAGCTACACAGCATGGACAGCCTACAGAGAACCTTTTAACAGTCAACATTTCCAACAGCACTGCATACACTATCCACAGAAAACCAACAATAAAATATCTTGGAATCATACTGGACTCTTTCCTGCGCTGGGACCATCATATAGACAACCTATGCAAAAAGTTGAGAAAGACTATTTACAAGTTAAAAATGCTGAGGACATTGATAGATGAGAAGTGTATGAAGATGGTGTACTATTCCTTAGTCCAGTCTTTGATTACCTATGGGATTGTGGGATGGGGAGGGACAAACTTCGTTCACCTTGACCCTCTTTTAAAAGTACAAAAACTGATAATGAAAATTATTAAGCAGAAACCACTTCGCTACCCATCAGATCAGCTATACAATGAGTTCGGAGTGATGGATGCAAGACAGCTCTACTCCTGGAAATCATTTGCAGACTACACAAAAAACCGGAAAACTTTCAATGGAGAAACCACAGTCATAACACAAGAAATAGAAACCTTCTGATAGCAAACGTTGCTAGGAAGGCAACATATCAACGACACTACAACCACCTAGCACCAAAAATCCACAATTTACTTCCTGCACACATCAAGATGATAGAACACCCAAGAAAATTCAAAGCCGTCGTTAAAAAGTGGATTATAACAACTGGAAGACATCACATAGAAAATATTATTTCTAACAGTATGTGAGCTCACTTACCCAAAGTATTCGCACCCCCACCCAAAATTTACACCTACTCTAGCACATGGGGTTCCCATAGTTGAGTAGGTTAATTTCCAATAAAAATAAATAAAAAATTGAAACTTTATTCTTTAATTCTTTAAACACTAACTGGATTTAAATTTAAATTGTACTCATTACATTTGCTTGCTGTTTTGTTCATTTTTGTTTTTTGTTTGTTTTTTAAGGAAATAAAATTATTATTATTATTATTATAATCAAGCAAGCACTGGCGGTTCGTGCCACGAAACAGATGAAGTGCTGAACAGTAAAATATACAGGCACTTCACCTGTTTCGTGGGTACAAGTGAATCATGATAATTTTTATGTGTTTATTAATATGATAATAATAATAATAGCTGGAGCATTCAGATGGTTTTGAGGTTGGAGAAGGAGAAATGATTGAAGGTTTAGAGAGTCATGAGACCTACAAGTACTTGGGATTCATGCAGTTGAGAGGTATATCACATACAAAAGTGAAAGATTGTCTGAAATCTAAATTCTTGGGTCGAGTGGCAAAGATACTGAAGACAAAGTTGGATGGGGGAAAAATTGTGAAAGCCATCAATACATGGGCAGCACCCACTGTTACTTACTCATTTGGTGTCGTAAAATTGTCAAAGACGGACCTGGAAAAAATAGAGCGGAGGGTGCGAGTATCAATGACAAAGTATAGGTCACATCACCCAAAGTCAGCAGTGGAACGTGTCACATTACCCGGGATCATGGGTGGGAGAGGAATAATTGACATTAAGAGCAGGAACAATAGTGCTGTTCAGAGGTTGAGACAGTATTTCCTATCCAAGGCAGACTTACTGCTCTACAGAATAATGATGAGTAATGATGTGGAGGGGTGTACTCCTTTGAAGTTGGCTGAGAATGGATATACTCCTACGTATGAAGTAGTGACAACTGAACAGAAGATTGAGACATGGAAGCAAAAAGAACTACATGGTGCACATGCCCAGATGCTCAGTCAAGAGTTCATAGACTGTTGCTCATCCAATTTGTGGTTGCAGTATGGGTCATTGTTCCCTGAGACAGAGGGGTTTGTCATTGCAATCCAAGATAAAGTTATTGCCACAAAGTCTTATAGAAAACGCATCCTGAAAGAAAATGGCTTAGATGATAGGTGCCGAAGGTGCAGAATAGCACCTGAAACAATTGATCATGTTATTGGTGGGTGCTCTTCCCTTGTAGGAGTGGAGTATACAATGCGCCATAATGATGTGGCAAAGATAATTCACCAAAGAATTGCCCTACAATTTGGTTTTCTTGAGGAGGAGCGCCCCTATTACGAATACCAGCCAGCGCTTGTGCATGACAATGAAAGGGCTAAGTTGTATTGGGACAGGGCAATAAGAACAGACCACACCATCACCGCAAATCGTCCTTATATAATGGTCATGGATGAACAGGAGAGAATTGCCTTCCTGGTCGATGTGGCGATCCCCCTCAACCATAATATGAGGACAATGCATGCCCAGAAGATTAACAAGTACGCAGCCCTGGCTGAAGAAATGAGGGAGCTCTATCATCTGCAGAGTGTGAGAGTGGTACCGGTGGTAATTTCGAATACAGGAGTGGTTCCAAAATTCTTGAAAATATGTTCAATAAAGCTTGGTCTTGATTATCTCATTGCAAAAATTCAAAAAGCTGTGATTTTAGACACTTGCCATATTGTTAGAAAATTTCTCTCACAGCAATAGCATGTAATATAATTAGAGTAGTTTGAGTAACTTATACCTGGCATTTGCCTGTATCATTGTAACCATGTTGAATGTGATTAAATAAATAAATAAATAAATCATAAAAAAGAAGAAAAATAATAATAATAATAATAATAATAATAATAATAATAATAATAATAATAATAATAATAATAATAATAATACGAACAGACCACACCATCACCGCAAATCGTCCTGATATAATGGTCATGGATAAACAGGAGAGAATTGCCTTCCTGGTCGATGTGGCGATCCCCCTCAACCATAATATGAGGACAATGCATGCCCAGAAGATTAACAAGTACGCAGCCCTGGCTGAAGAAATGAGGGAGCTCTATCATCTGCAGAGTGTGAGAGTGGTACCAGTGGTGATTTCGAATACAGGAGTGGTTCCAAAATTCTTGAAAACATGTTTAAAAGAGCTTGGTCTTGAGTATCTCATTGCAAAAATTCAAAAAGCTGTGATTTTAGACACTTGCCATATTGTTAGAAAATTTCTCTCACAGCAATAGCATGTAATATAATTTGAGTAGTTTGAGTAACTTATACCTGGCATTTGCCTGTATCATTGTAACCATGTTGAATGTGAATAAATAAATAAATAAATAATAATAATAATAATAATAATAATAATAATAATAATAATAATAATAATAATAATGTCGTTGAAGTGGATGTTGATATACGTGATTGCCTTCATATTCAATCAATGGCATGAATAATGAATTGTTATGTGTTTGAGTACAATAAAGAATATGGAAAAACCATTATGTGTCATCATTCGAAGAATAAATTTTCAATTTGAATCTGATGTAATACTTACTGCTCTAGATGCGAGTTGGTGTATCTAAGAGGCCTTTATAGAAATGAATATCTACCAAAATGCTCTATTCAAATGGCGAATTCACACAATTTTGAAGAGAACTATGGAGAATCTGGGGGAAAAGTCAATGAAAACTGCTTTTCAATTACGAACCAGGAATTGTGGGAATGTAATTTTTATGTGAAGGTACTTGATCATTATTTCTCATTTATTTGTAATATAAGTCTTGACAAATTTGATAAAATATCGGACACCAATTTTGGTTCCCTATTTTTATTTCTCAACTTATACTTTCTTTCGAGAAGCCTACATTTGAGTAGACTTTGATCCCAAAAAAGGTCTTATCTAGACATTTTCCCGAATTTTATAGGCTAAAGTTCTCTCTTGAAATATTAGAAGTAACTTATTGTTGATTTTTGGTAACGAAAAATTGAAGTGATTTGAGGATTGATGATGATTTTGTTTTAAAGGAGCTTGCAAAGAATGGTAAGAAAAGTAACAATTTTATCATGGAGAAATTTCATCGAAGAGAAACTGAGATGGTGGGTGCAATACCATTATCAAAAATAGAATATTTCGGAGCAGTCAGTATATGGAAGTATAAATTGAATAGCACATCATACAGTGCCAAAATAAAAGAGATCTATTATCATGAAAAAGACAACATCGACAAGCAGATAAGATTTGGTGAGTTATCATTTATTCTAATAATTTATGCGAACGTTGATGGCCAAAGGAGGGAGCCCCTGAGGCGTGATTGAGATTTTTGCAGGGAAGTTCGAAAAACAGTTTTGTGTGGGTCAAATTTTATCAATATTCAACTTTTAAAACTTCTAGCTATTCTAGAAACTTCTAGAAATTAAAAAAACTTTTACCCGGACAGGAATGTTGACAATGATATTATACCAATAATAAACGTGAATTTAATTATAATAATCTACTGATTTTTCAATCATAAAAACTATGATTATTATGAATAATTTATTTCTGTGCAGATCTGCATTTTAGATTTTAGTTCAAGTAGCAGTATTCCAGATCTGACACATCATAGGCTACTATGTAATTGGATTGAAAGACACAATATTGCCAAACCTCAGATTTATATCTGTGGTTTAACAAATTCTTTCTTTCCAATTAATATGGTGAACTACCACAATATTTTTTGTATGTTAGTCAATGGCACAACAGCCCTATGAAGGGCTACTAGCTGTTTGCCAGTTTCATATTCACTCCACTATACAACCCGTCCAAGCAAAGAAGACACCCCGGCAAGACGGGAAAATGACTCCAGCCCGGCTAATACCGGCCCAAAAGCCATAAATTCTTGAACAGATCCCACAGCCCCCGAAACAACACCGACCGAGCCGAAGCCACCCCCACCCCGCCAGAATGCCCTCCCAGCCTGGACAGGCAATACAGCAGGCGAATAATCATCAACCAGGATAGAGGTAACGTGTGGTTAGCACGTCGATCCCCTCAACCATAAGCCAGTCTTCACAACCAAGTGAAGATGCAGAACACCTCTGAATAACATGCAGTTAATCAGTTGGAGTGTAATGCAACAATTGATATTCCTCCAGAAACGGGAAACGACTGACTGTCTTTACTCGCCACAGCCATCTCCCAAAGGAGGTTTACTACAATATTATCAGCTTTAAAACTATCCAGTTCATAATTTTTCATAGTTCCATCTCCATGCAAGTTTCATCTTGAGTGTTGAACGAAAATTGAATTGAAGTTTCCTTTGTAGAGGGAACAGTCACGTTGTTGAAACATGGACTCCAGAAACAAAAGGAGGAAAAAACGGCAGCCATCTAGTGAGTGTATATAATTATATATTTATTGGATTTAGAAAACTTGATTGATTTGCATTGGTAATTTGTGATAATAGCGATTTCGATTTTTCTGAAACTTGAAAATAACTGAAAATTTGGAGAAGTTGAGTAAAATTGAGCTCCAATTTGTCGAGCTTTATAACTTGGGTTGGAGCTTAAAATATCGTCTGTCCGTTCTAAGGTTATCACTTATCAGCTACTGGAATCAATTCGAAAATAGCAGTAGCTTATATCATCCAAGAAGGAACAGCCTATACTATTCGAAATCATGTAAAAATAGCTGCAACAAACTTCAATAAGTGTCATGAAGTATAAAGAAATGTAATAATAAGATAAGTTGAATAATAAGTATTATTCTTACTATAAAATAATCGATAGATAGTTTGAATGGCGAACTTTTTGTTCCAGTTCATACAATCCGGATAATGGATCGGCTAACCCACAACCCATATTAAACGGAAGTAAGTTATTTTCGTTATATCCTAAATAGTTTATCATAATAATGATATTGATCTTTCTCCCTTTCACTGGCGGCTCGTGCCCACGAAACAGATGGAGTGCTGTACAGTAAAAGATACGGGCACTTCACCTGTTCCCTGGGAACGAGCCTCCAGTGCTCCCTCTTCTCTTGATCCAACAACTACCAGTCGAATTCATCAGGGAAATATTGGCCCTGTCAGTTGATTGATGGAAGGTCTGTCCTTGAAATAATTGAAAACTGTTGGAAAAATATTCTGTTTTTGTGAGCGTAAAATACTTTATGATTTTGTATTTCATCCCATTTAATATAACAAGAATACTTCTCTTCAATGTCAGTCATATATAGTTTCTAGTTATTTGTTTCACTCATAAGGGTGCGTTTATAGAGGACTAGCCGGCAGGCTCGCTTCGCTCGCCTTCTCCGCCTAGCTAGGGGGCTCCGCCCTCTGGAGCCCCGACAGTATCAGCAGTTTCAGTGAGTCAAATAGTCTCGCTTAGCTCGCCTGCATAACCTCTGTCATTGTAAGCTAAGAAATTCCGTTCAGAAGGGATTCAAAATTCATTGAATACAGCATTTCTAGACCTAATCTGGACCTGCTAACCAAATTTCGACATTTTCTACTAATTTATTCTCGAAAAATCCAAGAAAAACTCTGGAAATTCCGAAAAATAGTAAAACGCTAATATTGAGCGTAACCTTGAGAACTAAATCGGACATAGTTTGAAACTTGATTCAATATCTTCCAAACTAGTTTATCTATAATCTCACTGAACCATTGAATTTACAGTAAGGATTGATTGTATCAAGGCGAAAGATATGCAACCCGCAATAAATCTACAATTTTTAAAAACATGATTACTGGCGTGATCTTGAACGGAATTCGAAAATATTTTAACACAACATTTCTAGACCTTATCTGAACCTACCTACCAAATATCAACATTTTCTACCGATTGGTTCTCGAAAAAATTGAGAAAACTATAGAAAAACTTAAATATTTGGCGTATCCTTGAAAAGTTTTGAAAATCCTTTTTCTTAGCGCGCGTCTAAACGTCCAACTGAACATGCCTGCCAAATTTGAACGCATTCGCTTCAGTGGATTTCTAGTTCTGGTGATGAATGAATCAGTCAGTGCCATTTCGCTTATAGAGATATAGATTTAAAAATGAAGATGAAGATGAAACTAAAGATGAATGGTTCCCCTCCTAGATTTGACGTGACTTTAAAATAAAGAGAAAATAATAGTAGGCTTTTTTATGATTCTATTGATTAAACAGACCAATTTGGAATTCTGGAATTATTGGAAACAGATAAATTGAAATAATTATCAATATTTATTTATTCAATCAATAAAATACAAACGTGATGAGCACAACCAATACCTACTAATATATCTAATAATAATATACTAATACTAATACTAAGATGTATTAGTAGGTATTGGAACAACAGGTATAATGCCTAAAACTGTTCCTCATATATTTATAATAAAAGTCCAAATTAAGGTTGTGTAAGGGAAACTTCAAACTAATTTGAAATTTGATATTGCAGAAATACATAATATCCTCCCATCATTTCTTCAAATTGTCGATTAATAGAGGATCAATTATATATTCAATCATGTGTTACTCTATACAAGAAAATTAAGGAAATATGTATTTATGCAATATTGATAATTATTTCGATTATTTGTCTTTAAGTTCATATTTACAAATTAGTCTGTCTAATCAATAGAATCATAGAATACTCTTATTTTCTCTATTTTTAAGAGCCACGTCAAATAATATGGAGAGGGAACGCAAGGTGTATAGAATACTACTATTCTATACAAGGTAGAATACTACCATCCTATACACCTTGGGGGGAACGCACCAATTAAACTGAATAATGATGACTTTCATCTTACTTCCATCTTCATTTTTCAACCCACTATTAATAACGCATTTTCAACTATTATAACGCAACATTAGGTTTCAGTTTTTATTGATTCAAGTTTTTGCCCACAGATGGAGAACCCATAGGGAAAGTAGTTAGGCAACTGAGGTCAGAAATAAGAAGTACTGGAAGCTATTCTGGTGGTGGAGGGCGCGGGGGCGGTGGACGTTCTTCAAGTTCCTTCGATTTGTCAATGCTTTTTTTTCCTTGCTTTGGATTTCCATAATAAGAACGGATATTATCGACAATTGAATACCAACAGATTCTTTATTATCAACAATCGAATACCGATCAGAACAGAATCTATATCAATCATCGACAATTGAATACCGATCAGAATCTAATTTTGTCAAACAAATACCAATCTGAATCTATATCATCGACAATCAAATACCGACCAGAATCTATACTATCGACAATCGAATACCGATCAGAATCTTTTTCATTAACAAATAAAATCAAATAATTTTGTCAAAATTCTGGCTCGTTACATCGATAATAATGTGCCAAGATATTATCTTTTTCAGCTTTACTCTAATAATGTTTTCAATCAACATACTAATGGGATACTAAAGAAATATAATTATTTTTTATTGTTTGAAAAAATGTGTGCGACAATATTATGCAAGTGTGCTTTCTCAAATTTAAATTCTTAGTTTATTGAATTGAACTCAATTGTTCTTTCTGGAACTAAACGCATATATATAATTGTAACAAAAGTGTGTGATTAAATGAGCATAAAAACATTTCCATTGTTTTTAATTTAATGACTTCTGTGTATAGCAAAATTCTTGGAGAAATCGTCATGATATTTTCAATTTCAATTATTTTATTCAGGCACACACAAGATATTACATCAATATTGAATAACAATCAATAGAACAAACATTACAATATGAAATACATGAATAATATAAGGGAACACATTGTAATAAAGTGGAGGGAATGCATACAAGTTATGTGGTGGAAAAGGGATAGAGTATCAAAAGTTATTCCAACTATGGCTATATATCCATCACATAGGAAGGCTTTCGATCCTTGGAATTTTTAAGAAGGATGGGGAGAGTGTGTGATTAGCACAAGTAGGGTAAGCGAGCTCACAAATCAGAAAAGTTCTCCGCTAATTTATTTATAAACATAGAAGAAGCTAGTAGTTGATTTTGATCCATGCATTAATATCCCAGGCATTTTAGGATTTAACCTACGAAAGGCTAAGCAGAAAATTGGCACAATCCCCTATAGGCCTAATAAAATTTATTCTAAATAAGGATTCAAAAGTCGACAACTGTATCATGTCCGCTGATTTTCTGCCACAACTTTTTCTCACATCAGTAAAATTTCTCACAACATAATATTAATTAATTAAAAAGGTGTATTACATTTTAAGCGGGGAGTAATCTTGATGGAAAAAGAAGGAAACATGCATATCTTGGGAAGGAAATGCTCAGCTTTAAAGCAATACTATATGCCTTTACAACGATGAGTACAGTCTTTTTCGTCACCACTACTACTATGCATATACAGAGTGTTTCAGGAGGAATGTGTAATACTTCTCAGGCTGACTCCTTACACCAAGTAGACAAAAAAGTTCCATGGGACCAACCCCCAAAAACGCTTTGTTACCGAGATAACAATGGCGGAAAATTGAGATTTCTCAAAATATATTAATTTTTCTATTTTTTTAGAAGCTTTAGTGAGGTCTTAATGATCAATTCCTATGTAAAATTAGCTGACGAATTCAATGAAACCAAGTTCCAAGTCTGTAACTTTAACGGTTATTGAGATAATTGAGAAATATGCTAGAAAACGCCATTTTTCAACAATGAGGGTTATAACTGGATAAGGAATCATTAAATTTTATTTTTTATTAATGGAAGTTGGAGAGAGTCGGATTCTAAAGAAAAAGTTGAATAGCGGCAATTGTGTAAATCTTACCCAAATCTCAGAAAAAGCGATAAAAAATCGCTACTAAACACAAATTCATCACTTGTTCTATGTTTTGTCAATTGTGCGATTTTTGATCGCCATCAAGCTCAAGAAAACGTATAGGAATATTATTGAGTTATTCTGCTAGATATAGCAGTACATTCAGCTATTCTCCACATGAATATTCATATTCTACTGTCTGAGTCAGGGGAATCTCTAGTGCAAAACGTATGTAGCAAACATTTATATTTATATTTTATATAGTCTTGATTGACACTACTATCCATAAACTGCGATTATGCATAGAATAACACCAGAATCAACTTTTTTACTGAGGGAGGAGTTGAGAAATCTACATCAAATCAAAGTACCAAAGAAGTGGCAGGAAAGTTGCGTGTTCCTGATTTGAGACTGAAAAATTACTACCCTGAGACTACCTTATAAGACTCGACTGATTGAGATTCAATTTAATAATTTCGAAGTTGTGGATAATTTGTCTGAGAAGAGTTAATTGCAATAGTATCTGATTGCACTATCAACATAATATAGCGAATCGAAGATTCTACTTCATAGTTCATGAGGCATTATCTTTTGATAAAGTGCGCGCTCCCCCCTCTCCGCGCCGTATCTCGGAAACCTTCAGTTTTTTGAGAAAAATTCATATGAACAATCTTGTAGGGATTTTTGAGCTCTACAATTTTTATAATGACATCCAAATTCATAACTTGAACAGGAAACAAGTTATTCGCGGAAAACTGACTTTCGTGACCTTTGACCTCGAATAAAAAAGTTAACGGACATGATACAGTTGTCGACTTTTGAATCCTTATTTAGAATGGCATTATAATGAATTGTGCCAATTTTCAGCTTAGCCGCTCTCATTGGGAGGTTTCACCTTTTTTCGTCTAAAATGCCTGGACTATAATAATGATCTTGTTCTACTTTCTTTGTTATCTTGACGTAGCTGATATATTATTCATAAATTTTATTTATAATTTTAGTGCTCAAATATGATTTACGAAATATGATTTATAATTTTTAAATATGATCATGGAGCCCAATCATAAAAAATAGCCCATAACACCATTTTAAAATATGAACATATCAAATCTGACTAATCTGTATGGTAGAGAGTAGATAGGTAGATTCCTTTATCCTATTAATAAGCAGAAAAAATTGATATTTTTCTTTTTTTTGGATGAGCTCATTTTTGAAACTCACTGGCTTATTTCTATCCGTTCAATATCATGTATAATGTCAATAATGATTTTGAAGCAAAATAGGTTGAAAGTTTCCATTTCAAAATATGGCTTCGAATGGTACTTGACAAACAGCATGTTGTGGAACAAAGGATAAGCCTACGTCAGCGAATTATTTGTATAGCTTTTTGAAATACTCACATCATTGTTTGTTTTGAAGCACATAACTTGCTTCAAAAAAATTGATCAGATCTGCGATACAGTTTTTCATACAGTTTTACTCTAGTTATCACGAAATTATGAAGCAGATTTTCATCACTTCTTTGCTGAGACTGGGAATTTTAAGGTAAGTAGACAACATCAAGGCTACTTTCAGACGGGATTTTAAACTGTAATAAATTGTTCATGAAGACGGAAAGAGAATTTGATAATTGAATTGAGGTTTTGGGGCTTGGAAAAATCAACCAAAATTACTACCTAGTGTTTGAGGAGATTCACTTCCAATAATATTGTGTCCCATTATTGATAGATGAGATGTGAGACGAATTATTATTTAACATGAATACATTTTATCGTATGATATTGAAAATATGAAAATATACTCAACTATAGCATAGGCCTTTATATTTTGAAAGGAGGATATCGCATTAAAATTGGATTCAACTCACTATTCAAGCTAAATGGGATTCTTTTGTCTTGCTCTTACTACAATCTTTTGCCTACAATCTTCTTATTCCGCCTACACTCCCTTTGTCCTCATATGTTCAATTCTTGCTATACGTGCTATCGCTGGTGGCTCGTGCCCACGAACCAGGTGAAGTGCTGTACAGTAAAAGATACGGGTACTTCAACTGTTCCGTGGGCACAAGCTGGTCGTGGCGTGATTGCAATTCTTGCGCACAGCTTGCGACTGATGCATCAGTCGCAAGCTGAGCGCCCTCTTGGATGAATGTATGAACAAAAATAATTAGGTCAATCACAATAATTCATTAAAACTCTTCGTCCAAACAAGAAGATTTTTGTGTGCTGCGCAGCATGCTGTTTATGGTTAAGCGAAGAGTTTTAATGAATTATTGTGATTAACCTAATTATTTTTGTTCATACATTTATCCAAGAGGGTGCATCATAGTTGAGAAAAACTGAACTCACCAGTAAAACTAAGAGTTATCACGAAGTTACTAAGCGGATTTTCCACACTTCTTACCTTATGTAATGCCATCTTAAAATTTACTTTCGAAATGAGTGGAAGTACAGAGAATGAGGACAGAGCTCTACTTTCTACGTGGTGGAAGTAGAGTACCTTTATCCAAGATTCTTAGGTGGAACAGGTTCATAAAGAATTTGGGAATATTAGCTTCCAGAGTTCCAGACAGAATTCAAAATAGACTCCTAGGCTGAAAGGCTGAGGCCGCACTGCCGGTGGGTAGAGCCTGGAAGGTGGAGGGTAGTTGGTAAATCTATAGAACATACACAGTAATACATCGTATGAATGGTATGTGTTCAGCCGTCATCTTGAAATTCTTAGATATGGACAACATAACCTCAAAAACAGTATGACGTCATACCATTCATACGATGTATTACTGTGGATGGTGTGTATGTTCTATAGATTTACCAACTACCCTCCACCCTCCAGGCTCTACCCACCGGCAGTGCGGCCTCAGCCAAAGGGCTCGGAGTAATCCAGCTCAATTAGTAGTCTTTATGTTGCAATATAATTATACTTCTAATGCCCATATTATCAATATCAGTTGAAACAAAATAGATTTATCAAGGGTTAGATAGAGATAATGGTAACATTTAATATAATAAATTCCATTCGACTCATCTGATGGTTTAAACTGAAATTCGTCAAAAACTACAGTACCACGAATACTAGAACGCATTATTCTGGTATCCGTCAACAGTTTTTTTGATAATTCGAGCCTAATAAAAGGCTTTTATTCCACCATTATACATAATTAATAGATGTAAGATGAATAGATATCAGTTATTGGTCAATTTTTGGAGGCCAAACTCACTGATATTAATATAACTGACCTCCAAATCAAGAGAAACAAGGGATCAATTTGAAATTTACAACCAATAACTCAATCAATAAAATATGAAACAACACAAATCTACTAGAATCGTTAAATCGTTAAATGTGTGCAGCATGTTGAGGGAAACTTAATTTTGTCCCAACTGTAAACAAAATATTTTTTAATGAATTTTTTCAAAGTTATTAGGGAGTGGAAATAATACATTCCTATCATTGATGTAAGTAATTTGCTCAATTTGAAATGAGGGACAAGCGACGTCGTTATTGGTTGCAGTGTCATATCCGTCTCTGGTGAGTTCTGGCGTAGTTCTTTCGTATTGCCAGAATATGCGAAAGAAATGTTCTATGGTCTGGAGAAAAATCAAATTTACGGAGGAGTTATCAGTCGAAGATACGAACCAGGCTTGAAATTGAGGGTAGGCAAAGCATGGGAGAAAGAAATTGGAGACACATATTATAGAACCAAGTAAGTGTTGAATCAATTTAGAATATTCAGAAATGAAAAAATAAAATACCGTTTCAAAAGTTGACACCACATGTTGATATACACTGTCCAAGCAAAGAAGACATTCAGGAAAGATGGGACAATGACTCAAGCTCGGTCAATATTGGTACAAAAATTATAAATTTGGTTTCAAATTGTAGGAAACATTCTGATCTACAATTTAAGACCAAATTTATGACTCTGGAACCAATATCGATCGAGCTGGAGTCAATGTCCCATCTTGTTTCTTGGACAGATTAAAACAACAATTTCTTCTACTTTTTTATTTTTAATCTTATTTTTCTTAGTCACTACTTTGGAAATGGCTGATAACTTTGTATTCAACTAGAATATAATATTGCTAGCAGTTTGTTCTGAATTGAAGGTGGATGCTAACGCATAAAGTACCGTTCGTAGGTCTTTGCTGGATTCTTATAAGTGGTACCAGCGCTATCTTTGCCATTGTCAAATGCGTTACCCAACACGGCGGCAGCGCCTATGCACTGATTTTCTCAAAAATGCAGTCAATGTCTTCAAAATGGTACATGATGCGGTTTCGCAGTATTATTAAATTGTAAAAACATGCCTGTTACAAAAAGGCTTTGTGATTTCTATTCAGTCTTTAAATTTCATTTTGCTCTTTATAAAAACAACTACAAAACATTGCTCAGATTTTCTGAAAACGCTCCAATTTGAGTATCATTTTTTTTAAATATTCCTGCGGACCCCGGACCCTCTTCACCGGTGAGCCAGTTCCCCTTCACTTCCCTTGCCTCTTTTTTCAATAAAGTACTGCATTTTTCATTATATTATATCGGCCTAAACTATACATTATTCAATTATAAAATTATTTTCAAATTTGTAATTTCTCTATTTGTATATTGAACGATCAACGATCTTTTTATTTTGCAATATAATTATAGCTGTAATAGTGAAGTCAAATATATTATGGACCCGTTGCTTTCGCATATTCCGGATCTAATTTTTTATTATTCTATGCTTATAATTTTCAAACAATTACTTCTTGTTTCTATTTGAGGTGTAGCCAATTGCTTGGAGATGACGTTTATCTTGATGAGTACGAACCTGTTATTCATTTCTATGGAAATCAGCCAAGTTTCAAATATACATTCATGGACAAACAAGTATGGAACTGCACATCCTACGCGGTGAGATCATCATCATCATCATCATCATCATCATCATCATCATCATCATCATCATCATCATCATCATCATCATCATCATCATCATCATCATCATCATCATCATCATCATCTTCTTCATCATCTTCTTCTTCTTCTTCTTCTTCTTCTTCTTCTTCTTCTTCTTCTTCTTCTTCTTCTTCTTCTTCTTCTTCTTCTTCTTCTTCTTCTTCTTCTTCTTCTTCTTCTTCTTCTTCTTCTTCTTCTTCTTCTTCTTCATCATCATCATCTTCTTCTTCTTCTTCTTCTTCTTCTTCTTCTTCTTCTTCTTCTTCTTCTTCTTCTTCTTCTTCTTCCTCTTCTTCTTCTTCTTCTTCCTCTTCCTCTTCCTCTTCTTGATAAAGTGGTTACTCTAAAATACCCTATTAAATTGAGAATGAATTCTATCAATGTTTTCTTGGAAATATTTCTATTAATTTAATCCCGTTTTTTTGTACAGAAAAAATATGAAAAGGGTCCACATTCACCAATCAACTTCTATAGGATTGTTAGTGTCGTTCATGGAATTCGATCGGTGAAAACCATTTTCTACTTTGATGGGATCGAAGTGAGACCGGATAAAACTCCTGTACAATCAATAGAAGATCATAATTCAATATGGACAGCATCTTTTAAAGAAATCAAGTACATTGATCCAAATACTGGAACCGTGTTGCGTTACGGTGTGTATGCCTATATAAATATGTGTGTATTTAATATAAATATTAACATATTTATGAATTATTATCGTTCACTAGTGAGCCCCATGGGCTGAAGAGCTTGCGTGCTAGCTTTCAACTTTACAATTTCGACTTTGAAATTTTGCAGTCAAGCAAGACCCTCGTGTGTTTTTTTGGTACTCTGTGCGAGATTTCTGCATGCGTCCCCTTCTCAACAGACGGATGCAATCCAACATAACATAAATCATATGCAAAGTCAAACATTACATTATCATGATTTTTCCAATGTATTGTTTTGTATTTGTATGAAACGTATTCATATACATGATAAGCAAAAGCTTAACAGGAATAAATAAGTCTAGTATAGGCTATCTCCATTGAGAAAAACTGTAACAATGTAACTCTATCATTAGAGTTACCACATCAAGATCACTCGAAAATAATGTTTGGTTATTATTTTATCGGTCACATGGAAGTTGAAAATGGAAATACTGTACTATCAAACGTAACATTTCTCAGGGAGTTATTATCAATTATTCAATTTTCAATAATTAATTATTTTTTCATTCAATCTCATGATTTTTCTTGGAATTACACAAGGGAGGATATAAATTCTACAGAAATAAATTACTCAAGGAATTATAAATTCTACAGAGAAAACATAGTTTATTGGGAATCATCATAAATCTTGCATTTAACTGGAAATAAATATGTTTTAACAAAAAATCAGAAACTTAATAACAGGCAAATTGAAGTCATTTTCACTGCCCTCCCCAACTTCCTTGAAAAAAAAACATTCGAATTAGTTCCAAATTCAGCCAGCAGATGACTTTGGCAATAGGGCGATTTGCTTCGAATCCATTAGACACGCCTCCAAGCTCCGCCTACGTTCTGATTTGCCGATAAGTTTCGAAAAGTTTCAAAATCGACCGGTAGATGGCAGCAGTTTCTGAGTGATGTTTAAGTTCGACTTGGACACGCCTCCTTTTTTCTGAATTGTTGAGAATGTTTCGTGAGTTCTTTCCTAGAAAATGGCTGCTAGCAAGAAAATTATGAATGGTGTATCATACACAAACACAAAGCTAATTCACGATTCACGACCTTACACTAATATACTATTCATCTTTGTATTTAAGCTGGTACAATTTTACAAGTAGTACGAGTTTGTACTTCAAGGATTCATTTAAAGAATTTTGATTCAGAGTAAGGCCTACTTTTATTTTGTCACAAATAATACCAGTACTAGCTGATTTCAATAATGTTATGCTGTATGTATGAAATGTAATGAAAGTACGATTTCGCAATTCGCATTCTCATCTTATAGGCTACTCATCAATTCTCTTTTATATCATTTCATAAAACGAATATTACGATACAGCAGAAAGAACTCGAACTGTTCAAGATCTTATATCGTTCTAATATCAGAAAATAGTATGAAAAATTTAGTAGAAATATTAGGAAAAAGTTTCAATAAAGTTTTAGTAACAATGAATCGAAAATTGATCTCATACGAAGTAGGCTATTAGATAGTATAGTAGTATAAACATAATACATTAATACGTTTTAATACATGAGAATCGATAAAAATAAGATATATACGATAATATAAATACAAGAAAAATATTTCTTTTGTATTCAAGTCATTGGTGGATTTTTTATAAATAGTAGGTACAAAGATTATTCCAATTATTGAAATTTAAAAAATTCCCGTTTTGCTTCGGCCGCCACGCTGACTCCTTGGCCGCGGTGCCCCGTGTGATCGCTCACGCGTGGGCCCATCGCAACAGTAGCAGTCCTGTTTCTTTATGTTGTGGATTTGGGCATCTCGTCTCGAGTAATCGTGAATAAGGTATAGATCATCTATAAAGATGCAATGTATAGTATAATGTGATATTTCACAATAGTGAAATATCACATTATACTACCTATAATGAGCAAAACATTTGCATTTCACAAACTATATATTATTACATTTCAATCTTCAACAATAATGTTAATTTTTTACAAAATAATTTCTTTACAAATTCCAGATGGAAATTTGGCTCTCGTCCCAGCGGAAGATCTGGAAGTGGTCGCTGAATCTAAGTAAATAGCCTACATACCACAAAAAAATGAGTGAAGGCACCAATAGCTATTATTGTCACTAAGTAGAATTTTATTTTCTTTATAGATTTTCACTCTACTGATCGATTTTCATAACTCTCTAGAATTTTCACTCTAGCTAAAATTTGTATTATAGTTCCTGCATATGACGTTGAGCCATATTATTCGCTTATATTTTTTATCACGAATATTCAAAGAAGTTTCCTTCCACAGCTTATTATATAATTATATTGACTCGCATGAACATGAATTATTCTCGACATGGAAAAAGCAATATTATTGACACTGATGGACTAAAAATAATAACAAGTGAACAGAGGCGGATTTGGATACTTGCCGCCCTGGGCTATTCACAATTTACCGCACTTCCACCTCCAACCATAGTTGCGGGGAAGAATGAATAAATTTTACATTTCAATATTAGATTTTGAATTTTCACCAGCCCATAACGCCTCGCGCCTGTTGCAGTGACGAGTTCGAATTTTCAATGAAATGAAACAGCCTTTTGGTCTGTAATATTCCAATGAAATGGATCAAACAGGTGGAATCGATAATGTCACTAAATACTTAACAATTATACTGTTATACAATTATAATACTGAAATTTTTTAGTCCCATTTTTTTTTGGTTTGAAGCAAACGTTCTGTTATCCCATCATCCTTTGGGTGTGTATATTTATTAAAATTGTTTCTTCCTTATTCCTCAACAGAATTTTCGAACCACTTGATATCTTTATTGAAACTGAATTCAAAAAATATGAGTACGAACGAAGTGAAAGCCTTGGATCTATAGAAGTAGCTGCCAAAACTAAAAATATTGGAACTAGTGGTGATGTACTGAGAGTGGGCAAGAATGACTTCATATTCATCGGGAAGAAGGAGGATAAAGCACTGTGAGTGAATTTTGAATTATTTATACTTGCTGTTTGGTTCAACTCCTGGATTAGAATGCAATCACATTGGATGCATGCGTGATTTATTGATCCGATAGTGCATGCTTGCATTATTACTTGCAGATAGCTATCAATGAGTGTGACTGGTGTCAGGCACGTTACTAAACAAATATATTCTCATGCGTCTTTTCAGATTTTATTTCTACCTGCACGCATGTAGTAGGCCTACAATTATATTACTGAAGCACGCATGCATCATTATAATATGATCAAACTATTTATCTTGGGATTTTTGAAACGGATACGCCAAATATTCAAGTTTTTCGGCGTTTTCTTATTTTTTTCGAGAACCAATCGGTAGAAAATATTGATATTTGGTGAGCAGGTTCAGATAAGATCTAGAAATGTTGTGTTGAAATATTTTTGAAATCCGTTCAAGAGTAAGCCAGTAATCACTTTTTAAAAATTGTAAATGTATTCCGGGTTGCATATCTTCCGCCTTGATACGACCAGTCCTTACTGTAAATTCAATGGCTCAGCGAAATTATAGATGAACTAATTTAAAAGTTATTGAATCAAGTTTCAAACTATGTCCGATATACTTCCCAAAGTTACGCTCAATATTAGCTTTTAACTATTATTTGGAATTTTCGGAGTTTTTCTTAGATTTTTCGAGATTAAATTGGTAGAATATTTTGAAATTTGGTAAACAGGTCCAGGTTAGGTCTAAAAAGGCTGTGTTTAATAAATTTCGAATTTCCTTCTGAACGGAATTTTCTGGCGAGCGAAGCGATCCTGTTTGTCTCAGGTGACACTGACTAAGGATTTGCAGTCTGTTTGACATACTTACACTGCCGATATGTCGGGGGTCCAGGGGGCGGAGCCCCCTGACAAGGCGGAGAAGGCGAGCGAAGTGAGCCTGCCTGCTGATGTCGATGTATGTGAATCACTTCATATTTGATCAATAGGATGAATAATGAATCATTATGAGTTCATGTACAATAAAGAGTATAGAAAACCTTTTATATTTTCTCTTAAAAGTCGAAAAATTATTTTTTTGTAATCCAAATCTGATGTAACACACTTAATTTTTTAGATGCACGTTGAAATTGGATGAACCACTAGTTTTTACGAATCAATATCTACCAAAATGCTCTATTTGGAAGGCGAACTCACACAATTTTGACGAGAACTATGGAGGATCCGTGGGCAAAGTCAATGCAAACTGCTTCTCAATCACGAACCAGGAATTGTGGGAATGTACTTTTGGAGTTGAGTGACCTCTTTTTATCTGTGAGATAGACTAAGTCTAGACGAATATTTAAAAAATATATCAATCACCAATAACTTCAGGTTTCCTAAATTAATTAATTCTCGACCTATATTCACAGGCGGCTTGTCAGATGAAGTGCCCATTCACAAGCAGCAGCTCGAGCCGCACGGCGTATATTAATAAAGCGCAGCTCGAGCTGCACTGGCTCCAGCTGCGCTTTCTAATCATCCCAATTCTTCTCACATAACCATATTTTAGTTGTTCACTTTGTTATCAGGGCTATTAATGTATAATAAATTGATAAATTTATTTATTAACGAGATTGAAATACAATAGGATTAAAACTAAATAAATAGGATTTTTCTCTTTCTCCCAATTGTGAAATTCATCCTTTTCAAATAATTTTCAAGTGAATTCCACTATTTATTGATTAATCATACAATAGTAGCCCTAATAACAAAGTGAACATTCATAATATCATAGTGATGTGAATGGAGTTGTGATGGCTAGATAGCGCAGCTAGAGCCGAGCAGCATGAGCAGCGCAGCTAGAGTCTTGGCTCCAGCTGCCACTTGGGAATGTTCCTTTATACTGTACAGCACTTCACTGTAATTCTCCTCAATGCACGAGCCGCCAGTGCATTTTTATCAAGCTATATCATTTTGTTATTTGGGTTAACATTGATATGAAAAAATTACATAAATATTATCTATACATTTTGCTGAATTCTAATGGCTGAGTCATTGTTTTTGTGAACTTGTGTAAATATAAATATATTTTATAAGTAGGCCCACAATCAGAACATCATCTAAATAGATTGAGTATCAATCTCTATTACATTGTTCTCATATAATAATGTATAAGGAACAGTGTTGATCTTTGATAATGGAAAATTGAAGTGATCCGTTAATTTTGTTTGAAGGAATCAACAAAGGATGGTACAAGTAACAATATGGCTGCAAAGACATTCCATAGAAGAGTAACTGAGATGGTGGGTGCAATACCATTATCTAAAATAGAATATTTCGGCGCAGTCAGTGTATGGAAGTATAAATTGAATAGCAAATCATCCAGCGTCAAAATAAAAGAGATCTATTATCATGAAAAGGACAACATCGACAAGCAGATAAGATTCAGTGAGTTATCATCAATCATATCAAATTACGCAAAGTTGGGCTAAATGACGCAGACTGCGTTATTGAGATTTTTGGAGGGGGGGGATTACAAAAGAAATGTTTTGGGGTCAACAATATTCAAGTTCTGAAATTTTCAGAAATTGACTCCAGGTCGTTCAATATTGGTTCAAAAATTATCAATTTGGTCTCAAATTCTAGAAAACATTCCAATCTACAATAATTGAGACCAAATTTATAATTTTTGACCCAATATTTACCGAGCTGGAGTCGTCATTTTCCCATGTTGTTGACAATATCTTGTATTTTAATTCAATATTGATAACTATCACAGAATAACCTTCACAACTACTCAACACATTATTTATTCATCGTTTCATCTAAATTACACCTTTGATGTTGAACAAAAATTTATGTATTTATTAGAGTACAAAATTTGTATATTTAATATACAAGATAAGAAAAAACAATATGTAATATCCCAAACCTTTTTAAATCCAATTTGAGTCATTATAATAAGATTGAATTCATGTTTCATTTGAACGAAAATTGAATTCATTTTTCATTTAAACAAAGATTAAATTAAGGTTTTATTTGTAGATGGGGCTGTTACGTTGTTGAAATCTGGAACCCCGAAAATCCAGCCGCAGAGAGAAGGAGCCTTCTAGTGAGTAGCCTATATATGTATATATAATTATCCATATTCATAGTTATTTTTGTTTTTCAGATTGATCGATACATGATACTTGTATACAGAGTGTACAGGTACCTGTGCAAACAGAGTGTTTCAAAAAAGGAGTGTGCATTACCCGTACCGTAAATTACTTCTCAGTCTGATTCCTCACATCAAGTAATCTATGGAATGTTCCAGGAAGGTACACAAAGAACCAACATTGTTTGGAAAGCTAAAAACTGGGTTCTTGCTTGAAGTAAAAACGTCTGAGTCATACAGACTCACCCTGACCGTTCTATAATTATCAACTGCTGAAATTGATAGTAAGAAAAAATTCAAGAAGGAAACTACTAATTTTTCAAAACATTGTGAGAATAGCTACAAAACAAGCTCCTCTCAATATGTATCACGGAATAAAATATAAAGATAGTGAGTCTTTCTTTATTATCATGCCAATTGATAATAAGACAGGTAGTTTTGAATTCAAATGTTAAATATGTCAATTTTCTTGTTACAGTTCGTACGATTCCGCTAATGCATCGGTCTACCCACAACCCTTTCGTGACGAAAGTAAGTAGTTATTCTAGTGTTGTTTTTTTTTCAATAATGTTATAAAAATGTTTCAAAAATATTATCAAGGAAGAGTCTGAATAAACTGTCTTTTTACTAAATTTTTGATCAGAAGAGGAAGCAAGAAGACAATATTAACTAATATAATTCATATGATTTTGCTCACAGATGGAAATTACAAGTTTAAACCAGTTGAGAAATTGCTGTCAGAGAAACAGAAAGAAAGTGGAGGAGGGTGGAGCGGGGGCGGGGGTGCGGGTGGTAGATATCACTCATCAGGCGGTGGTTCGATTTTCAATTTGTTTGAAGCCATTGGTTATTCATAATAAGAATCGATATTACAGTATCGACAATCGTATATTGTCTATAATCTATATAATCAAGAATCATATTTTTGTCAATTATTTGATATTGGCTTCGATATCCATAGATAATCTTTCCTCCGGTGCTCTACTAATGTTTCCAATGAACATAATAGGGGAATGAGAAATTGAAAATTTGTTTGAGAAAATGTGTTCAACAATATTATTCAAGTGTGCTCACTTACTTAAATATTGTCATGTTATTCAATTTTTGTTTTTGAAACTCATGTATTGTAATCAGGGTGTGTGATATATTAAACGAGAACGAACATAAAAATATTGGTATTTCTCATTATTCCAATGCCTGAAGTGCAATTTCCTTGGATCAGTGATCAATCTATGAATACTATTGGCACTAAATGAAGCTTGATAGTACTGACTGACTGATTCATCAGCAAAACCAAAACCTACTGAACCCGATGAATGCGTTCAAATTAGGAAGGTAGCAAATACCCACGACTACTAAGAACGAATTTTCTAAACTCCTAAAGGATAATCCCAATATTGGCGTTTTCTATTAAAAGGCCTAGTTCGTTTGCGTTTTCTCCACTTTTTCGGAGAACAAATTAGCCTAAAATTTGTCAGTTTGGTGAACAGGTTCATTCTAGAAGTTTTGTTTTCAAAATTTTTTGTAATGCATCTGGGATTATGACAGTAAAGGGGGTTTCTGGATTTCCCAGAAAAGTTTCAAATCACAGTTTAAGAATATGAGATAAAAGAATATGAAGATGAAAGTACCTTTTAAATTATTTTTATTTTGCATAACATGTTTCGGCGTTTTAGCGATTTTCAAATGCAAATAAACAAGTAAACATCATTCTATTTATACTCTATTCTATTCTTACATGTTATGCAAAATAAAAATAATTTGAAAGGGTAAGTTACTTTGATCTTCAATACTTTGATCAACATTCGGGTTACTTCGATCAATTGAAAGTTTTGATAAATACTGTAGCCCTAATAAAAAATAAGTGTACCTAGGAGATATATTATATATTTTTTGTCAATGGCGCAACAGCCCTATGAAGGGCCTAGGCCGACCACCCATATACCCAGTACCCAGGAGATATATGGGATTGAAAATTACATTAGGGATCTTATCTGAGAAACATTAAGGGATCTTATTAAGAGCCATTGAGGGTTGATACGGTTACAGAAAATAAGTTTGAGAAGGGCTGGATGCCGGTCCAGTCAAACAGACTATACAGGAGAATATACGATTTTTAGGATATTCTAGTATATATAAGATGTGTAAGTTATACTAAGTTTTTTATTCATTAATTCAGCTAGCATTCACTAATGCAGCCTACTTGCCGCCAGGCTTGCTTTACGTACCTTATCCGTCTAGTGGGCACCGACCCGGCAGTATAGTAGCAGTGTCAATAAGACAAGACAAGCAGGCTCGCTTCGCTCGTCTGCAAATTCCCGGGCAGCAGTGTCAGCAATATCAATACGACAACAGGCGAACGAATTACTCTTAACAAGATTCACAAATGAGTTCTTTTATTCTGTATTTTCAAATTGATAGATTCATATTATTTCTAATTCGTCATCTACTTGATTCCAATCATAGTTTTATCATTTTATTATTCAAATATTAGGTTTTTCCCAAGGGTGATTCCCACATGAGCTATTTTGCGTGGTAATGGGAGGCAGGGCCCTCGCGTGGGGTCTGCGAAGTGTGTCACGGCCAAGGGGGCGCCGCGGCGGCTGATGCAAAATTTCAATTGGGCTATTAGAATAATTTTTCCACCATTTGATGAAGAAACTTATTTTACCAACAACTTGAATCCACAAGAAATTATTTCCTCTGCATAAACTCATTCATACTAATGAGTTGATCAATTGAAAAATCACAATCAATGTATGAAGCAAGCCAAGAAACGTCTCTCTTAAATATAATTCTATTGTTGGCCAACAACCACCTTACACTCTGTCGACCAATTACCATCCAGTTTCCGATGAAACCTTCTCCCAATATTATCGAAGGATTGTTGTAGTTTTTCAAACTTTTTCAAGGCATGAGGTCGGTATTAGATTATGAATAGTTTGAGCTCTTTTATTATATTCAACGTATAAAAAATAGAATTAATGACTATAAGATGGGAGTGCGACATCATATTTTCATCTCATTTCATACAGCATGAAACTATTGAAGTCTAGTACTGGCCCAAGTTACACAAAGTAAAACTGAGTCAATAAATTCTATAGATAAATTCTTCAAATACTAACTTCAAGGAATCTTACCAGCCTGAATACATAAATGAATTAGCACAAGATCGTCAATAGTGAATTAGCGTAATATTTTGTGTATGATACACCATCCATCTTTTTTTGCGACCATTTTCTAAGACAGAACTCACGAAACACTGTCAACCAATAAGAAAAGAGCAGGCGGGGCATGAAGGCGTGTCCAAGTCAAAACTGAAACACCACCCGTCAACTGCTGCCATCTACTGGTTGAATTTGAAAACTTTTCTAACTGATGTTTATGGCCATTTTGATCGTAGGCGGCCTTGGAGGCGTGTCCAATGGAAGTCAGAGCAAGTCACCCTATTGCTCTGCCATCTGCTGGCTAAATTCGGAATTATTTCAGAGTTATTTAAGAAAGTTGGGTAGTGCAGTGAAAATGGCTGAACTCTCCAATTTGCTTGTTATTCTCCGATTTCTTGTTAAAACATCTTCATCTTCAGTGAAATTAAATATTTATGATTTTGATGATACACAATATTTTTCTGTGAAAAATTCATTATTCCCTTCCTTATGAGCTTTCAAGATAACTAATGAAATAAATTAATCAATAATTGAAAATTCATGATCTTAATGATAAAGTACGGTACAATGTGACAGTTTTGCTCAATGTAGCTATTTCTGTAGGCATTTGCTTATCACGAATCCAATAAATTAAAATACGAAACAATACGTTGGGATAGATTAAAATAAACAAGTCCCTATAATCCTTTTTGCCACACATTGAGATTGCGTATGAGAAAAATGTGAACATGCAAGGCAGCTTGAATCATGTATGAATATATCTATTATTATAATATGTCGGATTGCATTGGGGGGGAGGCACCTGCCAAAATCTCGCACAGCTTCGGGCGCCAAAAAACCACGTGAGGGCCCTGATGGGAGGGATGATGATGATGAAAGATGACGTCTACTTTACAGGTAGTTGGGACTGACGGCTTATCCTCTCCTCCGGAAGACGAGGTGACCGGTGTGGATTATTTTTGTGATTAAGCTGTGGTCAAATAAAAAATGTTCCCCAGTCAAGAATCAAACTCGAGACCTCTTTCTTGGTTCCAGACCGGCGAGTTATCAGTGACTCCAACAAGCCATCCAACGCGGCTCTCTGTTTGTATCCACTTTCTTAATGTGAACAGATTATTTATAATTAAGATGAACTCTGTCAATCCACTTGAAATATTCTTATTCAATTTTCTGAGCTCCATCAATCGATCTATTAATTATTCAGTGATGAATTGACGGCGGGAAAATTCAAAAGAACAGGAAAGTGAAATATAATTTTCCTCTATTAGAGTTGTATTGAACACATGGAAATAGTGAGACTTGAAGCAACGTTGCCAATTATTCATCAGATTATGAATAAAAATAATTTAAATTCTCGAAAAACACCTGAAGGAATAGCAACCTCCAATGGTGCGGGGGAAGCGTTACTCTGCTGTTACACTTTTCATTAGATTATTTTCGTTCAACGCTAGTAATTTTGTACTTCATTGATCATGGAATCTTCAATTGGGTTGAACAGAAAGAGTTCACTATTTATAGGCCTATAGTCTGTCCAAGCAAAGAGGACAGAAAGGAAAAGTGACTCCAGCTCGGTCAATACTGTTTCCATAAATAATAAATTTGGTCTCACATTGTAAAGCTCATTCTGATCCACAATTTGAAACATAATTCATAATTTTTGATTCAATATTGACCAAGCTGGAGTCATTTTCCTATAGTGCCAGAAAGTCTTCTTTGCTAAGACAAACTATACTAATGGTCGTGAATAAGATCTGAAGTGTAGAAAATAATATAATATGTATTATAGGCCTACAAGGCATATAAGGCCTAAGCTACTTGTTATAATATTCAAATTATATTTCTGCAGGGCAGTCCTACAACAAAAGTTACACCGAAAGTATCAAGATAATGATTTTCTTTATTCTCTTTTAATCAATAACACACTAATTACAATACTTGCAGTAAATTGCAAAAAAAACAATTTTTGGAATCAACTAATATAATAGATTCATTTAATCTATATTGAAGGCAGCTATGCTATAAACCGATGCTATTTGGGGAAGAACAATAAAAATAACTGTCTTGTTGCACACATTTTTTCCAAACAGAATTTTTTATTCTAATATATTATCATCATCTCATTGTGTTGATTGAAGGACTGATACATCGTAGAGAGAAATATCGATAAGCTGATATAGATATCAGGGCAATACTATATAGATACAAGCCAAATATCGACAAGATTGATTAAATCGATGATAAAGATTTTTGTTGATATTTGATTGCGATAATGTAGATCTTTATCAATAAGAGATTCTCGATAATATCAATCCTTATCATGATCGGATGTTCCATTACATGTAAGCCGCACTTTGAGTAGCCACCGACGAACTGAAGCCAGATGATGGGGAATACCCAGGACTCCCCAGTTTGTTATATGCTGGGAGCTTTGGATACACTTTTTCAACTGATTTCTTGAACTTTCCTTCTGTATAAAAAAACATAATAAATTAATCAAATACCCAAACAGAAAACCTGAAAATTAATACGAGAGAAATAACAACTATAATAATATAACTAATAACAAAAAATTATAAAGTAATTGATTATTGTCATCCCAGTTTTAAAAAAAAAATAGACTTCATTATTCATTGCAATAATTGGAAAAATTGAATCCTGTTCCTAAGGAGAGATGATCAGTTATTATCATATTTATAACATAGATAACTCACCTATGATTTTTGGGAGAGCCGATTCAACAGCCGGATTGTACGTACTGAAAAAATAGGTTGTCTCAATTTAGAAACGTATTAGCCTACCTTAATTTCAAATGAAATAATTTATTAATAATAATAAAATAATCTATAATCAATTGATAAAAATATTTATTCGAGGCCAATTTCAGATTTAAGAGCTTGTTGTAACTATATTCCTGGCGGCTCATGCTCACGAAACAGGTGAAGTGCTGTACAGTAAAGTATATGGGCACTTGTAAATTTACCGGTTTTTTGTAGGTACGAGCCGCCAGTGATTCATACACGAGTTTCATTAATAAGGCTATTATTGAGATAGTTTTGCACAATAAACTAGCCAACAAATGTTGGAACATATAATTAAGTTTTTTACCCTGCAATAATATTGTAGAGTAAATATTGTCGTATCACAATATTATTGTGACAGTCCATGACTCTCCGGCATCATTCATGATATTGATCTGTTATCTCATGCACAATCTGTAAATTCAATAAAATATGAAATAGAGCAATACTATTCTCTGTAATTTCAAATTATATTCCAGAATATAGCCTATATGCCTAATAATTCATAGCAATCAATTTTTCTCAGAGCAATATATATTTGGTACACTTGATAGGAAGTAGCAAGCTTTTTACATTCCTCGAAAGCCTTCATTTTTGGCACTAGTGCGGAATAAACGACTAATACTCGTACAAGATTGAAAACATCAGGTGTCCACTTATCAGCCATTTTAAGTTTTTCACAAAAAAGTTTTCATCTGCAAATTTTTTCAACCGATCTTTATGAAACTCGGTAGGTATATTTTAATAGAAGAGATAACTAATATAAAGAAAAAAAATCAAACTGATCCAATCTAAAATTTTAAACAGTCAGCTGAATTTTAAACTCTTAATCCAAAATAGGGGATTTGGATTAAGAGTTCAAAGTGGCCGCCATATCAAATTATAGATTTAGATCCAATGTGGAATTTTCAAATAGCGGCTATTTTAAGCTTTCAATTCAGAATAGAGGATTTGGATCAAGGATTAATTATAGAGACTTACTAAAAGAATGCATTTTCCTCCAACTGATCACGGTCCCGTTCACCATAAAACCGATCGATGTACAATTTTATAGTCCCATCTACAAAAGAAACATAAATTCAATTTTTGGCTACAATAACTGTGGAATATTGGGTGGAACGATAGAAATGAGAATGACAGATCCGAGAATATTGACTAAAATATGTCAACTTGAACTAAAATATCATTATGAAGTAGAAATAAATGTCACATTGAAAATATTATGGTGATTCTAAAAGAGCGCCGGCTCTAATATATAAAATTAAGAGATCTATTTAAACAAAAGCTATGACATCTAAATGTTTATCTGACTTCCCGATTTAATGAATGAAAAATTATGTCATGCATGACTCCTCCTCTACTGCGCTGACACGCATCAATGATTATGTAATTGACTATTATATGGAAATTGGTAATTATGCATTATGGCAAGATGGGAAAATGACTCCAGATCGGTCAATATTGATTCAAAACTTGAAAAGTTGGTCTCAAATTTAGATCAGAATTTTTTCTACAATCTGAGAACAAACTTGAAAAGCGTAAGATCGTTAATAGTGAACTAGCATTATGTTTTGTGTATATTACACCATCCATCATTTTCTTGCTAGCAGCCATTTTCTTAGGAAGAACTCACGTAACACTGTCAACAAATCAGAAAAGAGCAGGCGGGGCATGAAGGCGTGTCCAAGTCAAATCTGAAACATCACCCGACAACTGCTGCCATCTAGTAGCTGAATTTCGAAATGTTTCAAACCGATGTCATCGTAGAGCTTAGAGGCGTGTCCAATGGGATTCGAAGCAAGTCACCCTATTGCTACTGCCATCTGCTGGATAAACTTTCGGAATAATTCCGAATTCAGCCAGCAGATGGCAATGAAATATGATTTGCAATCTTCAATATGCTTGTTACCAATCTCTTTTTATTTCTTTTAAACTTGTAAATTTCCAGTAAAATGCAAGATTTATGATGATTTCAATATTTCCTCTGCGAAAATTTCTTATCTTTCTTCCTTATGTGCTTTCAAGCAAACGATTAAAAATATCTATCAATAATCAAAAATCGAAAAATCGATAACTTACTGAAAATAATATTTGGTTCATTCATAGTAAGCTATATTCTTCTAACTTCCATATGTAACACCATAAATAAAGTTTTAAATCATTGTTTCAAGTGCTCTCAATGATTGATTGCAGTACAATGTTAGCCTGCAGTTTTGCTGAATGTGGATTAATTTGTGGATAGTCTAGCCTATACTTATTTTTTTCACACAACATGCAACTTTCCTATTGCAAATTAGAGAACTGTGAGAATGCAAGGCAGCTTGAGTCAGGTTGGACTTTGTATGTTAGATTGCATGCGCGATTTGCTTCTGGTGCGATTTTTTCTGGGGGGGGGGCACCTGCAGAAATCTCGCACAAGGCGCCAAAACACCACGCGAGGGCACTTCGACTCAAAAACCAACATTAGACAGCCAATTATTATATAAATTTTAAATATCTAAATCAAGTTTAGACAACGAATTTCAACTGCTACTTCCTGTAGAACTGATTTTCATGAAATGGTTGTGACTGATTACGATCTTTTAACTATCCGTCACGGTTTTATCGCATTTCAAATTTCGTGGAAATCGTTGGTGCAGTTTTCCGTGCTTATACTCACATACTCACATACAGAAATTTCTCGCCTAATAAAATATAGAATTAGGATATTTGTTACAATGAATGATAACTCACTGAATCTTATCTGTTTGTTGGTATCGTCCTCATGATGATAATAGATTTCTTTTATTCTGACACTGGATGATTTGCTATTTAATCTGTACTTCCACACACTTATTGCGCTGGAAAATTCTATTTTCGATATTGGTATTGCTCCCACCATCTCAGTTACTCTTCTATGGAATGTCCACTTCTTTTTCTCCTTCAAACAGAATCATTACACCAAAATGCAATTCAAATAAATGATGATGATTGATGCAATTAACAATACTCAAATCACATCTTTCTTTTAAATCATTTTTTTTTAAATTATTTTAATTTATTTATTCTTTGTTTACGAGTTCACTTTGTTCAAAGAACACGATATATAGAAATATAGAATATTATAGTACAATAGAATACGAAGCTCACAAGACTCTTCGTCTGTTTGTGAGCTGTATTTATAAGAAAACTTATCATTTATTCAAATTGACATGAAAAACCTTAATTATTGAGGAAAATAATAAAGTAGATGAGTAACATAAATAAACAATTTTTACAATGAGAAAATAAATGAAAAGGCAAGATGTTGTCAAACAACTGATTTATTCGAAAATCGAAATACCGATTTCGGTTGGTTTCGGTCGGTCCAGAGAGTTTGCCAGAGATTGATAATGGTGTAATAACCGAAACCGGTATCTCGATTTTCTAATAAATCAGAGGTTTGACAACATCTTGTCTTTTCATCTATCATGGATAACTACCACAATATCAATTTCACAACTACTCAAAGAGTTTTACAATGAAATTATCTGCTATAAAGTAGAAACCCCACTTCAATAATTTACTATGAAAAATCAACAGACTCCTTATAATATTGTTTCGAAGACCAATGAGATAGACCAATGTGAAGAGACCAATGTGAAGAGACCAATGTGAAGAGACCAATGTGATAGACCAATGTGAATATTGGGTAATTGATTCAGAGATGATTATTTTCTTAATGTGCCTATCGGATAATTATATTGTTCTCATGAATTCGCAATTAACAATGTCTCAGACATTAACATGTGTGGATAAGATTTAAGTATTCCAAATAAATCTCTACTAAAATAATAAATCTCAATGAGAAATTAGCTACTATGAGTCGAAAAATATGTGCAATCCAGAATAGATGGTTGATATCTTATCAACTTCGTTAAAATTTATACCACAGATTGAAAAGAAATCATGCTCACCCTATAAAAATGACATTTCCACAATTCCTGGTTGAAGAGTGTAAAGCAGTTTGCATTTACTTTGCCCACATCTCCTCCAAAGTTTCCATCAAAAACGGAGTTCCCACTCCGAATAGAGCATTCCGGTAAGTATAGATCAGTATAAATGAGTGGTACATCCTTCTCTTTCTCGCAACTGGAAAAGTTCAATGGAAGATTCAACTGGAAAATCTGGTGATTCACAACAGCTAAAGATTGAGAAATTCACATTTCGAATTTCATGAGGACGTAGGAAGACTAATAATATTATATACTATTAATATGATATTAAAATAGAATAGAATTACTTTTTTATTTTAATGACGTAGCGAAGTTTGGGAAGTAATGAACACTCTACCACTTAACCACGTTACCAGCAAAAAACAAAACAATATAAATATGCAAAATTAAAAAGAATATATATATATACAATGAAATCAAAACTATAAATACAAGTCGAAATCGAATAAGTTTCATATTTTACGAATAAATGAATGAACCAAATAAATTAAGATTTTAGTGATAAGCAAAGGTTACATTCTGATCTTCAATTTGAGACTAAATCAATAATTTTTGAACCAATATTGACCGAGTTGGAGTCATTTTCTCATATTGCCAAAGTGTCTTCTTTGCTTGGACAGACTATAAATATCCTTATCCGTACAGACTCTCCTGAACCCCACTCTGGTTCAATTGATGAAAATTGTACATAGGAATGATTTGATCTACTATTAAGACCTCATTTATAATTCTTGAACTAATATTGACCAAGCTGCAGTTATTTTCTCACCTTGCCAGAGTGTCTTCATTGCTTGGACTGAATATATACTCGTATATTGGTAAATTCCAATAATATATATTCAACTAATAGGATAATAATCAATATTCAACCCTAGAGCAATGAAATAAGCTAAATATTCACTCACGTTGCTTCATCTCCCTCTTGTCCATAAAATGTGAACTCAGTCTGTCCCACTCTGAGTATGTCACCACTAGTGTCAATAATTTTACTTTTTGTAGTTTCCTTCATTGATCTTGGATTGTAAGGTTGTTCGTAGAGTAGATCGAGTGATACTTCATTGATAACATGGAGTGGTTCGAAAAGGCTGTATCAAATCAAATAGAATATTTCTTTTTTTACACTTTAAATACTTTTTTTAAGAACTTCAACAATACATGCCTATGACAGACTGTAGGATAATAATTGAGTTGCTTTCGTTTCAGCCTTGTAAAAAAATTAATGAAATAGGCCTATCTACTATTACTATTTTTATTCCAATTATTATATTATTTTCTATTCTATTCTATTATATTTTTTCAATTATGATGAATCATCACATGAAGGAACGGAACAGAACAGAACGTTTGATTCAAACAAAAGGTTATCATTGAAGTAGGAATGCAAGGTTACTGAAATGTTCCATTTCTGATTGAACAGGAAGTATCTGAGAATTTTGATAATGCGTGGTGCACTGTTCCAGTCTGGAAAAATGTATTTTTTTTTGTTCTGTTTTATCATTAATTCTGTAAATGCACTCGATCATAATATTGTGTGATATGCACACCTCGGAACTCGCCGTAAACTCATAATAGACTTATTCAGGATGCCCAAAGTCGATTTAGACGATTTTAAGCCCTAGCTTATTTTTTTGGAGACGGAAGTCTAATTTTCCTGGTCTAGTATCCCACATCGTTTCATTTTTGTTACTGTTCGAGAAGTATTTATCGTTTACTTATATATGTTTTGCACTACTTACTTCATTTTATCCACCGAGCCAGTTCCTTTTCCTGACGGTAGGAACTTCAGTTTTCCATCTGAAATTTGTAAAGAAATAATTTGTTTTAGTTATTGTCAGAATGGTAGTTTGTAAAATTAATTTTTGCATTAATATTTTATTGGCATTACAATACAGTGTGCGGAAAATGATAATAAGAATAAGAACTTGTCAACTTTAATAGAAAGTGACCCGATTGAAATTTCATTCATGTGGGGAAAATGACACTTGGACTGAATAATTTTGATGTGGACAATTATTTTTCCATGAACTTATCCAGTCATTCTACAGCAGTATTGAATTTTCTGAAAGTTTTCTCAATTATTCCAGACAAATGTAGCTTAGTCTTATAATAATATAATGTTTCTTGAATATAATATTTTTTCAGTTTCCTTTACTTTCTACTCTACAACATGCGTTTCAATCTCAATTGACGAATTTCAAATAATTGGGAATGACTCCAGGATACGTTTATGAAATTGATTTTTATATTTCATTTTTGACTTGAGCTACTTATCAGGCACATTATAAGATAGAAATCTCAATCACAGAACCCTTTTGATAAATTCACCCTTGAAAAAGGTTCTAAAGATCATGAGAAGGCTATGTTATAATGGAAAATAATGTTAGTTAACTGTTACTGTGATTGTGTTTTTCATTCAATAATAAAGTAGTGATAACAATAATTATTAGTGATAGACTATGAAGGTAATATATAGATATACGAACCGTATCGCAATACTTTTCTCGTGATTGGATCAATATACTTTATTTCTTTCAGAGAGTACGTCCAAATTGAATCTTCATTTTTCCTTCTTGGGGCAGAAGTTGTATCCCTTCTCACTTCGATTCCATCGAAGTAGAAAATTGTATTCACTGGTCGAATTCCATGTACAACACTAACAATCCTATAGAAGTGGATTGGTGCGAGTGGATTCTTCTCATCAGATTCCTGTTCAAAGAAAAGGTTTCAATTGAAATAGAATTCAATCAATAATATCTTGTTATTTGAAATCTGTATCAAATCGGAAAGCCAATCTTCAATTTTCAATCCAATTTATGGCTTTAAAATTTTCATCAGCCCGAAAAGGAAGAGTATAAAAAAAGAATAAGTTGGAGAAAGAGGGAAAAATAAGAACAACAATGACTCACCCTAGTGGACATGCAGTTCCATACATTTTTGTGTATGAACGTGTATTTGAAATTTGGTGGTTTTCCATAGTAAAAGATCACAGGTTCGTACTCATCAAGATAAACGTCATCTCCATATAATCGTATACAACTAATGAAAAACAAATCAAACAAATCCAATTCAATCAATTTATCAATAGAAGAAGAAATAAACAGAGCAAAAATCATATCAAGCTATTCTCCTATCTTATCATTGATTTGGCAATGATGAAGAGAAACAATTGAGTATACAAGGATCCGCAGCATGGTAGAATTTCAAGTAATTCCTCTCTTTTGCTTGTAACTTCCCGCGAGTTCAATAAAAAATTATCAGGCTTGTTAATCTATCTTTGAAAATATTGAACTTAAAATTTTGAAATAAGCAATAACAATGGAATATACAATGTTTCATGTTTTTTTTTTCAAATGGGAATATTTGAAATGGGTACTGCGATTCACATTTATAATAAAAACCAGTGATAAAGTAGCCCTAAAATGAAGAAACTAATGTTTCATGCTACGCTCTTTACTAGTGCTGTCAATATAGTATCTAGGTGTGGAACTAACCTTATTTGACTAATGATAGTGAATAAGATCTGAAGTGTAGAAAACATTCGCGCATTTGTTGTGATTATCAAATGAAATTTGATAAGATATGAATTTCTAATGCTAAGATTAATTATTGGAATGAGGAAGGACATTGAAATAATGGAATATGTAGGCTGTAACTTGGTCAATGAGGAATGATGGTGAGCTAAACAATAAGTAACATTTCTTCGAGTACAAAAGTTTATTCATAAATGATTTATCATCATGGATGGAAATATTTGCATTGATATATTTAGAATTGGACTTTCCATGAGAATACAATATTGGTGGAAAACTGATATGGGTATTGAAATACAGTAGCCTATTTAAAATATGACACACAGATCTACAAATTGATCCACATTGAGAAAGCTCTTGACATACAAAACCTATAGGCTACAATTGTTGATTTGAAACGTATCATTTTTCAATAATAGTTGTATCAGCACGCGGTGTTAACTTTTTAGACGGTATTTCTAAATATCTTACTTAATACAACACTATATATAATAGTAATCTTAATACAACACTAAATATCTCACTAAATACAACACTTACTTGACTTCATAACAACTGTTTCCAATTTCTTTCTCCCATGGTTGGCCAACCCTCAAGTCAAAGCCTGCTTTAAAGTTAGGACTGATAACCGATCCGTAAATTTGATTTTTCTCCAGGTAGTAATAAATTTCTCGTCCATTTTGGTTCAATACATTTGCACTGTGCCAAGGGCGACCAGAAACGGAAATGACACTGCAATCAAGGACATGATGACCCTCATTTCAAATTATGTACCTAATATTATACATATCATACATCTACAGAGCTTATATATGTGTTAGAGCCTAATCTTTTTAAGCAGATGATAATGATCTACATATAGATGTTATAATAATATTATCCAACTCCTTACGGAGATTGGCTTGTCGTTAGTAGATATAGTCAGTCGTTTTCAGTTCTGGAGGAAAGTAATTGTTACATTACACTCAAACTTATCAAATGAATGTTATTCAGAGGTGTTTTGAACCGTCACTTGGTTACGAAAGCTAGCTTATGGTGGAGAGGATGAACGTGCTAATCACATGTTACCTCTATCCTTATTGATGATTATTCACCTCTGCTGTATAGTGGGGTAAATATGAAACTGGAAACCTGCTGGCAGGTCTAGGCCCTTCATGGGCTGTTGAGCCACTGTGAAAAAAATTATCAACAGAGCTGGAAATAAGAGCAGCGCACTATAGAAAATAATAAATAAAGGAAGAAACTTGATTAACTTATAATCAAATAAGCCTTGGAGTAGATGACAAAAAAGTGAATAGCCCATCGGCCGTAAAAAAATTTCGTCATGTAGGCCTGCCTATTTGTGTACCCATTTATCTTATTCTTCAAGGATGATTATAGTGCAGACAAATTTTGAACTCGATCAGAATTGCAAAGCTCCTTAAACTCAATTCGATATGAGTTCTGTCTCCATGCATAGGCCTATATTTTAAAAAATGTCAATGTTGAAGAGTTGTTCCATAATCAAACTGAATTCATTTTGGTTTGAAATTAATCATTCATAAAAGTAGCCTTGTTGATTTTCACTTACCTCAAAAGTCCCACCCGTAGTACAAAAGTGAAAGAAATCAGCTTCATGATCTCGCGAAAATAAGTTTATTACAACTATAATGTAAAATTTTTCAACATCGGATATGATCCACTTTTTCGAAAGCAAATAATATTCTTCAAAACCAACAATGATGTGAGCGAGTATTTCAAAGAAAAAAACACAAATAATAATGACGTAAGCTGATCCTCTGTTTCACAAATTGCTGTTTGTTAACTGTCATTCAAATATCACACTTGAAGCTACGTATTTTTATGATCTCCTTCATTGTGCTTCAAAATGATTGTTGACTTAATACAAGCTATTGAAAATTCTCATGTTAGAACAAATTATAGGTGACAACAAAAAGTTTGTCGGTCTTGTCTGCTCCAACAGCTGACAAGGGGCTTCAAGGGGCTTCAAACGGGGCTTTTTTGACGTTGTCAAATTAGAGTTGTCATTTAGCTATGTATGGCTAGATGTTGTTCCAAAAACTTTTTCTTCTACCAGACTTGTCACCCAAGGTGTATAGAATAGTAGTCTATTCTATTTTATACACTTTGCCTGTCACCAGACTTGTCTTGCGGGATATTGCCCCTGAATGAACTATTTCCATAGGCCTAATCTCATTCCATAATTATCAATTCTGAATTATCATTTCCATATAAGATTATAGTAATCAGAATTGTGTTTATATAAGACAAATAGAAAATTATAATACTATGGGATACAGATGTAGGCTAGTCTGTCCAAACAAAGAAGACATTCTGGCAAGATAGGAAAATGACTCTTGCTCGGTCAATATTTCTTTGTTTGGACAGACTATTCTGCATATGGCATTTTGAAACACACATTGTGATTTTGACAATAAAGCAAGAAGTGAGATATTATAATGATGAAAGAAAAGGATCAGATAATACATTTATTTTCATTATTAATATTGTTTTGAGATTTTTGTTTTGGAGAAGATTGATTTATTGTTGAGTTTATTTCTATGAAAATCCTTACTGAAAATACATAAAGTAATTTTGGTTAGTGAAACTCGGAACCATTCAAAATTCTCCATTCAATCAGCTACTGTATAGATGAAGTAGAACAATCCAACATTTGTCAACAATTCGCTCATAATAATGATAATAAACATGATCAAACATGACAGTAGAACGTATAGGCTACATGACGTCAATTTGAAAAGAAGTTATTTATTCAATTGCTACAAAACTTTGGCATTTTCGTGAAGTTGAAATTCGTATTATCAGAATATTAGTACAGCAGTGTTCATCTATAACTGTTGTCTAAAAATGAAGATCCTACTCGTAATTTTATCTTTGCAATACATTTTTGGGTGAGTTATAATAATTTGAAACAACCTTGAGAAACTCACAATATCATCAGAACACACTTTCTGTTGGAATATGTATTCCAGAGAATCGTAACAATAAGGTCTTGAAGGAGAATTATTGACAAAAATAATAATTGAAGTATCCAAAAAATCAAGTTGAATAATTATTATTAAGTGAGAACATATTATAAATGTTTCCAATTCCTCCAAAATAAGTTCTTTTGAGACCAGACTTGAGATTCAATATCTTGGCATCTTCTTCAGAGGAAAAATATGCTTTCTCACTTATATGATCTATCTCTTACTTTTTCAAGTGAAGATTTTAAATAGTAATATAACACAGACTTATTCAGGCTTTTGCTAGTTGAAACGCATTTTATTGATTTCATCCTTCAACATTTGAGAAATTATACATACAGGGTAGTGTGATTATTATTCAAAATAGAAACAACATTGATTAAAGTAGGCCTGAGATGGAGGAAACACTATTAGTCCATTCACGATCACTTGAGACGAAATAAACAAACCTTTTGCGTGTAATGGAAGGTCTTCTTCTATGCGAAAAAGTTTGAATCAGTTGAACAGCTGACTCTTGTCTGGAGCTGTGATTTGCTACAGTCCGACTTGTCTTTTCTCAAGACTGTTGTCTTGAGCTGTGATTGGCTACAGCTGTTGGTCTGTGGTTGAAAGTTTCGCATAGAAGAAGTCCTTCCATTCCACGCACACACACTCAAAAAGTTTGTTTATTCCGTCTCAAGTGATCGTGAATGGAAAATAAGTTAATAGAGATGAATTAAAAATGGTATATTATTAATAGGCTAAGCTTGAAAATTCAACGTTTCATCCAAAATAATAGAAGACTGCACTTCTATAATTATTATCATTATTTAGCGTATGGCTTTTAATAGTGGGGAGACCCAAGGGTTGTTCCACTTCGCCAGGATAACCTCATTTTCCACAAACGGAGACATGAGTTATAGTTCTTTTAAAAAGTTCATTTGAAACTTTTATAATACTGCACTTTAATAATGATGATCTCTTATTATTCGAAGTCGTGTCATTCTAGCTCGGGAGGGGATCAACCTGGAACTAATTGTAACAGAAATTATTTCGGTTGTGGATATTTTAGCTCTTAGCTGACACCTTCCTATTCAACATCTGAAATATCCTACTCTCAACTCGTGTCGGAAAGTTGTTTTTTTGCAGCCATGTTTGCAAATTTTGGTTCAATTTATTTGGTATCTGTGAATATTTTAAAAACTATATCAAATATTGGTAAAGTAAATATTATAGTATATATCTATATTAATAATGTATTATTTATCCTACTTTATGGGATATAATGGAATCATAATTGATCTGATATATTGATGGGCTTTTCCCAAACAATAGTATCCAAGATAGCCTATCTAGTAACTTATTGAAAACTGGCGAGTTCTGATCAATTTCTCATTTTCATGATTCTCTTGATACAATAATCTGATTGATAGCTCGATATAAATAATGAATATCAACTCTATATAATGTTACATTCTGTGCATACGAAGAAGAATTTCTATGAAGATGGGGAAATGACTCCAGCTCTGTCAATATTGATTCAAAAATTATCAATCTCATCTCAAATTGTAGATCAGAATGATTCCTACAATTTAAGACCAAATTTATAATTTCTGAATCAATATTGACAATATTTGCCCATCCTGCTAGAATGTCTTCTTTGATTGGATAGACTATACCAGATAACATGCTGAGAAAGTAATGTATCACTTCTTAAGAATTATTATTATGGTACCACCTATAGGCTATTTTATGGATATATTAGTCGAACCAACTAACTATAAGATTATGATCAAGCAATTAATGTGTGATAATGTTTTTGTTTTTGCCATTGTTACATAAATTATGTTAGTGAATTATTGCAGGGAGACAGCAAAACATGATACTGAATATGCTTGGACCATGGACTCTAATCTTGAAAACCGCCGAAAAGATTTTGAGTTCAGCGGTTTAGGGGATAACGAAATTTATGGCTCAGAAGTGAATGATGAACCCGAGAACCTGCTCTACTTAAGAATTGGAGAATCTCATATAAAAAAGATTGGATCCAAATTTCATCAAGCGGAGTGAGTCACTTCATTCAGTAATTGATTTTTCTCATAATATAGCCCATCTTGATTATAGTTAGTACCTGAGTAGAAATCTTACAAGCAGCCTAGTAAGTCCTAAGTAGTTATTTACAAGTAGAAATCTGTTTTACTAACATTAAACTAATATAACTCATGTTTCGGCGTGTTGTATATACAGAGTGTTTCAGGAGGAATGTGCAATACTTCTCAGGCTGATTCCTTACACCAAGTAGAGAAAAAAGATCCATAGGACCAATCCCCAAAATTGCTTTGTTGCTTAGATAACAATGGCGGAAAATTGAGATTTTTAAATAAATATTAATTTTTCTAACTTTTTAGAGGCTCAGGTGAGGTTCTAAAATAATCAATTCCCATGTAAAATTAGCTGAGGAATTCATTGAAACCAGTTCCAAGTTTGTAACTTCAACGGTTATTGAGATAATTGAAAAAATATGCTAAAAATGTCATTTTTCAACAATAAGGGTTATAACTGGATAAGGAATCATAAAATTGTATTTTTTATTAATGGAAGTTGAAGAGAGTCGGATTCTTGAGAAAACGTTGAATGGCGGTGATTGTCTAAATCTTACCCAAATCTCAGAAATGGCGATCAAAAATCGCAAAATCAGTACTAAACACAAATCCATCACTTGTGCTATGTTTTGTCAATTTTGCGATTTTTGAATGCCATTTCTGAGATTTGGGTAAGATTTACACAATCGCCGCCATTCAACTTTTCCTTAGGAATTGTTATAATATTATAATCCGCGTGAAATTGCGGAAAGCTAAAAACTGAACAAAAATTTAGTTGTTTTATTGTCACTCTATATTATAGGTAGCCTACTCAACTTTGAATCCGTCGCAAATTCATATTTGGGACGTCCCAAGTCGATTAAACAATTTTCAGCCATGCCATATTTTTTGGGACCACAGCATTTTTTTAAACTAATTCTTCTGGGCTATCAGGCACACAAGTAATTAGAAACACACAATCAAAACATTATTATTTTGTAAAACTCCTCAAAACTATAAAGGGACTTTTCTGTTATTAGGATAATCTTTTAGACTATCTTTGAACTGAACATATTTTTCCTATTCTTGTATCTTGGGTGAACAAACAATTTTTTCAAAATTCAAAATTTGTCAAATTTTTCTCTTGGTGTAAAATTTAGTGTTTTAGGAATGGTTTATGACATAGCCTTTTTTGTTTGGTTTGTTTTTATAAATTTGAGAGGAAGAGTTTTGGGCTATGAAGCCTGTTGTACTCTTTGATGTGACATAACTCAATAAATAAATAATAATAATGATAATAATAATACTATACTTTTTTTGTGAAACTTTGTCCCAATGATGTAGGAGCTATGGTCTGTCCAAGCAAAGAAAACCCTCTGGCAAGATGAGAAAATGACTTCAATATATTAATGGTCAATATATTGATGTGGTCTAAATATTTGTTTCAAAATATATTGATGTGGTCCAAAATTGTAGACCAGAATATTTCCTACGATTGAGACCAAATCAATGATTTTTGAACCAATATTGACCGAGCTGGAGTCATTTTCTCATCTTGCCAGAGGGTCTTCTTTGTTTGGACAGACTATAGGCAAGCTTCGTTTCATGAAACTCTAGATTAGCTTTTTAGCTATAGATTTAGCTCTTTATATATTTAGCTCTTAGATTTAGCTTTTTCCTATCTCTAGTCTGATACCCAAGATGAATCATTCATTGTCTGAGTATTGTTCATTCACGTAAATGGAAATGAACAGCATTTTTAACATGATGTGTGGAAAATGAAGTGCCCTCTAGCTATGCTTCTCACCAAAAAATAACATTATCTCTTCCAACAGTTGTGAAAGGCTGGAAGATTATTATTATCTTGATGAATACAAACCCAAGTTACATATCTATGACAAAGCTTCTGGTTCTGTTTTCGGAGTCTACATTCCAACATATTTCACTTTCAATGATCGACAAGTGTGGAATTGTACAACAAGACCAGTGAGTAGATAATGTTTATGAGTTGCAGAGAAGTTTTCTTCAGTAATTCATAAAAATCATCACGAATAATACAAATGGAAAAGTGTGAATGCCAAAATGAAGGTTTCTCTGAGAGAATACAATTATTATAAATTATTGTATTAAATGAAAAGAAAAGATGTTATGAAACCACTGATTTGTTGAAAAAAAAACGAAACTCAACTCCAAAGAGAAAGGACGATTCCCACGCTAACTCGTTCTGTACAAGCCCTTTATTGTTCGGTATAGTCTGTCCAAGCAAAGAAGACCCTCTGGTAAGATTGGAAAATGACTCAAGCTCGGTCAATTTTGGTTCAAAAATTATCAATTTGATCTCAAATTGTAGGAAACAATTTGATCTACTATTGAGATCACATTTATAATTTTTTAACCAATATTGACCGAGCTGGAGTCATTTTCTCATCTTGTCAGAGGCTCTCTTCTTTGCTTGGACAGACTACAAGAAGTTACAATCTTGTGAGCGTCGGGTTTTTGGCGGAGGGGGGCGGGTGAAAGGTTCTATCTATAATGTACCTATTCTCTACTTCATATGAGGGTTATTTCACTTTTCCTATTATAAATTTATATTATCTTTCTTCATATTGTATGTTTAGGTTTAGCAAAGACATTTTTCCATTGATGTACCAATTTTTCTTGCATTTTTTTACTGAGATTTCATATGTTTCATCATATTGTTTATAATTGTTCAATTTTGTGTAAATCATTTGTTCTTAATGAAAACTAATGATTAATGATTAACCTTAATGACTAATTTGTTCTTGAGAGCTGTAAACCTCTCATTGTTGTATCACGTTTGTAATAAATAATTATTTGAAAAAAATAGTATTATTATGTTCTATGTTTCACTCTTTTGATTATTTTTGCAGCTTAGTCCTGTAATAGATGTCGGAAGAAAAGTTGTTGGGGTAAGACTTCGTTGATTACATTTATTATTGGAACTCTAATGTAAAGCAATATTGTAGAAACAATGAGAATACAGTGACTCAGGGTAGATGGACAGTTTTCAATGGGATAATCCTCGTTCAATTTTGAAATTAATGAATATTTTTCTAGGAAAAAATAAAGCTTATTATGCACTGTTCAAGTTATAACAAAGCTCATTACATCTGCAATTTTAGCTTTGTGTGAAAAATAATGTCGTCAAGGTGATGTCCATCATTTCAAATGCAGGACTCTACTGTCTTGTCAAAATGCTCCATCACACAGACTAAAATTTCTGCAGTAAGGCTGAGGCCGCACTGCCGGTGGGTAGAGCCTGGAGGGTGGAGGGTAGTTGGTAAATCTATAGAACATACACACCATCCACAGTAATACATCATATGAATGGTATGACGTCATTCTGTTTTTTGAGGTTATGTTGTCCATATTTAAGAATTTCAAGATGGCGGCTAAACACATACCACTCATACGATGTATTACTGTGGATGGTGTGTATGTTCTATAGATTTACCAACTACCCTCCACCCTCCAGGCTCTACCCACCGGCAGTGCGGCCTCAGCCTTATAGCAGCAATGTGTGGAATTATTGCATTCTTCAACATGTCCAAATTCAATACAATAATCAGTCACTTTCAGGCAGGAAAAAATGCTTCAATATATATTTATAATGACTACTCTATTTTAAAGAAGTGGCGGCGTTTGGACAGTAATGTCCACTCTACCATGACAAATGAAGTAAGATTATTATAGTCTTATAAATACGGTACTTTATGATTTGTTGAACCAAAAATGATATCAAGAGGAATGAGAGTGCAATCTCAACTCCTCTGAGTGATCAAAATCTAAACGCAATAATTTGAATAAATCATAAAAAGTTACAAGTTTCTTTATAACCTTGTAGATTGAGTAGATTGAATCAATTCATCCATGAAAAATAATCTCTGTCTCTCTGAGACTTTTGAGACTTCTCTCTGAAGGACCTTCATCTCATTCCATACAGCATAAAACTATTGAAGTCTAGTACTGGCCCAAGTTACTCGATAAAAGTAAAACTAAGTCTAAACTTTATAGATAAATTCTTCAAATACTAACTTGTTTTGCAGCCTGAATACATAAATAAATGTTATATTAGCACAAGATCGTCAATAGTAAATCAGCGTGATTTTTTGTGTATGTTACACCATCCATTATTTTCTTGCTAGCAGCCATTTTGTAAACTATAAGACAAAACTCACGAAACACCGTCAAACAATAAGAGAAGAGCAGGCGGGGCATGAAGGCGTGTCCAAGTCAAATCTGAAACATCACCCATCAACTGCCGCCATCTACTGCTTGAATTTGGAAACTTTCCTAGCCGATGTTCTCGTCCATTTCGATTGTAGGCGGAGCTTGGAGACTAGTCCAATGGAAGTCGAAGCAAGCCAACTTTGCAAGATGGCTACGGCCATCTGGTGGCTGAATTCGGAACTGTTTCAAATGCTATTCAAGAAAGTTGGGTAGGGTAGTGAAAATGGCAGAAATCTTCAATTTGCTTGTTATCGAGTTTCCTATTTTTTGTTAAAACATCTTTATTCCTAGTGAAATGAAATATTTATGATGATTTCCAATATTTTTTCTGTGAGAAATTTATTATTCCCTTTCTTATGTGCTCTCATCAAGCGCATAACAGGGGGCTCCCGTCTGCCAAAATCTCACACAGGGCACCAAAAAACCACGCGATGACCCTGAGCTTGAGATTGAAAAAAAGAGTAGTATAGGCCTATATCTTATTTTCAAAAATTCATAAATCATGAGTTTTCAATTGTTGTTTGTATGAATGTTTCTCCTTTGATTGACTGTTGCTAGAAAAGACAATCAGTCGTTTCCCGTCTCTAGAGAAATAGTAATTGTTGCATTACACTCTAACTGATGCTTATTATTCAGAGGTGTTCTGCGCCTTCACTTGGTTGTGAAGACTGGCTTATGGTTGAGAGGATCAAGCTGCTAACCGTTACCTCTATCCTGGTTGATGATTATCCGCTTGCTGTACGGTATGTTCGGGCGGGAAGGGCATTCTGGCGTTGTTACTGATGAATCGATTTTCTGAATTATTTATATACGAGTATTTAATCATTCACAGAAAATAATAAACTTATTCGCTAAAACACAGACTAACGTCCAAATTCTAGATAAGGCTTTTCTTGATTTGAGATGTGTGATTCACTGGCGGCTCGTGACCACGAAATAGGTGGAGTGCTGTACAGTAAAAGATACGGGCACTTCACCTGTTTCGTGGGCACGAGCCGCCAGTGGTGTGATTTGATAATTATCCTGAAAAGATAGGTACCTTTTTTATTTTGTATGAACTCATGCTGCTTATTCACATATAGATTTCTTAGTACTTATTCCATGCTTTATCGGAATCTAATTCACTTCAATACGTAATTTACTGTTATATACTCCGTCGTACAAGCCTCAAATAGTTTTACAAACAAACCGATGATTCTAAAAAAATAAATTAATTTTGTACAGGCTCCAAAGGTGGAGAAACCCACAAAGTTCTATAGAATTGTCAGTGAAATGCATGGAATTCGACCAATAAATACAATATTCTACTACGATGGAGTGGAAGTGTGTCGCGATAGTTGTTCTGTTAAAAATTCAGAAGACATTGACAATATGAAGACAGTAACTTTCAAAGAGATAAAATACGTGGATCCATCAATCAAGGAACTAGTATATTATAGTAAGTATAACGAAATGATTATTGGGAAGTATGAAGGCTACCTTATAAAATTAATTTAGGAAGAACATTATGATAATTCTACTAGTATAGCTTATCACTACTCAATTCATATATTTCACATATATAATTATTTACGAAACTCTATTCAATTTTTTGTCAAAATATTTCGCTTCATACAACTTTTTTAAATTTTAAATTTATATTTCGATTGTGAATATCTAGTTGCTGAATAGTTCGAAATGCACTCTAATTCATGAAACAAAGTCTTGAATTTAACAGAATACTCTTTCTTCTGTTTTCATCTTAATATGGAAAATTTTTATGCATTTCATGAATTGTGATATTATTATTTCATTAGGCTATCTCATTTCTGCAGATTTTTTTTTCAAATTTTCAGAAGGAAAAATAAATACAAATTCAGTGAGCCATAAAAGGTGAGATTTATTAATTAAGATTTCCAAAAAGAAATTGAGCTCAATTTCCAAAGGCTCAAACGATATTTTAATTAGATTTATGTAGGGGACTCGATTAGGAGTGCTTTCCGAATCTACATGTTCAATGCATCATGAAACTTCTATCATTTTACATAAAATAATTATGTGCTTATTCATAGTGGTTTGTGGTACAGTGATAAAAGACAGTGTGGTTATTGACTGTCACGCTTCTGATTAGCTAGCTTGATCAAGTGGCACAAATCTCCACTAAACGACATCATAGAATTTAAAAAAAAAATGAAAACTTCATGACGGCGGCGGGAAAATTGGTCCATTATAAACAGATTCAAGCACATTCATACAGATTGAAACATGGCGGCAATGGTCACACTATCTGTCTAGTCTCTGTAGTTTGTGGTACATTTTGCTGCTATCTAGTGGTATGGTCCAGAACTAGCCCATTCCCGTATGAAAGTATAGTGGCTCTATAGTATTCTACGCGCGTGGTTTTGTAAAAACCACCGATGCCCGGTTTTTCCAAGCACACTCAAAGTTGAGGGACCCTTAAATTTTGATGAACAGCTGACATTTTCTATGAAAAGTATAGGAAATGTAGTAAAGTGTAGTAAACTTGAGGGTCCCTCAAATTTGAGTGTGCTTGGAAAACCCGGGCATGAGAGTAATAGATCGCTTGCATGATTCATTACTTAATTTATTACTATAGTCTCTTTTTAATGTATGATTTCTTCATACCTGAAGAGATCTTGTCTTGTTCTCTTATAGAGGAACCTTGTTCCTCTTAATATTCACTGTTATTGTATTCACCCCTTGGAAATCTTTTCATATTCTCTGTGATTGAATTTTGTATTCAGCATTTTTGAAAAGCTATCAACTGGAGGATCTGAAGATGAAGAATACGAAAAACTTCCATATTTGGAGAAAGATCATGTATATTCGGAGATGATTGGTGAGGAAAGGTCACGCCTAATCGTACTGATTGGAAGTGATGACTACCTTGCCACCTATGGAGACGAACACCAGGAAGCCACGTTAGTAGAAATCTATACGATTATATTCAAGAAATGGCCCTCAACCACTCATTCATCAGCAGAATTAAAAATTTACTAAACCAAATGCTTTTCAAATTTGGCATTGCTTGTAACATATGCTTGTATACTTTGACGATTGCCTTAATTTGTAATGTACAAATTCCATGCAATAAAGATTATTATTATTATAAGTGCGCTCTACCAATTGCTATTGCCATCTTCTGGCTGAATTCGGAACTTATTTCGAATGTTTTCTCAAGAAAGTTGTGGAGGGCAGTGAAAATGGCTACAATCTTCAATTAGCTTGTTACCAAGTTTATAATTCTTTGTTAGGACAAGTAGGCTATATTTTCAGTGGAACTCACGATTTATGATGATTCCCAATATTTTTTCTGTGGATATTTATAATCTTCTATGTGCTTTCAAGCAAACAAATAGAAATAAATCAATCTCTAATTAAAAATTGAATAATCAATAAGTCACTGAAAATTTTTCCGTTTATTAATATAGTACGGTACCTAGTAGAGTATTTCCATTTCCAAATGATCCCAACCAGAAATATCCAACCATCAGTTCAAGTGCTCTCAATGATAAAGTACGGGACCAACAATGTTACAGTTTTGCTCAATGTAGGAAGATTAAACTTATGTTTTATTCGTTCCTGTTACGCTTTTGCTGATCACTTATCACATTTAATAAATTTAAAATAAAAATAAAAGAATAAAAATGAATTTTACTTCTCACTAAACAAAAGCACAAACATAATCATAAAGCTTCTGCAACATTTATAAGTACATGCGATACGTCTAAATACAAAACAATACATTAAAATAGAAAACAATACATTGAAATACAAATCAATACATTAAATCAGAAAGTCCCAATAATCTTTTTTTGCCACACAACAAGCAGCATTGCGATTACAAATGAATAAACAGTAAAAGTGAAAGGCAGCTTGAATCGTGTTTGGCTTGAAATATATTGTAATATGTTAAATTGCACATACAGAAATTTTGCACAGGGCGCCGAAACACCACGCGAGGGCCCTGAATGAGAGTGATCTATTAGAGTAATGAGAGAGTACGATAATCCGCACAGTGGAAAGATCGTGAAAAGAATACATTTTCAAGAACTGTCTTCTCTTCTCGACAAGACCATATGAAACGGAACGGAATAGCAAATGCTTTGTACACCCCCTTTATAAAGCATAAATTAATATTCACCATGATAAATTTTTCCAGGTGTGAACTTGAAAAGGATAATAAGCTTCTATATGAGCGACAATACTTACCGAGATGTATAGTATCAGATAAGGCGGGAAAATTCAATGATCCTCCAGAAAAATTGAGCTACAATGATTTTTCAACTATCAAACAAGAATCTTGGAAGTGCAGATGGGGACAGGTGAGAATTGACAAAAATGGTGTCAATTCAATATGATCAAATATTGAATTTGAAATGATTTGTATACAGTTGTTAGTCGTAGCTGACAAAAACCAGAATCTTGATTGGAAGGAGAAGATTCAAGGAGGTTGAACCTCATTGAGAAAATTGTAATAGAGTTCCAAAAAAATAACTTTCAACTAGTGAAAAATATACTCCAATGAACAGCTGATGCTACACTGAAACAGAGTTGCATAAAAAGCTGGATGAAAAACAGCTCTGTTACTCTGATCAGCTGACTCAACCGCAAGTTCTTCTATTGGGAACTCTACCATTTACTGGCGGCTCGTGCCCACGAAATAGGTAAAATGCTATACCTACCTGTTTCGTGGGCACATGCCGCCAGTGCTACCATTCCCTATAAAAGATGAATGTTCCGTGTCTGTTAGATACCACCATAGCTTCCTTTAATAGAAGGCCATGCCCAAATAATATGGCAACGTCGCACCGTAGTCACAGTCTTTTCATATGAAAGCATTAAGTACAGATGCAAATCATGCATGTTGACTTGGTTTTTCTCTCTTTTCAGCATAATTTCTATGGAATAGGTTCATGAAACTCTTCGTATAGAATTCCTTTTGTGTTTTTTGTAATAGGTTGTGATGGAGATTAGCAAGAAAGATTGAGAATAGACTGTTATTCATCAAAATAGCTTTACTTATGATTTGTAGCAAGTCAAATGGGAGAACGCACACAAGAAACGCATCCATTAGAACAGCTGATTGGAAAATGATTTTAGTGCTTTTAAATGGACCCAATTTCCTACTTTACATAGTTGTAAATTTTTAGGCAATGGCCTTCTATTAAAGGAAGCTATGATACCACTTATGACTTAAGTGGTGCTTTGGTGCACCACTTAGTCACTTAGGCCAAGTGTGAAATAATTATTGCATATAGGCCTAATTATTCAGTACCGTAGCCTATACAATTCAGATAAGGAATTTAGTATTAAATTAATGTTTATTCTTTTTTTATAAAGAGTGAACTCTCTAAACCGGCACACCTGGATATAATGCAAACGGCATGAGATATTCAAGTGCGACCTCGACCATAACTTATATAACACTTTTCTCCACTTTTAAAATTTTGTCCGCCCTCTCGTATTGAATCCAACTTTACTTTTCTAAATGTGAAAATGGAAATATTATACAATATGATTTCAATGCAGTTTTCAAGAGAAATCAAATGCCGGAAACCGTATATCAATATATCAATGGATGTGCATATCAATGAAAACCGCATATCAATGGATGTGCGGTTTACGCCATACATTTTGTCTTGAAAAATTCTATTGGAATCATGTATCACATTACCATATTGGTTAACTCACTTAACAAATATTTAGTCCACCATCTTGGATTTGTCAAAATTTTTGAAAATATAATATTGTCATGTGATACATGATTTCGATACAGAATTTGAATGTCGTGAATAGTTTCGAATCTGTCAGTTACTGATTCATAAGTTGGGATCTCTGATTAAAAAAATTAAATAACTTCTAAACAGTTAAACATACCGATGTACGGTTTTCGGTATTCGATTACTATTGAAAATTTGCATCGAAATCATGTATTAAATGTTCACCTTCCCATTTGAAAAAGTGAAGTTAAATTCAATATGGCGGATCCAAGATGACGGAAAAATTTTTTTCGCCACACTGGTATGAAATGGACTGTTTTACATGCTTTATATGGAGGCCGAAAACGCTCGTTTTCAGGCGAGGTCGCCAGCAACTCGCCGGGAAAATGCGTTTTTCGGCCCTAGGGCGGTAAAATAACCTTGAATGTCAGCTGACTGAAGGTCGTTGTCGATGTACGGGTTAGTCGATCAATAGGTAGCACCCCGGTTTGATTGCATTAAATGTCAGCTGTTTTGGGAGTCAATGTCGACATATCTGTATTTCAATGTAAAGGTAGTCTCTCACCTGTTATTTTTATTGGTAAGATCCCTTGTCAAGAGAACTGAACGTTGAAAGTTTTCACATAAATCAGTAGTTGAATAATAAAGGAAAACTGCTTCAATAACTAATACTTCAACTTTGATAAGATTAAAAATGTTTGTATTGATTAACTGTTGAATAATGATTAACGTAAAATCCATGTTTGAACAATATTATTGTTGTCAGACTCTGTGTTACTTTGTCTAGCAGGTTAGCCAGCGCCATCTAGTGGATAATGCAACTAGACTAAGCTTCTCTGTTAGCCAATATCTGTCGAAAATCAACAACTTTGAATTGATATTGTACAATTTAGGATGATCGTACAGAAATTATCTTGGGCTTAAACGTTTCTTGACTAAGAAAATCGAATACACTGATAGTTATAAAGTAATATTCAGTCAGTAAATCAATAAACTATTGACGCGAAGTTTCAATAGCAAGCAGATGGTACCTACTTCAAATTCAGTATAGGCGAAGATAGCATAATAAGGTTACTGGTCTAGGTGTTATTGGAACTGATTATCTAATTTTTTATTTGTTTTGTTTTCATTGATGTTGTGTGCCGAAAAATAAAGTTCGACACCACGGGTCGAAAATGTAATATTCCGTCTCTCAATCTTTTCTAGTCCTCGGCCCACGGCCTCGGACTTGAAAACCGATTTCGAGCCGGTAAACGCACATTTTCGGCCCTAGGTACGAAATATACTATTTAACCAACTGAAGAAGAGATGAAAAGTGTTATAATTAAGTATGGACGAGATCTTACATTGATATCTCATGCCGTTTGCATTACATCCAGGTGTGCCGTTTTAGAGAATTCATTTTGTATATTTCATGGTGTATTCAAGTTCCAATATCCAAGGCTCTCAATAATGACTTATTTTTCACAGGATCAAACATTTATTAGGAGAGTAACAGAAATGGTTCTAGCCATTCCTGTAGGCATAGTTAAGTATAAAAGTGGAGTGGAGGTCTGGAAATATAGACTTGAAGAAAACTTATACAGTATTAGAATAAGAGAGGTCTTCTATCATTTGACAACCAATATATCATACCCGATAAGATTTCGTAAGTAAAATGAATAGTCTGTCCAAGCAAAGAAGACCCTCTGGCAAGATGAGAGAATGACTCCAGTTCTGTCAATATTGATACAAAATTATTGATTTGATCGCAAATTGTAGATAAGAATAGTTTTCTACTATTGAGAACAGATCAATAATTTTTGAACCAATATTGACCGAGCTGGAGTCTTTCTCTCATCTTGCCAGAGGGCCTTCTTTCCTTGGACAGACTTTACATTTTTCAACGGACTATTATTTATGCCTTTTTCAATGTCAGTTTTTCTATGTTTTTTTTAAGTTAGAATGTGATTTTTTTTATTTCAGAAGGAAAGGCGAGAATAGTGCCTCCCGCAAAAAATACACTTAAGAAGAAGAGATTGGAACCTTTTCTCTAGTAAGTAGCCTTTGACTCATACACGTTATTCTTGAAAAATCAGTTATAATTCAAATCGTATAAGTTACCTGTCTTCAAAGCAACCTGTTGAAGTTTATTTCCAGACCTTCATATCTAACCACTATTTTGAATAGCTTAATAATAATACCGTATGACCTTGCAAGGTCTGGTTGTCAGAGTATTCAGGTCGCACCTGATCAGTTTCATGGCCTCTGACATGACCTAACGACTGCTTTTTTGGCAGCCGGGGCCGATGGCTTAACGTGTCCATCCGAAACACGGGAGTGGCCCGAGAAATATCTTGCCCGGGCCGTGATTCGAGCCCGGGCCTCCGGATTATAAAGCCAGCGTCTTATATACTAAGATAGCTACACTACAATTAACTGTGAAAGAATTATCTTTTGAATAATGTACTCTCTCTAGCACATTGAATTCCAGCATTAGGCCTATGTCAAACACTGAGAGATGTTGATTTAGCACAACCCGCATCTCAATCATTGGCCTCATACAACGGTCATAGTGAGTTTCTTTACAAGAATCTTGAAATTGATTGGGACTTTCAAATAACAATTGAGTACCGGTAACTGAAGTTAGCTCATGAAAAACAAGAAATAATAGAGTCTCGAGATAAAAATGAGCATTGAGTATAATATAATGTATTGATTAATAGTATTGCATAAATTTTTGTTAGTTTTAATGGTGCATATTCTTATACATATTTTTGTAGCAAAAATCTATATATTTTTCCAGTTCGATAGGAGATGGAACTCATGAATACAAAATACCAAGAAAAAATTGTAAGTTATTTAAATAATATTTGTTACTAAGAAGTGTATTTTTTCAAAAATAATAATATTGTTTGATCGTTTCAAGAAATGACTTAATTCAACTATGATCGAAATACAAAGTCTACTTTAGAAGTTGAGATAACATCATATTATATTGAGAGAATTGAATTGCAAAAAGCTAGCAATAACAATATGAGGCCAATGTTTCAAAATATAAGTCATAGTAAATTTCCAATTGCTTCAAATCAAATCTGTTGTCAGATCAGAATTTAAAATATGAATCAAAAAATTTTCTCACTGTTCAGTTTTAAAGATATATTTTTTAAATAGAGCCAATATCAGATCTATAAGATGGAGAACACTATCATAGAATTCCATTCTTGCTCAATATTTTTATAATTTCTTCTCATGAATTTAAGAAACCAATTATAACATTTATGTACTATTTTCTTTTTACAGAGGGATCTCATGACGCTAATAATGATTACCAGGAATAATATTATGAGGTCTCATAATTATTTTCCTTAATATTTGACATTTAATTGTAATACATGAAGAATTGAATTTCAAGATTTTTCTTCCTTCTCTGTCAAAGACTAATATTTTCTTCCCACTAAAAATAAATAACATTACTCATAACATCATAGTTTGATTAATCTTGAACCAGTTCCACATTATTATATGTACCGGTACCGGTATTTCATTTGAGTACCATACGATTATGATATGATTATAATAGACCTATATATTCTATTATAGTGTGTGATATTCGAATACATAGTCGAAAATGACTCGAATTAATAGTGAAAATTTGTCAATATTGGTCCATAAGTATCAAGTCTGGTTTCAAATCGTAGAGCAGAGTGTTTAATACAATTTGAGACCAAATCAATAGTTTTTGAACTAATATTGATCAAGTTGATAATCAGAGTACTTTTATTACATAAGAAGAAAACTAGAATAATTATTATTATGAGATGCAGGTATTGTACAGCGTTTTGATACACACATTGGTCTTCTGACAAGAAGGTGATAACTGATAAGTGACATAAATATTATATAAGTTATATCATAATAATGCAGGAGAAGAATCTGATAATGCATTCACATTGATCTATTTCCATTGCTCATATTCTTTTGTTATTCTTTAGCAGACCGAACTGTTAAATTCATTCCTATTTTATTAATACATTCCCTTGTTGATAAACAATGATAATTATTCATTCAGAATAAAGTGAATAAATTAAACAATTCTAAATAAGGAAGCCATTCGAAAGCTTTAATAATACTTAAGCAACACTTGTACTATGTGGGATACATAAGTATCCAAAATAAAAAAAAATATGAAGGAGAGAAGTTTATTAATCGCATAATTTAATCAAAAACAGAAAATGAGAATTTATTGAGTCGTAATTCATTAATACACAATCATATTTTTGGAAATAGATTTTCTTCAGCAAGTCTACTGAATTTTAATGAGAAAATGTTGATCAATAACTTTGGAATACTTTTGAAGAAAGGAGAAGGTAGATTTTTGAGGAAAATTGGGGAAAATTCCTAATAATATTTTCTGATGATATTTTATATTATCATTATCATATAACATTTATAATTATATTTCAGTAAACTTTTCCAGTTTGTAGAATAACGTAGTCGTGCAGAAGTTACCATTTTCCTATGCCATTCTATATAATATTCACTACTTATTCTGTGCATATTTCTATTTGATTGCAATGGTTCCAACTAAAGGATAAAAATGTTCTCTCAACTTTTACTATATAGTCCGTCCAAGCAAAGACGACATTCTGGCAAGATGGGAAAATGACTCCAGCTTGGTCAATACTGAACCTATTAATTAAAAAATTGTAAATTTCATTTCGAATTGTAGATCAGAATGTTTCCTACAATTTGAAACTAAAATTTTATAATTTTTGAATCAACATTGACCAAGCTGGAGTCATTTTTCCATCTTTAGAGTATTTCTTATTTGCTTGGATAAACTATAATGACGTACCTATGTTACGTGTGACCATGACTATCTATCATTTCTATTGACAAATAATGTCAATATTTGAGAACAGAACGCGTACCTATCTAATACGTATCAAATATGAGTTGAATATGATAGGCAACTCTATTGATTGGGAAGAACAATCCAACTTTTCTCAACAATTTGCTTATTTGCTCATGAATAATCATGATCAAACATGACAGTAGAACGTAACTTTTATGACATCAACTTGAAAATAAGTAGTTCGATCAATAGCTACTGAAACGTTGCCATTTTTGTGAAGATAAAGTTCCTATTATCAGAATATTACAACTGTAATCATTCAAAACTGTTGTGTAAAAATGAAGATTCTATTTGTAATTTTATTTTCACAATACATTTTTGGAAAAATTGTGTAAGTACCTTATCATAGCAGTTTTTATAACAAATTTAAAAAAATCACAATATAGAAAAAAATTCTGTTAAAATATTCATGCAGAAATTCATAATAATACAATAGAATCTGAAACAAGACAGATAGGCAAAGTTGGTATAACTTACTGTGATTATTGGAAAGTCCAAAAAATTAGGTGAATAAGTGAGAATATAATATATTGTTCCTATAATTAGTAATTACATAATTTTTTGCAATTCCACACAACAAAATGAGCCTAATGTCAAGGTTATTGAAAGGTTATAGAATAATAATTATTCTATTTGAAACCAGACTTGAATTTCAATAGAATTAGCATCATCTTACTCATCTTAGATCAAAAATATATCTTCAGTAGAAAAATTTGTGCTCTCACTTTTCCACCTCAGTATTTAGAAGTAACAAAACATAATTTATTCAGGCTTCACCTAGCTGAAACGCATTTCATCCTTCAACTATTTGAGAAAATCTATGCAGATCATTAAATGATAGTGATAATTATAAGAATTCCGAATTATAAGCTTGGGAATTCAATGTTTGATTTTGAATGATGATGGTAGTGCAGTCTTCCAGTAATAATAATGATGATCTCTTAAAATTCATGGTCGAGTCATTTTTCTCGAAAAAGGATCAACCTGGAACTATAATATCAACAAAAAGCAATTAAGACTCCTTTCTGGAATATCCTAATCTCAACTCGTGTCGGAAAGGTATTTTCTGCTGCCATTTAGGTACAAATTTCTCGGTTTTTTACTGTCAAATTGATTGGAAAAGGTGTTAAGTACTTACTTTATGAGACATGTTAAAATGTTCAACGATTTGAGATATTGATGGGCTTCAAGATAGCGAGATAGCCTATCTAATATTTAAAATTGACGAGTTTTTCTCAATTTTCAATTTTCGTGACTATCTTGACAAAATCTGAGTACCAGTAGCTTGATATAAAGTGATCGATATCATCTCTAAGTTCCAAGCTATAATAAGAAGACATCCTAGCAAGATGGGAGAATAATGACTACAGCTGGGTCAATATTTTTTAAAAGATTATCAATTTGGTTTTATTGTAGGATACATAGTATTCTACCATTCGAGTTCAAATCTAAAATTTTTCAACTAATATTCAACAAACTTGAATCATTTTCTCATCTTCCAGAGAATGTCTTCTTTGCTTGGGTATACTATACAAAGAAGGCTGTAGGCTATTTTGAGTACCAGTAAGTTATAAACCAACATTGAGATTATGTAGAAACAATATTATTTTTAAATATTTATCAATAGTGATCCAAAATTATTGCAGAGTGACAGCAAAACAAGATTCTGAATATGCTTGGACCATGGACTCTAATCTTGAAAACCGCCGGAAAGATTTCTACTACAACAGTCTAGGGGACTACGATATTTATGGTTCAGAAGTGAGTGATAAACCAGAAAGACCACTCTACTTAAGAATTGGAGAATTTCATAAGAAAAAAATTGGATCCAAGTTTCATAAAGCAGAGTGAGTCACTTCATTTAGTCATTCATTTTTCTCATATAGCCTATTTTAATTGGTACCTATATCTCAATTATAGTTAGTATCTACAAGAATCATCAACAACAAATACTGCAGGCTACTATAACTATAACCATTATTGTGACCAATTTACAACACATTATTGATTAATAATCATTGTCATTATTCATCTAAATTATATCTACTGAACCTATATATAATATATAGAAGTCCTATACATAATATATTTCACATCAAATACAGAAGAATGCATAGGTACAGAGGATTTCATGATCATGGACTGTATATATATTTATATTTGATCAATTTACATGATTTTTATTCATTTATATTGGAGGTATATTTATATTTGTACTAAATATAGGATGCCTACTCCACTCTAATCACCATTCCTTCTTCTCAAGACTGTTACTCTGGTAATTATTGTATTTTTGTCAACAGTTGTGAAAGGCTGGGAGATGATTATTATCTTGATGAATACAAACCCAAGCTACATATCTATGACAAATCTTCTGGATCTGTTTACGAAGTCGACATTCTATCATATTTCACTTACAATGATCGACAAGTGTGGAATTGTACAACAAGACCAGTAAGTAGGCCTAGCCTAGTTTTTAAGTTGCAAAGAAGTTTTCTACAGTTCACAAAAATCAATGCGAATTATACAAAATTATAATGGGAAAGTGTGAATTTTACTGTATATAAAGTAATTTAAATGCTAAGCTATTCGACCCTCACTGTTTTAAAATATAATTATTATTTTATGATTATGAGATAATGTTCTATTTTTTACAGCTCATTCCTTTAATAGACGTCGGAAGAAAAGTTGTTGGGGTAAGATATTGTGCTTTAAGTCACATTATTATATTATTTGAATTCTCAATATAAAATAATAGCCTACTGTTTTCAATTGGTTTTTAAAAATTAGGCTATTGTTTATTTGAATATTCCACTGTGATTACTAATGTACCAAATCTTTGAATTATTCGTTAATATTATGGCTTATATTAAGCTATCCTTGATTTGTCAGTCGTTTCTTTGTTTCTGGAGGAATAGTAATTGTTGCATTACACTCTAACTGATTAACTGCATGTTATTCAGAGGTATTCTGCGCCGCCAATCGTTTTCCCATCTTGCCGGAATGTCTTCTTTGCTTGGACGGACTGTATACTTGAGTGAATATGAATCTCTCAACCAGCTGGTAGGCCTAGGCCCTTCATGTGCTGTTGAGCCATTGAGACAGACAGATCTTGATTTGTAATATTGTTATGATTGTGTAATTATTTTGACAATTTTGGAATCGTAGATACCCATTTCATGGTAAGTTATATAGGTATAGGCTATATTAATTTATACTTTGATATTCAACTGTTATTTACTTTTTTATGTGAAAGTGAATACTATAAAAGTTTTACAAACAAGTTGATGATTCTTATTGCGAAAAATTATTGTCAGTGTAAAATCAATTAATTTTCAACAGGCTCCAACGGTGGAGAAATCAACGAATTTCTACAGAATTGTTAGTGAAATGCATGGAATTCGACAAATAAGTACAATATTCTACTACGATGGGATAGAAGTGTGTGGAGATAATTGTCCTGTTGGAAATTCAGAAAACATTCACAATATAAAGACAGTCACTTTTAAAGAGATAAAATACGTTGATCCATCAACCGAGGAACTAGTATATTATAGTAAGTATAAGTAAATTAATAATGAGAAATATATAGGCTTATAAATCTAGGATGACTATTTATTTTATAATTGATAATTTCACTAGCATAGCTTATTACTCAATTCATTCAATTCTCATGCATTATTATAGTATGTCCAAGCAAAGAATAATTTACCCTCTGGCAAGATGGGAAAATTACTCCAGTTTGGTCAATATTTGTTCAAGAATTATAAATGTGATCTTTATAGATGATCGAATTGTTTCCTACAATTTGAGATCAAATTGATAATTTTTGAAGCAATATTGACCAAGCTAGAGTCATTTTCCCATCTGGCTAGAATGTCTTCTTATAGCTTGGAAAGACTTTAATATAATATAGTTGATATCTATCAATTATTACAGTATATCAAGCTATTTAGATTGTTCATCTGCTCCAGAAAGATGGAGCCTGGCAGGAAGGGTCTTCTTTGCTTGGACAGACTATAGAGACTGTATAAATCACTACAGAACAGACTACCTATATCCACGAAACATTATTCAATTTTTCGTCTTGATATTATTTGCTTCATACAAATTGTTTTAACTCTCAATTTATATTTCGAATGAGAATATTCAGTTTATGATTAATTATCACTGTAGTTAGGAATTTATAAAAATATGCACTCTAATTAAAAAAAAAACAAAGTCTTAAATTTAACAAAATACTTGTTTTATCTGTATTTGGTACATTCCTGAGCATTCTTATGAATTTTTTCAATTTGATTTCATTATTTGATCTCATTTTTGCTGATTTTGTTTAAATTTTCAGAAGGAAATCTGAATTCACATTTTGTAAGCGATAAAAGGTAAGCCATGATAAAGATTCCCAAAAAGAAATTAAGGGATTTGGATTAGTATGTCTTTTCTTAGTATGGTTAGATTAGAATGGGATTCAATTGAATAGTTACAGGTTGCTTGCATAATAATTCAAATTTACAATAATAATTATGTCCTAATATCTAAGGTTTCAAGTCCTACTTGTGGACAAGATGTATCTCTAAATAGGCTACGCCATAGTAGGCCTACATAATGAGAAATATTTTCACAAGTGTCTATTATAAGTTTATTATTTCAACAGAATAATTATATGGTATCTTCCTCTTAAAAACCTTCTCATATTTTCTATCAATAAATTTTGTCTCCAGCATTTTTGAAGAGTTATCAGATCCTGAACCCAAACATGAAGAATATGAAGAACTTCCATTTTTGAAGGAAAATTATGTATATTCAAAGATAATTGGCAAGGAAAAGTCAGGCCTGACCCTGCGAATTGGAAATGATAGATACCTTGGGACATATGGAAACAAAGACCAGGAAGCCACGTGAGTTGAAATCTATAATTATATTTCATAATAATAAATTATATAAAAGAGAAATTTCACTCATTCATTCATTCACTCGTTAGCAGAACTAAAAGTCTATCGAACTAAATTTTTTCAAATTTTGCAGGCATAGTCAGTTGGATATTTGAATGCGCACTACGAAGGGATATTCCAAAATTCCCAAGAATACACCTAATATTTAAATTTCACCATAGTTTTTTTTTCGGCATATTCTCAGATATTCTTAATTTTTTTGAGAACCGAGCAGCATTTTTCTCTTAATTTGGTAGATAGGTTCAGATGTTTCAAGTCATCGTGAAAGAGGTATAGTTACAACTCTGACTAGCTTGGAAAATTATCTATGTTCTTCGCAGAGTGACAACATCAATTGATAAATAAAATGAAAAATCAAATACCCTTTACTTTAGGAGTATTATTTTACAGACAAGTTTTGGGTCTAAGCCCATTCTCAATGTAATTATCAAATATATTATTTTAAAAAAATATCAGAAGTATGTACTTCAGATGATAAGCTTTTATTGAATATTAATCATTAAATAATTTTTTAAAAAATCTGTTCTGAGAGTGTATGTGTATCTAAACGTTTCAATCGAACATGGCATGGATGGGTGCCATTTTACTCATATAAAAAATTAATTTGATCTGCTAAGGCGCAGGATATGCAACCCTACAACTTTGAAACCCCCTGATCACTGTCGTAATCTCAAACGCATCTCAAATAAATTATAAATCAACATTCCTAGACCTAATCTGGACCTGTTCGCCAAAATTCAACATTTTATTCTAATTTGTTCTTGATCTAAGTAAGACGCCGAAAATAAAAAAGAACTAGAGAAGAATTCTAATATTGGGTGTAAATATGAGTTGTTTCAAAAACCCGTTCTTAGTGCGCGTTCAAAGTTTCAACTATAAACATGCCTGCCAAATTTGAACGCATTTGGTTCGGTAGATTCTTAGTTCTGCTGAAGATTGAATGAATGAGTGCCATTTCGTTCTTATACATTTGTATTTCAAAGATGAAATTCATCTTAAATAAAATTTATTTATTTGAATTTAATTAAAATTTGGTGCTATTGAATGCAACGAAATGGCGGATGTTTTGTATACCTCTCCTTCATATAGAGCTTCAATCTTCACCATGAAAAAACTTTTCCCAGGTGTGAACTGGATATGGATAACAAGTATTTATACGAGCAAGAATACTTACCGCAGTGTTTGATATTAGATAAGGATGGAGAATTTAATGACGAGTATGGATCGCCTCCAAAAAAATTGAGCTACAATTATCTTTCAACTATCAAACAAGAAATTTGGAAATGCAAATGGGGTCAGGTAAGAGTTCTTCCCAATTAACTAGTGATGAGTAGAGTTCAATTTTCTCTGGGATTCGAGAAATCCTATTATATTAAGCGATAATTTCTGTATGTATGTATGTATGTATGTATGGAACCACGGATCTAGAAAACGGCTCTAACGATTTTCTTGAAATTTGAAATGTAATATAACCGTGATGGAAAAATAAGATTGCACCAGGTCTTATGTCTGGGAAAACTCTCTGGCAGGATTAATAAAAGAATAAAATATTCCTTATTCAGGCATAATCCCAAGTACTGCGTATAATGGCTGTTATCGTTAGCTGACAAACGCAATCCAGCTGGAGTGAATGGAGTTACATTCAAGTCTATAACACATGTTCATGACTGTCAAAAAATTGTGAGAGGTGATCATATCAATTTTGAATTTATTTTTTACAAGGAGGTTCCTTAATTTTTCACAATAACATATTTATGTAATTCATCAGTTCGGCCACAGCTTCAGAGCGAAGCTTGGTACCAGATATTGTTACTATTATCTGACAGCAGAAAGTAAAATTGATAGACCTTGGGAAAGATGGCATTAGAATATTATAAATCAATTATAAATTGGAAATTTGTATAGGCCTAAACTGTTGAGTTGTAACAGGACCTCCTTAATACCAGGTACCTAATTAGTTGGTACTAATTTTTGGTTGAATCTGGCAAAAACCTCAACTTTGATTCGGGAAAGAAAATTGTGATACGGCATTAAAAAAAAATTATTTTCAATAAACAGCTGATATGAAATATTAAATTAATATTTTTAACTTCATTCACTCAATTTTCATTTAATGTACAGGGTGGCCCACAAGTCAGTTGACAATAATCATAATAATAATAATATAGGCTACGCATATATGCTTGAAAATTAACTGACTAGCGTTAACTGACTTATGAACCACTCTGTAGTCTTACTTATGATAATAACAGTATATCATTCAAATCCCAATATCCATCTAAAGTACACTAATCAATAATTTTTACAGGATAGTACATTTACTAGAAGAGTGACAGAAATGGTTGCAGCCATTCCTGTAGCCAAAGTTGAGTATAAAAGTGGGGTGGAGGTCTGGAAATATAGACTTGAAGGAAACTCTTACAGTATTAAAATAAGAGAGGTCTACTATCATTTGACAACCAATATATCATACCCGATAAGATTTCGTAAGTAAAATTTTGATCTGTCAATGGATTATTCATGCCTTGTTACATTACCTTGTTTCATGGTAAAATCAAAATATTTATTGTCAAAAAACATGGAACATGTCAAGATGGAGTGGATTATCTTAGTTATAGGCTATCTCAAGGGATTGACAACACGAGTCAAGTCTATAGTCTTTCCAAGCAAAGAAGACCCTCTGGCAAGATGAGAGAATGACTCAAGCTCAGTCAATATTGGTTCAAAAATTATCAATTTGATCTCAAATTGTAGGAAACAATTTGATCTACTATTTTAAAACAGCATTTATAATTTTTGAACTAATATTGACCGAGCTGGTGTCATTTTCCCATCTTGACAGAGGGTCTTCTCTGCTTGGACAGACCATACTTGATCAGGTTGAAGCCTATACCCTATATACGATCACTAGTTACGAAATAAACTAACTTTTCGAGTGTGTTTGCGTGTAAAGGTAGGTTTTCCTTTCTGCGAAACGGTCTGACAGTCGTACGGTCAGACTGCTGTTACCAATCACAGCTCGTTTCTTGTCCTTGAGCTTAAAAAGAAGGGCTGTGATTGGCTACAGCTGTTCGACTGCGTACGATCATCAAACCGTTACAAATAGAGGAAAACCTACCTTCACACGCACACAGACACGAAATTTTGGTTTGATTTGCCTCAATTATGTGATCATGAATCACTTTTTATGCATCAATGAATGCATTTTATACTCATAATATAGCTGAAAATCTGAGAAATGAAGACATAATAACTGGTCCTTATTTTTGAAAATTTGATGTTCATTGTGAAATACCGTATCATTTTTTTATAAAAAAAAAACGGGGAGCCTGTGAAATGAGATAATGTAGCATGTATTCTTCTATTACATACACCCCTGACTTAATTATTTGTGTGTTATAAACTTCCTATCCATAAGTTTGCCAAACTGGAATACGAATTATTCTCTTTCAGAAGGGAAGGTGAAAATAGTGCATTCTGGAAGAAATACATTAAAAAAGAATAGAATGGAACCTCTTCTCTAGTAAGTAGCCCATGACTCTTGATAATTCTTAACTGTTAATGGTTTAGCCTACCGTTGGCGGCTCGTACCGTGAGAAAAGGTGAAGTGTTGTACAGTATGAGATACGAGCACTTCACCTGGCAACCCGCCAGTGCGCTACCATACAAATAATATCTGCTTTGTTCAATTTTATTCTTTCACATTTCAACTATTCTTATTAGATAGTTTCACGTGAAATTATTATTGAACTATTATAAAGTAAGAAATTGATCCATTAAATACTGTTACTCTATGAAGTGCATTGAATTCCAGCAGTATGACAAACCCTGGAAGATGGCTCAAAGTTAATCTTTAACTTCATACATCTTAAACGTATTTTTTTCAAAATACAAATTAAAACTGTAGGTTACACTACAGTGACTTATAAAGTCACTGCAGGCTACACCCATAACCAGCACTACTACTTCACATTTGACTCGAACCGTTTGCCTACCTGAATTCGCCCAATAGGTATTACGGTCACAGCTAAGGCTTTCTTCACAATATCATCTAAATTAATAAGAGCTTGAGAAGGAGGAGACGTTTTTAGTTTTTTAAAAGGAGGAGCGTCTTTCGGAGGAGACAATAAACCGTGCGTCGGTCCCAACTACCTAAAAATTAGTCGTCATCCATCATTCATCTCATTACCCAAGCCTATGATAAGCTATCTTTTGGTTTCACCATCATAAAACAAACGAACATTAAACAGTAATTCAGCAACCTGAATTTAGCCTACCAGATTGAACAGAAGAACAAGGATTGCTAAATTGAGTTACGAAATGAAAATGTGCTTGATACTTTATATGCATGAGTTTCTGTAAATTTTAATGGTGCATAGCCTATTGTCATGAACAATTATTTTACTGAAATTTCTATTTTTCCAGTTCGACAAGAAATAGAGATCAAATATTCAAAATTCCGAGGAAAAATTGTGAGTTATTGTTATTGTAATATTTGTTACCAAGGACCTCTTACACGGTAGATTTCTGGGCTATTAGCATGATAGAATTAATGCACTAGTAGTGATAGAAAAGTCCAAAATTGATAGGCTACACAATCTTACAGGAAGGAAACTCCTTGACACTATTGGCACTCCTTGACACAGACATTTGCAAAGTGGAGTTAGCTCATTTTACAATGCCAAATATCGGGGGAAAATAACGATTTGCTCTCTGAAACTTATAGTTCTCTGTCACTATATTAGGCTAAATTTATTTCTTCATTCTTATTTTTATTATGACGGCGACTAATCAGCATTACAATATTAAATCCTTTCTTCCAGTATCAATTTTTGACTTTTGTATTCCTATCAAAAAGCCGCTGTGAAAAGAGTAAAAAGTGTATTTTTTAAAATGAGTTTTAATTTTTCAAATGTTTGATCATTTTAAGGAACGATAAAATCCAATAATGATCGAAACACTTAGTCTACTACATTATTCGGTATAATATATTGAGGAAATAAAATTGCAAAAACTGGCAATAATTAAACTTGGAGCTATTAAAAATAATTTATAGATAAAATTAAATAAATCAAATACGCTTTTTTAACTTTAAAGTATTATTTTCACACAGACATGTTTCAATCTTTAGCCCATATTCAATGTGAATAAAATCATACTGAAGAAAATTATTTGATTTATTTCATTTTATCTATCAACTGGCAATAAATATGAGGCCTATGTTCTAAGAAATAATTTGAGACATAAGTGGTAAATCTCCAATCTCTTCTAATCAAATCAAGTCTGTTGTCAGATTGAATTTGAAAATCTCAATTAAAATAATTTCATCACTTTTTTGTTTAGGTTTAGAGATAATTTTTTCAATTGTTTGGAAATGGAGCCAGTATCGGTACTGCGAGATGAAGAACACTATCAATTAATTCTTGAACACAACTAGCTTATTCTTGCTCAATATTTTTATAATTTCTTCTCATGAATTTATGTACCAATGTTAGTACATTTATGTATAATTTTTTCTCGTTACAGACGGATCTCATGACGCTAATAATGATATGCAGGAATAGTGATGAGGTCTCATATCGATTATCTATTTTTTCTTTATAATACTTAATATTTAATTGTAATGCGCGAGAAATTGAATGTAAATCTAACGACAGTAATTTTTCTTTATTCTTGGTCGATGGATAATATCATCTTCTTCTCTGTAAAAATAAATAAAATTACTTAAAACATCGAAGTTTACTTGATACCGAACCATTTTCGTACAAATCATGTATTTTATATAAAGACGATTATGTTCCTATTAAAAATATGAATTACAGTAGAAAGTACCCTTTTAAAATGAAAAATTATTTTTATTCAAACATTACATGTTTCAGCTCATAATAGTCATAGATAACATTTATAGATAGCCCCAAGAAAAATAAATAGGCCTATTAAATACGATCATGATATAGTCAGTTGAGTGTAAGTGTAAAATAAATATTAAATACGATAATGATATAGTCATTTGAGTGTGATAATCGAATCGATAGTAAAATGACTCCAGCTTGGTCAATATTGGCTCAAAAATTATGAATTTCGTCTTCAATTATTGTAGAATAGGATATTTTCTACATTTTAAGACCACACATTTATAGTTTTTAAACTCATATTGACCGAGCTGGAGTCATTCTCCTATATTGCCAGAATTTATTCCTTGCTCGATGACGTGATGATGAATAATATCAATATTGAAATTTGATATCAATAATCTTTATATTATTATAGTTATCATCATAGTATTATATAGATGAATTACATCAATAATTATTAATATTTTCATTGGAAACAAAAATATCCTCATCGAGTCCTGCTAGCTTCCAAGTAATATTAACTCTTTGCTTGGAAAATCTATTTTTCTTGCATCCATTTGAATTTCAAAATTTTGATAGAGGAGAAGAATTTGAGTTTGAGAACAGAACGTAGAGTACAATATGATAAGCTACAAGGGTAGAACAATCCAACATTTGTCATTTGTCAACAATTTGCACATAAATAATCATGATCAAACATGACAGTAGAGCGTGAATGACGTTAACTTGAAAAAAGTCATTTATTCAATTGCTCCTGGAGCATTGACATTTTTGTGAAATTGAAATTCATATTTTTAGTACAGCAGTGATCATCTACAACTGTTGTCTAAGAATGAAGATCCTGTTTGTAATGTTATCTTTACAATACATTTTTGGAAGAATTGTGTAAGTAACTTAATCATAGTTTATAACAAATTCAAGAAATTCACAATATCAAAACAGATTATCAAATGAAAAGACAGAACGTTGTCAAACCACTGATTTATTTTCTAAAAAACTTATATCAGTGGTTTGACAACGTCTTGTCTTTTCATTTGAATGGATAACTACCACAATATCACCTTCACAAGTACTCAAAAAATAAAAACAGACTTTCTGTTCAAATATTTAAGCATAAGAACCATAACAATAAGTTCTTCAAGGAAAATTATCGACAAAGATAATAACCAGCAAAGAATCCAGAAATAAGGTGAATGAGTGAGAACATAAATGTTTTCAATTCCACACAATAAAATCATTTAATTTGAAACCAGACTTGAGTTTCAATAACCTTGGCGTCATCTTCAAAAGAAAGATGATGCTCTCACTTATTCTCCTTATTTTACTTTATAAAATAAATATCACATATTCCTAATAAGGAAGCATCACAAGAACAATAAAGGAAGTATCACTAATAAGGAAAGAAATCAGGAAATAAGGAAGCATCACAAGAACATAGGCTACCTGAAGGAAGTGTGGATTCTGAGAAGTACCAAATGACTATTTTATCTCTGTTTTCCCACTAGCTTCAAATGCATTCCATCATTCATTGGAAAAAATCTATAAAAGTCATAAAATAATAGAGATAGATTATAAGCATTGAAATTTTATGTTTTATTCAAAATGAAGCTAATGTTTGTCTTTTAATACGGTAATAGCAATGATCTCTTATTTTTATTTATTGAATTTCTAATATTACCAGATCAAGGTGTATAGAATAGTAGTGTATGGTATATAATACTATATTACTATACTATATAGGTATATTCAATACTTCTTTTTTTCTAGGGCTGCTGTACACTCAAGTTTATAAATTCCAGATTTCTTAAATTCATCCTGCTGTTATTTTGTATTTGATTTCTTTTCTATTAATTCAAAAGCATTATTATCAGTTCTATATCCTAATGAACTTATTCTTTGCAAAAGTTTTCCTAATAGCTTTATTAAATGTTGTGTTGTATGGCATACAAATATATTCTTCGCTCTCTGCATTCTTTTTATTATTTTGCAATATATTATCTCTCAGTTTTTCTTTTTGTCTATAAACCATTTTATCAATAATTTTATCATCGTACCCATTTGTTACTGCCAAGTATTCTATTATTTTCAATTCTTCTCCATAATTTTCTTTTGTCATTGGAATGTTTATTAGCCTAAATACCATTGATCTAAAGGAGGCTATTTTCTGTTGCCATGGATGATTGGAATTTTTAGGAATTAAAGAATCAGTATGTGTTGGTTTCCTGTTGATATTAAAATCATGTTTATTACATTTTTTTACTTATTGTTAAATCTAGGAAATTTATTTTCTCTTTTTGTTATTATTTACACTTGAAAATGGCAAATTAGCCGAAAAATGTGTGTGAAATAAAAAATAGTATAAAAGGGTACTCTGATTATAATCATTTTTTAAAGTTTCAAAAAATACTACTATTCTATACATCTTGTTACCAGATAACGAGATAGGCCTACTCTGGAAGTGATGTATCACTTATTGATTATTATATTACGTTATCAATAATTATAGAATATAGGCTATTATAGATTCATGAATATATATTTCAATTGGTATTATTAAAATGGCGATTTGATAACAAGTATCTGAAGCCAAGATGATGATGAGTAGGTGAATGATGAATAGATCATGGAAGTTTACATTACAATTTTCACTTTAAAATTTTATTACTTATTCGATAACAATTCACTTCTGAATTCCAAAAAATACCAATATATGTCTGTTGAACCAACAGTGAGATTATGATCAAGCAATTAATGTGATACTAACTCTGTTGCTTTCATTGATAAATAAGATTTATTGTAATATTGTATTTATTTATCTCTTGTAATCTCTATATATAAAAGCGAAATAGCACTGATTCATTCATTTATCACCAGAACTGAAAATCCACTGAAGCGAATGCGTTCAAATTTGGCAGGCATGTTCAGTTGGACGTTTAGACGCGCGCTAAGAAAGTATTTTAAAAACTTTTCAAGGATACGCTAAATATTTGAGTTTTTCTAGAGTTTTTTGGCGTTTTCTTAATTTTTTCGAGAACCAATCGGTAGAAAATGTTGATACTCGGTTGGCAGGTTCAAATGAGGTTTAGAAATATTGTGTTGAAATATTTTTAAAATCCGTTCAAGATTACGCCAGTAATCACGTTTTCAAAATTGTAGATGTATTGCGGGTTGCATAATCTTCCGCCTTGATACGAATAATCTTTAGTGTAAATTGAATGGTTCAGCGAGATTATAGATGAATTAATTTAGAAGATATTGAATCAAGTTTCAAACTATGTATGATATACTTCCCAAGGCTACGCTTAATATTAGCGTTTTACTTTTTTTTTAATTTTCGGAGTTTTTCTTAGATTTTTCTAGAACAAATTGGCAGAAAATGTTGCAATTAGTTAAACAGGTCCAGATTAGGTGTAGAAATGCTGTGCTCAATAAATTTCAAACCCTTACTGAACGGAATTTGCAGGCGAGCGAAGCGAGCCTGTTTGTCTCAGCTGACACTGACAGAGGTTTTGCAGGCGAGCGAAGCGAGCCTGTTTGACTCACACTTCTGGCGAGGGTCCAGGGGCGGAGCCCCTGGCTAGGCGGAGAAGGCGAGCGAAGCGAACCTGCCGGCTAGTTTATTATATAATAATATAATAATGATCGAAAATAATTGCAGGTTGACAGCAAAACTCAATACTGAAATCGTTTGGACTATGGACTCTAATCTTGAAAGCCGTCGAAAGGATTTTGACTACAGAGGTTTAGGAAGCTTCGATATTCATGGCTCAGAAGTGAGTGATGAACTCGAAACACCGCTCTATTTGAGAGTTGGAGGATATTCTAGTGAAGATATGGGGTCTGGATCTCATCAAGCAGAGTGAGTCGAGTCATTTAGGAAACCAATTTTTTCATGAATCTTATTCCAATGATTTTTAGTATCGCAAATAAACAAAAATGTTTCGAAAATTATATCAACAACATAATATGCTTCGAACACTTTTAGCAATGATAGTTGGTAATACATATGACTGTATTGAAGATTCCTTCATCTTAGGCTACGGCCACATGGGCAGCTTTTTGCTGCAAATTTTGTCAACACCTGTGAAGATGTTCCCAACTTGTTCAAATTTTTAAAAAAATCATGTCATAATATAATTCTAAATTTGAGTAATTTTGTACAATCAAAATAAACTTTTCATCCCTTCTCAATTTTGAAATAATGATGATAGAATTTTTTTTTGTCCAGATTCCAATTAAAATTACGTCATAATTTAGTACTCAATTTCGTATCAATTGAACCACCAAACAAAAAATTTTTACCCCTTCCCATTTTAGGGTAGAAGTCATTGAAAAGTGGTGACTGGACCCCATCCTGAGCCAAATACCAAAACAAAGCTAGAATTTATTATCATTTTCATGATAGAAAATCAGCTGGTGCGGCCTGACAAGCATAAAAGTGCTGCAAACCAATAGGTCACGATTCATTTTTCAGTTTCATTTCAGACAGCTGAGTAATGGTGAGAGGCGAGTAGTAGTTAAGCAATATCAGCTGATTTGCTATCATTGAAATAATATTGTACAAAACATTGAATAAGTTTAAAACTCTAGCTTTGTTTTGGTATTTGGCTCAGTATGGGGTCCAGTCACCCCTTTTCAATGACTTCTACCCTAAAACGGGAAGGGGTGAAAATGTTTTTTTTGGTTGTTCAATTGATACGAAATTGAGTACTAAATTATGACGTAATTTTAATTGGAATCTGGACAAAAAATTCTATCATCATTATTTCAAAATTGAGAAGGGATGAAAAATTTATTTTGATTGTACAAAATTACACAAATTTAGAACTATATTATTGCATGATTTTTATTAAAATTTGAACGAGTCGGGAACATCTTCACAGGTGTTGACAAAATTTGCAGCAAAAAGCTGCTCATGTGGCCGTGCCCTTAGGGCTACTTTCTTATTTTGGATGTTAATCACAGTACCTTTTTCAATTATTTTTATTCATGCATAACATGTTTCGTCTATTAATAGTCATTTTCAAATAAATAAAAATGATTGAAATTCGCTCCGGCAGCTGGCGGTCGGAAAGAGTGCATTTCAAATGCAATTCTATGATGGCTCAAATCATAATATGACTTATAATGATCTATTCAGGGTATGAATTAAAAGGTGCTGCTTTCGGAAAACCCATGAAAAACACAATATTTTCGGCATATTAATCGCCATTTTCTCCGCCATTGTTGATTGGATTTTTTCGTTGGTGGCTCAAATTGTAGAGCATAATGAGGGTATTATACACACCAATTTTCAAAACGATCAAGTAGGCTAATTGGTCGATTTGTAATGATTTTTCAAAATTTTCATCCTCTAATTTCACCCCCTACCCTTGGACCAATTTGGCTGGTTAACGAACTTGACCGAGATATTAACACTAATGATTTTTTTGCGAAATTTGGTCGCTCTCCGACAAACCCTTCGGGAGTTATCGTGTTAAAAAGAATCTGTACGTAGGTATAAAAATATAAATATATATATATATATATATATATATATATATATATATGAATTTGAACGGACATTAAGATATGTTCTGAACGGACTCGGAAACGTGTAAAAAATATATCACATGATGAATTTTCGATTGTAAGGGCAAGACCAATAGTGCATTTTTTCAAATGAAATGCACTAAAGGGTACTGTGATTAACATTTAAAATAAAAACTGTATTGATGAAATATTGATTAACCATCATTGTCTTGATGGAATATTATCTGTCAAAATATTATAATGGATTCAATTTTGAAGGAACTATTAAATAATACACTTGAAGCCCTTTGAAACTCATTTTTTAGAGAAAACAGAAGAAGCTATATAGATAATTTTCAATAAATTGTATTATATTTTCAATATATTCTATTCATATACAGTATATAACATGATAATTATGTATACAATATATGAACAATATATTGTTCCTTGATAATGATGATAGAAAAACCATTGTCTGATTACTCATGAATAAATCATGTACCCACGAAACAGGTGAAGTGCCGTATATTTTACTGTACAGCACTTCACCTGTTTCGTACACAATAAATATAAAGATGTACATGAACATGAATGAATATGATAAATGTAGTAGTCTACCCATCTTGTATGTTCCTCACCACAATAATAATTGTTTTTTTTTTAACAGATGTGAGAGGCTGGGAGATGATAATTATCTTGATGAATACAAACCCAAGTTACATAAATACGACGAAATTACTGGATTTGGTTCAGATGTCGACATTCTATCATATTTCACTTACAATGATCGACAAGTGTGGAATTGTACAATGAGGCCAGTAAGTAGTTTTTTCATCACACTGCAGTCTCACTGTAGTCTTTCTCATGTAGTCTTAAAGTGGTCTTAGCCTACGGTAGTCTTACAGTAGTCCACCTGAAGTCCCACTGAAGTCTTACAGTAGTCTTACAGTAGCCTCACAGTAGTCTTACAGTAGTCTCACAGTAGCCTTACAGTAGTCCTACAGTAGTCTTACAGTAGTCTTACAGTAGTCCCACTGTAGTCTTACACAGTCTTACAGCTGCTGAACGTAACTTTATCTGTTTTCAGTCCCCATAGTATTTTAGGCTACTAATTCAGTCAACCAAGTTCAAAAATTTTGAGAAAATTCTATGGAGATGTATTTCTACAATAATGATCCATGTTATTAGTCTCCAAAATCAGAATTGCAAATAGGTCTGAGCAACAGAATTTATTATAGAATAGGCCTACTCTTATTCACTATGTGTTTGAAATTCACACCAATTTTATGGAGGGGAAACGTAGTAGCGTTCCAATCACAATTGAATATCTCAATCCCCATTCTATGATTCATCTTATTTCTTATGGTTATCTATCAACCCACTACATTTTTAACTTTAATTTAATTTTAAGAAGATTGGCAAGACTCCATTTGCAGACGACACTCTCACCAGAATAATAGCTTCTCAAAAGTAGGCGACTAGATCATTTTTTGTTCACTGCGTGGAGTCATGTGACTACTATAGTCTGTCCAAGCAAAAAAGACCCTCTGGCAAGATGGAAAAATGACTCAAGTTCGGTCAATATCGGTTCAAAAATGATCAATTTGATCTCAAATTGTAGGAAACAGTTTGTTCTATTATTAAGACGATATTTATAATTCTTGAACAAATATTGACCAAGCTGGAGTCATTTTGCCATCTTACCAGAGGGAAACAGCTAATAGAGCAAAATTTGAATTCTTAGAAATATTGTTGATGATACAGACAATCAACCGATGTTAATCAGGTTGAGCAAATGAATAAAGTTTTTGTTATGAAATTTTAATAATTCTCATTCAAATTTCTCATTTAAATGGTTTATTCATCAGTATCAAATTGCAAAAGAAACTATAAAACTATTTGAATCATGAAACTAAAATTAAAAAAAAAACAATTCACCAGATTCCCTGCAGATAAATCCAGATTAAATATTTGGATACTTGGATCACTCTACCAGCCCCAGGCGGCTACAGTATCACTCAGGGAGAAAAATTTGAAATTTAGTCTATAGACGCACAAAAATCTATGATAATTTTCTATTTTTTCCTGATTTATTATTTTTTGTAGCTCAATTCTCTAATGGATGTCGGAAGAAACATTTTTGGGGTGAGATATTCATTTTCACATATTTCTTAAAAAAGGAATTTTTCATAAACAATATCACAGAAGCAATGGAATAACTCGAATTTACATGTATTCTAGTATAATGAGATTGGACTTCGTAATTAGAACTTGGGAAAAATCATTGTAAACTTGTTTTGAGAGAATGAACCAAGTATAGTTTGTGGATGATAAAAAGATAAGAAGCCGTCACAATGCCTATTCTATTAGTGCTATCAACTCCAACAAAAATTACCCACTTACGCTACATTCAGAAACTCCAAGGTTCGTTGTTACTGGTGCGAGTGCAAGTCTGCAACGATGATCGTTTTCAGTCGATCAGCTGTGGCCAATCACAACTCTTGCTATTGAATAACAAGAGTTGTGATTGGCTACAGCTGATCGACTGCGAACGATCATCGTTGCAGTCGCACTAGTAACAACATGCCTTAAGCCAAGCATCAAGTTGAGCTATGAGAGCTTAAAATTTGAGAAAGTTTTCAACAGTGAGTATTATTTCTTCTCAACAATTTTTTCATTATGAGTTTCTAATTGTTCATTCGAATGTTCAGCCGTAATAACGGATGGATCAAATTAATTCTCATTCGTGATTTGTAATGTGTTATCACTTGATCAATATGTGAATAATAATTTGATTTCCAGAATAGAAAGTACTTATTTCATGGTACAGTATGGGTTACACTCTATCGAACTGCCATAGTAGTACTTATAATAATCAACTACTATTCAAGCAAAATATTTGTTTTGTAAATCGCTATTGACAGAAAATGGAACATCAGCTGATTTTCACTGTCCTGAATGATTATTAGGCTCATTCTAGACGAGCGTTTTCGACGTGTCGGGAACGCGCGCTCGACAGAAACCATTGTGTTGAATGGGCTTGTCCACACGAGCGAGATAAACGCGCGCCCATTTAACACAATGGTTTCCGTCGAGCTCGCGTTCCCAACGCCTCGAAAACGCGGCGTTTTCAACGTTCGTCTAGAATGGGCCTTATGATGTCCACATTATCATGTGATCATCACCGCACGCTTACAGTAGGCTTTAGTAGAACTTGTATTGACAGCTTTCGTCTTTCGTCTGTTGTGGAAATAGTTTTCATCAAAGTTCACTCATCTTCCATCAAACTAGGTACTCTTTTGAGCCTATGTTTCAAACTAGGTACTCTTTTAAGCCTATGTTTGAAGAATAATGGTTTATCGTTTTCTGTTAGAACTAATGTGATCTAGTTCTTTCAACATGCTATAACAAAAAAATTGTACAAAACTTATGTGGGGAGGTATTTACTATACTAAAATTAATATTGCTCTATTCGACTTGGGTGAAAAATTCATTCAACCTTTCCACCCCGTTATGACTGTAAAATATTATGAATATAAGCAAATTGGTTATTTTTGTAAATAAATTATCATCAGTGATTTATTAAATCAATGAATTTTAAACAGGCTCCAAAGGTGGAGAAATCAGCGAACTTCTATAGAATTGTTACTGAAATGCATGGAATCCAACCAATAACTGCAATATTCTACTACGATGGGGTAGAAGTGTCTCGAGATTATTGTCCTGTTGAAAAATCAGAGGACATTGAGGATCTAAAGACAGTAACTTTCAAAGAAATAAAATACATTGATCTATCAACCAACAAATTAGTAAATTATAGTAAGTACGAATAATTGAGTTCTAGAAAATATGAAGGCTACTGGTACCTTATAAATAAAATTAATTATTGTTGAGGTTTTCATACTTCTTGTCCTGAATATTAATGAATACTTTGCTTTGCAGCTCACTTACGATATTCTGACTCACACAACTCAAAATGATTGTTTCGATAACTCTACAAGGATAGCTTTCTATTTTTTTCATTCATATTTCACATAGATAATTATTTTCGGAACTATATTCAATTCTTTATACTGATATTTTGCTTTATACAATTTCAATTATTGATTTTCATTTTGAATAGAAATATCTGGATAATAAATTGTTCAAATTATTAGATTTGTTCAATTTGTTCAAATTGTTCAATTATTGATTTTTATCTGGATAATAAATTGTTCGAAATATATTCAAAATTGAAAAAGTCTCGAATTTATCAAAACATGAGTTAAACTCTCATTTGGTACATTTCTCAGCATTGTAATTTGAATTTCATGATCTCATACCTGCTGAATTTTGTTCCAATTATTTTCAGAAGGAAAAATAAAACTACGGTTGGTAAGCGATAGAAGGTAAGATTTGACAAATATTTTCAAGAAGAAATTGATTTCAATGACTAGTAGAGGTTTGAACGATTTTACATTTTTATTAAATTCCCTTATTATATACAGCTTAAGCAATGCGAACAGCGCGCCTAGTGTACAAAGAGTGTACTAGATGTTTAACGCACTGGCGGTCGTACCCACGAAACAGGTGAAGTGCACGTATCTTTTACTGTACAGCACTTCACCTGTTTCGTGGGCACGAGCCGCCAGTGGTTTAACGCTAAACGTTTTATTTTTTATTCTGGTTCATTCTTGTAAAGTAATTTGTTTAATCACAAATGAACGTTAGAAATTTTGTTTCAATTATTACAACTCTAGGATTAGAACTAGTTCATGTTACACACATTGGAGAGCGCTAGAGTCGACTCTCCAGCTATTGCCTGCTGCCTATGGTATTAATAGTCTGTCCAAGCAAAGAAGACCCTCTAGCAAAATGGGGATATGACTCAAGCTCGGTCAATATTGGTTAACAAATTATCGATTTAATCTCAAATCGAGCTTGAGTCATTTTCCCATCTTGCCAGAGAGTCTTCTTTGCTTGGACAGACTATAGCTGGTACATCTTATGAAGTAGATTATTAAACACTCATTCGATGAGAAAGTGGTAGATCGTTTGCATGTTTTAGGGCTATATAATGATTATATTCATCCATTCATTTATATTTAAGAAAGTTCAATTAACTTTTCTAACTAAAACACTAAAATAAAGTCCAAAACAGGCTCTCTCGATTTCAATAATAATAATTTATTAAATGAAGAGTTTATAATATTCATTTAATTAAGATTCACTATTCACAAATTTTTACTCTCAGTAATTCAGAAATTTGAACTATATCCAAGTAAGTAAGTCTTCAAGTCTTATTTTGGTGTCTCCATAATAAATATAGGCTCTGTTCATAACCATAAATAATAATCTTTCCACAAGATTAACATATTTTTATTCGCCAACCAACAGTACATGTTATTAACGTCCATAAAACAATTTCCATATTTTATATCAATAATTTTTGTTTCCAGCATTTTTGAGGAGGTTTTAGTTGAATCCCCCAATAACAAACACGAAAAACTTCCATATTTGGAGAAGAATCAGGTATATTCCAAGATAATCAGCGAGAGAAGTTCAGACCTGACCCTGCAAATTGGAAGCGATAACTTCCTTGGAATACATGGAAGCAGAGACGAGATAGCCACGTGAGTGGAAATCTACTGAACCAAATGAATTCAAATTTAGGCGTGTTTGTTGGTACCCTACCTCCAAAGTTGGACCTTGGATGCGCACTAAGAACGGATTTTCAAAAACTTATTTGAATATTTGATGAAAACCCTATTTTATCAACAACTTGAATCCACAAGAAATGATTTCCTCTGCATATACTCATTCATCTTAATGAATTGATCAATTGAAAAACCACGATCAATTTATGAATCAAACCCAGAAACGCCCCTCTTAAATTTAATTCGACTGTTGGCTCACAACCACCTTACACTCTGTCGACCAATCACAAGCCAGTTTCCGATAAAAACTTCTATCTAATATTTTTACCGAATCGTTGTAGTTTTTCAATTAAACTTTTTCCTGGCAATAGTTCGGTATTAGATCATGAATAGTTTGAGTTCTATTCTATTATATTCATCGTATAAAAAATAGAATTAATGAGTATAAGATGGGACTGAAAATCAATTTTCATCTCATTTCATACAGCATAAGACTATTGAAGTCTAGTACTGGCCTGAGTTACACAATAAAAGTAAAACTGAGTCTAATTTCTATGAATAAATTCTTCAAATACTACTTGATAGAATTTGACCAGCCTGAATAGATGAATAAATATTATATTATCACAAGTTTGTCAATAGTAAATCAGCGTAAGTTTTTGTGTATGATACACCATCAATAATTTTCACCCTAGCAGCTATTTTCTAAGACAGAACTCACGAAACACTGTCAACCAATAAGAAAAGAGCAGGCAGGGCATGAAGGCGTGTCCAAGTCAAAACTGAAGCACCACCCGTCAACTGCTGCCATCTACTGGTTGAATTTGGAAACTTTTCAAACCGATGTTTTCGGCCATTTTGATCGTAGGCGGAGCTTGCAGGCGTGTCCAATGGAAGTCGAAGCAAGTCACCCTATTGCTACTGCCATCTCCTGGCTAAATTGGGAACTACTTTGAATGTTATTCAAGAAAGTTGGGTAGAGCAGTGAAAATTGCTAAAATCTTCAATTTGCTTGTTATTGAGTTTCGAATTTTTTGTTAAAACATTTTTTTTATCGAAATGAAATATTTATGATGATACCCAATATTTTTCTGTAAGAAAAATCTTATTTCCTCCCTTACGTGCTTTCAAGCAAACTAATAAAATAAATTCAATAATAAAAATTTTAATATTTTAATGGTAAAGTACAGTGCAATGTGACTAGTGTATTTGCTTAATGTAAAAAGCTTTTAGCCTAGTTATCTCTTATTAATTCATGTAGGCTTTTGCTTATCACGTATCCATTACATAAAAATACGAAACTATACGTTGGGATACATTAAAATAAGCAATTCCCTATAGCCAATACTTTTTGCCACACCACATGCAACATCGCGATTGCTTATGAGGAAAACGTGAACATGCAAGGCAGCTAGAATCATGTTTGTCCTTGAATATATCATAATATGTTAGATTGCATTCGTTTTGGTCAATTGTGGGGGGACGCCTGCTAAAATCTCGCATGTGGCGCCAAAAAACCACGCGAGGGCCCTGACTCCACTCAAAGATTGTGAATATTCACAATTTAATATTGAATCTATAAATTTCGAACCAATATTGACCGAAATGGAGTCATTTTTCTATCTTGTCACAGAATGTCTTCTTCAACCAGACAAACCATAGACGCGGCAACAGTCATTCCGTTACGTTGGCATTTAATCACTTAACATGATTGGTTTGTTAAGGATAATTGTTGACTGCATCACATCTTTGAAAGATCATTAATTTTATTGCAAATTCGAATCTTATGCTATTGAAGGCGATGATGCTGTGTATACTCTTCTTTATAGAGCTTTAATAATCATCATGAAAACCCTTTTCCCAGGTGTGAACTGGATATGGATAACAAGTATTTATACGAGCAAGAATACTTACCGCAGTGTTTAGTATTGGATAAGGTGGAAAATTCAATATGAAGTATGGTTCGCCACCAAAAAAATTGAGCTACAATTATTTCTCAACTATTAAACAAGAAAGTTGGAAATGTAAATGTGATCATGTGAGTGTTCCTTCCTCTAATTACTGAATTCTTCCAATATTGACTGTGGTGATGAGTAGAACTATTTTTCTGGAATTATGATTTGAGAAATTTTATACTATCATCCGACAAAATAAGGTGGAATTGTTCAATTCCATACCTCGGACTTCAATTAGAATATAATTCAATATTCAATTGAAGTTTTCTATACTTTTGTGTGTCATAGTTGGAAAAAACGTTTTTTGGAAGAAGATTGTAATTCCAAATTGTGGAGAGGTTTGTGAGTTTCAAAGAAACAACTTTCGGCTATTATCCTATTCTTGATGTCTTGAGACGGAATTAACAAACCTTTTGCGTGTGAGTGTGTGTACAGTTGGACCAAAATCTCTTGCATAACACAGCTGAGTGTTATTAACTTCATTAAAAACATTGACTGCTGCTCAAATCCACTGTCTTATGTATTATTAGTTGCCTAATGTTTCAAGAACGGATCCCACGCCTGGGTCAGCTGGTTCTGGCTGATGCCAATACATTTTGGCCCAACTGTAAGTATGGGATTGCTACTTCAGCCACGACAAAACCATAACTATCTATCATTTCACAGTAGAATGATAGAAGGTTATGACAAAACATAGCCACTTAACGACATAGCATAGACACGCTGTAGCATTTATTTCATTGAAAACACTACTGTTTTTCATAACAGTTGAGTACCGTTACTGTTGTAAAATAATGTACCTATATCATATTTACTGTCCTCAATATTCAGTAGCCTATACAATTTAACTAATGTTGAATTGCATGTAATAAGACATACAGGATATATAATTTTAATTTTCGGTTCATTTCATCAATTCATTTCGTATGCTTACAAAAAATCATTTGAACTTATTATCCTTAGTTCTCAATATTGATTTTTTCACAGGATAAAACATTTACTAGAAGAGTGACAGAAATGGTTGCAGCCATTCCTGTATCCAAAGTTGAGTATAAAAGTGGGGTGGAGATCTGGAAATATAGACTTGAAGGAGAATCCTATAGCATCAAAATAAGAGAGACCTACTATCATTTCCCAAACGATATTGCAAACCCGATCAGGTTCCGTGAGTAAAATTTTAATCTCACTGGCGGCTCGTGCCCACGAAACAGGTGGGCACGAAAGATACGGGCACTTCACCTGTTCCGTGAGTACGAGCAGCCAGTGCCATCTATTAACGCCTTGTTCCACATTCCAAATTCATGCATTCCAAATTCATGCCTTGTTCCAAAGTTGTTCTTAAAATGTCTCATGGGATTGACCACACCAGTCAAGTTTCTTCCAAAGGTTATGCCCACATGTGCTGTAAGCATGTGCGTGGGTAATGAGAGGTGTGATAATGAGACATGACGAGTTGACGACTGCTTTTGAGGCAATCGGGACCGACGGCTTCACGTCTCCTTCGAAAGACTTGATCAAGTAGAAGCCTAGATGCGTATTATTCAATGCTGAGGTCGGTCCACACGTTGATAAGTCGACTAAAGGTGGAGGTTATTACAGGGTTATTACAATCTTGTAATAATCTTGGGCTCACATTGATGACTTTCATTAATGGAAATCTACATCGATCGGGGTTTTCATTAATGACAAATCAAGAAATAAGTAACATGATTAATTAATTCTTCCATTACATAATATCCTATCTTAATCAGGTTTGTGTTATGAACTTCTTATTCACCGTATTCTTCTTTTATCACTTCTTATTTTGAGTTGGCTCAGTTGGAAAATGAATTGAAATGATCTGAAATGAAAATATCCTTTATTAAGCGGAGTTAGGACTAGGAAGTCCTTTCTACCACTCAATCTTATTATATTTGAATTATTATATTTCAGAAGGAGAGGTGAAAATTGTACCTCCTGGGAAAGAATTACTGAGAAAGAAAACAATGAAGTCTTTTCTCTAGTAAGTAACCTATGATTCACACAAGTGATTCTTTGAAAATCAGTAAAAATTTATTTCGATGGTATCAAAGAATTGATTATCTCAGTTAAATAATAACCATAGTGTAGTGATCTGATTATAATAGCTAAAATATCAAAAATTATACTTCAACAAACCTCTTCACATTACTTCAATATAAATTATTGTTTGATTCTCACACTGTAAGAAACTGATCTATCAAATACTCTATTGAGCAAATTGAATCCTAGTAGTGTGACAAAGCCTGAGTGATATCTGTTCAATTTTCAATTAGATAAGATTAGAATTTCCAGCAGATTAGAGTCTGCTAACTTTCCAATTCAATTATGAATTTCCACTTTTTTCCAATTTCCACGTATTTCCACCGATACTAGCCTATCTATAACTAGTTTAGCCAATCTATAACTAGTTTAGCCCATCTAAACTAGACTATCTAAAACTAGCCACAACCTGTACATCTATAACTGTTTACTTTCCATTGGGCACATACCATATCTCAATCAGCCTGATCTAACTGTCATAGTGTATTTCTTTGCATGATTCTCAAAATTAATTTGAACCTTCAAAAAAGACAATATTAATATGAGGAATACAAAAAAGATAATTATTAAAATTAATGAGCAAGGGTTATTGAATACAGTCTTTAAAAACGTGTATTAGCTCATATGCAAGGTTATTACAAGATAACTTATAATAAGATATTGACGACTTACAGAATGTCTTATAATAACCTTGGCTTATATGGATGAGTTCCTGTTGATTTTAATGGTGCAATTCTGATGAATAAATATATTTTTTCAGTTCAACAGGATATGGAACTCATATATTCAATGTTCCAAGAAGGAAAGTAATGTAAGGTATTTAAAAATGACTCGTGATTTAAAAGTGTATTCCCTTGAACAAGGATTGGTTGCTCACTTTAAGAAAAAATTCAATAATAATCTGAATACATAGCCTACTAGAGTAGTTTGCAAAAGCCTATTAATTATTTGGCGTACCCTTGGGAAGTGAATCCATAATATTGAAATCCTATGGTTTATCTTGTTCATTTCTGGAACTTAAAAATGGACGATTATCGAAATTCAAAATTGTTTGTGATAAAATATTTCTGGAAGTGATAAATTATAATATTAAGTGGAAGTGGACATTGTGGATAGACATATAACCTACATCTTAAACCTTCATCATCATCATCATCATCATTCATCATCACTCATTCATCCTCTGCTTAAAATACTTGGAAACCAAGTCGCAATTGTAAAGAAAGAAAGAAAGATAGAATTGCTAAGAACTAGTGAAAAATATAAGGCCAATGTTTCGAAATTGAATTTGTGTCAAGGTGACTCTTCAATCCCTCTCATACTGGCCAATCTTGGAAGATCTTCCAATTCAAATTAGATTAGTTTTTTTGTCAGATCGGAATTGAAAGTATCAGAAAAAAATTATCCTACTTGAATTTGAAGATAATACTTTCATTCGGGAATGGAGCCAATTTGATACTACGTACTACGAGATGAAAAAAACTATAGAATACAGGCCGACTATAGGATTTATTCTTGCTCAATACTTCAATTTTCTTATAAAAATACAGTATCTCTATATGTACACCATGAGTAAATAATATCTTGTTTGGTTTTCTAATAATTGTTACAGAGGGACCTTATCTCGCTAATAAACATGTAGGAATAGAGGTCGGCTTCCATATTGTAATTATTGACTATCAATAATATTATTCTCTTTCCTAATTCTCTTGATATTTTTTGTTATAATACATGAAATATCAATTTTCAAGCTAAGGGCTTCCCTTCTTAATTTATTGTGCCTCTAGAATGGATTCTGCTTTGTTCTTGGTCAAATAACAATATTTTCTCTCCTTGTAAAGATAAATAGCATCAATCATAACATCAAAGTTGTGTTATAGAATATCATATAACCTATCTTTAATATGTTTGTATAAATTGTAGGAGGAACAGTTTTGGGCTTTGTCTGTTGTACTCTTCTTATGTATTATTACTCAATAAAGATGATTATGATTATGATTGAAAAAGTTTAATTAATACTGAACCATTTCCACAAATTTTATGTATTCAGTCTAAGTAGCCTACAATAATATTAGGCTATGATACATTCAGTTCAGTGTACTAATAATATTGAATCGATAGTGAATTTATTATGATTTTCATTTATTTCAATATATGATTTACATAGACATAGGCTAATAACATTGAAGTAAATTGAAATGTTGACGATTATTCATTTATTCATTCATTGAATAGAAATAGATGGTTAAAATCACAAACACAATCTCATGCGATATGTTACACAATACTTATTTAATATTAATTCTTTAAAGATATGTTACACATACGAGCACACACATGTTACAGTTTTAGTCTGTCCAAGCAAAGAATACATTCTGTCATGATAGGAAAATGACTCCAGCTCGGCCAATATTAGTTGAAAAATTATAAATTTTGTCTCAAATTTAGATCAGAATTTTTTCTACGGTTTGAGACCAATTTTTGAATCAAAACCGAAAGAGTAGAAGTCATTTTCCCATCTTGCCAGAATGTCTTCTCTGCTTGGACAGACTATAGGCTACACATACAAGCAGTCACAGCTCACTGGCGGCCCATGCCCACGAAACAGGTGAAGTGCTGTACAGTAAAAGATACTGGCACTTCACCTGTTTCGTGCGTACGAGCCGCCAGTGTCACAGTTACATGCACACACACATGCTGCAGACACATGTGTGTGAGTGTCCTCTAAGGGAGGAGCAGGTCTGTGGCGGTTACCACGTAACAGTAATTAGTTGAATGATTTGGCTGCAAGTGGGCGGTATGTCAGAGATAGATGCATGGCAGAGGGCATGCGTGTGAGAGAGACAGAAGATGCATGCCACACATGCTAGAGACATGTGCAGCCATTGGGCTGTCCCTAGCAACGGTCCCAGACAACCGGCCATCTTGGCATCCACATCAACCTCCTCCTCCTTCTCCTCCTCCCTTTCCTCCTCCTCCTCCTCCCTCCTCCTCCTCCTCCTCCTTCTCCTACTCTTCCTCCTCCTCCTCCTCCTACTCACCTACACTGAAGGTATTTTCCCTTTTACTCATGCTTCTCACTCTACACACTTTCTCTTGCCCTTTCACCCACATGGAATCTCCTCTTTCTTCTTGCTACTCCATGCCTTTCACACTGTTAAACATTATCCTCTTTTCTCATGAAAAAACTATGGTATTTCCATCACACTCTTTCTTTTCTCTCCACTCCTTTTTTATCTTGCTCATACTACACCGAAACCTTCGGCAGAGGCAGTTATTTGGACATAACCTGATAAATTGTACTAAACGTTTTTAAATTTTGTAAATTCATGTTTCCTCAATTTCCCTAACTAGAATAGGTAGGTATTTTACTTCAATATTATTTTTGTAATTTTTTGAATTTGAATTTTCATTTATTCTTTATACAGTTTACATCGTTTAGAAATACAGTACAGTATTTACATTTTTCTCTACAGAATAAGTTTCATATCTTCAATAAACAGCACAAAAAACATAAATATTATTAAAATTCTGAATCAAGTGTTATTTTCTTATGTATGATGTATGCTGTTCTCCACCTATTCCTTCACGTGATTTCTTTTAATATGTCTCAATATAACATTTTCTATTCATCTTCACTCCATCCCATATTACATCCTTAAGAATAACAACATTTTTTTAATCCTTGGTCACACTACTCTTAATCCCTCTACATCACTGGCGGTTCGTGCCCACGAAACAAGTGAAGTGCTCACATCTTTTACTGTACAACACTCCACCCGTTTCGTAAGCACGAGCCGCGAGTGTTATGAAGCCTCTCTTCATTTCTTTCATGATCCCTTTCTCCAAAACTTCCCTGCTTCTTTCTCACTCTCACTCCTTTTTTCCTCTCTCTCTTTCTCTCTCTTTCCCTCTTTGCCCTCCTCTTTCTCTCTCTTCTCCTCCTTTTGAAAATTTCTTCATCCTTATTGAAAGAACCCTCTTGAAAAAGTCGGACCTCAAATGCCAAAAGCCACCCTTTTTACAAGCTCTTGTGAATAACTTTCAGAGCATTTTGTTCACTTAGTTCGGCTGCAATCCGTTAGATGGAGTTGGTGTGAGCTTTTTCCCAAGTTAGCCTATCTGAAGCTGTTGAAAATTAAGTGTTGGAAAAACTTTGTTTTGTTGAATGAAATAGTGGAATGCTTGTAGCCTATACAAAATACAAATACGATAATACGCTTTGATTACGCCATGAAAAACTCCAAGTATCTACGCGGTCCTAGTTATCATTTAATGTGCACATTTTAATATTTCACTATTATTATTCAGACTGGCTGTTGAAGGCATTGATAACAATATCGTGCTCTCGTGGATTGAAAGAGATTGTGGAGTCTACTGTTCAACCTTCAACTTTTCAGTTTAACAATAAAGTTACTGTTCAGTTAAAATCGTTTATTGCTTAACTGTATAGTCACCTTCCAATTGAATGTATTTGATATAGATATACATGTATAATATGAGATAGTTATTGTATGTCAATGAGTATTGAAATAATCGATTAGATGTGACGTATTTATCAAAACATTCTTAGGCTACACACTCCTTTATATCATCATTGAATGTTTTTGCTTGAAGAATACAACATTTTTGAAATGGTATTGTAATTAACTGTTGTTCTAGCTCGTTCCTGAATCACCTACTAGAACAATAGGGTGACTGGAATATTTCTGCCTTGTTAATTCGTGATGATTATATTCATACATTTATGTAGGAGTAAATATGTGCAGGCTATTCAAAGGGTTGAGTTAGTGATAATGTTCAACTCAGTTATTGGTGACCATATTCTCGCATAGTGGTGATCATGAGTCATTATCTTCAGACAATAGTTTTGATAATTCTTGTTCGATGAATTGATATAATTTATATAAATGAATATTATAGTATATCACTGAAAGTCACTCTTCATTGATTATGGAACAATCAAGCACAAAAAAATTGATAAGAGAATATTTTAGATAGTAGGAAAACAAATAAACTCTGATTCTGAGAGGGAATTACTTCGGTAGGCTAAACCACCTTTTTTTGTCCCAGGCAAAAGTGAAATTATAATTATGGCATAATTATTTAGTATAGCTATATTAGTATGTAGAATATTATGTAGATGAACATTTTAGTGCACTGCTTGTTTTTATGAGGAATGTCCAATATCTTTTAGGCTAATTACTTACTCAAAGTAGAGAAAAAGGTTTCATTAAACATACTCCAGAAAAATGCTATGTTTACTAGATAACAATAGTGGAAAATTAACATTTGGAAGGAATATATATAATTTCATAATTTTTAAGAGGCATGTTGCAGCCTTTTTGCAAAATACAGGAGAACAAATATATTGTATTGTTGGGGAATCATGAAGGTGTGGTAGGCAGAGCTTGTTGGTAGTGGAAATGAGATTTGATAGTCACCCAGGAACTACTGACATCTAGTGGCAGAAATGAGACATAGTTACGTTGTATCGTCGGCCAATCAGAAGAGAGCAGTGGGCGGAGCTTGTTGGTAGTGGGAAGTAATGATTATAGTCACTCAGTACCTACTGACATCTAGTGGCTCAAATGAATAGTACGATCACGTCGTATCGTTGGCCAGTCAGGAGCGAGCAGTGGGCGGAGCTTCTTGGTAGTGGGAAGGAGTGTTCATTGTCACCCAGCACCTACTGACATCTAGTGACTGGAATGAGTAGTACGTTACGTCGTATCGTTGGCCAATCAGAAGCGAGCAGTGGGCGGAGCTTGTTGGTAGTGGGAAGGAGTGTTCATAGTCACCCAGCACCTACTGACATCTAGTGACTGGAATGAGAACTATTTTCATTATTAAATGAATACACTCATAACAAATAGCTCAATATGATATTTCTCTAGCAAATTATTTCTCATAATATCATATTCAACATATTACATATTTTTCTATGAATCTCACCAATATAAACATTTTACGTCATACATTGTACCTAGTTTCGTAATGAACTCATTGACATGACCCTCTCGAAAAGGTTAGAATGTTTGCTCTTACTGTGAATATAGTTTTCCTAAGCGACAGCTCAGACTGCGCAGCTCTAGCTACAAGGATCTAGCTGTGCGTCTCTAGCACAGCTTCAACTGCAAGCTTCGAGCCGTCACAGCTCTATTCTCTCAACTATTAGTAATTAATGTTAATAATCAGTATACTATACATAATCTTTGAAACTATAGACGTGCAGCTAGAGCTGCACAGCTCGAGCCGTTGCTAAGGAATGCCACCTTAACAAAATTTTATTTGAATCTGTGTACACAGTTTCAGACAAGCTCAAGAGCTATTTGATTCACTTCATTTGAAACAAGATAAGTTTCCCGCAACAAACTTGGGCAATAAATCTCCACGCAAATTCTTGGCCAATTTTCCTCTACTTCTCAATCTTTCTCCCCTTTTCTCTCTCATACTCTCACACTCTTTTCTCTCCTCTCATCGTGTCCTCATCTCTCCTCTTCCTCATCTCATCTCCGTTACTCTTATCATCATCGTTCTCTTGCGGGATCTCTCATTCCATCCTAATTATTATGTAAAAATTTCCCGAGGAACTTTTCTTCTCGGCTCTTCCACTGATACTTTTCTCTGCTAATAGACACGATTCAACAAGTCGCTAATCTTGTATTCCGCCTGAAATCTTTTGAGATAGTTCGCGCATGCTGATAACACACGCCGTAATATCACTCACTTTATTTTGTAACTGCATGTTTTCACAGCACGAATTCTACCTCCAAATATCAGTATTTTTTCTCGCAGAATTGATCTTTGATCGTCAGCTAAACATTACTATCATTTGAAAAAGATGACAGAATATGAAAAAGAATTATTCTTGTAAGATGATTCTGTGTTCTATCTATTTTGATAAAGGCCCAATGCTATTTCAGATATATTGTTATAAACTTGATATGGGCCTATAATTGATGTTTCTTATGTTTCCGTCTATTTAACATGAGGTATGCAGCTTTGATTATTGACAGAGCTACAATTGATTATTATCAACTAACAATATTATGAGGTACATGATTCACTACATCATAGATGAATCTCCATCATAAGAATTTTGTGAACTCTCAAAAATATAACCAATGTAACTCGGTTTAATTTCAATAAATGTTGGATCGGTCAAATAATTTTATTATGATAACTTCCCTCAGAGTGCTTCTTAACAGTGAAAGTTTATTAGCGAATTGTATAAACTGGTTATCAATGAATTGTTATTGAAAAGAAGTATTGGGAGTTGTCACATATTCATGAATATCGAGATTACGGTCTCGATTGTTACAATCCAATCCAAACTAATCACAATCGATATTTTAAAGAATACTAGATTTGACAACTTCAAATCAATATGGATAATTATCGCAATACTTCCTCCACAAAAATTATGATAATCAAATCCTTCATAATTAAAATGATTCCGGAAAAAATTGAATAGGCCTACTCATGATTTGAAATTCGAGATTACGGATGAGATTCAATGTTTTGATTTTTACGATTACGGGTGAATTATTGAGTGGGCTACACGACTGGCGGCTTGTGCCCACGAAACAGGTGAAGTGCTGTACAGTAAAAGCAAAGAGAATCCTAGGAATTGAGCTCTATTATTCCATGGTAAAAGATACGGGCACTTCACCTGTTTCGTGGGTACGAGCCGCCAGTGGGCTACACTAAAACAACCATTATTTGTTATTCGAAATTATTATGCGTAGAAACCAATGTTTTGTGTATAACTCCATTCTTCGGCAGCAGTATTTTTTTATTCTATTTTTTTCTTTTATATTTGAGGACTAAAGCAAAGCAAAAGCGTTACGCAGAGAGCTACAAAACGTCGATTCGATCCCCGTGGAGAGTTTTATATTTTCTCGAAGGTTATTACTGGTCACCCTCCAGGATTTGCTGCGGAAATAGGAAGGGGAGAACTTCACAAAAGTTCGCTGCTTATTTCTTTCAAGTCCCCGGGCCGGTTTATTATGGAGGGACGAAGGAATGGAAGTTGGGGATTGAGTTTTTTTCTCTTTTTCTCTAAGCTCCTTATATGTGCTGGCTGCAGTCCTGGGCAGCTCTCTATTCGCTTGGGCAGCCGTAAATGGAAAAAGCGTAGAGGAAATAAAGGGAAATGTCTTGTGAGGAAGAAGGGGTGAGGGGGAAGCTAGAGGGAGGAAAAAAGGGGAGCAGACCGGAATTGAATGTCCTCTTGGGACGACTTGATGGAAACGGACGAACGATGTTGGAGGGTGGGAGTAGGAAAGAAGAAGAAGAAAGAGAGTGTGTGGGAGAAGGAGAGACACACAGAAATAAGGAAGAAAAAGTCGGCAGTTGGACTGGTCCGAAGTGGATGAGATAGGTGGGTGGGGGAGTGAAAAGTGGAAAAAGCAGTCCGACCCTGTCAAAAGTGAAAAATGCTCCAATACTGTCATGGCCGACCGTTTATTTATTTTCTTCTTCTTTTTCTTCTTCTTTCTTCTTCTTCTTCTTCTTCTTCTTCTTCTTCTTCTTCTTCTTCTTCTTCTACTACTCCTTCTTATCCTCTTTCCTCTTCTTTTTATCTTTCTCCTTCATTCTCTCCTTTGTTTTCTCTTAACATTCTTTTCTAACTGAGAGACACTTCGAAACTATTTATTTTCTTATCGAATATATATTTTTCCCATTTCAGTCCATTGTCTTGAAAGTAGTTCAGGAACTAGGAAATTTATGAAATAATTGATAGAAAAAATTTGGATCGATATACTGTGGCTCTGTAATGTAGAAAGTATTAAATTTAAAATTTCGAATCCCTACATGAATCCATTCATTTATTGATTTACGTTATGTTCTAATTTGAAAGATATTACTAAATATCCAGCAGGCCTACGCCAAAAAGTGTTGTTCTTCCAATTTTGTAATCAAATGAGCGATCGTAATGTGGGTTATGTTTTTATATTGTTATATTATGTTTTTTATTCATAAAGCTATTTCACTATCACTAGTTGAGAAATAAATTGATGATAATATAAGTTGGAAGATCTTTTTCACTAGACATTATGACAATTTTCATCATGATTAATTCAATATGATCATTTAAATAAACCTATTGAGAGAATCATGGGAGTGGAAAACATTTCTGGTCAAACAAGCAATTTGTTCAGAAAAATAGGAATGTTACCTTTTTTTCTAGAATACATTTGCTTGCTTATCTTAGGAATTATCACTCATTCACAAATAAGTCATTGATGACTCTCACAAATTGATCACTCCTACATAAAGGAATGAAAGAGGTTGGTAACATTCAAGTCCGAAATGGAGTAAACCTACATTCTTGTATCGGAAAGAAATATCAATCAACAGTCAACTACAAAACCCAACTGCAGCAGCACTCAAACAAACCTTTAGACAAGGGTTGAAATCGCAATTTGATTCAACTCAAATTTCGGCGAAAGTCGAAAGAAAAGTCGCGCGATTATTAAACGCAAAGAGAAAAACGTGTGAAGCGAACTTCTGGCGCGACTTCAAAAAGAAAGTTAATTTAAAAGTTGTCGCAGTCGCCCGAGCCAACTTTTTTCCCATCTGTACAATGATTCATAATGCGCCGTGACGTAGTCAGCCACCATTCATTTATTTCTGAGGGAAAGATCCGGCTAAAAAATGAGCCTGTTGCTTTGGGAGCATGAATTACTGTGCCATGCAGTAATGTTATTTCAAACTGTTCTTTACATTCTGGTATAGTCTGTCCAAGTGAATAAGACATTCTGACAAGATGGGAAAATGACTCCAGCTCAGTCAATATTAGTTAAAAAATTATCAATTTGGTCTCAAATTGTATATAAGAATGTTTCCTACAATTTGAGACCAGAATGATAATTTTTAAACCAATATTAACCGAGTTAGAGTCAATTTTCCATCTTGCCATAATGTCTTCTTTGCTTGGACAGACTATTGAAGATGTATGAGTGTTTGATCCAGTTTAGAATTTTCTATTCAATTAATGTTTTGATTCAAGTAGGCCTATGACATAGAAATTCCACCGTACAATACCTGCCTGAAGTACAATAATTATAAAATGGTAGCCCACTTGAATTATTCATTCATGGAACTTGTATACAATACTTATTTTCTTTTAGGGCTACTGAACTTGTTGAAACTCTAAATAATTACAATCAGAGTACGCTTTTTAAATAAATATTTTTATTTCACACAATTTTTTGCACTTGAAAATGGCCAATTCGCCGAAACATGTTGTGTGAAATAAAAATATTTTTTTAAAAAGGGTACTCTGGTTGTAATTATATAAAGTTTCAACTTGTATACATTATATTGTTCATATTAATATTATGAATGATTCTGTATCTCCAAACTACTCTTTCCTTCAATCTCTCAATTTATTATTAATATAAATTTATTGTAATATCGTAAGAGATATAACCGGCTATAGGCTACCCCCACTTCACCCTAACAGTTAAAATGAAGGCAGCGGTTCTATTCTTATCTATTATTTCGTGGGATAAGTGGGAGAAGGGACTCTTGTGCCTCAACTTTGCCCAAATCACTTACGTAATGTGCAAAGTAGTAAAATAAAGCTATTTATCAATGAAATTTGAACTTTAAACTTACGCTATTCAAAATAATTGATAGATAATTCAAGCATTAGTCCATTTTCAATGTGAATAAATTTATGGATGTGATATTTAATGAATTTATTCACATAAAAATAATAACTTACTATTGAAAATAATAACTCACTATTTAATAGTAAGTTATTATTTTTACACAAACATGTTTTAAGCTTTATCCCATTTCCAATGTGAATAAATTTATTAAATGTCACTTCATAAATTCATTCACATTAAAAATGGGGTAAAGCTTGAAACATATCAGTGTAAAAATAATATTTTAGAAGTTTTAAAGAACGGTATTTGATTCATCTCATCCTATCTATCAACATTTATCTATCCATTATATTTTAAACTTTAACATAATATTATTTAAGTCTCCCATTTTCAAGGATGAAGGCACCTTGTCTTCATAACACTCACAGTTACTTCCCGGTCAATCCTTCACACGTGTTGGAATTTGGCGGGGACAAAACGTCACTGGTGGAGGGGTGAGGATCAAGGGGGAGTTTGAGGGGGGAAGCCACCCTTACTTCCCCGTTTCCAAGGGGAGTCAACCGAAACAACCCCTCCAAAGACAATTTATCTCTCCTGACCATGAGAGTTGCTCACCACCGAACCAGGAGGGGGGTGAGAGTGTTTGGGAGGGGGGTAAGGATACAGAGAGTAACTCTACTCTGCTGTCTCCTACTTAGCAGGGTGCACAAATCAATGTAGCCCCAGAAACTCTCCCCGGAAAATTCTGGACATGTGCGCGCGCATCTTGGGTGGGGGAAGGGGGACCCCTACGAATAGTGGTGGTCGCCCCTTAATCCCCTAGATGGCCGTGCGGTGACCCCTGACCTCCAACAAGTCCTGCGTCTTTTGAATCTTCAAGAAAGCTTATTCCAGGAATCTAAAGGGTAAAATATATATGAGGGTGCAGGTTAGGCTCAGGCTGTTGGTTGATACTATACTATGAAATAGAAATGCGTCGTTGGGCTAATCACAAACACGTTGGATTAAGGCTGATTCAAAGTGATGAAATAGCCTCGGACGGGACTGGATTTTTCGGGATAAATTATTGGAAAATATTCATGACTTACAGATGAGGAGGCTGGTTGAAGATCAGGACGAATGGAGAAGGTGGTCCAAGCTACCCCGACGCTGCAAGGCATACCGGGGCCGGGATAAGGAAGAAGAAGATTCAGAAATCATAAACTATATAGATGTAAAACTATGTATGTACTATGTAACACACGCAGCCTAACCTGAAGCCTCACCTTTTTGACATATTTTTTTTAGACTTGGCTCGAGCGTTCTAGCTCTTCTGTACTTGAATTCAGTAATATAAATTAGAGGTTAATTTTAGTTTGTATTCCAGGCCACGGTTCGATACCTGAGGAAGAATCTATGAAATGTAAATTTATTTTTCCCATACAGGTATTTCACCTTGGGCTTTATTTGCTCCAATGATTTTTTATGCGTTAGGCTAATATGATTTTGTAAAATATTATTTTGTATTTTGTAATGTATATAGGCCTATTCTATGTATGTTATATTTTGGACGAATGAAGAAGTTTCAAATTAAAAAAAAAATAATAATAATATTCGCGATATGTGAACAATATGAAATGGGATGAGAATACAATTTCCTATTTCCATCCCTTCCTATAAATCATAGAAATATTACCGTGTGATACCGGCCTTATCCAATACTCATAATTAATGTAATTGAATATTATATCTAGTTTGGTTGATATCTAGTGTCTCTCTCTATACTAGAAATAATGAAACATCGATAAGATATTGTCTCTCCAAGCAGAGAAAATAACTCCAGCTAGATCACTATTGATTCAGTAATCATAAATTTGATCTCAAAGTTGTAGATTCAGATGTTCCTTCAATTTGAGACCAAATTTACAATTTTTCAATCAATATTGACCGAGCTGGAGTCACATTACCATCTTGCCAGAATGTATTCTTTGCTTGGACAGACGATAATGACGAAAAAGTAGGAGAAGAGATGAGATGCCCGTGGAGAAGTTCGAAGTGAAAAAGTGATAAATGAAGAATAGATGTAGTAGAAGAAGTGGAATGGAACGAAAGAAAGAAGTACGTTAGAAGGATGGAGGATGGAAGAAGGAGTTGGGAAAATGCTGATGGTGAGGATTTTGAATAGCCTGCCCACAACCCTAAAACATGGTAAAGGACTTCGGGAAAATCTATATAGCGGAGTTTCCTATCCCTTCCCGAACCCTCAAACCACATCAGTTCTCCTTGTTCGAAGAAGAAGAGAAATAAGAGGAAGAAAAGGAGGAGGAGGAGGAGGAGGAGGAGGAGGAGGAGGAGGAGGAGGAGGAGGAGGAGGAGGAGGAGGAGGAGGAGGAGGAGGAGGAGGAGAGGAGGAGAGGAGGAGAGGAGGAAGGAGGAAGGGAGGAGGAAGACGAGGAGGTGGAGGAGGAGGAGGAGTAGGAAGAGAAGAATGAGGAGGAGAAGGAGGAGGAGGAGGAGGAGAAGAAGGATGATGAAGAGGGTAGGAGGAGGAGGAGGAGGGGAGGAGGAGGAGGAGGAGTATGAGGAGAAGGGGGAAGGGGAGGTGAAAATGATGAAAAAAGAGGAAGAATAGGAAAACAAGAAGATCAAGAAAAAGTAGAAGTCTTTAAAAAAGCAAACCTATTTCCGTTCCATAGAAAACCGAAGTAGCTTATCCACTGCACAAGCTTTAACATTACCGTAGCTATGTTTTTTTAAACGTTCTGAATTTTATATATAAGCTAGAGTTAAGACTGATACAAAAATATCAAGGAATAAACGCTTTCTGCATTACATACTTGTAAAACTAACCTAGTCTTATAATCTTAACATAATTTATTATTTTCTTTAAACTAAGCCTTTTAATTGGAAGTTGAACACACTTTATTCCACTAAATATTCTTCATTTATCTATCTATTTATTCATTTGAACAAGTGAATTCATTTTTTTTCAAAAAATTTAGTTCATGAAACAAGTAAACTTATTGGTTAAAAACACAGACTTATGTCCAAAACGTTTTATACCTAATTTTAATCAGTATTAAATATATATTTAGATATATATAAATAATCATAATACGTCTACGAAGTATCAAGCTGGAAACTCTATTCTGGAGTGTTCAATTTCACTTGATTTAAGAGAAATAACTATTTGTAAAGCTACAATGATGGAAATTGTTCCAATTATTACGTGGTTTTTATGAAATACCAAAGTTGAAAATAATGTTTAACCAAAAATCGAATCTAAAATCAGAGGTTTAACAGTATCACTATGTTATGTCTTCAGAGAAATAATTTATTAATAATTTTCTCTTTGATCATTTACTAGAGATATCAAATTCATAAATCTCACTCCAATAGTACTGCCGAACTATCAAGAATATAATAATTGAGAATATTATCATGTACTCATGACCAAGCTACAGAAAAATAAAAGCTCAACATCAATAAAGCTTGGCCCATGTAACAAAAATGTTCTCTCACCCCATATCATATTCTCTAACAAAGCAGACCTTAATGCCATCTACATTCTACAAACCACCTACACCAACAATTTCGAGATGCCCCTGTAAAATATTAGCGTGCTCTTAGTATCCATTTCATTATCAGCGTTAAATTCAGTCGACGTCAGGTATGAAATATTTTGTTCTTCCCTGTCCAAAGGGAAATGGCGCTGCTTATGTATTCTGCCCAAGCAAAGAAGACATTCTTTGACATGGGAAAATCACTCCAGCTCGGTTGATATTGATTCGAAAATTAAAAATTTGTTCTCAAATTGTTGGAAACATTCTGATCTACAATTTGAGACCAGAATTATAATTTTTGAATCATTATTGACCGAGCTGAAGTAGTTTTCCCATCTTGCCAGAATGTCTTCTTTGTTTGGACAACTATAGCAGACTTAATGTTGTCACGGTGTCTTTTCATTTGACAAAGAAAGCCTCGTCTCCACTTTTAATACCTTGTTGGAGATGGAGACATTCCAGCCGCCGGGTTTAGTGTCTCGTTTATGGTTGACACCCAACAGTTCTCATATATATGTATAATTTAATACATAAATGTATATGCATAACCAGGGAATAGAAATATCCCTTTTATCCACTGCTAAAACATACAATTCTAATATAACTTGCGGAATATGAGTCGGAATAAAATGCGAACCTGATGGTCCCTCATGAAATAATTTTCTCCATTCTCTGGAAAACATATTTCCCAAGTTATTATCAATATTGTATTCCTCACAGTCTTACTTTGGGATATCATTTTAAACATTATTCATCATTTCTTCACGAAAAAACAATTAATTTATCAAATGAGATCACAGACCAGAAATCTAGAACGTCCTTAATTTGATTAGTGAATATTAAGAATAAAAGTTATTTCATAAGTATACAAAATTCCATAATATAAGAAGACATAATGCATTTTTATTTCATTATGACTTAAATTATGGACTGTAAATTATGTATGTTGGGAATGATGTGATAAAAACTCATACACTATTGGGAAACTCATACAAATAGTCCAGTACGCTGGGGATTTTGTAAGGTTAATTTCTGAAGAAGGTTGTGACCTTTAACTTTTTTTGTCAAAATTCGGAGATAAATAGTAAGAGCAAAGCCTGCTTTTTATCTCTCAAAATATATTTATTCATTCTCATTCTATTATAAGTATGTTTTGATAAATTAATGGAATAGAATATTCATATGATATGTCTAAAACAATGAGCGCCGGCATAGGAATGCATTGGAATGATAATAAATTCCTTACTAGTTTAATTCGAGCTCAAGTTCGTTTGTAGGTCTAATAGAACTCTATCAAGATATGATTCAAGAATTGTCACTGAACATTATTTAAATCACCCCTTCAACCCTTTAAACTATTCAAATATTACTATTTAAAGGTGGTGGCGTAGCTGAGTGGGTTAAGTGCTGGCGTCGCAACCCAAAGGTCCCGGGTTCACAGAGGTCAGGCCAGCAAGTTTCGGCCACTCCCCGTGTTTCTGATGGACACATTGAGCCGTCGGTCCCGGCTGCCTAAAAACAGTCGTTAAGTCATGTCAGAGGCCCTGATATTGATCAGGAGCAACCTGAAAACTCTGACACCAGACCTGAGCCAGCCAGGTCACATGAATGTTATGCAGTAATATTATTATTACTATTCAAATATATCTCTTCTTCAGGATATTATTGTGTTGCCTTTTTATTGTAATATACATAGTTATATCATCTGTGGGATACAGTTATACTCATAATTTGTACGAATATGAAATAATTTTATACTTTTTTCCAGGCTATTCAGTTTTTAATAAAATTCAGGCCGTCGCAATATAATATTTTCATAGCCGTCCAATATAGCCTCTAGATTCATTCTGGAAATAATCTAGATCATCATTCTGTTGATAATCTAGACTGAAACATTTATTATTTCGGACATAAAGTCACATGTCGCGCTATATATTGTCGTAAAATTCGTGAGGGTTTCTACAGTAATATATTATTTTAAGAGGTGATACACAGGAATAAAGACGGGTCATCAATTGAGAAATTTCATGCTTAATGGAGAAGAATGTGTGATGATATTTTTACAGGACTTGCAGATTAATAAAAATATGTGATGTTCTTATTTACATAAAAAGTTTCTATTCTATCACGATTCAAGCTACATAGACTGTATAATTATACTGTATTATACTGCATAATTGGTCTGTATTATACTGTCACTATGAAGACTATAATATAAGATATTTACTTCCATTCTATTTTAAGCAGCCTACAATTTTATTTCGACGTATAAAAATTCTGGCCGAATCGAAACCCTCATTCGCTTATTATCAGCCTCGTAATTCTTTATTCTTTCTTTACAATTGCGACTTGGTTTCCAAGTATTTTAAGCAAAGGATGAATGAGTGATGATGAATGATAATGATGAAGGATTAAGATGTAGGTTATATGTCTATCCACAATGTCCACTTTCACTATACTCACAAATTTCAAGAATAAAAAAACCATGATTTATCAATTTAAAATTTGAAAGGTTGGTAAATGATTCAAAACAGCATCAAAAATATCTAAAATGATTTGAAATTATCAATTCTCACTTAAAATTTTAAAGCTTAAAAAAGTTAACAAACTTTAATTTGATTTGATAGTATATTAAAGTTATATACCTTATAAATTATAGCCCTATATATAATTTTTATTACAAAATAGGTACGATTTTTCTTCATTTTCTGGTATTTTCATCTCCTTCTAGAAATCATTCATATCTGAATATTTATTGGAATGGATTTAGGCCTAGTCCCCTGAATAATATCTATCTCAATGTGTGTACAGTTCTTTACGAATGTCTCTTGATTCTTCTCACATTGATATGTGTACTCTTTTAATAAATAAAATCAATATTATAAAATCTGATTGTATTGTGCAAGAGTGGCCAATAGAAAAGAGGTGAGGAAATAACAAGAAAGGGGAGGTGAAGATAACAAGAAGATAAATAACTGAAAACTAAAGAGAATAAAGCATTGGTTGAAGATGAAGCGCACCGGATAATTATATCAGTTTGACAGAGCAGCTTGCTAAGCCTTTAATACGATACCCTGGCATAATTGAGATGAGCAATTAGTTGGGTTTGAAGCGTCTTCAAGGATACGAGAATGCGATTTATACTCTATTTGATGTAACTTCCTACTCAACATACCACGTATAACATAGCGAATACAATGTAATCCGAGTAGGAAGTTACATAAGATATAGTAGAGCGTCACAATTGATAATTGGGAAATGAACTGAACGATACTCTTGATCGCAGAATAGCTCTTCACGTGTAACAGAGACGTGTTTCGAACCTACGGCGTTCATCTTCTTTGCGTCAAGATCCATGTGTGTAGGATTGTGTATAAGATGCCGTTGGCAGTAATCTGACTCAGCTTTGAAGTTGGGTATCGAGTTAGCAGGTACTCAGCTATAGCCTAAGATTGTTTGGGACCCTAGAGCAAGTAAGTTTACCAGGGTATTGGATTATCTCAGTATCTTGAGTATTATAAGTTTGAAGGATTTACACTCTCTTCAGATGATAAAACATTTAATACAATTGTTCAATACAGTAAACCTCAATTATCGTTCATCTAATTTTGAATTTACAAAGAAATTTTTAAAATTGAAAAGATACCTCACCGAAAGAGCTCTCTATAGTATAGAAGAATACTTATCTTGATAAATGAGGGCAACTTCTATTTGTCAAGTGAAATTTTATTTATCGTAGAGCCTATGTTTAATTATCTAGGTGACTAGTTGAATGTGTATCATATATTTATTGTTTGATCAAAGATGGGATATTATTTTCATATTTTATACTAACCTATTTTAGTGATAGAATCATATTGAATAAAAGTGACACTATTCATTGTGTGTATTGTACAATTTTGTGAATAAAGAAATTATGAAATGAAATGGAAATTGAAGATGTGAACTTGATTTTAATGAATGAAAATAAAAATAATAAAATATTCTCATGGCTTTTAATGGTAGGGAGACCCTTACGGGTAGTTCCACCTCGCCAATGTGTACTTGGCCAAATACTGGTCACCCATCCAAGAGCAGTCCACAGTGTTCGTGACTTAACATCACCTCACTCGATAAATCACCCTCACTAAGTGACCAATACCCAGTACAATGAATGAGAAGAATGACTTTCATGGAACACGCGAAACTTCTAATAATCTCAAATTATTGCTAAAAAGTGTAGCCTTTGTTTCACGATGCCTCCAAAATTTAATTATTTGAAATTATTATAATAATTATATATTCAATATCCAATGACACTCATCATACTTTTTCTCTTTCAAGAGGGTATATGCTAATATTTCCACGTGCAAACCCCCATTAATAATTAATCTTGACTGGAGTAGAATCTCTAATTTTTTTTTGAAATTTTCAGCTTGAATACTAGGCTAGTAGTCACATTCAATCCGCATACACCAGAGTCCTATATGATTCTCTTATGAATTGTAGGCCCACATATTATTGTTAATTTTAGTGAAAAACTAAAATAATATCGAATATAATATTATTGAAATTACAAAATCTACTAGCCGGCAGGCTCGCTTCCCTCGCCTTCTCCACCTAGACAGGTCCGCCCCTGGACCCCCGACAGTATAGGCAGTGTAAGTGAGTCAAACAGGCTCGCTTCGCTCGCCTGCAAAACCTCTGTCAGTGTCAGCTGAGACAAACAGGCTCGCTTCGCTCGCCTGAAAATAGCGTTCAGAAGGGATTCGAAATTCATTGAGCACAGCATTTCTACACCTAATCTGAACCTGTTTATCTAATTTCAACATTTTCTGCCAATTTGTTCTAGAAAAATCTGAAAAACTCCGAAAATTCAAAAAAATAGTAAAACGCTAACATTAAGCGTAACCTTGGGAAGTATATCGGACATAGTTTGAAACTTGATTCAATTTCTTCCAAATTAATTCATCTATAATCTCGTTGAACCATTCAATTTACAGTTAGGATTGGTCGTATCAAGGCGGAAGATATGCAACCCGCAACACATCTACAATTTTGAAAACCTGATTACTGGCGTAATCTTGAACGGATTTCAAAAATATTTCAACACAAAATTTCTAGACCTCATTTGAACCTGCCCACCAAATATCAACATTTTCTACCGATTGGTTCTCGAAAAAATGAGGAAAACGCCGAAAAACTCTAGAAAAACTAAAATATTTGGCGTATCCTTGAAACGTTGTTAAAATCCGTTCTTAGCGCGCGTCTAAACGTTTAACTGAACATGCCTGCCAAATTTGAACGCATTCGTTTCAGTGGATTTTTAGTTCTGGTGATGAATGAATTAATGAATCAGTGCCATTTCGCTTTTATATTTAGAGATTGTTCATCAGTATAATATTCTCTACTCAGCTCTCCTTTCTCAGTATTCAATTCTATTCCATCAATATTTCCTCTTATTTTGAAATGAAAATATCATTTACTAGGCGGAGTTAGGACTAGGAAGTCCTTTCTTCCACTCTTACTAAACTAAACTTACTAAACTCAACCTTATTTTCTATTATCTCTGAAAAAGGAGATAGGGGAAGAACGCGAAGTACTTATAGTTGTAGGCTACTATTATTCATTCATCATTCTAATTATACCCTGTTTATGAGAATAAGATACAGGCAATCTCCCAAATCGTCTGGTATTCTCAAATTTTGGCAGGCAAAATATAATCCAAAATCCTCTATTGTGAATCGACTTTAGATTCAGATTTAATCACTTTATTCACGTAGATTGCATAATACAATATTAGAAATCCTATGCTATGAAAATAAAAATAAAGAAAATGACACTATTAAATGGAAAGACAAGACGTTGTCAAACCACTGATTTATTGAAAAATCGAGATACCGGTTTCGGTTTTTACACCATTATCAATCTCTGAGATTATGACTACTACCGAAACTGGTATTTCGATTTTTTAATAAATCAGTGGTTTGACAACGTCTTGTCTTTTTATTCAATATAGGTAGAACTACCACACTATCACTTCACAACTACTCAAAAAGGGAAAATTACACTAATTGAATTATGGTTCGCTTGAGTTGGCTGATTTATTATAAAATATGAAAATTTGCAAAATGAATCTGATGTAGGATTTAAAAAGCTAACAGTAATAAAAATTTGTGCTGTATCAACATAAAATGGGGGAGTTTAGACATAATATGGATGTCCACTTTTTGAGAGGGTGATGTGGAACCTAGAGACGTCTAAATGATGTCTATTTTCACATTGTAAAAATAGGCCTACAATCTGCAAACTTTCAAACTCAGACTTTTTTCAAACCACTTTTGTTAGTCTACCGTGCCCAATTTGTCACTCAGCTCACTCAATAATATAATTGGCGTTATCCTTGGGAACGTTTCACTCAAAGTCGTCTATTGAATCACGTGAACTCCCATGCCATGTGACCAACATTTTTCACCAAAGAAACGTGCAATTGGAAAAGCTGCAAATCAATAAAGACCTCCGACGCGAAAGGCACGTGCTTCAAGGTCGTGAAAAAGACTCGTTACTTTCCTCGAGAAGTAACGGTGTTAAGCCTCTTGTTTACGGGACATTTTAACGATGCTTTCCTATGTGGGTAGCGATAGACCCCAATTTATGATTCTTTATTTCCAAGGTGATGATTCATTCTTTTCCATCAATTTTTTCCTCAATTTCCCCATCAAATAAATTGCATAAATCTTTATCGTTTTCCTGTTTTGAGATGAGTTTTCCTGTCATTCCTTGGCATTTTCTCATATTTGAGCTCTTTCTATCAATTAATTCACATCACATTGTTCTCAATATTCTTGCCTTTCTTATGCATGGGTAGAAATTACAAGGGAATTGTTCTAAGACACATAAAAAGGGATTAGAAATCATATTTGATATCGTATATCCATTTCATTTCACATATGACATAGAAAAGTGGAAGAAAACTTAATAAAGTTAAAAACATAGAAAACTTGATAAATCGGCTCTGAAATCGGCTCATGGAAAAGTTGAAGAAAACTTAATAAAGTTAAAAACATAGAAAACTTGATAAATCGGCTCTGAGTACCTTTACTTGATTCTGGTCTCATTCCTCCCTTCCACTTCTGTCTCTAGGCTATAACCACTGGCGGCTCGTGCCCACTAAACAGGTGAAGTGCTGTACAGTAAAAATTACGGGCACTTCGCCTGTATCGTAGATACGATATAGTGGCTATAACTGAAAGTTCTTTTTCATTTCATCCCCATTTAGGTCCTTAATTTTTTCTCCTCTACTTGAGCTTCACAAATGTATTTCATCGTAGGATTGCCTTGTTTTTAGGAAGAGAATATAAACTATTATGTATAACAAGAGAATATGAACTACAGTAATAGAATTTGTAGAGCGAATTTTGATATTGTAGATTGTAGAAGCTACAGGCAAGCAAAATTGAAGGATCTGCAGACATTATAGCTGGAGATGTATTAGTTTATACGGAAGTATGCTTCTGTGAATAAAAAAATTTTACTGTAGGCTACTGTAGAAAATCGATTGATAAAAATTAAAGTGACCCTAAGTTTCTTCGGGATTAACCAATGAAGCTACCCCAAAAATGTTTATTTTGATGTAAATTTTATTCGTATTATGCTCACTTGATCAATCAATTATATTTCCATCAGATTTCGGCTTATAATTATTTTATGAGAGGAAAGTTCCATTATTTATTTATTTTTTATTTCATTGAAAAAATACAATAGACAGAAAGAGAAAACAGGCTTCAGCCCAAAACTTCTTCTATTCCGTTAAAATGTCCAAATTTAGATTATGTTATTTTTCAATACTCACTTACTTAATACAAAAATATCACAGAGAATTTTTAATTTGGAAGGTTGACACAAAAAATAAATTTACAAAATACACTTGAATAGGCTAATCAATTTAGAACTTTATCATTCATTATATTCCAGCAAATCATATCTTTTGATGTCAATATCTTTGCAAATCGATCACTTTATGATTGTATTTCCCACTAACCTTTATCAAAAATTAACACAGGATTCAACAAATGAATAATATTTTTGTTATTATTTCTCTTATTCATCTCTTCTCTCTCATTTATTATTGCATACACTGCTCCACATCTTCTTCCAAGTTCTAATATTTTGCATCTTTCTACCCCACATCTCTTCCTCCTCTCCTCTTTAGTTTCATCCTCAACCATCAAGTCTCTCTCTCTCTTTCTCCCCCATTCATCATCACTCCTCCACGCTCTCTCTCGCCCCCTCTCTCTCTCTTTGCATCCTTGCATGTCCTTTGTTTTTGGCACGGCTCTGAATGTTAATCACAACTAAATAAAGTCGGGCAAAACTTAAATTGACTTGAGTAAGCTGTCAAGCATTGTTTCACTGACTTCTCTCCTTGACAACGCCAGCTGCCGGTGAATACTAAACAGCTCGGCGTGTCTCAGCCACACTTGTTCTTGTCTTTGTTCTTGTTCTAATCAGTTTTCGTCCACGATATTCACAGCTTAATTCATTTACTTAGTTTTCATTTGAGATAATCAATTTTTATTTACCATTTTATTGACTCAAATCTGAGATCCCCATCTTCTTTCGCTTTTTGAGTAGGTGATAACTGTAATAGTTATCCTTATTAAATGCACTGGTGGCTCGTGCCCACGAAACTGGTGAAGTGCTGAACAGTAGAAGATACGGGCACTTCACCCGTTTCGTTGACACGAGGCGCCAGTGATTAAATGAAAAGACAGTGGTCAAGATACTGGTTTCGGTTGCTACGCTATTATCGATACCTGGTGAAATCTTCACCAGTCAATCGAAACAATCAGTCGAATCGAATCAAAACAATTTTTCAATCATAACCGGTACGGTATGTTGATTTTCAATGAATTAGTGGTTCAACAATATCTTGTCTCTCATTCAATCCCTTTTCTTCTTAAAAAAATATTGACATTTTTTTAATTCTACCCTGATTGCATTATGTAATAAGTTATGAAACCAATAAAGGGGTTCTTTCAATGCTCTCACATACTATAAAACTTAAAAGCCTCATCCTTTTTGCCTACTCCATACAAGCACAACTTCTCTCATGCTATTTTACCTATATAGGACGACGGGGCGTATAATATCTAGCACCAAAAATTCAGGCGGTTTCATTTGCTTCTTGTGTGCTTCATCAGCTGATGTTGTAAATTAAAGTTGTCATTTAGCTATGTCTTAATGGAGTTTAAAAAGTAGATCTTTATATTACCTGTTGAAAGAGTTAATTATAATGCAAGAGACATAAGAACTTTTTGGCGTAAGATATATCTGTTCATATTTCCAACTGAATAGTCAAAACTGAAATATTTAAATTGTTATAGGCTACTGCATGGAAACACGCACATCAATTCAATTCAATTCAATTCAATGACTGCCTTTATTTTAAGCCTGGGAGGGCGAAGTTACTTCCTTCACTTTCAAATAAAAAGCAATCATTAATGCAGATATTGCAACTGATGATATTCTTATTAGAGCTATTATAGGTATAAACTTCTCAATCCGAATTCTGAAGCTTATTCTAACCATGTGTTTGTGTTCATTGGGGTTTGGAAAGCTTAGTCGCATGTGTGCTTGCAAATACGGAGGTTTTAGATGGTTCGGGATGATTTATGCAAATGCAAGGACCTGATTGGCGGCGTAGCGAGCACTCTACCCACTATCTGGCCTGATAAAGAATTCAGGAGGGTCGGCAGTAGCTCAAACCATTCATAAGAGCTCAACTCAAAAGTCGTCAATCCGAATAGAAATGTGTCTTTTCATACCGTAGATTCAAGGAAGAAAGACTATTGCTTTATAGCATTCATGGTTGTAGGTTGGATCTTCTTTCATTTTTTGTCAACCCTTCATAGTTCTCAATTTTATTGATAGTATTCAATCGATTTTTATCACTTTTTCTCAATTTATTCTCGAAATTATTGTCATTGTATGTTTTCCACATCAAATACCGAAGCCATTACCTACGCTGAAGCAAAAACCTGACATGGTCATCATCCATGATGAAATGAAAAACCTAAAACAATTCGAGAAAACTTCACACCCTTGGATTTTTAAATGGAATGGATTTTTTCACGAATATCCTTCCTCAAGAATGGACATTTATGTGACCAAACTCCGCCTTTTCATGTAATCATAGTACCAGTTAACATAGTATATAATATTCCTCCATTTCAGGGCTACTTTTATCACAGTATTTCCATTCGCATTTTAAATTGATTATAAATAGTCGAAAAATAATTGAGAAAGGGTACTTATTCATTTAAAATAAAAAGACACCTATAATTCCCTACATTTGAATCATTTCCATGAGTTTACATAGTTTATAATCAGTTTGCTCAAGCGAATGATGTTATTATAATATTATAATAATATACAATAATATGATGTACTATGATTATAATAATTATAATGATTATAATAATGATTAGTATGATTATAATAATACAATAATATGATGTTATTATAATATTATTATATTATATGTTATTATAGATCCATTTTCTATTCGCATGATAGGCTATAATATTTGAGGCAATATCTTATTTTGTAATGTACATTGATAGAGAGAATGAATCTGAATTCTTTCTTGGAAAATCCACAATACTATTCCCATATACCTCATGAATGGTACTTGTATTATTATTGTACTTGAATGAGTCCACCATTACGATAGTTCATTTCAAGAACTTCCACATAATCGCAGCACACACATGCTGTTTCAGCGGTTCCAGAGCTCCAGACAATCCAGGCAGACTCCAGATTTCAGCTGGAGCAGCACAGACTTGCGGTTGAGCCGCAGCAGGATGCAAAACTGCTAATAACCGCACCGCCTGCTTTCCAAAATGCCATCAGTTTGCAGACTACACGGTGCTGCCATCTTGCGGTTTGCACTGCAAGTTTGCCTGTTCAATGTGTTGAAAAGGGGTTAGTTCAGTTCAAGAGTCTATAGACACAAGGTTGAAAGATCGCAGTCAAAGAATCTTGGGTTCAGTTTGGTGAAATGAAAAAATTGGCGAACAGTTCGCCACGGCTCAGACCATTTTTAATACGCTGTAATGATACAGAGTTGAAAACTGATACAGGAAGGAAGCTCGTTGATACGAGACATTTGAAATGCTCATGATTCGCTGCCATATAATATAGTGTATCAGTGATCTTGTGTACAGTGATCTGGACAATTCCTGAATTGATAAACATTTTGAGAGAAACTTAATCTAACTTACTTTAAACTTTCTTTATTAATTTACTTTTTGTGTTAAATTTGGAAAAAGAATAATAAACTGAAGTTTCAGAGAAATAATATAGTTATAATTATCTCCAAATACATTTTTCCTCGATTTTTGGTATTGTCAAATGACCAGGGGCGAACCCATATATCCCCCCACCCCGAAATTGGGACCTATCCTTAACTAAATAGAATTCTCTTTAAAGGAGTTGCAAGAAGTTTTAATATCAACTCCTAAAAATATATTTGACAGCAAATTGTAGATCAAATATTGTTGATCGAATTGTTGATCGAATTTTTGATTAAATTGTTGATCAAATATTGTTGATCGACTTGTTCATTAAATATTGTTGTTCAAATTTTTGATCAAATTGTTGATCAAATATTGTTTATCGAATTGTTGGTCAAATATTGTTGATTAAAATGTTGTTATAATATAAATGATAATAAATTGAATAATGGATCATGAATAATGATTCCTCAGTAAACAAAGTACATAAAATTCAGTATATCGCATATCAGTATGCAATTTCAGCAAGAATTTCAAATATAAATATGTTTCAGTTATATCTCTCATATAACTGGACCTAATAAAAATATTCAACGCAACAAATTTCGGGTCAGAATAATCAATAGTGTGTGTATTAGTGTTCTACAGTCTAGTAGAAGAATCTGACCCAGCAACTGCTGCCATCTACTGGACTCGGTTGATATTTGAACCGCCTTGAAAGTTCTCGACCAATGAGGAACGAGAAGGAGGAGCTACTGAAGAAGGGAGTGGGTGGAGGGTGTACACTGTCACGCCCTTTGTTTGTACTTTCGAATAATTCTTCAAATGTCCAGTTATTTTCTCATAATTCTATTATTGGATTGATTATTGATGTGAACAAGTCTCACATCATATTCAATTCATGAATTAAGTGATGAAAAATAACTTGGTTTATCACTTTGTTATTTTCTTTTTTTAATCCAAATTCTGTAAGTCACACAGACATGTTTTCACACAAGATTGAGCCCATTTTCAATGTAAAATGGGCTTAAGCTTGAAACATGTCTATGTAAACATAATTCTTTTAGAGTTTTAAAAAAAGATATTTGATTTTCTCCTTTTTTCCTATTCATTTATATTGAATGGAAAGAACAAACGCCTCTCTTTATTTCATAAGGGATACAGTAATAAATTGAAAATCTTAATGCTATACTCAATTATTATTCCATCCAATCACTGGCGGCTCGTGCCCACGAAAAAGGTGAAGTGCCTGTATCTTTTACTGTACAGCACTTCACCTGTTTCGTGGGTACGAGCCGCCAGTGCATCCAATTGAAAGTTAACGCTACTCTGGAAGAGTAGATTGCTTGTGTTGAAGGCAGAGGAAGGTAGAAAACAAAATAGTGTTCGTCCTATCATCTGATTCATTCGCCAATCTTGTTGTTGAGACCTATCAAAGCCATCTTCGTTAAAAAAGAGCAACGTAACTGAATAGAGAGATTGTTAACATGTACTTTGCTCTCAGGAAAAAATTGTTAAACTCCCGACAGAAGGTGATAGAGCTTAAAATCCATCAATTCATCAAAATAGAAGTTGTTAACGACTATCAACTATTACGTTTGACTCATGCTTGTTACGACTAACTAGGACGCAACTGCCAATCGGAAATGACTTGGAACGGGTATTAGCCATCATCCAAGAAAAGCTTTGAAAAAATGAATTGACAGGGAAATATCCTTCGAACGTTGCTAATAGCTTACAACAAACAGATGGGTTGGCGAAGAAAGAAGGAAATAGAGATAAGAAAGAGAAGAACGGAGAGGGGAGTAGGAGTAGAAGGGATAGGAAGAAAATTAGACAGACGAAGGAAGAAGAAAGAAGAAGAAGAAAGAAGAAAAAGGGAGAACTATTTTGAAAATAGGCAATGGAGAAAGCTGAGGTGTCTAAGAGGATTAGGACTTCCTACAGATAATAGCCAATCATGAGTTTACTGAAGAGATTTTCTCTGACTTCAGAATATTGTATGAACTTAGGCTGAGGCCGCACTGCTGGTGGGTAGAGCCTGGAGGGTGGAGGGTAGATGGTAAATATATAGAACATACACACCATCCAAAGTAATACATCGTATGAATGGTATGTGTTCAGCCGCCATCTTGAAATTCTTAAATATGGACAACATAACCTAAAAAACAGTATGACGTCATACCATTCATACGATGTATTACTGTGAATGGTGTGTATGTTCTATAGATTAACCATCTACCCTCTACCCTCCACGCTCTACCCACCGGCAGTGCGGCCTCAGCCTTACAGCTGGAAGTCGAATTCTCTCCAATTAGAAGGGGTTTGAACTTTGACTAGTGATTTCAAACTCATATGCAAATGCATTTATGCCAACATGGGGTATCAAGGCTTTGGAGATATAATGGAAAATATATTAATTCCACGTTTACACTGGAATGTTCATAACATTTGTTAATAACTTCTATGAATAACGTATTATTATCTATACTTATATATTATATAACTTATTATATAAAAGTTATAAACAAATGTTATTAATATTCCGGTGTAAACGTGGCTTTAAAGCCTATAGTGGATTCGGATGGAGGTACTAGTTATTGATACTAGTTTATAATAGGCTACATTTCAAATTACAATTTATTTTCCTTCATGATAGTTTGAAAGAGTTACTGAATGATTTGATTTGTATAATTATATTATCTTTTATCAATAATTTTAATTGAAATCATACTTGACAGGATCATTTTTGTAGTATGTATTTCTCATCTGAATTTCAATTTCAGAGTTAATTTCATGTAATGGAATAGAACACATTGATAATGAAAATTTTACCGTTTATTCAGGTTCAGGACCATGATTTATAACATAATAGAACGAATATACAACTTCGACAACGAATTAGCCAAATTTCAAAAATTAAAATTTCGGTTGAAAATTTCAAATCATGCTTGAAATAATTCATTATGAACTTGCACATGAAGCAGCTTAAGCGTGATTCGAAATGCAATTCAACGATTGATTATGATAGTAACTTCAGCCTAATAAAATACCAAGTTTCTTATATTCCCCGGATTTCAAGCATCAAATGAGCGTACCTAACTTTGCAACCCCATTTTTCAAAATTTTTGTGTCAATGAGTTTCCTTCCTGTACGATTGCGCATCAATTTCGTACTTTTATATCAGCACTTTTCATACAATTTTTCATACTTTTCGTATCGGAGATCAATCGCGTAAAGAGACCTTAACAGTGGTACCATTGAAAATATAATTGATATCTATGTTAAAACAAAATCATATCTTTCAATTTAGGCAAGTGAAAACAAATGTCAGATCCACAAAGTTTATTTGAAATACCATACTTAAGTTTCAATGCTCATGGCATCATCATCAGTGAAGAACTCAAGTGAATTTTGGATAAGTTCCACAACATCCCTGATAAAAGTGTGAAAATCATAATATATTTTCCTTATTACAAGTTTTCTTCAATCAAACCATCAAATTATCAACTTATATGTTAATTTCTTTCCAGTTTCTAGTCCAATGCTTCCTGACCATTACTCATGTGTAGGGAAGCATGTTTTGACACAATCGTTAATGTGAGGTCTGAAATTTTATTTCTTCTTCAATTCCCATTTCGTCCCTTCATTGACCATTACAACCCTTTCCGAAATGACGCTCCTCCCCCAAAAAGGTCTCGAAGGGTAGAAAGTGACCAGTGCAAGGGACTCGCGGTCACTAGGGTGTGCGCGTGCGTGCATCGGATACTCGATTCTGATTGGTTGCTTCCAGTGTCTGCAGTGGATAGTGGCTGCTTTTACGACATTAGAGTCATAAATTATCGAATTCGTATAAATGTCAGATAGTGGTGACTACTGCGCTCATTAATACTTTTGTACAATACTGTTGCATGTTTTACTATCGTAAATAGAGTTTGATGAAACCAGTTTTCATTATTGGGCGTGATAGTTAGATGTGTTCTGTGGAGATTAGGTTTCGAACTCAAGCGAGTATACTTTTACAAGTAAACTTCTTTCTTCCAATGAATAAATGCTTTCCATTTTCGCCCGAGAAAAAAAATTCATTTGAGAAGCTGAAGTTACCCCACTTCACTGTAAGATTTGATAAGTAAACTTACTGATAATAAGGCCTGTATTCATATTTATAATAATTTATTTGACAAAATATATTATTCAATAGATAAAACACAGACAATAGTTGTCCAAAACGTCTTATTTCCAGATTTTTTAAATACTCCAAATTAAGGTTATGTTCATAATGTCCACTTTCACTATACTCACAAATTTCAACTTTCCATTTTCACTTACACGGTAATAAATCTATTTTCTATTGCATATAAAAAATGATGTGAATTAGATTTCGTATTTTCATCTAGTGTTGTATGATTAACGTAGGTCTAAGACATAGTAGTATTCCCGTGTAACACCGGCCTAACAGCTTTTGTTAGTATCGATTATGTGATCTCGGGAACACAAAATCAAAATAAAACCTTGGAAAATAATCGAGTAAAAAATTAATTCTATCAATTTTATTTTATTTTTAATGAAAATTTGAAAACTGAGGAATATCAACTTTATAAGGCATAGTATTTGAATAGATGAGCAGGAAGCAGGAAAAACTCTGCCTGGGAATCTGTTTATAATTCTTATATTCCGAGTTTCTTGTGTTATGAACAATCAGTTAGATAGCAAGGAAACAAACATTCAATCTCACATAAAACAATAAAATACAGAAGTCATGAATTATAAAATTATGTTTCTCTCATTGTTTAAAATGTTTGTATAAATAACAATTTTCGGTAAGAGTTTGAGAATGTAAAGTTTCTTCTTAGTGTCATCAGAAAATGAGAAGAATTTGTCGATGAAGAGTAAAAGTAGAATTACAAAATAATAATAATTCGTGTAACCTGGCTCAGGTCTGGTGTCAGAGTTTTCAGGTCGCTCCTGATCAATTTCCGGGCCTCTGACATGAATTACAGAAGAAGATCAACAAGGGGAACAATTTTTTCTTAACCTCATTTCAATTAACATATCTACCATGTGTGGGTAAAGAGAAACAGAGAGTAGACTCGGCAAAGACCTCACAAAGGAGCACTGCTGTAACCATCTAGATGAGACCCAACAGAGGGTATAGTCTGTCCAAGCAAAGAAGACATTCTGGCAAGATCAGAAAATTACTTTAGCTCGATCAATATTGGTTCAAAAATTATAATTCGGGTTTCAAATTTTTGGAAACATTCTGCTCTTTAATTTGAAACTAAATTGATGATTTTTGAACAAACATTGAGCGAGCTGAAGTTCTGTTTCCTTCTTGCCAGAATGTCTTCTTTGCTCGACCAAACTATATTGGGTGTGGTTTGAGAGTCTCACAGACCCTGTGTGTGCACCCAGGCTTCGTGAACCCTACAAAACCACACACTGCTTTGAAACCCCCGCATTCACTTAGTTACTGTATCTTCTGCCTCCAAAGATACAACTCAAATGTGCTCTATTATGCACACCTGAGCCCTCCAGCGAATTACTATTATATTATTACTATATATCTGTGTACTTTATAATAATTACATAATCTCCAGCTCACTAATATATCTATGTGGTCTATTCTATCACTGTATCTACAACGCATCACTATACCTATGTTTTCCTGGATATTACTATAAGTATGTTCTCCAGCATATTACTATATACTATACCTTCAACCTGTCTCAATTGTATTACTATGTATCTAACCTCTCTCTCTCTTATTCTTGTTCCTAGAATATAATTATATCTATGCCCTCCAGCATATTATTAAAACGAGGTATATGAGTGCTCGATATTGCATATAAAGGATAATCACGTCATTATCAGGTATTCAGCTTTGTTTGAAGTGTGTGTTAGAGTGGGGTGAGTATTTGAATGGAATGAGTTAGAATAGTTGGAAGTATAAGATTTGGAGGTTTCAGGTCACTGGCGGCTCGTGCCCACGAAACAAGTGGAGTGCTGTTTAGTAAAAGATAGGCCTACGGCCACTTCAACTGTTTTGTTGGAACGAGCCGCAAGTTTTTCAGGTTCTAATAGTATTTTATCGATTGTGCGAGCAATCTAGAACTCTTATACAGTATGAGCTTGATCAGTCATGAAAAATGTCATAGCTTACGCAATACATAATCATCAACTTGATGCATGAAAAAACCATTTAAAATAAGCTAATAATTCTTCATACTGATTATATGGAATTTTGAAGGAATATAGAAATGTGTAGCTCCCTTGGAAATTCAAGCTTTTTATAGTTGATCACATCATTAATACAGACAAGTTTCATGCGTTATTCTGACAAAACGGAATTCTCGTTACTTAAATTCCATCCATGAGCCAAAAATTAGGAATGTAGTTTCTTCAACAGTCTTCGATACTCTTCTTCTCCCTCATCTTCTTCTTCATTCTCTTCCACCTTTTCCTTCTCTTCCTTCTCTTCCTTCTCTTCCTCCTCTTCCTCCTCTTCCTCCTCTTCCTCCTCTTCCTCCTCTTCCTCCTCTTCCTCCTCTTCCTCCTCTTCCTCCTCTTCCTCCTCTTCCTCCTCTTCCTCCTCTTCCTCCTCTTGCTCCTCTTCCTCCTCTTCCTCCTCTTCCTCCTCTTCCTCCTCTTCCTCCTCTTCCTCCTCTTCCTCCTCTTCCTCCTCTTCCTCCTTGATTCTTCTCCTTATTCCCCTTGAAGAATTGTACAATTCCGTTCCTATTCACATCATTCTCAATCAATAATATGATTTCATATTCTATCATGTTATAATAATATATTGATATTATTTTCATCAATAATAAAATCATTATTACATTATGAAGTCCAATAATAAAATCATGACAAACGTGACCCAGCTCACCATAAATCCATCAACACCACGCGCATGTATGGCTTCCCATCAATGATTTTCTATGGAGACCGAAACAGTCTTTGATGTGTTACATGAGGGTGAGGGGGACACAACCCCCCTTCCCCCTACATGTATGCTGGGCTTAGGTGAACGCCTGTTAGATAGGAGAAAGCATTAGCGTGTCCCGGAAAGTAGCTTACATCAATCTCCTTGGCGATGGCGCGTGTGTGTGCGTGTGTGGACTAGAGCGCGTTTAAGCAACGAGTGAGTGGGTTCCTTGAGGGAGTTTCCCATTCCGAAAATACTCCCCAATACCTTCCCCCTAGAATCTCACCCACCATCTTTATCAGTCCTGCTGCAACACCCTTCCAAGACGCGTTTTCTTTGAGAAGGAAGACCATCAACACAAAGTCTGAGGCATAGTCTGTTCAAGCAAAGAAGACATTCTGGCAAGATGGGAAAACGACTCCAGCTCAGCCAATATTGGTTCAAAAATTATAAATGTGGTCTAAATTTGTAGGAAACATTCTGATCTACAATTCAAAACCAAATTTATAATTGTTAAACCAATATTGATCAAATATGGCCATCTGGCCATAATGTCTTCTTTGCATGGACAGCGAGTTCTCTAGAAGGGATGACGATGCTTTGAAGGGAGGCAGCTCAGCAGGCAGATCTTGTAGTTTTGGTGGGTTTGTTTGAGCCCGGGGGTGGTTTGGGGGCAGAAGCAAATAAGGGTACCTTCAAGGGCAAAACGAAACTCTTGAATCTATCCATCCATCCGCCTCCAACAACCCTCATCATCGTCATCATCATGATCATCATCCTATCTAGTCTTGACGAGGCCGCTTTCCTCCAAGGCAAACATCCTGTTTGCCAAAGGTACTCTTCATATATCGTCAGTCAGTCTTTGCTCCTCTCTTCTCTTGAGCTGCTTGCTCTTCTGAGCAGTTTTTGAATTCCTTGAATTCAGCCTTGAGCGAACGTTGCATAGGAGGTGGCACCATATCCTGTTTTATCAGCTTAGTTGGATAGCTTTCTTCTACTTGATAACGTGTTGGTAACCTCGTGGATGAACTAGTTATGAATATTATTTGGATCCAAAGCGGAAATTAGATGTTTTTAACTTCAAAACGATCAATGATGCCATTCATTACCTCTTAAATTGATTATTTTTTCTTATCAATATTATAAATATTGTTAAACATAACCAACTCTTTGACTAAATTGTATAGAAGTTTGTATAGATAAAAGTGGAAAAAGTTTTGGGAAAAAATTCTGTTGAACTCTTCATTGTGAATTATTATAAGATAATAATGATAATAGGTAATAGAATCTTAAAGCTATTATAAATTGTGAAACACGAATTTGATAAAATGATTTTTAGGTTGGACAATTCAGAAGAACACGATAAGCTTAAATGGAGCGAAAAATGGAGCTCAATTTTCGAAAGTGAAAAAATAAGTTTATAGACATAAGATTCATAATATTAATAATAGAGATTTTCAAGGATTTTGTGTTCCTGATGGATGAGGGATTGAATAAAAAAAGTTATGATGTTGTCGATTTGCAACTGTAAATGATTAATGAGGAAATGAGTTTGGATTGGGGTAATATTCAAGTCGTTAATGAATTAAATTCTGATGATAGGTTACTATCCCACATTCCAGTGGAAATTTGTGCATGATAAATACTGTAAATTGTTGAAAAATCACCTCCATTTTCATTATTCAGTGAGTTATTAAGTTTGGAAGCGAATTCATTTCTACTTTGAGTTTGTGTTTCCATTTAATCTAGTGTGATCACTTCAATCAAATAAGAATAAGTAATAGGATTACTATAATGGATAAAATTTTCCTATTGATTCACAATGTTTGATCATCTCTAATATATCAACATCTATACATCATAAGACTCCACTAACCAACGAGAAGAGAGTAGTGTGGTCTCAGATCTATTGGGTAAACTTCATTGGATCGAAGCATCCGTTTACACACGAATAACCCTAAAATTTTCTCGTCTAAAAAGGAAGACTGCTCTACCCTTTAGAGGTCTCCAGAACCTGATTCAATTTGTGATAGGCAAAATAGAGCGCAAAGGAGGAACGTAAAGTAGTCGTTCTCCTGATAAAAGTCTCTTTTCCTGAATTACTCGTTTCTACTCTTTTTCTTACTTTATTCTATATTCTCTTTGCTCTCCGTTCGTCGAGATTCTTCTTGATCCCCTTTTCAACTCTTCCCTTTTTCCATCCCTTCATATTCCTTCACTCTTCTCAATAATTCCTCTCAAGTCTTTTTTCCTTGTCATTTACCTCCAACATTTCTTCTCTTTTTATCCTTCTCTCCTTTATCATTCTCTCTTCTAAGTTTTGAATCTCTATTTTTATAAAAATATTTCGTCTTCCTTTTTTTCTATTTTTGTAGCGCACATTTCAAAATATATTCTTGCCTCTTCGTTCTCAACACGCACTCATTTTCTTCCTATATTTTTTCGTCATCTATCTTCATTTATCCTATTCTCTCCTCTCTATTCTCCTTCACTTTTTATCATCTCTCTGCTTTCTCCAAATCTTATACATTTCCACACTTTGTAATTACCTATTCACCTATTATAAATATCAAATTCCTTTTATCTCCCCTTTATGCTCGTATTTTTCAACTTTCCACCACGTTTTTCTGTTCCCACTAGTTTGCTTTCTTTTTTTAATCTTATCCACCTTTTTTGTCCCGTATCAATCTCCCATTATTCTCTCTCTTCTTCTCGCTATCTTCTTCCTATTTCTATCCCTACAAATCCCTATTTCATATTTCCATTTCCTCAAGAGTTCTTTTTTCCATTCTCTTCATCGTCTCCTTACACCATTTACATTTCTCTGGGTGTTTTTCTCATAATCAAATAAAATTATCATCATTTCATTATTGCATATCTTCCTTCCTCTTTTCTCTTCTCTTTTTCTGTCTTGCTCCTTAATTTCCTCTGCTTTCCATTGTTATGCTCCTGTTTCATCACCTCCCTCTCCCTCTTTTGTTTCGTGATCTCCTCTTTTTCCTCCTCCTACGTTTTTGCTTCATCTTCTCTCTATCTCTGTTTAATCTTCTCCCTCTTCCTCTTCTGCTCCGTGATCTCCTCCATTTCCTCCTCCTATACTTCTGTTTATCTTCTGTCCTATCTTCTCTCTATCCAGCTTTCCTCTCCCAATCCATTTTCGGCTATATTCTCTTCACAATTTCCACTTTGTTGAGTTTATCATTCTCTTTCCACAAGCAAACTATAAAATTTCAAAGCCTCCCTTCGTTTCCTCGAAACATAAGAAAATGGAGGGAAAGAAAAAAGTGAAACACAGTGTCACAAGTCGTCCAAAGTAGTGCCATCTCGCTAAATAAACAGTAACAAATTGCGATGCAGAAAACTGTGCAAAGAGAAAAAGCCAGCGAAATATTAAACCCAAGTTTACCTGCCTATGATAAAACTCCCTTCAGGCTTCCTCTATACTTCTTTTAGCCCATGAACGTCGAGATACATAAACCAGTGCACTACTTAAAAAGCTGAACGCTGCATCTTTTGTTTACATTTCAGAGTTTATTCGTATTTTAGAAGGAATGAGTTGTTTATTTTCAAACCCACAGGATTCTGTTGTCGCCGAGTCTACCTGGTTGAATCTATAAACTTGGTCTTTGAAGTCCAATAAGATGATACGTTAGGTAAACTATTAAGTTAGTCTGATAAAGTCTGTCCAAGCAAAGAAGATCCTCTGGCAAAATGAGAAATTGATTCCAGCTTGGTGAATATTGGTTCAAAAATATTGATTTGGTCTCGGATTGTAGATCAGAATGTTTCCTAAGATTGAGACAAAATCAATAACTTTTGAACCAATATTGATCGAGCTGGAGTCATTTTCTCATCTTGCAAGAGGATCTTCTTTGCTTGGACAGACTATACTTCTGATGATGAATAGGAAAGTACCAAAGTTTTATTGATTTGGAGATGATTTTGTTGGCTGTATCAGGATTTAAGAGGAAGCCAAACAACGCATCAATTTGTGGATGCGTGTGTTACTTTGAAACAAAGTTTTTATTGAAAATGTATGAGGAAGTAACAAAAATTTAATAGGAAATTCGTTGAAGTACCGAATTATGTAAGCTTATTATCATGTATGGCTCCTAGATGAGATGATGTGTGTGAAACATGAAAATACTCGCTTCGGAAGCTATATCATAAAAATATGCTTCTCTCATGAAATTGATTTGATAAAAACCTTGCTTCCAAATAACGAATCAGTTGGATGTAATAATTTTATCTCATGATTCGATCAAAAAACTGAAAAATGATTTAAAGTAGGAACATTTATTTCACCTTCCATTACATCCAAATTGAGGATAATTTGAGCAACTGTGTTGAGTGATATTGTGTTATAATCTATTTGTTTTTTCGTTTTTAGTATCACTGTTGAAATCTTGGAATATACTTTATTACAATTCAAAGTTCTCTAACAGCAGAACAGATCCTATTCCAGCAATATTAAAATACCGGAATCATAGGCCCAATGAGGACTCCTATTCATTTATTCAATCAAATAAAAATACAATTATAAATAAATTTATAAATTAAAAATACAATATAAATTATATTCCTGTGCTAGTATCAATAAGTTCATGGATTGATAAATAGGTGTAGCCTTGAGACTCAAATTATATTCACCTCGCCACTATAGTTAAACCTAACTAAACCTTATATTTACTCTACATATAATTCTGTGTAATAGAGGTTTACCTACTCCTTTCTGTTATTACGTACTTGAATTACTCTGTTATTACGTGGAATTGAAGCGTGAATGTATTGTTATTGTCTATATGAATAATAGAAATGTAAGCTAAACTTTTATTACTTCTGCATTATTCTAGACAATCCAATCGTAAGATTTACTCCATTTTCAAACATAACCTACTGTTATGCAAGCGATCAATCATGTTTCTCTACAGTCATTTATCATAGAAACATTCTACTTCAGTAAAAACGAATCCATCAAATCAGCTTTAAGCATTTATCCCCACTATTTTCAAAGTGTGCCATGGCCAGTATATATTATATAACTATAATATATCCTGAACTAAACATAGCTCTTCCGAAACTGTCACATCTCGTCCACTATACCCTTGAATGTACTCGCCCTATTTTTTCTGGAAAAAGGGGCCGGCCCTAGGTCACCCAGGGTCCGACAGCAAGCCTGAACTTCGACCTTCAATTTTAAAAATATCAACATGTGGAGCGCGCCAGCCTAGGGGGTCAGAAAAGAGGGTTTTACATGCGGAAATAGTTGGGTTAAACTGGAGCGTATGGTCATGTGTGGTCCTTCTATAGTCTAAGCGAAGAAGACCCTCTGGCAATATGAGAGAATTACTACAGCTCGGTCAATATTAGTTCAAAAATTATAAGTCTTGTCTCAAATTGTAGGAAACATTCTGATCTACAATTTGAGACCAAATCAATATTTTTTGAAAATATATTGACCGAGCTGAAGTCATTTTCTCATCTTACCAGAGGGTCTTCTTTGCTTGGATAGACTATACTTGTTAGGTCCACTTTTCAGGTAGATTTCTGACCTTCCTGGACATCCTTCTCATCCTTTATTATCCCTTTTCAATCCTTCATTATCCTTTTTCATCCTTGACCATTCTCCATCATAATTTCAATACGCCTACCTCAGCAGATGCTACACTTTTGATTTATTGTATTATGATTTTCGAATTGTACGGGATTATATTTTGAAAATTGAATAACAAACATTATTCTCTTGTTACAGCACCCACGTTGAAACTGGTAGGATTGAAATGCTTGATTGGACTGGTTTGAAATGTTGATGTTGTCCTCTTGTAGTAGGGGTTTTTTTCAAAGAGAAACTTGATAAATTAAGTCAGGAGGTGATTGTATTTGAAACTGGTCTGATTAAAATGTTAATGAAATGCAGTTGATATAGTGTTGCAGAAACAGGACTCTAGGGGAAAAGAGAAGGACTGATATTATTGAATTATGTTGACTACTTCAACTGATCAGTATTGACGGATGTGAGATAAGTTTGAAATTCTTTGAACCACCTATAGGATGGAATTACTTAATAGATATTAAGTAATGATTAGGTATGATACATCTATCTGGACTTGTTTCCTTTATCTCAGGGCTACTTTTATCACTAATTTTTCATTTTGAATAATATCACAGTACCCTTTTCAATTGTTTTTCACTAAAGCATTTCATCTAAAATATAGTAAAAAATAATTGAAAAGGGTTCTGTGATATTATTTAAAATAAAAAATCTATCTGGTCATACATCGAATATCTACAGTTTTGGATTCTTTTGATGAATTGAGCTCTTCATTTGAGTGATATACCATAATAATTAAAAATCTTTCATAACATTAAAGAAAATAGTCTGCATTTAAGGCATCTAAGTTTAATTCTTCAAGGACCTATTTCCATAATGAAAAATTGATCTATCAATGATTGATTCTAAAAGTACTAATGGTTCCTTGATATATTAAACATTCTTGCCATAAGACTATGTGAGATTCAAAATAATTCTTATTACTCCCATTGATCTTACCAGGATTCTAGGAGGACTTATTCTATAGCTCATTGTAAAGATAGTATATTATGCAAAAGTCGATACTTAATCTGAACCTTCAGTTTCAAATTTTCCATGTTTCTCAAATTCAAAAATTAGTTCATGATTCAAAAATCCAAACTATCGATTCGAACACAATGATCGATTTTCAAACATTCAAAATCCTTTGTATACTATTGCGAATAGCTCTCCTCTACCTTCTGCAATGTGTTTAAATGATAGAAAATTATGCAAAGTGTGAAAGAAATCTTCCCTCTGTCACCTGGTATGAATTCCATTCTTCAATCAACTCTTTTCCGATCACATTATTGCACGATGCAAAATTATGCAAAATCGATCCCAAATAACCTACTGTCATTCAGAACCTTGTCTATTTTCCGAATTAGAATATCACATTGAAATCATCCCACCACCTGGCCAACAACCCCCCTCCATCCCTACTTCAAAAAGCGATGCATTTTTTCTTCCGTCTACCCTCCACCCGGAATTGGGTATACAGGGCCCATATTGGTCCTAATTCCTTACATTATTCGTAACATACAGCTGTGCCAATAAAAACTGGGCTTATGCAGATTGTATGCAGATAGGTATAATATGTAACTTCAGAAAAAAACTATTACAGCCGTCGTCTTGCTCAGGTAGAAAATCGGCAACATTTGAAGGCTAGGCGCGATGCGAAAGGGTTCATCTCCTCATTTGAATATAAAACACTTTTGAGGGTTTCAAAAACATTTTTTCGTTTCCACTATTCAGTTCTTCCGTGTAGGTAGTCGGCGATCAGAATTCTACCTGGCTTTAGATACGCCCTTGCACCTTCAACCCCCCCATCATATCACTTCCGGTCCACCCTTTGGTTTTGGATGACCCCTAAGCGTGACGTAATCGTGAGCACATGTAGCGTGAAACTCTGACATGGTTTGCGCGTTGACTGGAAATGTTTCAAGTTATAATGTGTCAACCGTAACTGTTCCATGATTTTAGGTGGGTCTGGGTTTTATTTTGACGCTGAAAATATGAGGACGTTATCGTATAGAATCATTATGTAAAATGCTACATTGTTGGCAGAAAGAAATCCAGAATATCGGGCAGTCTTTGGTGGGCTTTTAGAGCTTTGTAACGTTCTGAAGCTGAGTAAGTAGCCTACTTGTTGATTTTATCCCAAAAAGTCACTTTCCGTTTGTGTTCGAGGGGTTTTAGGAAGTGTTACAAAAAAACTGAAATAAACAAATAAAAATTGAGTCGGAAAATGGTGTTTGGAGAAGAAACTCAAATTAAAGACCCTGACTATTGCTTTCAATCGAGCCTTCATATGAGGCGAACCAATAAAACAACATGATTCATTCAAAGTGCAATCATTGACATTCAACTATCAGAGAATAGCATCCACTCAAAATTTTCATTCGCAGAGATTGAATAGATAGATTTTTGTGGAGCCTGCCTGTAGTATTGTTATCTAGATGAGAAGTCTATCAATATGCTAGACAAATGTGATACAAAAAAATAGTCTACTAGTTAGAATAAGGATGTAGGGGAATCAGGACTCGATTGAATTTAATTAGAGAATGAATTCAATTGATGGAGTATCATTGAAGTTTATGAAAGAGGTAGTCTAATAATGCATTTATGTAAGATGTGACAAATGTACAGTCCTCTATTTCCTGGTAGCCTATATTTTTCAAGATCCAGTGCTTTCTAAATTCTTTATTCTCTATCTTGAGTTCCTAGCATTCTAATTTTCTCTTATGAATGATATAAACTACAATACATCTTTTTAGAATATATATCACAAAGCATAAAGGAACCGTACCTCTTAAAAAAACTTCAAAAATTCTTTCATATTTCTAATATTTTTCTCTTAATCTCGACATTGGCCTTCTGGTATAAAATGTCGCGCGTATATTAAAGTGTAAAACATCCAAAGTGTAGCTACATCTACGCGTATTATCTTCGCCGTTGATTGGGAAAAGTTCAATTATCCTCCATGCAGCCGGTATATGCAACTCCCAATATCTATCTGAAACAAAACAAAATAAATAATATGCAATTAATCTCACAATATTCAGCCTAAATGGAATAAGATAATTGTCTGTCTAAGCAAAGGATACATTCTGGCGAGATGGGAAAATGACTACAACACTCTTAATATTGGTTCATAAATTATAACTTTGGTGTCAAATTGTAGATAAGAATGGTTTCTACAATTTGAGACCAAATTTATCAATTTTGAACCAATATTGACCGAGCTGGAGTCATTCTCTCATTTTGATAGAATGTCTTCTTTGCTTGGACAGACTATACCAAGTAAATAGATTCCAAAAATTTAGAAATGACTTTCATTCTAGATGAGAACTACAAACAAATTCCAGCTTCCAACATCTTCAACAATTCAACGATAAAAAGTTGAGTGATACATATTTTGTGAGTTAATATTTCAAAGAAACATAACCTGAATTTGGACATTAAAATCTGAATTGGAACAGAAGATGTTTTGGGCGAATGTCTGTATTTTCGTTCCTTTCATTGTATAATTTAAATCAAATAAATAAATTTTGCCAGGAAGCAGTTGACTCATGCTCAACCTCAATACAACGTATAGGAATGACATTCATTCTAGATGAATACTCAAAACAAATTCCAATTCGTAACATTAATTTAATGATAATTGGGAGAGGACATATTCTGCCAAACATATTATTAATGAAGGAGTAAGTTTGTGCTTGATAGGACTGTTTATTTACTTAGCGTATGGCTTTCAATAGTTTATTTATTATTTATTTCTACAATTAAGACTTATATCAAGCATTTTAAGCAAAGGTGTTAAGTGTATAATGATGATTAGGCCACATAGTGAATGAATGATGATTGTTTACATTACAATTTCAACTTTGAAAAACACTTTTCACTTTAAAAAATCCTGAATTTTGATATAAGTTCACTGTTAACAATGAAGATCTGATCAGAAATCTAGTGGGGAGACCCAAAGGTTGTTCCACTTCACCATATAAACTTCGTTTGATAGGATGAAGAAATGACACTCATTCTAGATGAAGACTCAAAACAAATTCCAGTTTCTAACATATTCAATGATAATTAGGATAGTCATTATTCAAGGAAGCGGTCAGCTCGTGCCCAGCCACCATGTTTACCTAAGTGCTTGATTGCGCGTGCGCAGTATCCATAAATCAGCATTAGTCTGGCGACACTGTTTGCACACAGGTCAGCTGACCTCTGACCCTTTCTGACCAACGGTCATCGGCCCAAAACGAAGGGAGGGCCCAGCACGCCCCGGGAGGTCGCGACCCCGTGTTGGGCCCTTCTCAGCCCTTTCCTTCCCTTCCCTAACCATCCTTTCCCGCCTTTATCGCCTTTTCATGGGCGAGTTATTGAGAGGAGCTGGTCAGCTTCAGTACTTTGTTGAATATAGGCCCACCTATTCTCCTGTTTTGTTGAGTATAACTATTTTTCTATTCTGTTAAGTATCTCTGTGAAGATAATCGATGTAAAGTGTACAAATAATAAATAAATTTGAATAAATAGGGAATATTGAAGAGAGCTTAGCTAGATATTGTTTCTACAAGTGCCGAGAGTATGGTCAGTGGACTGTACCTATATTTCTACAAAATGAAACTTTATTTCTCGACATTATTGGTCAGCGCCTTATGTATACTAAACATTTTTCCTGAGGATGATACCCTGAGCATGAGCTTCCAGGCTTGTACATAGGTGATGAATTAATTCTTGTTTTCTCTTAGGGCTACTGTATTCAATAAAACTTAAAAATAATTCAAATAAAAGTACCCTTTTTTAAATATTTTTAGTTCTTTCATGAAATATTTTTAAAAAAGGGTACTTTGATTTGAATTACTTTGAAGTTTTAGTGATGAATTAATGATGATGAGAGATGACGCCCACTTTACAGGTAGTCGGGACCGACGACTTATCGTCTCCTTCGAAAGACGGGGTGGCCGTATATCTATGTAATTGTTCTATAGTCAGGAATGTGATTTCCCGGTCAGGAATCCAACTCGGGTCCTCTTGATCATACAGACCGCCGTTTTATCCCTGGCTCCAACGAACAATAACCCAAGCTCATCGGCTGAAAATGTATTTTGATCATTCCAACTTCCAAATACCCTTCGAATTGATAGATCTATAGGCCTAATCTCTCCTTTCAATGTAAGTTTTGGGTTGCAGCCATTCTTACCTTAAACCTCAATAAAATTCTTTTTTACCATTAACAAAGGAACTATGATGACAACATGAACCATTGAAATTCTTATGTCGTACACTATAAATGATGCCGAATTTTAGTTCAACTTATTAATTGCTGATAGAAGTTATGTGGGCAGAAAATGATTATTGATATAACTGGTATTTAATTTATTTTAATCTCTATTCTCATTTGTATTCTGCATTCTGAATTTGTATAAATTCTTACGATAATTATAACTCAAAAGTATCCTTGTGACATCCTCATCTTATTTAATTTTTTTTTCAATTCATTTCAATTTAAACGCACATGAAGACACAATAAAAATATAATATAATTTAAAACAAAAATTAGGAGAGAGGCTACCTCTTACCGATCCATACATGCAATCTCTGATTCATTGATTGTAATAAACAGAGATGTGAACAGAGTAGGGAATAATATAAGAGTATATCCTAAACATTTTGTGGACGATATACTATTACCTGCCCTTCCATATACAGTTATACACCCATTCGAAAACACCTATAATAAAGGATAGGGATAGGGTGAAGATAATGTTTTACGTTGTAGAGGCTACTATTACCTGCTCATACTATGCTATATTTGAAAGACTTAGGTTTAGTAGAGGTCACGCCAAAGCATTATTTTCCATTCCGTTGAACATTTTCTTAAACCTTATTCCGCCACGTAAAACTCGATAAATGGACGCTGTCATATTGAATTTATAGTCGGCTATTTATTATGACACACTCATGAACCAAGTAGAATCGGAATGATTGCTTTTTGAATTGAAGGAAGTTGATGTTGTAGAAACATCATAAATTCTATGATAAATATATCTCAGGAAGGAATATAGCCTAGGTTCTTTCTATGATTCTATGATTCAATCGAGGATTGAGAGATCTTTGGGAGCGAATGTGACCGAGACAATTTTAATTAATTTTAACCGCCGCTACCCTCCAAATTCCAGAGAGCTGATTGAACATTGATATTGGCAATAGGCTATAATTGTTTAATAATAGATCTATCAACTTATACCAGCATTAAATCATTGGCGATGTATACAACAGGCTTATCTCTGAATTTTCTTCACTATTTGGGACAAATCGAATTCTTATGCATTATTGGACATTATTGTTATTTGATTGAATAGTGCTTTGATTGATTTTAAAACTCATAACAATTTAGAGGTGTATAATTAATTAGATAGTGTATTAGTGAATGAAGGGTTTGGAATATAAAATTTGAAAGAGCAAAAAAATGCTAAAACGGGACAATTGAGCGTCCCGAGAGGTTCGATGGGGACAACGGGACAAGTCTCCAAAACGGGACCGTCGTTCAACGGGACGTCTGGTCACCTTATAATTTAAGACTCATATTTAACAATTCGAAGGCGAATAATTAATTGAATAGTGCGTTAATTTTATATAAGATACTCATAAAGCCTTTTTTCATGTTGAACAACATAATTTGAAGTGTACCAAACTTGCCCAGCTAGATTTGCTTCTTGGGTAGTTGTGAATGTGATATTGTGATCGTTATCCATAGACAAAGAAAAGATATTGTCAAACCATAGTTTTTCTAATGAATCAATAGTTTTACTATATTTTGTTTTTTCATTTGATCTGGATTGAAATCAGAAATAATAGCAATAATGTTAATATTACTAATACAATAGATTAATATTAACAGGGTTCTGTAACATCTACACTATACATCCAGTCTCAACTCTCACCAACATATTGACAAACTCTTTGCGCTGGGGGCGATAGTAGCAGCAAGATGGCTTCCGCGCGGGTGTTCAAGGGTGGCGTTTGAAGGGCTGCCGGCCGGGGGTGAAGGGCTAGGGCAAGGGTCTTGTAGGCGTGCCAGTCTGACCAACCTCTTCATTATCCACTCGAAAGGGACGCGAGTGAGAAGCCCTTGACGTGGCCTGGCTTTGACGCCCTTCAAGGGCCTACGCAATGGATGCTACTAGATTGAAGGGAAGATATTGGAAGTGGATGTTTGTTAGATTTCCATATCAGATAGAACTATTTCAACGGGGAGATCTCGTTAAATTCTCGGAATTCAATGTCGAATGATCACAATTACTGAAATTATATATTTAATAAATGAAACAATTACTTGAATGATCACATAATAAAAAGTGTGAGGGAAAAGTCTGATTTTTATCTATCAAATCATTTTAATCTACTTCAATTTAATTAGGTAATGTAAATTAGCTATGTAAGGTTCAATTAATGAAACTTGAAAATTGAAATTGACATTTGAAATTGGGGAGTAGGGATTAGGGATTGGAATAGTAAGGCTTGATTCGTGAGTCATCAAATTAGCTGTTTTGACAAAAAAAAAATACCACAGAGATACTGAATGAAAAACCTGATTGCATCATTGAATGTAATTTCAGTTATAATAACTAATTTAACTACGGAAAACTGAATATCAGAGTTTAATTATTCATTATTAAGAATAGCATTCCTTGGTAGGCATTAGCTAATTTGATGTCTCACTAACTAAAATTAAAGGTAAAACTTACTAAAATTAACTCAAAACTTTCACTGACCTTGTCTCACTAACTTTTCTCTTGTTAATTTCCTGTCCTAATAACAGTCTAGGGGTACCCACGATCTATCTGTTAAACAGTTGAGTCGTGATATTTGCTGAATCGAATCAGTCTCTATTCCTTTCAACCTAAAGGTTGCATCTTCAAGCGGCACCTTTTTTACTATTTTTTTTACAATAACACATTTATGTAATTCAACAGTTCTGCCGCAGACAGCTTCAGAGCGTAAGTTGCGTAGTTCTAGGCATCACAACTCTATTCATATAACTATACTATGAATGTTCACTTAGTTATTAGGGCTACTAATGTATAATGAATCAATGAATAGTGAAATTTACTTGAAAAGGGTGAATTTCACTATTTATCGCTCTATCATACATTAGCAGCCAATAACGAAGTGAACATAATAATTATAGTTATGTGAATAGAGTTGTGATGGCGAATCAGCTGTGAATGCCATTCAAGGAATGGTATTCTTAATAATGAATAATTAAACTCTGATATTCAGTTTTACGTAGTCAAGTAACCAAAATTGTATTCAAAATTGATACCTATATTCTATTATTCATGAGTGATGTAAAAAAATCTAGTAAATGTCGTATTATTCTAGAGGTTGATAAAGATCCACTGAGTGCATCATGATAATTATCAGATACTTCCGCTCAATCGAAGTAAACAATATAATTAATCCTTCTTCTTGAGCATCGATTCATCCCATCAAAAACCCTGTTATAGAAAAGTTCTACGTTATTCCTTCAACGTTAGGGTAGATCGTGACATTCCAAGTGAATGAGCTTGTTCGAGTTGAATGAACGTCTGAGGAGAAAAATTAGGTTAGAATTAGAAAACAGCGGGGAGAAATATTACCGCCAGAAAGAGACAGAAAGATCTCTAATGAATGAGTTAGTGAGAGAGGAAATAGAGAAGAAGAAAAATGAGGAGAGGGAAATGACAGCTGTTGAATTTCAGAAGAGTGAGAATGAGAATATTTATTGTGGTAAGAATCTCTGAGGAAAAGGAGGAAGTGGTAGAGGGGTGGGGAAATGAGGAACTGAGGAGGAGAAGATTTTTCCCTCTTGAAGTAATCAGTATTATCATCATCAGCAGTAGCGCAATCATCATCAACATCATCCCCAGCGTCTCATTATTCTTCACTGCCAGACAAGGTATTATTTTTAAGTGGCGAAATGAGCTGTAGCCCACAAAGAATATAAAACACTTTCTCTTGCCGACAAGAATTTTCTCTCCCTCCATCATTAAAAAGTGAAAGAGAGAAAATTTCCTCTCCTCACCACCCCTTTCCCGTCTGTCAAATCACTCTCTCTTTTTTTCTCTTTATTTCTCACCCCATTGTAAAAGTATCAGAGCGCTGCAATCTTTTAATTAGGACTCTTTTACACGACTAGTGGCTGTAATGTAGTACTTGATTTAATTCTCTCTCTATCAACACGGAAAGTGTTTTAGTATTAAATTGGGTGTGGTTCGTTGTAGTATCAAGTGAATGTAATTGGTGTGAATATTATGATTTTTATTAGTTTTAAAAATTATCGTTCATGTTTCAAATTCAATTTTACGTTTGACAAAATTTCATTGAAATTCACATTTTTATTAGAGATGTTGTGGAGCTTATCCATAATTAAGGTAAGTAAGAACAAACGTTGTCAGATCCACAAAGTTTGTTTGAAATGCCATACTTAAGTTTCAATGCTTTTCCACTGATGATGATGCCCTGAGCATTGAAATGGTATTTTAAATAAGCTTTGTGTATCTGACAACCTTTGTTTTCACTTACCTAAATTTCATTGATATTGGGAGTATAAAACGTTAAGCTTTATCATTTTGTGCTAATAATTGAAAAATTAATTAATTAGCCAAAAGTAACTAATTTTCAACTTCACATTTCTTATATTGGTTTGTGTGCATTAAAAATATAAATAAATAAATAAATGTTTGTGTGCGTTGTCTCAGTTTGGATCAAAATTCCAAGTATTCTAATTAATTTTGAATAGATTGAGTGGTTTATATGTTTATAACTTAGTAAATACTGATAATTTTCACTTTTACAACAGTACTCACTTAACAGTAAGCAATTATTATCATCATCAGTTCAAGTAGGATGAAGACTAATGAAGAGATTCATATGTAGGCTACGAATGAAAATTTGAAAATTCTAATAAATGTGAAACAGGCTTATAATAGCATAGCTTCCTTCAATAGAAGCTTCTATTGAGGAAACCTATGATAATAGTTTCATATTGAGTTACGAACTATTCCCTCAAATTTCACATGTCTCATCATGATCTCAACATCCATCCTCATTGCTTTCTTCATAATTTCCTAAGTACATAGCTTATACAAAAAAAGGTCAAGTTTACGAACAAATTTATAGCTGTTACCAGAAGGTTTATCAGTTTCTTTCACGCTGATGCAAATTATATACTGGTACTTCCAAGTTGAAAAATATCATCAAGGCATAACTCAATGATATCTGTTATTGACAACATCATCTGTTGGAGCGCCCAAGGAGCAGATGAAACCGTTAAACTTTATGGCTTCAGCTAAACAAAAGACAAAATTTAGGCTATGTGATCTCACATCTTATCGTATTTGAATACACACTATACAAAGTGAATGAAAGTGAGCGAAGGAATAAAAAAATAAAATGAGGAAAAACGGAGTTTAAAAATGTTGACTTCTGAAAAGGAAGCTAAATGAATTGTGGAATAACTTAGACACCACTTCAGCATCCCTTTATTCTGCGAGTGCAATGCGATATCTGTTCAGCAACGATGAAAGGAGTTGAATGTAGAAGTATGGGGCTGTCTCGCGAAGTAGTAGAAGAAGAAGAGGGCGAAGAAGGAGAAGAAAAAGAAGAACTGAAAAAGGAGAAGAAGAAGAGAGAAAAGAACTGAAAAAAGAACAGGAATGAGGAGAAGGAGGGAGAGGAAAAGAAAAAGAAACAGACAAATTGAGACGAAGAAAGATATTTTAAAGTGCCGTGAAACCATGACCTACCGCTACTACCAGACATCGACAAAGTTAAGAGTAATTTATGATAAGAGTGCGGAAAGAAAAAAGAAGTGAGACTGTTTTTGGAGGTGGAAAGGGGTAGCTAGAGGAAAATGAATGGGAGGCGAGGGTGATAGGGGGTGGAAAGGAGAAGGAGGAGGAGGAGGAGGAGGAAGAAGAGGAGGTGAAGACGAGAAACTTTTTAAGTAGCTCCGAATTACTCCCTGTTTTTATACGTTCATTGCTTTCTCCACAGAGATTTTGTCCTTAATTTCCGCTGTTGAATTGTAAATGAGCAAGTAGTGGTTTCTTCTTCTCCCCTCTTCCTTCTTCTTTTTTCCTTTCTTCTTATTCTCTTCAATCATTTTCTTAATAGCTCTCTTCTTCTTCGTCTTCTCCACAGTTTATCGTTTGAGTTACGGCTATACCTACCACACCGTTATAACACTGTGCTTTTGTGAGAGTCGTCTTTAAAACTTCACTGATATTATTATCAATTAAAGGTGTCTTTCATGAAATCGCGCTTTGATAGGTTGACTTTTATCGGCTGTGAGTTGAACGGCTAATTGCAAAGTAAATAGCGAGACGATCGCGACAAAGTTTTTAAGATTGTTTGAACAGTAAAATCGTGTTTTTCAATGCGTTTAAAGTTTGGTTTTGGAGGCATTCAGGATGGAATTATAGAAGAACTCTTACAGTAACATTATTTAGATTTCAAATATCTCTTGAAGAGAATTTCAAAGTACAGTTTGAAGCATAGAAAAGTTAATTTTTTGTCAAGAAAACTACTAACTACAAAATTGTTCAGCCCGGTTAATTTGCTAGTCGAAAGTCGATGATTCTAGGATCAACTTTTACTCTGAGAACTATCACTGTACATAGACTGGAGCCTCAGATTTTCCTTTTCTCAAATGAATACTCTCAAAACTCTTATACCATCTGACCTTATTGTCCAGTTACTAGTACATGAACGCTCTACAAACATTTCATTATAATCATCAACATATTTATTGAGTAATTAGGCTTCACATGACAGGGTAGCCTATAACAGACAAAGACTAGAATTATCTCACTTTCAATTCAACATGTATAGTATGTACTGATTAGAGCCTTAGTGGCTTTTCAAGTACATTAGAAATACTTTTCATCGATTTTCATGAATTGGTAATCCATTCAATTTTCCATGTCCAGTTCATTTCAACCGTGATATAAAACTCAATGTTGAGCCGCGACAGAAGTAGCCTAAGCTTTATGATGAGGAACACAAACAAAAATCTCCTATGTTAGTGATATCTATTGAACTTTTCATACCCAAATTCCCGTCTATTCAGTCGTTTAATGCCAAGAACCCCCAAATATTCCAACACAAATATGTTCTCACAATCATTTCATCTCAAATATTATGTTCTCTCAAATATCATGTTTTCTCAAATATTATGTTCTTTCAAATATGTTCTCACAAATATCTCAACTTCACTAAAACGTCCAACCGCTGTACGGTAATGTCCAACCTTAGCAGTGGCATTACTCTTGTCAAACCTCACGTCTGCTTTCACTCCATTAAAAACTTTGCATCTTCCAAAGGACCTCGCCTTTCATTCAGAGCTGTCTTCACAAAGCATCACTTTGATGTAACTCCCAAATTTTATTACTTTGTATTCCCCATGTTACGGAATTACAGATGTTACATGAGTTAGAGTATAATCTCCCGTCAGACGGTGGCCGAATAACGGAGACAAATCCTGCTTTCAAAAACTAAACAAATCTCATAGATGGTGCCAAAAGTTGAGGCGGTTGGCGAATGACTGTTATTAATTCTCAGCTCTGTCAGGACAGTCGTTGAGCTGTCTGCGGGAGTGCATTGAAACGAGAGCGATCCCAGCTATACTAATTCACTTTTGGAGACAGTTTCAGACTGCTTTGACAGAGTTGAGAATGAATAAAAGTTATTCACCAACCGACTCAATTTTTGGAAATAGCTACACAAACTCGACGACTTTAGTCGGCCATTTTCCTGGTGTCATACTCTCTCAACAATAATAGCAATAATAATAATCTGTAGACGCAAACTTTGCTCTTTGTTACAACTTAAATAACTCTCTTTTGTCTGAAACATTGTCAAGTTTATTGTGGGAGAAGAGCCGTGAGCTTTCCGTTGCTCTTTTGTCTTACAAATCCTTTTGTTCGTCCTCCTTTATTCGTTCTTTGTGCTTTCTCTTTCCGTGTGTGAGCGTGGTTTATAATAATTTAGTGAACTGTGCCACGTCCCTCGGTTCTAATTAATATTGTCCTCTACTTAACTCTTCTCTCAAAATTTTACAGAAAGAGGTATGTGTTGTTCTGTATTCTTGATATGATATGATTGATATCAGGATGATCGAGTTGATGAGGTCAAATTAAGGTAGCCTCAGCTCTGTGTGTTTCAAAAACTGGTAAATACTGTACGCTGTACCAGATAGTATTTACCAAAGAGACTGTCTACAAAGATACTCACATTGTGCCTATTGAGTGACATACATTTGATTAATTAGCTTTGCCTTTTTGATCCAAATTGCATCGAAATAATATAACTTTAAACATTTGAACATTTTAGGCTTCTTGGGAAGCGGTTTCTCCCAGTGGTAGAGAGCGTCTAATCGGTGAGATTAGATAAGCGACGTGCCTCTACCACCACTGTTGTAACGGTGACCGGTTCCTCTGAATTCAATTCATGAGCCTCAAAAATCGCTTCCCGGTGGTTCGGAACCCACCTAAAGCAGTAGGTCCATTCATCTCTCATCATCATCCATCCCATCACCCACGCACAGGCCCAAGAGCCCATGTGGGCATCACCCTCAAAAAAACCTTCATTGTCCTTATTGATTGTGTTATTTTCCATAAATTTAAAGTTTTCAGAGCTAAATAAACAGTGAGAAGACTATTGTAAGTGTTAGAATAGTTACTTTTCTGCTTTTTTCTATTTAGGGGTTGTGGCGAATACGTAAAAGAGTTCAAGTTTACTTGTACAGACACCAACAAATTCCTGCTACCAAATATTTTTTCAATCATCTCCCAATCACCAAACAACTTCCTACTACCAGATATTTTGGGCGAACTTATTCTTGCGGGTAATATCTTTCTGGGGGGGGGGATTGGGGAGCTTGATTAATGGTTATAATTAATAGTTACGTGTGTAGCTGTGGGTTGAAATGAGGGGGGGGGGGACCGTCATGGTGGAAAAGGGGGGAAGGGTAGACAGTCATGACACAAGCCTCAGGTGTACAACCCGAGTCTTAATTATTCTAACTCAATTACACCTTTAGACCCAGAATGGCCCAGTGTTTCTATAGTCTTTCCAAGCAAAGAAGACCCTCTGTCAAGATGAGAAAATGACTCCAGCTCGGTCAATATTGTTTCAAAAATTATCAATTTATCTCAAATTATAGGAAACATTCTGATCCACAATTTGAGACCAAACCAATAATTTTTCAACCAATATTGACCGAGCTAGAGTCATTTTCTCATCTTGCCAGAGGGTCTTCTTTGCTTGAACAGACTATACCCAATCCCCCTCCTCCTGTTTTAGGATTCAACCCTTTTGTACACTGAGATTTCAGGTCCTGGTTTCCACCGTATTCCTCACTGTTTTCTTGTATTGTATTATACACTGGAGAAATCTCTTTCTCACCAAAACGTGTACACCAAATTAAGTTGTCAAGAAACTGGGCGATTGAATCTAATTGGATTCGAAAAAAGTGTGAATAAACGTTATTTAGAGACTAAAATGTAGAGGAACAGAATTTATTAGTTGGATGCCTACAGTGATTTATAGCCTATTACTATTCAGGTATTACTTTTTATAAAATAAAATTTGTATTTTTCAAAGCCTCAGTTCTCCACTGATGATGATGCCCTGAGCATTGAAATTGAAGTATGTTTTTAAAATAAACTTTGTGAATGTGACAACGTTTGTTTCCGCTTTCCTAAATTATGGATAAGTTCCACAACATCTCTAATAAAAGTGAAAATTCTATAACTTTTCTTCTGTTTCTTGTATTGTAGACAATATTCACCACTACTTTGTAATGAAATCCACCTCAAATTGTAGTAACTGTGTTTAGTAGAATCATATCAGGAACTACTACAATAATTCCTTATTGTGGTTATGTCAGCTGTGGAACACTGGCGGCTCGTGCCCACGAAACAGGTGAAGTTCTGTACAGTAAAAGATACGGACTCTTCACCTGTTTGGTGTGCTCGAGCCGCCAGTGCTGCGGGACTTCCTCGCAAATTCCCACAAATGAGCTATACGATAATAATAATAACCAATATTTTGATACGTTCAATAAAGAAAATAATTGATAGTCTAACTTCCAACATATTTTTCAAAATTCATGGAAAACTATTGAACTTTCAAACGCCTTGAAATGATGCATAGCTGAAGCCAAAAAATTAGGCGGCTTTTTAAGTCTCTAGATTCATAATCCAGGCAAATCTAGATGGCAACTCTAATTGACAACATGAGCTGTTGAAGCGCACAAGTAGCAGACGAAACAGCCCAACTTTCTGATAATTAGCACGCTAATACTTTTTAGTAGGCTAGCTTAGTTATTGAATAGCTCGTGGAAGCTAAGAAGTCAAGGATTAAACATAACATTGTAAGTGACTCGTACGATTACGGCTTGTCTTCTCAGTTCAAGGGGTCTATATTTCCATCATTAGGTAATTATATTAATTCGATCATTCAAATTTCACGAGATAGGAGTAATCTCACTGCAATAGGATTCAAAATTATATTACCTTCTTAATCATTGTTGCAGGTTTTGCTGATTTTCAAAGCTTCCATGGCTTGAAGAACTGGCTAAGTCGAGTTCGAAGAGTTAAAAGAGTCGAGTTCGTTCAATTCGTTCTTCGCTCATTTCAAATTTTCATCCATTGTCGACTGTAAGCTTCTCCTGAAAATGAAAAAATATTGTTAGTTTTCGTGGAGGCACAGAATGCACTGGCAGCTTGTACTGTAAAGCACTTCACCTGTTTCGTGGGCACAAGCCGGCATTGACAGAATGTAGAGTCGGTAGTGTGTGGAAAATTGTTAAGAAGTCGGAAATTCATACAGGATAAAGCTTGTTGATACAAGACATTTGCAATAATAATGGATCGCCGCCATATTGGAAATAAGCTTATTCTGTTTCTCAATGATTGAACATTTTGAAAGCATTTCAACTTAGTTTAGATATTATTTATTATTATTCATAGTAAAATAGAAAGTTTAAGAGAGTCAACAGTTATTTTTCCCCGAGTTTCGGCATTGTCAAATATAAGCTTACTTCACTCTGCAACCCCACAATTCGAAATAAAAGTTTGTATCAATGAGCTTCCTTCCTGTACGATTGCGTATCAATTTTTGACTTTTGTATCACTGCTGTGTATCAGAAATCCGCCGTGCCTTCAACAATGATTTATAAACTACACTGAAGTTTATGATTACGATAAAATTGGTATGATATGGACTTATTATGGTTTTATTATGAAAAATTGGTAAAGGGACAGTTTTGGGAGTAATACCTGTTGAATCTACCATTAAGTATATGTTGTAAAATGAATAAATAAGTAATCACGATAGAATTGATGGTGATATTGTGAAATCTTCAAGTTTTCTTACTTGATATATGTGACAATATCCAAGTTTCCTTATTTAAAATTACGCTTTTTTATTAGTTTTCTCAACGTTGATGAATCTTTAGAAACGAATCTTGATAACTTATATTAATAATGTCTATCAAGTTCATTATTCATTCATTTATTCATTAACAAGATTTAAATACAATAGGATTAAAACACAGACAAAGTCCAAAACGTCTCTTCATCCCAATTTTGGTTAAAATATTCAAAATAGAGGTTATGTCAACACTTGATACTTAAATTATACACAAATTTCAACTTCTGAAGGTAGAAAAATTATGAAACCGTAATTTAGAATTTGGAAGCTTGTTACATAAATAAAAAGAACCAAAACACGAATAATATTATTCAAAATATAAATTCTCACTTCAAATTATGACATCGATCCAACGTTATGATTCTGATGATTTTGATCCACCTTAATAATTTCAATCCAACATGACGATTCTGATGATTTTGATCATGTTTCTGATTCGTCTTGATGATTCCGTTCCCTACCCCCAACATTGATGGTTCAGATGACGTTGATGATTGTTTCCTAAGCTACGTTTGATGATGATGATCATGATGATGATGATGATGACTCCTTCCTCAGCTACGTTTGATGATGATGATGATGACGACCGCAACGTCGCAGAAGGAAGTTGAACCGCGCGCGTAGGTAGGCAGGCAGATATTCATCAGAGGGTATGCTGAGCTGTTCTGCTTTTGTGGGTTGGTTATGTATATGTTGTGAGCACGTATATGTATATAACATGTATGCAGAAACGACGCCCCAAAGCTGCCAGCTAAGGGTAGACCAAATGAGGTTTTAGTTAGTTTCCTGTACTAATTAATGTCGGGCATTTGTGCGCCAGGCTACGTGCAAGACTGATGGGAAGGTGCGCTGTATAGGGGGAGGGGGTTAAGATTGATAGGAGCAAGAGAAAACAAAGGGGGAAGTTGAAGAAGGGAGAAGAAAGGAAGAAGAAGTAGAAGTGGATGGAAAAGAAGAAAAAGAAGGAGGAGGGAAAGAGGATAAAAACTTATGGAAGTTGGAGAAGGGAAACAGAGGGAGAAGAAGGAGAAGAAGAAGAAGAAGGAGGAGAAGAAGAAGGAGAAGAAGAAGAAGAAGAAGAAGAAGAAGAAGAAGAAGAAGAAGAAGAAGAAGAAGAAGAAGAAGAAGAAGAAGAAGAAGAAGGAGAAGAAGAAGGAGAAGAAAAAGAAGAAGAAGGAGAAGAAGAAGAAGAAGAAGGAAGAGAAGATAGTAGAAAATGGTAAGATTGGAAAAGGAAGAACGTAATACTATGAAGAGGGATAAGAAGAAGATAAAAGGAGGAAGACTGATAAGATATTGATAGAAGAGAGATAGATTAAAGAACCAAGCAAGAAAAAGAAGGGGAAGTTGAAGGAAGAAGTAGAGGAAGAAAAGTGATAATATGTGATTATGAAGAAATTGCTAAAGGCAAATGGGCTTATGGAAGAGGCCTGATGGAACAGGAAGTTATAAGGAGAAGAAGTGTTATGAAAGAGAGTATAAAACTGACAAAAAGGAAAGGGAAAGATTGGGAAGTAGTAGTGAGAAAGGGATGTAAGAAAGATGTGACCAAATCAAAATATAGAAGAGATAGAAAAAGTGGATGGATAAGAAAGTTGCATAGAAAGAAGAGATGGATGTATCCATACTGAAGGCCTCTTCACTAGAAGGATTTTTGATACCCAATAGTGATAAAAAGTCAAAAATTCATACGAATTCGTACAGAAAGGAAGCTCCTTGACACTAGACATTACAGTATTTTGTAAAGAAAGGTTAGCTCATTTGACAATGCTGAAAATTGGGGAAAAATAACTTCCTGCTCTCTGAAAATCAGTGTTTCATTATTTTTTTCAATTCATCTCGAAAATACCTCAACTGAATTTGAATGCTCTCGAATCATAATTAGGTAATTAATAATTGAGAAGTAGGAACAGCTTATTTCCAACATGGCGGCGATCCATGAGCTTACAAATGCTTTGTTTGATCGAGCTTCCTTCCTGTATCAATTTTGGACCCTGTATCACTCCAGCGTGTCAGAAATCCGGCGTGTAAAGGGGGCTTACGATAACTAATATAAGGAAGGGGTAGAGATATCTTCCACATTGGAACTTTGGTGAAATAGAGGTTGAAGGATAGGTAGAGGTCTGAAGTTATCTAAGTTGAACAGGAAGAGATGTTCGAAGGAGAATGAACAAGAAGAAATAGGGTTGGAGATAAGAGAATCACGAACCAGAGAAAGTGAGAAGAGATAAGAGCAGGACTGACATGAAGAAGGCCGAAGAGAAGGAGTGAAGAGGAGAAACCCGTGTGTAAGGGGAAAGCAGAATAGATTACTCACTATCAAATTGGTCTCTGAGCAAAGATGTGTATAAGAGAGATAGGAGATGACCAAGGAGAAGATGAGGAAAGAAGGATGATGTACAAACTTCAAAGAGAAAGAAAGAGAAAGCAACTCCAAAATTTGTTCGTTTGCTGATAAAGAGTAAAGTTGAGAGATAAAAGTTCTGATAAAGTAGCAGATAAAGAGTTCGTTTGTAGGAGAGAGTAAGAAATAGGCTATATATGTTGAGATACGAGATTTGAGATATATCAAAAAAGGGAGACATAGAAGAAGCATATAAGATAGAAGGGAGCAAGAAGAAGGTGGGAGCAGGAACAAGGTGTAGAAGAGAAAGAGAGATGCATGTTGAGGGAAGAGAGTTGACAGATATCGATGGTGATCAGAAGAAGAAGAAGAAGAAGAAGAAGAAGAAGAAGAAGAAGAAGAAGAAGAAGAAGAAGAAGAAGAAGAAGAAGAAGAAGAAGAAGAAGAAGAAGAAGAAGAAGAAGAAGAAGAAGAAGAAGAAGAGGAGGAAGAGGAGAAGGAGCAGGAGGTAGAGAGTGGAATTGGGGGAAAAGGGCTTAAAAGAGAAAAGGAGAAAGCAGAGCAAAATAGAACATGGACAGATAACTCGAACATACGAGAATACTCGTATATCCCTTAACAGAATAAGGTGTAGAAGATAGAGAAAAAATATATATGTTGAGATACGAGACTCAAGAAATATCAAAGATTAACAAATGGAGACATAGGAAGATGCATGAACAAGGTTAAGGAGAGGGAGAGAGAGATATCCGTGTTGAGAGAAGAAAGTTGATGGATATTGGAGGTGAACAGAAGAAGAAGAAGAAGGAGAAGATGAAGAAAAATAAGAAGAGGAAGAAGAAGAGGAGGAAGCACGAAGGAAGTGGAATAGGGAGAACGAGTAGGACAAGGTAGAGATCACTTCGACATTTGCAAAGACCCAAACACCCCAAAACTCCTCAACTAACTAACCAAGCATTCAGCAATTCCCCCATCAGCCCTTTATCGTCCGTCCAAGCAAAGAAGACCTTCTAACAATAAAAGAAAATGACTCCAGCTTAATCAATATTGATTATAAAATTATAATTTTGATCTCAAATTGTGAAACGGAACGTTTTCTACATTTTCGAACGAAATTGATAATTTTTGAAAGAAGATTGTCCGAGCTGTAGTAATTTTCCCGTCTTGCCAGAATGTCTTCTTTGCTCGGACAGACTGTACCATACTACGACCAGTCATCATTTATGGAAGGATGTAGTTCCAATTAGAAAGTTCTAGAAGGCTCTAGGCTCTGCAGTTTGCCGCTCTGTACTTGGTGTGATGTAGAAGGTATGGTGGGAGGAAGAAGAAGAAGAAGAAGAAGAAGAAGAAGAAGAAGAAGAAGGAGAAGGGTGAGATTGGTTTTAAAGGTGGAAAGGCTGAAGGGCGGGAGGGGCTGATTCGACTTAGGTAACTCTCATGTTGGCAAACCGTGAAAATTTGAAAGCACCAAAGTGTACAGTCGATTTCTGATAAATGGAAGCATTGCCTGTAAAAGCTAGCTGACTTTATAAGCCTGACTGTTTTATTCAAATCAGTGGTTTGACATCGTCTTGTATTTCCATTTAAGATTTCAGTTCATATGAAATGGTTACTTTGATATCATAGATGAGATAAGAAAAAAAATCTTCATACAGCACTAAAATATTCCAACACAAATAGAGCTTATCCATCCAGCTTAATAGGCTTGATAATAATAATTAGGGTTGATGACATCGAATTGACATAATTCATTAATTTTTTGGTCCAATTTATCATTACACATATCATGTGTATTGCTTGATCGACCAGAAACTAAACCAGGAACCATAAAATACCAAATTTTGTTATGTGAAATTGATTACATTTAGAGTGAAAATTGTAATTTGTATTTTCATTACATTCATTCACTTACTCATCCATCACCTTTGCTAAGTCGCAATAGTAACAATAAATGAATTAATGATGAAAATAATATTTTCTTGACGAAAAAGCAAATAAAAAGATTCAACCATGTTTATGATTCTACAAAACTGGAAAATGAAGAAAAATAATTATGCTAGTATTTTCTTGCTGATGTGAGATTAAACAACTTGTTAAATTCAATCAGGAGAAAAATTCTTAAGGCTTCTTAATTGACGATTATTCACTCCATCAAAAACCAACAATGAATAAAGTTCATAAGAATCCATTTTGGTGATTGGGTTGAGTTAACCCAATTCGTTTAAATGTTTTAAACGTTCAAGTGTTGAGGAAGGTTATCCATTTTCATTCAAAATACCCCATTAGAATGTAACAATTGTGATGTGATTTCATTTGATGAATGAAATTCATGATAACATATTCACTGACATGGAAAAACTGTATTATTTATAATTCTTGCCCAGCTGAAGATTTGAACTGTTATCTCGTTTTTAGAGACGGATAAAAATTCTTCCAAATTGTTATGAATTGTTTCCTTATGTCATCACTAACAATTTTTAACCTCCAGTCTTCGTGATTCCCAAGATCTTCAATCTTCAATCCTTAATGTGACACTGGCGGCTAGTACCCACGAAACAGGTGAAGTGCCCGTGTCTTTAAGTTACTTAACAGAACTTCACCTGTTCTGTGGGCACGAGCCGCCAGTGCAATGTGGAATTTTCAACCCATGATATTCTTCAATCGTCATCACAGAGACGGTTTTCAAATTTTCTAGTGAAGTTTTTAGTCTTCAAATCTTCATACCACTATTATCTGTTGTGTACACGATATAAATTTTCATAATACTCATATATTATTATTACTATTACACGCACTTTTGAATCCACATTCCACTCATCTATACAACACACCTCAACCGTGGCAACATCACCTGAATGCTACGAACTCCCCCCCTTCACCGACGCACAACCAAGCGTTCTTCTCGCCACCAACTACCATTTCCCCAAGTTTCCACGCCATACGATATTTAATACGCCCTTGATAATATATAATGTATCCTGTGGGACTTCGGAATAACGGGTGGAAAATGTAGGATGGGGGGGGAAAGGTGACACAAGGGTTCTGTTCAATAGATAAGCGTTAGGGGTTGATTTTAAGGGAACTGGGGTGAACGGGGGGGGGGTGATTGTGCAAGTGGAACATGTGGAGCTGGGGCCAACTTTTAAGGCGGTTGAGGTGTGACTTTTATCAATGCTCAGCTCTATCAGGACAGTCTGGGAATTGTCTTTCGAAGTGAAACGGTTTATCAAGGATTTAATTAACTTGATAAGCTCTTTCAATCCGTTCGCTGACGGTCCTAAAAGAGCTGAACATTGATAACAGTCATTCCTAAACCGTCTTAGTTTTTGGGACAAGCTCTATAGTCTGTTCAAGTGAGAAGACATTCTGGTAAATCAGGAAAATGACTCCAGCTCGGTCAATATTGGTTCAAAAAATTCTAATTTGTTATTAATTGTAGAAAATTTTCTGTTCTACAATTTAGGAGCAAATTAGAAATTTTTTAACAAATATTTAACGAGCTGGAAGAATTTTCCCATGTTGCCGAAAGGTCTTCTTTACTTGCACAGACTATACCAGCATGTGTGAGGAAGGATTGATGGACGGAAAGACTTGTAGGGGGGAAGGGGGAGTAGAGTGAGTGAGAGGGTAGTAGAGAAGTGTTATGTGATGTTTTGGAAGCTCTCTAGCAGGGTGTGGGGACGCTAGGGTAGCTCACATTATCCATTATGGGTGGGAGAACGTCCGTATGACGTGAGGGTGGGAGGGAGGGGGAGACTCTGTGAATTCTATCAGTTTTAGTGCACGTGGGGGTAGCTAGTGGGCGTTAGGACCCCGTTTAGGGGGTGGGGGGAACATTGTGTGGCTGCCTTCTGCCCGAGGGGAACGGTCCAATCGCAGAGCTTATTGATCACGCAAGGGTTCTCTTGTGCCTGCCTAGCATGTATGTTATATGATGTATAACGTCCTTCCCCCACCGCCACACCACACACACTCACACACCAGACCTCCAGGGACCAAGGGAACAATTTCCTCAACCCCCCTCCCTACACCAAACAGAACACAGTATATTGATTCACTATTCAAACCCCTCTCCCCCCCCTGCACTCATCGATCTCATCCCTTTGCTGTAAACCCAATATTCATTAAATATTCACTCGTGTCTCGTGAAGGAATTTCTGTGTGCGTTTTTCGACACGTTCTCGTCAAGTTCTTGTTGTTTTTCTTCGTGATCTTTCGCTTTTCAATCTATCATTTTATATTCTTTCACATTCGTGTTTGGTTTTCTCCCTCTCCGTCTTGATTCCAACTCCTTCCATTTCTTCTCTTGAAACGTTCTTCTGAATTTCTTTCCTTTGTTGTTGTAGTAGCAACTCAGGTCCCTTTTAATTTTCTAATTGAATTTCTTTCCTTTCTGATTGTTTGTCTAATTCTCGAATTTCTAATGGTTTACTCCGCGATAGTCATCTTTCTCATTTGCCTTTCGATATTATTTCACATTGATCTTATGCTCCTCCTTTTCTTCTAACCTTACAATATTCGTCGTTATTTTATTCTATTATAGTTTGAGATAGTTTGATAGGACTGAGACTATTTCATTTCATTTATTTACCAATGATTGATAATGTTGTACCAACCGAAACCGGTATCTTGATTTCTAATGAATCTATGGCTTGACAATATTTGGTGTAGGCTATTTATTTTAAATGTTTGAAAGTCTCCTTATCTCAAATCCTTCCTTGTCCCCTTTATCATCATTTCACTGTTTTTATTCTTGAAATACATATATTATTTCTACAGCTTCTTTTCTAAATTTATTTTCATTTTTCTACGTTCATTTTCTACAGCTTTTTTACGTTCCAGATCTGTCTTATTTTCGCCTGAGTCCTCTCTGTGCATTCACTTCAATATATTTCTCTGTTTCACTCTCCTATTTACTCTTCTTTCCTCCCAACACTTTTCTTCGATTCTACTTTTATCCTACTAATACTCAGCATTTTTTCATTCAGTTACTACTTTCTAATCATAAATTCATCATCATAGTCCAACTTTTTCCTCCGCTTCAATCTACATCCTCTTTCATTCTTATTCTGCATCATATTTTCTCTCCACCTTGTTCTTTTTCACTTCCCATATAATTTATTCCTTTTATTTTCTAATTTGTTTAAAATTCTTATTTCTCAACTTTCTTCTTCCTCCATTACACAAACGTCATTTCCAGATTTAATCTCATTTCAATAACTCTTCAACTAGCATCTAATCGTTTCTATTTTTTTTGTTCTCACTTATCCAGCTTTATCAATCCTTTCTTTTGATTCTATTTTACTTTCCGCCATTGCACTATGTACAACTCCCTCTTCCTCTTCTTCCTCTTCTTCCTCTTCTTCCTCTTCTTCCTCTTCTCTTCTTCCTCTTCTTCTCCTTCCTCTTCTTCCTCTTCTTCCTCTCTCTTCTTCCTCTTCTTCCTCTTCTTCCTCTTCTTCCTCTTCTTCCTCTTCTTCCTCTTCTTCCTCTTCTTCCTCTTCTTCCTCTTCTTCCTCTTCTTCCTCTTCTTCCTCTTCTTCCTCTTCTTCCTCTTCTTCCTCTTCTTCCTCTTCTTCCTCTTCTTCCTCTTCTTCCTCTTCTTCCTCTTCTTCTTCTTCCTCTCCTTCCTTCTTCTCTTCTCTCTTCTTCCTTTCTTCTTCCTCTTCTTCCTCTTCTTCCTCTCCTTCCTCTCCTTCCTCTTCTTCCTCTTCTTCCTTTTCTTTCTATTCTTCCTATTCTTCCTCTTCTTCTGTTCTTCTCCTAGCGTTTGTGATTATAATTAAAGTAGAACGGTTCTATTCTAACAACATCTCATCTCAATATCCTCCTCTTTTCCCAACATATTCTCATTTTCCAATAAATAGTTTTTTGCCAATCTCTGTGGCGAACAATAACCACAAAAACTATTTTGTTGCGATGTTATAGTAATATAATAGTTATACTTTGAGAACAACTTATCTTTTCTCACAACATCTCTCTTCCAATATCCTCCTCTCTCTCTCTTTTTCATAATCTTTTTCTTCTTCAATATTTTTTCACCACCCACTGTGTATGTTTCTCTCACTAATGGCTCTCAAGCGCTCCACACTTATACATACGACGGAAATTCCACTTTCAAATTGGGCGTTTTCAACAACTCTGCTCTCTTTCCCTTGCTCTTATTCTTCTGATGTATTTCTCATTTTTTTCATCTTTTATGAAAAATCGTTTTGTGAGGGAAAAATTCTTAGTAATATGTCTCCTTGTAGTTGACATGCAAACCTTATCAATAGAAAAAATAACTATTGAAACTAACTATAAAAAATAACTCTCTGAAACTTGAACTTGACATCCTATTATTATTTATCATTTATCCAATTCAAGGAATACCTGTACTGAGTTTATATTCTCTTGAAATCATTGAGAAAAGAGTCAGCTTATTCCTAATATGGCGGCGATCCAAGATCATAAAAAATGTATCGTATCAACGAGTTCTCTGTCTGTATCAATTTTGGACTTATGTATCACTACTAAATGTTTGTACAGAATTATGACTTGTAGAGGGCTTATGACTATAGTAGCTTTCGCAATAGTAAAGCATAAGTATATTGCAATGCTATTTATCGCATAATTTTCTCATAGCATTATCGCAATGGAATTATTTACAAATATAGTGACTATAGTAGATAGATTCACAATTATTAGAAAATAATTGTCTGAACTTATAAAAGTGTTAGATTTTGAATAATAGCTGATACGATTCTTGACAGCTCTCAATAGAGAGAGATAGTTTTCATAATTTGAATAACAGATAAAAAATGAAATTCTCCACCTTTTTCCCCCTATTGTTTTTTTTTCAAAATTAGATGCCTGATGACATACTGCTATGAAACAAGGATATTGTTGTGGTAGGCTAATCGAATAAAGTTAAAAAACAATAATTATTAATTGATAATTAATTTGTCCAGTCTTCACCTGTCATCAACACCCTTATCCCACCATTACCCAAGCACAAAATTGTAGCATAATGATGTAATGTGGGAAATTGAGAAAAAATATCAACAATTTTCACAAATTGTGATACTACATTTGAGATAATACAGTCTGAACTCCTCGGAAATATTTGATAGATGAAATGAAATTAAATAGAACTTCAAATTCTTTTTTAAACTTTTAAGTAGCCTATTATTTAGAGTATTAAAAGGTATTATAGAGTATTATAAATTGAAAAATAACTGTGAACATATTCATGAACTTCTACCATGTTTCCTACTAAACACGGTTATGTCGGCGAGGTGGAACACCTTCTGGTCTCTCCACCACATAAAGTCATACGCTAATAATAATAATAGAGTATTATTATTTAAGTACGGAAATATGTTTGGAAACAAATCTCACCATAACAATATTGTGTCAGTTGATTATCTATGAACGGAGATAACAGCATTGACAGAATATCTATTCAACCTGGTTATCCAATATTCGAATATAATGATAGCTACGAAAACATCGCAGCTAATCTGTTTACACGACAAACAAACTGATTCAGGTATTTGATAAGTAAAAAACAGACTAGAGCAAAAAACCTATTATCTACCAAGAGGTTTCTGAAAGGACGATAGAAATTTTTTTCGCATGATCGTGGTTTGGTTTTATTCGTAGAGGGACGTTTTTTGCTCGTGACTAGGAGGTCGTTTAAAAAAATATCGTTTTGCAACCCCTTTCATCCCGCTACCTGTGTGTGGAGATGTGAGAAAAAGCTTTGACTAAGTCGAAATTGATTGAGGTAAACGGAGATTATCACGTTTTGGGATGTCGAAAAATTTTAGTTTATAACTAAAGTTTATGAGATTGGTAATGATATTTTTGATTGTTTTATTTATCTGAGGGTGGCGTGGCATCCTCACTTTATATCTCTGATTGTCTCGTTGTTTGAGATATTGATTACGAACCACTATCACTTTTTATCTGTTCAGGAGAAGAGAGATATATCTGTAATATGAAGGTTAAGTGAAAAGAAAATACGTTGTCAAACCACTGATTTCAACCCCTGAACTTCTTGTCTTTTCATTTAATATGGATAACTACCACAATATCATCTTCACAACTACTCAAAAAATGTAATACTAAGGTTTATTTAGAAACAACAAACAAAGATATAATTATTATTGTTTTGCTGTGTAAGATATTGATTACCAACCACTGTAATTTTTTAACTGTTGAGGAGAAGAAATTATATTCGAAATATTTTCAAATGAAACAGCAAATTCGCTAGGAAGTTAATTGTAACCTACCATTCAAAAATAGAAACTTATGCAGAAATTGTCCTATTTTATGGTAGAGATGATAGGGAGTATGAATTTATTATTCAAATGAAAGAAGAAGAGAAATTCAGCATATTTTCTGTCAGAGGTTTGGATTGAATCATAACTATTACTGAAAATAGAAGCAATAAGATAGAAATTTCATATTTTCTGTATACTGATCATCTCTTCTTTTGCTTATGTATTCTATTATGTATGCTATAGTCTGCCCAAGCAAAGAAGACCCTCTGGCAAGTTGAGAAAATGACTCCAGCTCTGCCAATATTGGATAACAAATTATTGATTTGGTCTCAAATTGTAAATCAGAACATTTCCTACAATTGAGACCAAATTCATAATTTTTGAACCAATATTGACCGATCTGGAGTCATTTTCTCATCTTGCCAGAGGGTCTTCTTTGCTTGGACAGACTATAATGTATTTTGTGTTTTCCTCAGTTTTGCTTCTTATGCAAGACTATTTTGTATTTATTCGATTAAGTTACTTTTTCTATACTGTACTATTAACTTTCACTATATAATTGAATACACAAAGTTTTGTATTATATTGTTGAGTGACGTTTCTGATAGTATTGTATGTATGCATATAAGGAATAAAAGGCATTCTTATTCTTATTGGGCACAATAATGAATAATCATTCTATGTTCGTAAAAATTATAATAGTTGCGGGAACAACTCAGTGAACGGAAGTAAAAACATTGAAACTGAAAAATAAATGAAAATCAAACACCCTTTCAAAAAACTTTAAAATTATTAAAACACAGACATGTTTCGGCCTAATGTGCCGAAAAATGTCTGTGTTTCAATAATTTTTAAGTTTTTAAAAGGGTGTTTGATTTTCATTTATTTTTCAATTATTTTAAACAGCCCTAAGTTTTGAAGTTCAGTTTTCACATTGAAACTGCCTTTCCTAAACAAACTAGTTGATAATAATCATTGAAAAAATTTTTATATTTGGACCAAAATCATGAAAGACAACAAACGCAGTTTTCGATAACAAAGGGTAACTTATGAGCTACCTCACGTTATTCTTTTCAGAACAAACAATTCCAACTCTGAAATTGAAAATTATGAGACAGGAGAATATTCTCGCTGGCAAAGACATCGATGAAACATTCGTGTTATTCTTTCTCAGTTGTTGTCATAGTCGGATGAGAATCAGGGAAGAACATTGGGTGGAAGAAATGGGAAATATAACGAGCAGAATGAGAGACAAAGAAGAACGATGGAGGAAGGTGGACGAAATATAATGGAATGGATGAGTTGGAAAAAGAGAGAGTGGTAGAATGGCAAGAAGGTTGAAGTAGAGTAAAGAAAGAGGAGGAGGAGCATGTGAAGAAGAAGAAGAAGAAGAAGAAGAAGAAGAAGAAGAAGAAGAAGAAGAAGAAGAAGGAGAAAGAAGAAGAAGGAGAAAGGAGAAGAAGAAGAAGAGAAAGGAAGAAGAAGAAGAAAGAAGAAGAAGAAGGAGGAAAAGAAGAGGAAAAGAAGAAGAAGAAGAAGAAGAAGAAGAAGAAGAAGAAGAAGAAGAAGAAGAAGAAGAAGAAGAAGAAGAAGAAGAAGAAGAAGGAGAGAAGAAGAAGAAGAAGAAGAAGAAAGAAGAAGAAGAAGAAGAAGAAGAAAAGAAGAGAAGAAAAGAAGAAGAAGAAAAGAAGAAGAAAAGAAGAAGAAGGAAGAGAAGAAAGAAGGAAGAAGAAGAAAGAAAAAGAAGAAAGAAGAAGAAGAAGAAGAAGAAGAAGAAAAAGAGAAGAAGAAGAAGAAGAAGAAGAAGAAGAAGAAGAAGAAGAAGAAGAAGAAGAAGAAGAAGAAGAAGAAGAAGAAAAGAAGAAGAAGAAGAAGAAGAAGAAGAGGAAAGAAGAAGAAAGAAGAAGAAGAAAAAGAAGAAGAGGAAGAAGAAGAAAGAAGAAAGAAGGAAGAAGAGGAAGAAGAAGAAGAAGAAAAGAAGGAGAAGAAGAGAAGAAAAGGAGAAAAGAAAGAAGAAGAAGAAGAGGAGAAGAAGAAGAAGAAGAAGAAGAAGAAGAAAGAAGAAAAGAAAAGAAGAAGAAGAAGAAAGAAGAAGAAAAGAGAAGAGAAGAAGAAGAAGAAGAAGAAGAAGAAGAAGAAGAAGAAGAAGAAGAAGAAGAAAAGAAGAAGAAGAAAGAAAAGAAGAAGAAGAAGAAGAAGAAGAAGAAGAAGAAGAAGAAGAAGAAGAAGAAGAAGAAGAAGAAGAAGAAGAAGAAGAAGAAGAAGAAGAAGAAGAAGAAGAAGAAGAAGAAGAAGAAGAAGAAGAAGAAGATAGAAAAGAAGGAGGAGAAGAAGATAAAAAATAAGGAGGAAAAGAAGAAGAACAAGATGAAGATAAAAAAGAAAGAGGAGAAGAAGATGGAGACGTGGATAAAAGTTAATAGAACGGAAGATGAAAGCTTTGAAACGTGAAAGAGGAGATATGGTCGAACAGCTCATGTAGAAGATAAAAAATGAGATAGGTGAAGATCAGAAGTCACTCTGCAATTTCTGCGTGAGGAAAGAAGCGCAGGGTGGTTTGATATTTTTTTTTTTTTGTAGAAAACGAGTTGGAGAATGTGCGACAGAAGCTGATGGAAAATGAAGAGGATAGAGAAATGAGAGTTAAAATGAATTCCATGTGAGTTGTCTTAAGTTAGACACGAAAATGTTAGTTTTATGTTCAGTATTGTAAAGAAATACAATAAACTGGAGATTCAGTGGAATGATACAAATAAAAACCTGGATTACTGTCTATCCAAATGTTAATTGATAGTAAAGCTTGTAAGTTGTGTTGCCTTGAATTGTAATGAATACTCGTATAATTCCATTATTTGAAACAGTAGCGCCTGTTTCTTCTCTCCTTTCACTGTATCCATTTGATGAAATAAATAAATAAATAATTTGGTTGGTATTGTATTGATATATTAAGTGTTTTGAATTGTCTGGAATATAGATTACAGAATCGGAAATTGGAGTTTGAAATTGAATTCTTCAATGAGTAAGTTGATTATATCCTTAGAAAGTACGCTTTGAGTTATTCAAATCTTTCAGCAAAATTTATCAAATTATTCGCTATTTTTCTCTCGAATCTCAAGAATTCAATATAGAGGTAATCATGAAATTTTTTGTAGTATTTATTCAGAAAATAATATAACATATTTAAAAGTGGTTTCAATGTTACCTTGTATTGTTTGTTACAGAAGTTCCACATGAGCAGAGCCATTACTCCGCAAGAGTACAGAAGCTGCCGGTCTCTCATATTTCCATTGGCAACCTTGGGAAAAAATAAGAAGATTTTTAGAAAAATATAACTGTACAGCGAATAACCGATTGAATTACTCTTATAGAGTTATCCTTGTAGAAATTCTGGTATTCGTGTAATATTATTTTTCTGTTCAAGTAATCTGTTAATAAAGTAGCACACAAACTCTCATAGAAAATATTATACGTGACCATGAATTGAATTATGTTACCGAACTGGAATCTCAAATAATTTGAAACAAAACTGATGTAACATTACTAAAAAGACTATTCAAATTACTCTTTAAAAATTCAAATTACTGAAATAATCCTATTTGAACTATCTAGTCTCTCATGTAATCAATTTGGAAGTGAATTAGCAGTCCCATGATAGATTAATGAGATCCCAGATTGAACTATGTGACCAAACTTGAATCTCGAATAATTTGAAACTTCACCAACATATTCTATAACCAGAAATTATAAGATAGTTCAATTATATAGATCAACTCACACCTTCCTAAGGATCCAAATCACTTCCAGAACTCTAATTCTAAGTCTGTATTTAAATTTTGAAAGTAAACTGAACAAACATTATTCTGTAATCATAAGATGGTAGAATCTAAACACACCTTTCTAAGGAGCCAACTAACTTCCAGCACTCCAAATCAAAGACTAACTCTGGACCAATTCAGGGAGATCAAATAGCACACACTCTCAGTATGTATAATAGATCCAGGTGAAATCATATATGCCGCTGTGACGTGCTCGACCTAAAGGGTTAAAAGGTACAGACCGTAGATATAGAAGACCCTAGTCTATAGATATAGAGTATGGTACAGACATGCCATAATGAATGATAGGTGATTATTTTCAAGGCAGCCGCAACCCTTTTTATGTTCGAGCACCCCTTCTCAATGGCTTGTTGTCCTCTTATTCTTTCCAAGCTCTCTTTTCTTCGCGAATTCTATTTCTTTCTCTTTTTTATTCCTGCTTCCAAATGAATTTTATTTCGCTCTCTTTCTTTTGATTTACCACAATTTACTTTCTTGATCACTTTGCATTATCCCATCTCTCTCTACAGGCCAAGTGTTAATGGAAAGGATATACTTATCCTTTCCCAAGAATAGACATTTTTATGTCCAAACTTCGCCTTTTCATTTAGATATTTTAATGCACAACAAATAAGATTGCAAGCAAGTGGCATATTGTTTGATAATTGTTCTATGATTTTTGCATTCACATGTAACCTATCTCATTAAATAGATTATAGAATAACCTGTAAAAAGTGTAGTGTAAAATATCGAAATTAGTGTATAACTTGTAAGAATTATGGAATAATTGGATTTCATGATAACTCTTATAATCTAGAAACTGATCATAAATATTTTGTTGTAATCTAAATGAATACAGAAATCTAAATCTATCTTTTGAAACTTATGTCTCCGAGTGTTCCACATTTCCTTATTGACACTTCTTCCAAGGTCATTCTAATTGTGAACTTTCTCATTAGCACGATGGAACTCAATGATACAGTCCACTCTTTTTTCTAAAGTAATATTGTTCAAATCAAATCAAATTTTATTGTTCACATCATCAGTAAATACATTATAAATAGTGTACACCGCAACAATAATCAAATCATTGAGTCGAAAACATTCTACAAAAATTTATATCTAATTACAATATTCATATTTATAAGCTATATATGATTATTTATCTATTATATGACTTGAATTAAGTAAATATAATCACCTTAAATGAATTATCAATTGATTTCGAGAGGTCACTTTTTAGATGATTGAAGAAGTATCTCATGTTTTATAGAATGATGTAAAAAAACTGTTCACAAAGTGCTTTGTGGAGCCCTTGTCTGTGAACAGGATCATACAAGGGGTATTGTATTCACTCAACTTGTTGTTGTATTTGTTAGATGGAATCACCCGATAACATTAGCATTATTGTCTTAACAAATAACAGTAATACATTTTAGGTATATTCAATACAGTATAAGCGACTGGTCTCAATTCCATCAAGAAAGTATACAGAGTGTTTCAGGAGGAATGTGCAATACTTCTCAGGCTGATTCCTTACACCAAGTAGACAAAAAAGTTCCGTGGGACCAACTCCCAAAAACGCTTTGTTACCGAGATAACAATGGCGGAAAATTGAGATTTTTCAAAATATATTAATTTTTCTAATTTTTTAGAGGCTTAAGTGAGGTTCTAAAATGATCAATTCCTATGTAAAATTAGCTGAGGAATTCAGTGAAACCAGTTCCAAGTTTGTCACTTCAACGGTTAGTGAGATAATTGGAAAAATATGCTAGAAAACGCCATTTTTCAACAATAAGGGTTATAACTGGATGAGGAATAATAAAGTTTTATTTTTTATCAATGGAAGCTGAAGAGAGTCGGATTCTGAAGAAAAAGTTGAATGCCGGCGATTGTGTAAATCTTACCCAAATCTCAGAAATAGCTATCGAAAATCGAAAAATTGACAAAACATAGCACAAGTGATAAATCTGTGTATAGTAGCAATTTTTCGATTTTCGATCGCTATTTCTGAGTTATGGGTAAGATTTACACAATCGCCGCCATCTATCTTTTTCTTTAGAATCGGACTCTCTTCAACTTCCATTTATAAAAAATACAAATTTATGATTCCTTATCCAGTTATAACCATTATTGTTGGAAAATTGCGTTTTTTATCATATTTTTTCATTCATTTCAATAACCGTTGAAGTTACAAACTTGAAACTGTTTCCATTGAATTTCTCAGCTAATTTTACATAGGAATTGATAATTTTAGAACCTGAGTGAAGCCTCTAAAAAATTGATATGTTTTGAAAAATCTCAATTTTCCGCCATTGTTATCTTGGTAATAAAGCATTTTTGGGGGTTGGTCACATGGAACCTCTTTGTCTACTTGGTGTAAGGAATCAGCCTGAGAAGTATTGCACATTCCTCCTGAAACACCCTGTATAAACGCTTTCTCAGAATCAGTCCATGCGTTTTATGACTATATGAATTATGAGTATGAATATGACTTAACATGTGGTTTACTTGATTTCAGGGGCATTTTTGTGTTGTGAAAAATGCACTTGGTTTGAGTTATTATTTTTTTGTTATTGTTTATTGATACAATTGCGACTTGATAGCAAGTGTTTCAAGCAAAGGTGATGATCAGTGAGTGATAATGATGTTCACAGTTGTTGTCAATATGACAAACTTCTCATGAGACTCACCTATTAAAACCAGGTAATAAAGATTTATTAAGAATCGAGTAGCAGTGGAATCTGTACAAACTTTAATGAAGTAAACATCATATTATGATTCAAAATTTTCTAATCAAATGATTATCCTCGATCGGAATTATCAGGAAAGTTGAACAAAGTTCTACCTACATTCCCCAAATTCCTACAAGTTACCTACAAACTCCACTTACTTGCCACTGAGCCAACAGCTACAAACCGATCAAAAACTTCAACAAAATAAAATACTTCAAACTTGTTATAAGCCACCCCCAATGTCTCAATGTTTACGGTGATAAATAATCCCCCACCCTTCAAAATTCACAAACTCCACTCGACAGAAATTATGACAGCCCATAAATTTTCGCCCTAGCTGTCTTTCTGTAGACTGTGATGAATTATATTCATATTCGGACGAGCTTTGTTGTACTGGCGATACGGGTGGCGGATATTTTCCCAACTGTCTTTCCGCGACAGTTTTTTTTTCTATTCAATATTTTGTGTGAATTTATATACCGGAGACAACACACACACACACATGTATACACTACTTCCGGTTGATATTGGCGCGATTTTTGCATGAATACAAAAGATAGTCTGTTTCTTTCTTAGTTTTTTTCATTCACCCCTGAGGTACATCGTCACCCTACTACACATATATCCAATTCCATACATTAAAATACATCAAATGCCGTTAACGTAGCCGGATACAACCCTTTAATTTTAGGCACTATTCAAATCGGTTTTGTACTTCTTTTTTCCTTTTGCCATTATAGCAACTATTCTATGCATATCAGGGTAGTAACCCTTTTTTCGGGATGCTCACCCCATGTGAACTGACACTATTTTTTCTCACCCCTAGCTTCTGTGGGACAGGTCTCTCTGTGGGACCCCTCAGGAAGGCTTCCTACCTACTGCTACCGTTTAGAAAAAATACTAGGTTTCCTATTTTGCATTTCCTTTTGATAATGTATACACACTGCTACATCCCAGATGCCGGAAAGTACTTCCACCCTTTTTTATCAACCTTTTCAACCCTTTGGCACCCTTTTCAAACACATATATTTTGAATTTTTATACGGATGTTTGGTATGTATAAAAAATCAACTTTTGAATATACGTTCTGTTATTACCGTACCTTAACTACCCCTCGCGAATTTTTTTTGTTGGGACCTGACTCACACACCACATATACATCACGCAGAGATCTTGACATATCTAACAATACACAGAGAATACATCCAACAACGCTTGAATGACTACAGGGTGCTCTAACTAGCTTCTTCACTGCTATGTCCTTCCAATTAACATAGACACCCTAAAAAACACCCTTATATCAGTCAGATTTTGCACCCCTTGTGTGCATCTTCACTCGCGCAAAAAGCACAATACTTTTGCGTGTTGGGAAAAAACGGACGCGTTATAGAATAGTATCTAATCATGGTTTGTCGCTGGGCTTGATCCGTCTAATCCATCTATCTGATGAAACGCTATTCGTGAGCAGCCTACCGAGTTATTGGAAAGTGAATGGAATTTTAGGATTAAAGGTGTTCGCAAATTCAATTTTCATCAAACTTTTGAATATTGAGCTTATTCTCATAATACTCTTGGTAAATATTTTTCAATTTAGAATGAGAGAGTGGACCTGTCCAAGGACTGACCCGATTATAGATATATAGCTAATTTTGATAGTAGGTTGCCTATTTTCCGCTTGTAACTTTTTCGAACTCAAATAGGTTTCTCGTCTAATACATCATGTCCCAATTTTGAAAAAATGTACGATAACTGGCAATAATCTTTTCAAATTCGGAAGATGTAAGATTTTTCCCTTTTCTCCAACTTCACTTTTTCCATTGCCGGAAAGACTCATGAAAAATTATAAGCTCAGTCAGTTATAGCCGTGACGTAGTTCAGTTAAGAGTGAGGTGGTTTCAACTGCTCCTTGTGCGCTCCAACAGCTGGTATTGTCAATTAGATTTGTCATTAAACTATGCCTAGATGTTGTTATTGGAATTAAATGCGACGACAGATGCTTCACACCATCCGTTAGCAGGCTACATAAGCTAGCAAACCACCTTGGGAATAGCTATAGAAACTGATAGAGTAACCAAGTTAGCAAGGGACGGATATTAAAGTCAGGAAAGACATTTCGTTTAAGAGGAAAAAGAAAAAGTTATTTTGATTGTTGAATTCTCTTTTACTCTCAAATTTACATCAATTCTTTTCAAATCTTGCGTTTTTCAGGTGAAGATGTGAAACCATATAAAAATCGATCAAGAAAGACCAAATATATTCAAGAAGAAAGAGAAAGATAAAGAACTGAGAGCGGATCAAGGGATGGAAGGAACAAGAGAAGAAGAAGAAAAATACAAGTGGGAAAAGAGAAGGAAGTGAGAAGTCATATTCAAGAAGAAAGAAAAATATGCGAAGAGAGATAACAAAGAAAAAAGAAAAATCCATGTGAAAAAAGAGAAGAAAGGTGTTCAAGAAGGAAGAGAAAGTTGCGAAAATTGAGGCGACTAAAGAATGAAAGATAATGAGAATAAAAGATAAATCCAAGTAAGAAATGAGGAAGTGGGAAGAAAACGAAAAGGGTGAAACCCAGACAAAAAGTCAGAGTTATTAAAGGAGAAAGAGAGAAAGATTCGAAGCGATTAAAGGGAGCAAGTGAATAAGAAAACAAGAGAAATTAAAGTTAGGAAAGAGAATGAGAGAGTAGGAAGAAAAAGAGAGAAGAAGAAGGAAGAGAGAAAAAGCGGACAGCAGACATTCGCAGCGCTCCAAATGTCACCTCTGCTTTTACAGTCGGGGACAAATTGGCCTAAAAATGCTACATTTGAAATTGCAAGAGTCTTCACAGAAGCTCGCTGCCGCTCACAATGAAATATAGGACACGTTAAACAACGAGACTTACGATGTGAATATGACATTATTATTCATTCTGTTTCTTCTTTTTTCTGTCCCACAGTGCTGCAAATTGTCTCCCATGACACAGAACATCTTGAGAATCAACAAACGATTATTATTCTTCAACGTGAAATTGAAAAACTTGAACATTCACGTTTACCAGAGATTGATAATGGTGTAGCAACCGAAATCGGTATCTCGATTTTTTTATTAATTACTGGTTTGAAAACATCTTGTCTTTTCGGCAGACGGCTTCGGCTGAGCCTGAAGAACTTTCTTTTTACTTGATTTGCAGAAAGGAAAATATTGTAAGACTAATCATTTCTTTAATATAAAAAATATATTCATATTATTTCCATTTTCTGTCGTGTTTAAAAGTGCAAATAAAGTTCTATTCTATTCTATTCTTGTCTTTTCATTCAATATGGATAACTCACTGGCGGCTCGTGCCCACGAAACAGGTGAAGTGCTGTACAGTAAAATACGGGCACTTCACCTGTTTCGTGGGTACGAGCCGCCAGTGGGATAACTACCACAATATCATCTTCACAGCCACTAAAAAGTCAATATTAGCCTTAAGAATACTGTGCTGTATTTTATTGTATTCAAGTTTGTATTGTACCACCTCCTCAACTATTTAAAAAGCTGTGACAAAGTAGTGACTTCTTTACTGTGAATAATCATGACTATTGAGTCAACAATGCTTGCCTCCTATTGGCCAGCTCGCGTTGAAAGTGGGAGTGGAAGCTCTCGGCCAATCACAGAGCTTCATAGTTTTCTGTAAGCTCCACCATTTTGTTCTCAAATTGACTGTTATGAGTCAACAATGCTTGCCTCCCATTGGCCAGCTCGCGTTGAAAGTGGGAGTGGAAGCTCTCGGCCAATCACAGAGTTTCATAGTTTTCTGTAAGCTCCACCATTCTGTTCTCAGAGGCGGCCATTTCCTAGGTTTTGAAAAGCGTATAAAATTCTTTCGAAAGACTATGAACGGAAGAAGTTGTTCAATGGAGCCTTTCAAACATACTCTTTAAACGAATTATTCAATGTGAATCATTAAAAAACAAAGAGTCTTCAAACTTAGGGCTATTTGAAATAGTTTTTTAAAAAGCGTATTTGATTTTTATTTTATTCAAAAACAAAGAGTTTATAGTACTTTGAAATTTAATTAGTTTTGAACGTCATTAATGCATTCAAGAACGCGGCAATTGCTCCAAATTGTAGAAGATCCCTATAATATTCTCCTGTGATCTTGGGAAATCCATTTTTCATCTGAACATTTCTCACTTTTTGGGGCTTGATCCAAGACGTATGTGACTGGTCCGCATGCCCTTTAATGATAAAAATGTGGCTTTTGAACAAAAAAGTCTGGTGACCACTAATAATTCTATTAGGCCTATATTTCATAAAAAACTGTATTTCTTACAATAATAGAGCTATTCTATCCCATGTACTCCTGATGTAGGTGAGGTTCAATAGATAATCAATCAACCAATGCTTTATCTACATAGATAAACGTCAACTTCTTCGACACTGACAAAATAAAATAAATGAATGAAAATATAAACACATGAAACTCACAGAAGCATGTTCTCATATCTGCCATACATTATATTATGTCTGACATCCATTATTTTTTCGACGGGCTACTAGTATTCATCTTCCGTTTACCCCCTCGACAACAATGAAAATGATGACAAATCTGCGTTTAATATTTTTCGTTTCAGTTGTTTTCATGTGAAATTTATGATAGTCGGAAATGGAGTATCAGTGCTGATTCTTCCGTACGATGATTTATGTGCTGATAGTTTATGTTTTCATTTCCAGGATCATATTTTTCTGTCGCCAGTCATTTGCTGTGTGCTTGCTCTAACCCTATTGGATGTTGAACATTCAAGAGAATGGATAAATTTTGTTTTTCGAAACATTTGTTCTCATGAAGGCTGAAACTTCAACGTCATGATTTCTCATTTGTTATTAATGTTGATATGGTTATTTTCAATTTATTTATTCATTCGACATAAATCAATACACTTGTTGGTAAGAATTGAATTCAATTGATGAGCCTCAAAAATCGCTTCCCGGTGGTTCGGAACTCACCTAAAGCAGTAGGTCCATTCATTTCTCATCATCATTCTCCCATTACCCACGCACAGGCCCAACAGCCCACGTGGGCATCACCCTAAAAAAAACACAGTCCAATGTTTCAAACGTCTTTCATCAAATTTTCATAAATGTAAATTTCTTTTTACTGTAATATCATGTTAATAGCCAATAAGTACGGTTTATTAGCACGCTACACAGGGTGAGAAGTTTTTAAATCTGTGAGAAATATTCCTAAAGTTGTGGCTATTCCGATTATGAAGGCGATTTCTAGTGACTTGTAGCAGGTTGATATTGATCCAAAAACAAAATAGTTCAAATTCAGTTACTATATTCAAAGATGTCCTATGAAGTTTGGTTCAGTTATTTGGGAAGATGGTTGAATCCAGTATTGATCCAACATAAAAAAACAACATATGAAAACACAAATCCAACATATTTCTGAAATATTCCAGAAGATTGATGTTACAAAAAAAAACTTATATTAAGGTTTAAAGGAGACTGAAGATTGAAGAAAAACTAGAGACTAGAGAAGTGTAGAGTTTTACGTGAGTGAATAAATTTTAGTCCCATGCAGGTATCTGCTATGCTTTTCAAGTATGTAGAAGGAACACTTCAAGTATTTTCATATTCGATAGGCTTTCACACCAGAAAAGCCTTTACACCCTAGCAAGGAACGAACGCTATCTAAGTTTTGTCCCTGAGATAATCTGGTTTGCTACAGAACAGGGACAGACCAAGAGGGGACCGGAGTTCAGCCCTGAAGGGACTAGGAGAGGGAAATTGGAGAGGGAGTAAGAGAGAAGGAGGGAGAGGGTGGGGAGAAGAAAGGAAAAGGGAAATGAGGGACAGGAAAGGAGAGGAGTGGGGGAAAGTAGCGGTTAGTGAGTAGAATAGGGAGTAGCCATGGTGACGGACAAGGAACAAGGAGGAGAGGGAAGAGAGAAGGAGGTGACAGACGAAGAATAAGAGGAAGGAGAAGAACAAGGGTGAGGATAACGTTCAAGAAGAGAAGAACACTAGAAGGAGAAGGATGAGGATAACGTTTAAGAAGAAAAGGAGGAGGATGATAACAAGAATACCGGAGAATGAAGAGAATGGAGGAAAGAAGGAGTAAGAGGATAAGAGGAGAAGAACAAGGAAAAAGAAGAAGAAGAGGAAGAAGAAGAAGAAGAAGAAGAAGAAGAAGAAGAAGAAAGAAGGAGAAGAAGAAGAAGAAGGAAGAAGAAGAAGAAGAAAAAGAAGAAGAAGAAGAAGAAGAAAGAAGAAAGAAAAAGAAGAAAGAAGAAGGAAGACAATATGATTAACCGAAATGGAAGGAAAATATGGAAGAGATATCACCAAAAGAGAGTTATATGAGAGAAATAGCATGTTGAAATATTTGTACGGAGGAGAAAATAGAATTAAATGTAGAATGGAAGAAAAAAATTAGTTGAAATTAAGATATCAAGTTGAAAGGATGATTCATGTAGAAGCGAAAGAAGGATGTTGATAAGAGGACAAAGATAACGTGATGGAAAAGGACAGACTGTGGAAGAAAGAGATGGTGTTAAGAAAAAGAGAGATGAAAAAGAAAGAAGGGAAAAAGGAGGGAAATTAAGGTGAAAGATAAAAGGAAGAATTGTGAGAAAAAGAGGGTGTTAAAGAATAGAATTGTGAGAAGTGGACACAAAGGAGTTCAAAAACCAGGCTAAGACAAAGATATGAGAGAAAAAAATAAAATATATATTTATATGAGTAAAATACGCAGCGCCAAGAATAGTAAGATGTTTGGGAAAGAAACACATGGATGAGAAGACGCACAGTAAGAGAAAGAGATCATTCGAACCAAAGACCAAAAGAGAGAGTCAGATAAACAAACAGAAAGACCTCAATGATTATGATTATGATGATGCTGATGTCTGTATAGCGGAAGATTCCTGCAGGATACACGGGAAAGTGGAACGGACCTTTCTTGCATCCCACCTATCCTTCCTTCTCCCCTCCTTCGCTTTCTCCTCTTCCTTCTCTGGTCCTTCCACCGAGGCCATGTGTTCCAATGTTCATTACTACACGCTTGCTGGCAGAATGGCCACCAGCCCACCTAAGGATCAATAACTGCTCTCTGTCTTGTCTTATTCTTACCTTCATCCATGATCCTCGGCCTCCTCCTCCTCTTCCTTCTCCTTTCGTCTCCTTCTCGTCTCACTCTTCCATCCTCTCCACCTCTGTTTTCATCCTCTTACTATTTTTCATGATACTTTTGTCTTATTCATGTAGTTAGGAATGTAATAATAGCAAATATACTTGATACTAGCCGGCAGGCTCGCTTCGCTCGCCTTCTCCGCCTAGCCAGGACCCCCGGCCTTCACCGCTGGACCCCGACAGTATCAGGAGTGTCAGTGAGTCAAACAGGCTCGCTTCACTCGCCAGCAAATTCCGTTCAGAAGGCATTCGAAACTTATTGAACACAGCATTTCTAGACCTAATCTGGACCTGTTCACCAAATTTCGACATTTTCTACCAATTTATTCTCGAAAAATCCAAAAAAACTCTGAAAATTCCGAAAAATAGTAAAACGCTGATATTGAGCGTAACCTTGGGAACTATATCGGACATAGTTTAGAATTTGATTTGATATCTTCCAAATTAGTTCATCTATAATCTCGCTTAACCATTGAATTTACAGTAAGGATTGGTCGTATCAAGGCGGATGATATGCAACCCGCAAAACATATACAATTTTGAAAAACCTGATTACTGGCGTAATCTTGAACGGAATTCAAAAATATCTTAACACAACATTCCTAGACCTTATCTGAACCTACCTACCAAATATCAAAATTTCCTACCAATTGGTTCTCGAAAAAAATGAGAAAACACAGAAAAACTTAAATATTTGGCGTATCCTTGAAAAGTTTTTGAAATCCGTTCTTAGCGCGCGTCTAAACGTCCAACTGAACATGCCTGCCAAATTTGAACGCATTCGGTTCAGTGGTTTCTTAGTTCTGGTGATGAATCAGTCAGTCAGTCAGTGCCATTTCGCTTTCATAGATATAGATATAGTTGAGGCCTAATCAATTTCCAATTACTATCGTTTTCCTTCCTCCTGCTGTTGTTTGACTTCCTTTTTCTTTGTTCTTCATACCCTCCTCCTTACTATTATTTTCCCCATTCTTTGTATCTTTCTCTCAATTTTTCTTTTTTCTCTTCATCTCCTTTTTTTCTGTTCTATTATCCTTTTAATCCATTCTCTTCTTCTATTTCTCTGCGCTCACCTCCTCTATTTCACTATTCCTCCTCTATTTCTATTTTATTATTTTCCAATTATTATCAACGTTATGAATATTTATCGTATCAATGATTTTGAACCCTGAAACAACATAACAACTTCAATCATTATAAAAAAGTGTCAAGTGAACTCAATGTGTTATTTCTACGTTTTTTGAGTGAACTAATATTATTTGATGTGGAACATTTTTATTAATGGGAACATACTGCATGAACAATTTATCATTATTTTAAATAATTTGACATTACAATATTCTTCATCATTTTTTATGTATTAGAAGTAGACTACTGATTTGTTTTGTGTAATTATGTTGGCCTGGTTAGGTGGAAGAGGGAACCATTTGGTTTCAACTTTGCCAGGAGAAAAATGAAACATTCAATCAATCAATCACTTTTTCTCTTTCACATCCAATTCTGAATTATTCTTCTTCAACCTTCTTCTAATCCAAATCCACGTCCTCTTCATACATCCATTTTTCCAGCTCCTCTTCCACTAATTATTGATATTCCACTCCACCTGTCATTTCCTTTTATGATCATTCTCCTCTTCTCCCATTCGTACCACATTCCTCTACTCGTCAACTTTCTCCTTTTTTTTATTATTTCGCCTCTTTCCTTTTCATTCTCCACTTCAGATAATTCTAGTGCTGACGCCGAAACGTTAGACGGTTTCAGTTTTTTCTTGTTGTGATGTGACCTACTAATAGTTGATGAGAGAGTCTATTATCTCATTTGATTTTGAAAACATCATACATGCATAGCTAAATGTCATCTCTAATCAACAACATCAGCTTCCAAACTGCATAAGGAGCAGACGAAGCTACCTAACTTTTTTGTGTCAGCTATATTGTGGTGGAAATACTGAAATTGAAGATTGATGTTGTAGAAATCCTCGATTTTTTAATAAATCAGTGGTTTGACAAAATATTGTCTTTTCATTTAATATGGATAACTACCACAATATCACCTTCACAACCACTCAAAAACAGTCAGTTAGCCCTAAAAATGCTGGGCTGTATTTTATTTTATTGTGTGAACTTCTGATTTATTCTGTGTCAATTGAACTTGTTTTATGAAAATAATAGTCAATTCTGTTTTCTGTAAATCCATGGGAAGTTTTCCTTTTTCGATAGGAATTATTGGAATAATATTATTAAATTAACCTGTATATTTTGCTGTTGATGGAGGTTGATGAGACACTGGAAATAGAAACCGCTATCACAAAAAAGGCAGTGAATTCCCAAAGAATTATGGCTATCGTGAATTTTTGTTTTGCTGAGAAGGCTTCACAATATCTAATTATCTTGATTGGGGAAAACCAGTACTCCAGTAATAGATTAGCTGGATTGAAGTGTATTATCATTCTCACAGTAGGGTGAACATAATTGGCTTCAAATCATCTAATCGCCCAATCAAAATTGATAAGCTTGATCCATACTAATGAGAATAGGCTTATTAGAGAAGCCTACTCTTTGGTCTTATTAGGATCCTTGATCTAAAAAAAGTTCAACAGAATTATAGCTTATTAGGCATTGTTCATGATTAGCCTAAACTGATTTCAGAAAAATACGCTATACAATAATTATCCTTTAGGGATTAAAGCAATCCAATTCACTCAATCTTGGTCGGAGTTAAACTCTTTCTGACTTATCTTACGAATTTGAACTCACTTGAAAAATTCCATTTACTGTACCACAAAGTAGTATTAATTTTTTCTTCTTCTTGAGCCTACTTCTACGCTACTACACGAGCGATCTATTTAAGATAATTCATGATTATGGAATTTAATTAACATTTACAATTATTACACATGGGAATAATAGCATATATAATTGAAACTTAATATTGAAGTCTTATTCATACTATAGATTTATGAATTTTAGGTTGTTTCAGAGGGAATTAATATGTCACTGCTCTTTGAGACTTCTACCTCAATGATATGGTTTAAGATGAATGTTGAATGCAAATTAATGAGACCTCTTATTTCACAATACAATATTGATTTGTATCTCAAATCTATGCTCATAAAATGTTATTTTCTGCTCAAATCCATCCTTGAATTCCATCCAATAAATTATTGAATGAAGTTGAAGTTGAATGAAGTTTAGACAAGACTGAGCTCGCTCAACTATTTACATTCAACTCTGGCAAACTCCTTCACGATTTTGTTTGCTGAAGGACTTCAGGTTCTAAGTATTTACTTTAGAAAGTAGTGTTTGCTTTCAAGTGTACATTTGTAACATCAGGTTGCCTAAAAGATAAATGTGGATTACTCAGTCCAGAAAGTAAGCGTTTGATTCACAAATTAGAATCTTATCATGGATTAAATTAATCGATTTATATTAATATATCAATTGTTATATTATATCGATTTGTAATCTATTGAATTAATAAATTGCATCGTGCTTTGGAATTGTTATCATCTATGGTAATATTAGTTGATCATACTATGATGATGCTGGATAATATTGGTGGCTTGTTGCGTTCATGCGTTACAGGGCAATAATATTTTTGATATTGTTATTTTTTGTCCCAAAGGAGAGAAAGTCCCTTGAAAAGAGATAGTCTTGAAATCGGATAATTTGTTTATTTTCTATAACTGAGGCGAATTGTTGTTTATTTTGGTGTTGATGATTGGGGTGGTTTTATATATTTAAGAATTCATTTCTAAGATAATATATGTACTTGTTTTCGAATCATGTACAGGTATAGTCATCCCAAGCAAAGAAGAACCCCTGGCAAGATGGGAAAATGACTCTAGCTTGATCAATATTTGTTCAAGAATTATAAATTTGGTCTTAAAAGTAGACCAAATTGTTTCATACAATTTGAGATCAAATTGATAATTTTTGAACCAATATTGACCGAGCTAAAGTCATTCTCCCATCTTTTCAGAGGTCCTTCTTTGATTGGGCAGACTATAGGCCTACTTTATTTGTTGAATTCATGTTCAGGGTAGCTAGTTGGATGAAGTGATCACGCGTCAGACTGTTATCAAGTGAAGTGCCGTATCTTTTACTGTACAGCACTTCACCTGTTTCGTGGGCACGAGCCGCCAGTGTAACCAAGAGGACTCACTGATATAGTCTGTCCAAGCAAAGAAGACCCTCTGGCAAGATGAGAAAATGACTTCAGCTCGGTCAATATTTGTTGAAAAATTATTGATTTGGTCTCAATTGTAGGAAACATTCTGATCTACAATTTGAGATCAAATTAATATTTTTTGAACCAATATTGACCGAGCTTGAGTCATTCTCTCATTTTGCCAGTGGCTCTTCTTTGCTTGGTCAGACTATACAATACATATAATTCCACATACTAATTTACATCATTGCATACTAATTTACATACGTCTTGAAAATTAAAACTTTTATTTAGAATTTGAATGTTATATCCATTAAATTCCTTCAGAAGCAGCATATTCTATCCCGAATATTTTACAAAAATCAATTCCATTGCAGACCAATCTCCCAGCAAAGACGTGTCCTAGCCATGCATCGAGTCGATACTCCCTGCTTTTTTCCACCCTTCGACCTCACAACTTTGCATATTTTATTAATATTTTCACTCCCTTGGTCCCTCAGTGTCAGGCTAGGGAGGGATGCGAGAGCTGTCCCTTCAAGGAAAGTCTTGTCTTGCAAAGGTTCAGGCTTCCTTCTTCTTCTCCTGCTTTTACTCCTCCTCTTCTTCTTTTTCTTCTTCACCTTTCTCATATTCTTCACGTTCTTCTCTTCTTGTTTTTGTTCTTGATCTTCATCCACTTGTTTCTCTTCTTGCTCTTCTTTTTCTTGTTCATCTTTTTCTTGTACTCTTCCACAACATTTTCTCTTGATCGTCTAATTCTTATCTTTTCATATTTTTTTCTTTCCTACCTTTTCTTCCACTGTTTCTTCTACTTCTTCTTCTTCTTCATTTTCCCTTCCTCTCCTTCTTCTTCCTCTAAAGCTTCAACAAACAGAGCCAACTAAGTTGACACGAGAAGCTAAGTCTCCAGTGAATACATCCTTTTCTTCTCCTTCAGCTCTCTTCCTGTCTAATCGCATCTCATGCATCGATCTCTCTTCATCTGTCCGTTGCTTGTATCGCCTTCTCTCTCTTGTGTGTCAAGTTCCAATGGAGACCAGTGGATCCAATTTTGTATTCAGCTTAACACAATCCTGTGTGTTTGTTGTCTCCTCTATCCTTATTCTACCGTTTGTCTTCTCCGTCACCACCTCCTCCTTCTTCTTCCTCACCATGTTATTCTGTCCTTCTGCGTCTCTTTCTTCTTCTTCTTCTTCTTCTTCTTCTTCTTCTTCTTCTTCTTCTTCTTCTTCTTCTTCTTCTTCTTCTTCTTGTTCTTCTTCTTTGTCTTTTTTTTTGTTTTTCTGCTCCTTATCCTTTTTCTAATGCGTCTTCTTTCTCCTCTTCACCGACTCCTTCTCATTATTCTCCTTTTTAAACTTTTCTTCCTTTCCTTCTCCACTTCTCCTCCCTCTTTCTCTTCATATTCTTTTACTTCCTCTTCTTATACTTCTTCTTCCTCTTTTCTTCTATTCCCTCCATCATCTTTCTTCTCTCATCCCTCTTCCTTCATCGTCTCCGTGACAAGAAACTGCCATTAGCAGAGCTCAGACACTGTTGACGTCACTCCATCTTCATCTATCATTCTCTGTGGCTACCATGCCATCATGTACAAATACATCAGGTCCAAGGGAATCGAAGCTTAATATTTAGTTATAACTCTAAATTGTTATTAGAAAAATCTGATTTTCAGCGTATCCTCTCATTTATCTGAATAACCGTTCTACAAAGTTCTAACTGACTTCATTGGAATGATCGATTCTGTACCATACAAATGCTTCTCAAAAACCAGAAATTAAAAACAATTTTGAAAAATTCAATTTTTTGTCAACAAACCATTTTCAATGGTGTGTCCAATAGAAATTATCCCTCTACTTGGTGTAAGGAATCAGCCTGAAAAGTATTGCACATTCCTTTCAAAACACTCTTTATAAAATATCTCCATCCGGGAAACATTAGAGCCCCCACTATTTTTGCTCCAGGAATATAGTATGGGATAGCAATTTACAATTGCGCAACGGAAGAATCCTATTACATTACAAGCGACGTGTGAACACTGCTAGAACTTGATCCACACAGGCTGAGGCTGCACTGTCGGTTAGATTAGATTAGATTAGATTTCTTTATTCATTTAGATTACAACAAAATATTTATGCTCAGTTTCTAGATTACAAGAGTTACCATTAAATCCAATTATTCTATAATTCTTACAAGTTACACACTAATTTCGATATTTTACACTATACTTTTTACAGGTTCTATCTATTCAATGAGATAGGTTACATGTGAATGCAAAAATCCTAGAACAATATTATTAAACAATATGCTACTTGCTTGCAACCTTACTTGTTGTGCATGAATGTTGTGCAAGACAATCTTACTTGTCGGTGGGTGAATCGTGGAGGGAGGAGGGTAGTTGGTAAATCTATAGAACATACACACCATCCATAGTAATACATCGTATGAATGCTATGACTGTTTTTGAGGCTATATTGTCCATATTCAAGGATATAAGGGCGGCGGCTGAACTCTATCCAGACCATCTAGCCTATCCACCTACCGGTAGTGCGGCCTCAGCCCATCTGATAACTACAAGCATGTAGGCTATATCATACTACTGAAGTACATTGTGATAATTACTAGCACTATAATATTGATTTTTCATAGATGAAGTAGATGCATTGTAACAATAATTCATTGCTAAAGTTCTTCTTTTTTTTTGAGAATCGATCTCATGAAGTATAAAAGAAATTTAACTTGTGTGAAAATACATAACCTTTTGTATTGTATTACACATTGATTCCCAAAAAATAAATAGTAAAGCTTTAGCCTAGTTTTCCCTTTCACTTTTGTTATCATTGTATTTATCTTTTCTCACTGGCGGCTTGTGCCCACGAAACAAATGAAGTGCTGTACAGTAAAATATACGGGCACTTCACCTGTTTCGTGGGAACGAGCCGCCAGTGTCTTCTCTATCCATCTAATACAGATACAAGAGGAGAATACAACATTAATTTATTTGGAAAAAAGCAGTTCAATAAAAAAATGTATGAGAAAATAAGTGAATAAATTTATCTATTTTGTAATCCACCACAAAATAAAACTACACAATTATTTTTCCCAACTGATCCGTTTTTCTTTTCTTTCGTTTTCTTTTCTTCCCCTGATGCAAACTACCATCGGATCTAGCAACTGCCAACCCACCATCTAATATCAGCTGGATACAAATTCACATTTGCAGAATTGTTCAACAAAGGAGGAAACCGTACAGTCAGCGTGAAGCTGAAGTCTGTCCAAGCACAGAAGACATTCTGGCAAGATGAGAAAATGACTCCAGCTCGGTCAATCTTACTTCAAAAAACGCGAATTTTGTCTTAAATTGTAGGAAACGTTCTCATCTACAATTTGATACCAAATTTATGATTTTTTAATCAGAATACTGATCTGGAATCATTTTCCCATCTTGCCAGAATATCTTCTTTGCTTGGACAGACTACACAAGGGGCAGAAACTTATCGGGCTGGAAACTTTGACTGGCGTCTGAATTAACATGTGTGTGGATGTGGGGGGGTGGCAAGGAGAACCTCCTTTCAAAGTGGGGGGGAAGGTTGAAAGAAAGGATATGTCAGAGACGAAGGAATTGCTCGTTGCAGATGCTACTTCTCGGCAAGTAATTGTCTTTAGTCACTTTGAATGACTAGGGAACAAGGAGTTGGTCTGATGTGGGGGGGGGGCTAAAGGGGGAACAGTACCCCTTTTCCCGGGAACTGTCAGTTGGAGTTCTCAAAGTGGAACGCCTCCCTTCAAAGAACCACCCGGAGAAGTCCCAGCTTTGTACAGCATGTGTAGAAACTAAACTTATGTGTCTTTGTATAGTCTGTCCAAGCTAAGAAGACCCTCTGGCAAGATGGGGAAATGACTCCAGCTTGATCAATATTTTTTCAATAATCATGAATGTAGTCTTAATAGTAGATCAAATTTTTCCCTACAATTTGAGATCAAATCAATAATTTTTGAACCAGTATCGTTCGAGCTAGAGTCATTTTCCCATCTTTCTAGAGGGTCTTCTTTGCTTGGACAGACTATATATGTGTGTTATAGTCTGTCCAAGCAGAGAAGACATCCTGGCAAGATGGGGAAATGACTTTAACACGGTCAATATTTGTTCCCAAATCATAATCTTGGTCTCAAATTGTGGAGCAGAATATTTCCTACAATTTGAGAACAAATTTGAAAGTTTTAAACCAATATTGACTGGAATGTTGTCCGTTTCACATCTTGTCAGAATGTCTTCTTTGCTCGACAAACTATACCACGAAGGGTTTCCTACAGTTTGTGTGAGTGAATATGTGGGAGTATAAGTGGAAACCAAGCTCTATAGCCTGCCCAAGAAGAGAAGACCCTCTGGAAAGATGAGGAAATGACTCCAGCTCGGTCAATATTGGTTCAAGAATTTTTGATTTGGTTTCAAACGTGAGAAACATACTGGTCGACAATTTGAGATCAAAACAATATTCTCTGACCCAATATTGACCAAGCTGGAATTATTTTCCCATCTTGCCAGAGGGTCTTCTCTGCTTGGACCGACTATATGTATATGTGAGTAGCCAAGAGTTTCCTACAGTGAATGTGTGATTGTGTGTGAGTGAGTTTTTGCTGATACAGCATTTGATATAGTAGGCGCCAACTGAATTGGCGGTTGTCGAATATCTTTGATTAGCTCTCAGCTCTGTCAAAACAGTCGGAGAGCGGTCTTCGAGAGAAAATCAAGTAGAGTACAACTTTAGCTTGATTGTTCTCCTCTTTTAGACCGCTTTCAGACATTCCTGACAGAGCTGGGTTTTAATAATAGAGATTTGTCAACTGCCAGACATGTTGGAGTCTGCTACAAAAGTGCTTACCTCAGGTTGTAACGTTACTTCTTGTGATGCCTCACTGCTGATTTGGTTTTCTGTCCTTGTAAGCTCTGCTTATCTTTAGTGGGCGGACAAAAGGCATTCTGAAACAAAAGGGTATTGGTTGGAGGATTCCAAAGATTCTTATAGTATTCAGATTCCACAACTATCGGGGGCTCGATCAGAGATTTCTTGTGGTAACTGGAGGTTTGATCATATTCTGTTCAAGCGAAAAAGACATTCTGGCAAGATGGGCGGATGACTGCAGCTCGGTCATTATTGGTTTTAAAATCATAAATTTGGTCTCAAGCTGCAATAAACATTTTGATTTACAATTTAAAACGAGATGTATAATTTTGGAGCCGATATTGACTGGGTTGAAGACATTTTCCATCTTGTCAGAATGTCTTCTTTGCTTGGACAGACTATATCAGGGGTTCGATCTGAGATATCTTGTTGTGGTATCGCTATATGTGAGTATCCACTATGTCACGTACATTATACTTTCACAAATCACTAATAATTAGCTCCTCAAATTCATCCCCAATCCTTCCGTTCAACCCTTTAGAAACGCAACATGAAAAGACTGTTTGAAATAAATCACCTCCATTGAAAACAACAAACACAAAATTTGTAAGGAAACTTGTGAGATGAATGAGCCACGTTAATTGCTGCTTATTACCGGGTTGCTATGCGATATTAATTAATTTAATCAATGCTGACACGTGTGGAAGAATACCTTCTTGAATAAGCAATAATGGCGAATATGTTGGGAAGGTGGGTCCTGTTTAGAAATTGGAGAAGGAATGTTGTAGACTTTGCTCAAGGTTGCAGGGAGTTTTCGCAAGCTGAGAAGACACGCCGTCACAATACATTCTAATGGTGACTGGGTGTCTTCTAAACTTTCACGAAATGTACTGCTCCCTACTGCACTTTGGTTTGCTTTTGAATTTTACTGGAGAATAGGAAGTGGTAGATGGTGAAATTCTTGAGAAGGAAGTGTAGTGTTAACTGAGAATATGAGGAGAAATGATAGTAATAGGAGGAGAAGAAAGAGGAGATAGGAAAGTAATAGGAGGAACAGAAGAGAGAAAAGAGAATAAATAGGAGGAGAAAATACCGAAGAACAGAACTTGGGAGTTCTGATTAATTAATGAATTAATCATTAAAGGAAAATAAAAATGTAAGGAATTGAAATAAATTGAGTCTTAGGAGAAGCGAGTAGGGAGATATTGGAACAGGTTATATCCACGAATGATTGGAAAGAGGAAGTTGGGAAAGGTTATTGAGAGAGAAAAGAGAGGAAGGATAGGAGTAAGAAGTAGGTGAAAGAGATGAAAAGTATCTGAACTTTACAAAGAGTAGGCAAAAGGGGTCAATGATGAGCATGGAAAGAGGAAAATAATCAAAAACAATTATCAATGAAAGTTGAGAAGATAGGAAAATGGAGGAACAGAGCCCTGGACGATTGGAACAAGAGGAAAGAGCTGATCACTTAACGGAAACGATGTATTAGGCTGAAAAAAGAAAAGAAGAGAGAGAAAAATATGATGAAGTGAGAAGATTTGGAAAAAATAAGAACAAGGAGTAAGAAAGAGATACCTTTTGAAGAAAAATGGATGAAGTGAGTAAGATTTGGAAAAAAAACAAGAAGTAAGAAAAGAGATACTTAAAAAAAAGATATACCTTTTTGAAGAAAAATGTGATGAAGTGAGGAAGATTTGGAAAAAAATAACAACAATAAGTAAGAAAAGAGATACTTTAAAAAAGAAGTACCTTTTTGAAGAAAAATGTGAGGAAGATTTGCAAAAAAATAACAACAAGAATCAAGAAGAGAGATACTTTTAATAGATGAAAGAGAATACCAGGAAGCAGAAAGGAGAAATAGGAGATGATGAAGAGAAAAAAGAGTAATGAGAAGAACAAAAGGAGAAAAAGAGGAAGAACAAGAAGCAGAGTGGGCGGAAAATAAAATAGAATAGAATAGAATATGGAATATATAGACGTTTTCCCGTCTTGCCGTAGTGTCTTCTTTGCTTGGATAGACTCTATAGTTTGGTGAATATGGAACTGGCAACCAGCTGGTAGGTCCAGGCCCTTCATAGGGCTGTTGCGCCATTGACAAACAAACAAAGAATAGGATATGGAAGGTTGAGAGATGAAGGAGAATAATGGATCACAGATAATTGATGAAAATAGAGGATGGAACAGTAATAAGAAAAGAGTGGAGGTAAGCAAGACATTTGATGAGGAACATGAAGAAGCCCAAACGATGTTGAAGGTGGAATTGCAGAAATTGCTCAGTTGTACAAAGGGCTTCAGCTTGGCAATGTGAGGGCTGCCAAAGGGAAAGGGCTCTCTGCAGGGTTGTCACGTGCATAAAGGGCGGGAGGAAATATTCGCGGACGCATGTTGTTCTTGAAACCCCCCCTCCATCTACCCATCAACCTTACCCCCCACAACCCAAACGTCACACATGGAAGGAACTAAACAGCGTACAGCATAACAGAGCCAGAGAGCTGCCTGTTTCTGGAATTAATTTCTACATTGGCAAAAACAATACAAGCCCTAATACGGCTGCTGAACATGTTCTGGAAACTACTGCGGTGTACAAGTTGACTTCTTCTTCTTCTTCTTCTTCTTCTTCTTCTTCTTCTTCTTCTTCTTCTTCTTCTTCTTCTTCTTCTTCTTCTTCTTCTTCTTCTTCTTCTTCTTCTTCTTCTTCTTCTTCTTCTTCTTCTTCTTCTTCTTCTTCTTCTTCTTCTTCTTCTTCTTCTTCTTCTTCTTCTTCTTCTTCTTCTTCTTCTTCTTCTTCTTCTTCTTCTTCTTCTTCTTCTTCTTCTTCTTCTTCTTCTTCTCTTCTTCTTCTCCTTCTTCTTCTTCATTCAACCTTCTCCTGTTACCTCTATAGATATCTACCCCAAATCTCACTACAACCAAATTCTACTACAGCCAAATCTCACAATTAGCACAGAGATGGAATGAAACAGAAATTAACCAGTGTGAGGAGGATGAGAATATTGATAAAGAAGTTTTAAGGAGAGAGACAAATATGTGAGGGAGTTACCATTGGAGAAATTTGGGGAGAAGAAGAGAGATGGAATGAGAAAGAAAGAGAAAGTGAAGAGATGTTATGTGAGGGATAAACTTAGAGTTGGGAAAGAGTATTTTGGTAATGATTGAATATTATTATCTTGAAATTTTTGCATTCATGAAGAAAAAGTTACATTTTCACTTGAAAATCTACAGCACTATTTATAAAAATGAAGTATTATTATTAAATGATTCATCACAGCTATAATATAGCACGATAGTTACTAGGATGGATGAGATCATTATGAGAATTTGAGAAAATTTCACTCCACAAAATCATCTAACAATGAGAATATTGGATGTGAAGGGAATGAGATAATTATGTAAGATTGGATGCTATTCATCTGATCGTAATAACAAAATTATTTGAGGTACTGGAGATGCAGATTGATAATTCAGAAGATTTAGATGAAATCGCCAACTTATAACCTGTACAGAAATATAGGAAAAATGAAATTTTCAAAAAAACATTTATGCGAGAAAAATTATGATTCCTTGCCATAATTCATGCGAGTTGGATAAGAATTTAGATGATTAAATTTTCAATATAGGCTAATTTCTTGTGAGCTGAAAATTAAGAGGTGCGAAAGAGATAGAGAGATTAATACATATATGAGAAAACCATTAAGCACTGTAGAAGAGATAGAGAATTTGCACGGATCGTGACGAAGAAAGATGAAGAAAGACAGAATCGGCGAGAAATGAGGATGTAGAGTGAAATTAATAGAACTGCGCCCAATTTTCAGAAGGGAATGAGGGGAAGAACGGCTGCCAAGATTCAGTTAAGTTGGCGCAAGCTGAGAAGACACCCAGATACTATTTAAGTTGTATTGTAACGGCGTGTCTTGTCAGCTTCCGCGCACTATAAGCCTGATGTCGCTGAGGTTACCGTAATATTGTTGTTTGTAAATTTAACAGCTGTGTAAAACCACATACTTGGAATAGTAATGCTGAATTTATATACGAGCGCTATAATTAATTTGGTAGATGTACATGTTTGTTAGCGGTAGCATTATTGCTTGAAAGACAATTTTGAATGTTATGCAATTGAATTTTGAATGAATGGAGGTGAATGATTCAACATAATAAGCATGAATTCATCAATTATCAATTATATAATTCAATATAATTATCAATTTATTATAAATGAATTGTTATAAAATCAAGACATGTCTTACAAGCTTATTTTCCCAGTATTTTCATCCTTATAGGTTGTAATTTCACATGGTAATTTCATATCTACAGGTTGTTTCAGAAGAAGTGTCGAGGATTGGTGAAAAACATGCCTAAATATCATTTTCAAAATGTCTAAAAGTCCTCTCCTCAATTACTTACACAGTCGCTATTTTTGTTTCCTCATTTTCATCTAATCTTTCAATTTCATAATCTTGTGAAACATCAGCTGTTGGAACGCACAAGGAGCAGTCGAAGCCTCCTAACTTCTTGGTGTTTGCTTCATTTATCACAATTATTTATAACAATTATTAAAATTTTCATTGAGTGATTAAACATGGAAGAGTAAACAGGCAAAACCAAAAACTGCCCCTTATAAGAGTTCAAAAAACTATAACCTACATGGTTTCCTATTTCCAACAAGTGAAAATTAGGTTATGTGGCGATGTGGAACAACCCTTGGATCTCCACACTATTAAAATACATAGGCCAGCGCTAAATGATAATTTATGAGTTGATATTTATTTATTTCATGAGAATAATACAGTAAAGGAGAGAAAAAACAGGCGTTAGCCCAAAACTTCTTCTACACCAATTTTGATTAAAATGCCTAAATTAAGGTCATGTTAGTTTTTACACACTTTCACTTCACACAATTTTCACTTTATGAAAACATCATAGATATTATCATGATTATATTATTAAAGGGGGGATGGCGTAGCTGAGTTTAAAATAATTGCAAAAATCCCGGGTTCAACACCCAGGTCAGACTTTAAAATTATTTCTCAGGCCACATTTTCCCGTGTTTCGGATGGACACGTTAAGCCCATTCGGTCCCGGCTGCCTTAAAAACATGTTTCTTAGTCATGTGTTTTTTATAATTTTAAAGCGACCTGAAAACTCTGACACCAGACCTGTTTGCCAGCCAGGTTATTTTTAAAATATTATCATGATTATCATTATTATAAGGAAGAGTTATGAGAGAATGTTTTTTATATTGGAGAAACCAAACAGTAGCAGACTGATGAAAGATGCAGTGAATGAATATGTAAAATGAAGTGAAGAAAACAGGAGGAAAACGAAAGAAAGGAGGAAGGGGAACAGAAAGAATTCAAACGTGATGTAGAAGAGGAAGAAGAGTTATAAGGAAATGAAAGAGGAAAACATAGTCTACACGAGTCGCTCGACATTTTTCCTCGAATGGTTTACACGCTTGAAGAAACCCACAGTCATGACAAATAGGGAACGAACGTTATGTCTTGAATCGTGTTCCCTCAGGCTGTTCCACTAAACAAGTTCCTTCACTCCTCTCATATCCTTCTTTTACACATATCTCACTTCTTCTACACATATCTTTCATCTTTTAGCTCCCCCCCCATCCAACAAAAATTCCCAAGCTGCCAAATTTCACAGCCGCATTTCGAGCTTGTCTCATTTCGGCCTCTCCAAAGGTTTTATTATGAAGTCTCACGGGTTCACAACCTCTACCATCTTTGCATGCCGTCATAAACGTAGTCATAAAGGCAGTCATCCGCACCCTATTAGTTTTTGAGCGTATATGACATGCCTGACATGCCTAACTTGAAATTCCAATCGAAAGATGGAATTTGACGGAAATATTTTCATATTATAGTCTGTCCAAGCAAAGAAGGCCCTCTGGCAAGATGAGAAAATGACTGCAATTTGGTCAATATTGGTTAAAAAATTATCAATTTGGTATTATATGTAGGAAACAATCTGATTCAATATTTGAGACCTAATCAATATTTTTTGAACCAATATTGAACGAGCTGGAGTCATTTTCTCATCCTGTCAGAGGGTCTTCTTTGCTTGGACGGACTATACCTGAAAGGTGCTCCTGGAAGACAGAGCATTCCGTGTGTGATAGGATGGTATGGAGCTCCCAAAAAGCATGACGGCGCTTCCAATGGATGGAGTGTGATAGGATGGTACGAAGCATGGCACAGCGAGATGCTTCGTTATTGAAATCGTATACAATGAGAAATACTGAATTCCTTGTTTAAGACTATGTTTGAATGATGGAATCGAGTGAATTTCCCAAATTGCTTATCAATATCACAATATTCATGTACTCGTTTAATATAGAATCGATGAATAAATGGTTCTGATGATTCGAAACAACACAAATATCAAATAAATGTAAATTATATAAAGGATGTCATATATAGGATGACATAAATATATAGATGATGTCATAATGATGAGTAAATAAATGTCTCTAAATTTTAGAGACATTCAAAGATTTTAGAATGGAAAAAGATGTGAAATTTTCGATGGTTTAGTTGAAAAAATTTCTTTGGGCTATTTCAGTGTTAAAAATAGATGAAAATGAACTAAAAAATGTGACGAATTAAGACTATAGTATTAATATTAAATACTATAGTTGATTTTATTGTTGGAGAATTGTAGAATGATTACGATTCCCATCATCTTGCCTCAATCAACCAGAAATTTCTCCAACTGGGAAATTGAATGATGACATTATAAACTCTACTAAACTACCTGGACTTTAACTATGAAACTACTCTTATCATTTTAGAAAATAATGCTTAGTGGTTGAAATATCGACCCAAATGTTTAATTTCAAGAGAAACAGAGCAGTAATCAGTACTATTAATCCTTCAATATTACAATGCAGTGCATGATTATATTGGACACAGCTCTATTCAATAACTTAGCTTATTACTTCTATCATAGCTTCCTTTAATAGCTTTCTTCCTATTAAAGGAAGCTATGCTTCTATTCGTTCAAAAAGTATCATTATACAAGTTTTTTGGCACATTTGTCACAGATTTGACACATGATATGACAAAATAAGATTTCACAGTGAAATGACAAGCTTATATGATAAGTATTCAAGTAGGGGAGATTCATAACATAACTGAACGAGAATTATGATAATATTGAAGAATAATAAATAGGCCTATTACAGAACTTCTAATTGTGTTGGATATTGGATATCATAAATAGCTGAAAATCAACATACTGGATCAGTTCAGAATCCACACAATTCTTATTCTCGCATCAGGGCCCATCTTAAACATCAGCATCCTAAACCCGTATCAGGAAACTATAACTAAAGACAATCTACCTTCATACCAAACAAGATACCTTCCACATTTTCCTCTTATAATCAAACGCAAACATTACACTGTTCTCAGTAAAGAGCTCCATTCAATTTTCCCCATACTCGTAAAAATATTGACATCCTAAATCACTTAGAAACGTGTGGGGGGTTATTTCCATCCCCCACGTTATTGGTATTGAATTTTTATATCGGTAGAGTAAAGTTTGAAATGGAATGGTCTTGCAGGGGTGGGGGTAAGTTCCGGTAATATAATCAGGAAACTGCGCGCCTGCACTTATATGGCGAGGGTGTTTTAAAGGGGGTTGCATCTTCAAGACGGGTGAATCTTCCAGGGGTTGGGAAAGGATAGAAGGCGGAATTATAAGTAGGGGGACATATATGATGTTTGCTGTAACAGCTTGGACCATTGCAAGCAATATATGAGGGAAGTAATGTGGAAGTTCTTGTCCCTTCCCTTGAGCTTAAGGAAGAAACATTTCGCGCCAGTGGGATTTGAGTAAATTTAGGGGTCGCAGCGTTAGGGACAGAAGCAGATAAGAAGGCGAATGGACCTATTGCATCCCGGAATGGTATAGTTTGTCCAAGCAAAGGAGACATTCTGACAAGATGGGAAAATGACTTCAGCTCGATCAATATTGGTTCAAAAATTATTAATTTGGCCTCAAATTGTAGAGCAAAATGTTTCCTACAATGTGAAACCAAATTGGTAATTATTGAACAAATATTGACCAAGCTGGAGTCATTTTCCCATCTTGCAAGAATGTCTTCTTTGTTGTACAAACTTTATCCCGCTGGGTGGGGCAAGCTTACAGCTGATGACATCAAAACTGGCGGTTGGGGGATGATTTTCATCAAACCTCACCTCTCTCAGAACATTCAGGGAGCGGTTTTCGTGAACTTATCTCTCCAAGATCAACTTCTAATACACAGATTTGATATTTTGGACTGCCTCCAGACTGTCCCGAGAGAGCTATCATGAATGAAAGACATTTGTCGATCGCCAGCTATTTTGGCATCAACTCTACCAGTCCCCTAAATGTCGTCCTTTATCTTGAGACCATCAATCTTTCCCGGGTTTCTGCTCTTCCAATGTTGTCCGGGATCAAAACACAAGGGATGTAGTAGTGGGGGGTGTTGGGGGGAAAGGGATTGTTGAGTAAGCCCCCGACTGTACTTGCTACCAGGGTGACAATTTATTGAATGCGGTTGTGTGTGTGTGGGTGGGGGGGAATTCTAAGCTGGGTCGTGATATGGAGGCTGTATTGGAATAGAAAAATAAGCTCACTTGAACTAAAAAGAAATTGTGTTGATTGTATAATTGATTGATAACAAATACTTTGGGACAATATTCCTATTTAAAAACTTCTGAACAATAAAATCTGTCTCATATTTCTGCTCCAGCTATCAAATTCCTCTACTGCTCCTGCAATAGCTATTTAAATCCTCTAGTTTTCTTGCATGAGAAATGAAAAAAAGGATCATCTGACTGCCGTAGAAACAAATACATATTCAAAGAATGGAAAATGAAATGAAAATCAAATACCCTTTTAAAAACTTTGAAATTATTAAAACACAGACATGTTTCGGGACATTTAGCCCATTATCAATGTGGATTGAATAATTATTATTAACGAAACATGTCTGTGTTTTAATAATTTTATAGTTTTAAAAAGGGTATTTGATTTTCACTTTATTTTTCAATTATTTTAAAAAGCATTAAGTTTCAAAGTTCAATTTTCAAAGAATGGAATACATGATTCTATAATGGATAAAATCAATAATAATTTTCATAGAGTATAGAGTAGTTATTGACTTTATTTATCACAGAATATGACAGAGCAGAATTTCGAATATATTCTATTAGTAACTTGGCATCTCCAGCAGAAAGATTAGTCCTTGCCTATCAAGGATTGACAATGTCTGGGATTGTTCTTTAATAAAATCGGAATTGATAGCATGCAATACAAGTACGTTATAGTCCAAACTCTATCAATGACTTTAAAAAAAAATTGATGACATGCGAATACATATTGTTTTACGTTTACAATACTACAAAACACGGACTCATGTCGAACCCAAGATGCAATAGAATCACTAATAATATTGAGTAACGCAATTAAAAAATCAGCTAACCAACGTACGTTTCACTATACGATTTGGTGTTTCTATTGCATCTTGCGACCAACATGTGCCTGTATTTTGTAGTGATGGAAACCACCTTTATATTTTCTTTGTTAGGAACCTTATAGAACTTTTCATTTAAAATTATGTAATTTATCAACGGAAGCACATGGATTGACAGTCGTTTTAATCCGTATGACAATTCATGCATGAATTTCGCCAGTAATTACTTCAATCGTTATCAACCTCTCAACATCAAATTTTTTCAGTTAAAAGTGAGCGACTTGTCAACGATTGCACACTGATTGACAGACGACCAAATCCGTACGACAATCGCTGCGTGAATTTCGCCAGAAATGACTTTAATCGAAACCGATGCGGTTGCTGAATATAATGCTTTCGTCTGGAAGGGCTAGAACCCGTCATCCCCCTGCATTAAACTCAGAAAATTGCATTGTCTCAGGCCGGCATTAAACAAAGGGTCGGCCGAAATTAATTCTCACGTAACGGTCGCGCTGAAACAAAAGGCTATCGCGCCGTTGCCAGCTGGATAATGGCGTCATGAAACCCGTGGAGGGGTGGGAGAGAGAGAGAGTTAGTGAGAGAGAGAGAGAGAGAGAGAGAGAGTGAGAGAGAGAGAGAGAGAGAGAGATGGTAAGAGGAAGAGTGAGAGAGAGAGAAGAGAGATGGTAAGAGTGAGGAAGAGAAAAATGAAGGAGAAGAGAGTTAAAGTCAAAGGAGAGAAGAGATAAGGGAGTATGCATGAAAGTAAGAGAGAGAGATTAGATTACTCTATTCAAAGAGAAAGAGAGAGAGAAAGGAATTAAAGTACAGAAAAATTAAAGAAGTAAGCATGATAAAGGATGTAGGTAGAGATAATAATAAATAATAATCAGAAGTAGTAAGATTATGTTATTTTATTCCAGTAGGTAACAATATTGAACTCAGATTCACAATGCAATATACATGAGTAAGACAAATTATTGTTCTAAAATTCCAAAAAATAGAAACCACAAGTAAAAATTTGGAAAACGGCGATGAATTGAATGCAGAATTTATACAAATACTATTTTGATGTTCCAAGTGTAGTGAGATCAATTGAATCAAAATCAAATTTTATTTTACAATTTCGAAAAAAACAATTCAGGGTCTTGCCAAATATTTGAGTTATCTAAGTGGGAATCAGAGTAGCATGGTAAAAGGTGAGTAGTATTGATGGGTAGAGTATATAAATAGGAGGGATAAAAAGATAATTATAGGGGTAAAAGAATATTAGTAGGAAGAGTGCATAATGTTAAGCAGAAAGTAGGCTACCAACACAGTAGTATTATAGATCTGGCACAGCGAATAAGTCATGCTGACAAGATGGGAAAATAACTCCAGCTAGGTCGATATTATTTCAAAAATTAACATTCTTCTCTACAATTTGAGACCAAATTCATAACATAAATAAATCAACATTGATCGAGCTGGAGTCATTTTCCCATTTGGCCAGAATGTCTTCTTTGCTCGACCAGACTATTATTCCTGTTTTTTGTATTAAATAAAAATCAGTATTAAATTATTATTATTAATAATAATTATTTAAGTATTAATTTGTATTTTTAAGTATTAAAAATAAGTATTTTTTGTATTGAATTAAGACAGTATTTCTGTGTTTGTACAGGAAAGTGCTAGTACTCGTATATGCAATGAATAGTTAGTACTGTGTATTATAATATTTTAGTACACTACTCCTGTACCATGTACAATATTCTCTGTGTTCCATGCTGGAAGGGTTCACGTCATACTGCAGAGCTTAGACTTGTCAGTCTGTCAGTTAGATTCGCTTATTACTACTTGTTCCCATTCTGCACCGTCATAACTAATTCCTCGGGCGTTTCCTTTATCCTGGGTCCTGCCTGCTGCTGATATCCCTTTTCAGGAGAGCTTCCTGGGGCTCCTTGTTTCATATTATTATTCCTGTTATCTTGGTAACTTTTGTCATTTTCTTCTTCTTGAACTTCGTTCTTATTCCTTGTTCTTCTTCTTCTGGATTTTCGTTCATCCCATTATTTGTATCATTTTAGTACTTACTTCTGTGCTTCTACATTGCTCACCTTTTTGCCTTTTTGTTGTTGTTGTTTGTGATGTTGTAGTTTCTCTTCTTCCCTTCTTCTTCTTCTTCTTCTTCTTCTTCTTCTTCTTCTTCTTCTTCTTCTTCTTCTTCTTCTTCTTCTTCTTCTTCTTCTTCTTCTTCTTCTTCTCCTCCTCCTCCTTCTTTAAATTTTTTCTTTCATCATCCACACTATTAATCATTTCCTTCGTTTTTCTTCTCTCATTCTGTATTTGCTCTCATCTCTCTTCATTTCTCTTTTATGCCTCACTTTCTTCTTTGTTCTAGATTTTCCCTTTCAATTCTCCTTCTTCATCCCCCATCAATTCATACGTTTCCCCCTCCTTCTTTTTTAATCGGATATTTCACATATTCCCCCTCTTGCTTCTCCGTACTGTTCTTCTTATTGTTAATATTCATCAATTATTCCACCTCTACTATCATCAAAATTGTTTCTCGTGCATCCTCAATCATTTTTCCTTTATACCTTATTGATTTCTCATATTCATTCTTCCATCAATTTACCTCCATCTTCTCTTTCATCCCTCTCTTTTCTTCTAACCATTCTCATCTTCCTCATACTTTTCTTATTCTTTTATTCTTAATCCCTACTTTTCAATCACCATCTTCTTGTTCTTTTTCACTTCTTCGTTTTTTTACTCTTTTGGTTTCCCATATTGGTACTCTTCTTTCTTTTCCCCCATTCTTTCTCTATTTCTATTTATTTTTTCCTCCTTCCTACTTCGCTTTCTCATAACTATCCTTTATTCTTCCTTCTCATAACTCTTCCCCATTTCTGCTTTTCAGAACTCTCTTTCATTCTCCAATATTCTTCATTTTTCCTTCCTTCTTCTCCTGAATTCTTCTTTTTCCTTTAATCCTCCTTCCCCTCTATTCTTCCTCTTCCTTTATTCTTCCTTTTCCTCTATTCTCCATTCTTCCTCCTACGCTATTCTTCATTTTTCCTCCCACTATATTCTTCATTATTCTTCCTACTCTATTTTTCCTTCTCCTTTCTTTATCTTTGTCCTCCTTTTTCTAAGTCCTCCTTTTTATTCCTTTTCAACTCTTCTCCTCCACCATAATTCTCCTGTTCTTCTTCTTTGTTATCTTCCTCGGGTTTGTCTTATCGGTGGCTTTCCTCTCTCTGGCACTGACGTTTCTCAGCCTCATCATCATCATTAGCAGCAACAGAAGCATTCATTAACATGAATGAGTGACAGTCTTGATTAATACAACGCAGCGTCAGTTGAAGGCAACCCTGATGGTGGGTTTCATTAGTACAGGATATCTAAAACACCACAGCCTTCATTTCACATACAACTCACTGATTTCGTGAGCCACGAAGATGTCCATGCTATTTATACAGTTTATCTTTTAAGAGTTATCAAGAGTTTTTGGGAAAGCAGTGTGATTTTCCTAAAAAGCCAGGTGCTCGTATTCATTTTTCCTGAATCTATAATCCTATAATTACTGAATTCTAAATACTATAATTACTAATATACTGTAATTACTATAATTACTGAATTTTACAGTATCTTTGAGGCTCAAATTAAAAATACATGGAACAAAGACCTTCATGATAATGTTGAATTAAAGTCTCCAAAATGCAAGGTTACTACAAATACTCAGGTTAAGGCCTGGCGTATGCTGGGACGCACGTGTGCACACGCACGCATGCCAGCCAATCACAGCTCTTTTTGAGGACAAGACAAGAGCTATGATTGGCTGGCTTGCGTGCGTGGGCCTGAATGCGTCCCAGCATACGCCTGGCCTAAGGCCCGTATCGACAGTGCGAGGCATGTGTCACGAATGCCTCAAGGTATAGTCTGTTGAAGCAAAGAAGACTCTCTGGCAAGATGGGAGAATAACTCTAGCTCGGTTAAAGAGTTATAAATGTGGGCTCAAATTGTAATAAATATTTCACCTATTTTTCAAATTAATTTTGAACCAATATTGTCCGAGCTAGAGTCATTTCCCCATCTTGCCAGAGAGTCTTTTTTGCTTCAACAGACTCTCGAGGCACATGCCTCGCAGTGTCGATACGCGGCTTTATTCTAATTTTATTAGGTAACTAGAAAAGTGATGGAGGAAGCCAGAAATTTCTGTATTTGAGATCAGCAACATAAATGATATCTTTCGCTGAAAATATTTGCGCATGCGCACAGTACTAGAAGCTGTGATATGAAGTATGTCGCATTCTAGTCCCCTCGGTTTCACATTTTTCACAATATCAAGCAGTTATGGAGCAAAGTTGGTAAATCCATAGAACATACACACCATCCACAGTAATACATCGTATGAAAGGTATGAGTTCAGCCTTATAAATTCTCAAATATGGACAATATAACCTCAAAAAACAGATTGACGTCATACGATGTATTACTGTGGATGGTGTGTCTATGTTCTATAGATTTACCATCTACCCTCCACCCTCCAGGCTCTACCCACCGGCAGTGCGGCCTATGCCTTATATCTGTAATAGCCTTGTTCAAATTTCACTACCCTCGCTGCAGTTACTAGACAAATCATTTAATGTCTAAATTTCTGCTTTCAATTGGAGTTTTGAACATCCAATAATTCCACAGCTCAATATTTTGTCTAAAAATGCTCAATTTATTTGAATTGCGTTTTATCATAATTATCTTATAAAAGTATTATAATAATTGGATAGATGAATATCGATCTAGCTCAATGAGATCCAAAGTAATTCCTCCTCATACGTTTTCAAATTCAAGTTATTATTATAATTATAATCTGGTAGGAATCTGAGATTACTAATACTAAGTTAATAGTATATTAATATACTAGTTAATAGTAGTAAATAGTATAAGTAATAGTATATTCTCAAACTGCAGCAGATACCTTACTTGACTGAGGATCTTCAAGAATACAGGGTGTTTCAGGAGGAATGTGCAATACTTCTCAGGCTGATTCCTAACATCAAGTAGACAAAAAAGTTCCATGGGACCAACCCCCAAAAACGCTTTGTTAACGAGATAACAATGGCGGAAAATTGAGATTTTTCAAAATATATTAATTTTTCTAATTTTTTAGAGGCTTTAGTGAGGTTCTAAAATAATCAATTCCTATGTAAAATTAGCTGAGGAATTCAATAAAACCAGTTACAAGTTTGTAACTACAACGGTTATTGAGATAATTGGAAAAATATGCTAGAAAACGCCATTTTTTCAACAATAAGGGTTATAACTGGATAAGGAATCCTAAAATTGTATTTTTTATCAATGGAAGTTGAAGAGAGTCGGATTCTCAACAAAAAGTTGAATGGCGGCGATTGTGTAAATCTTACCCAAATCTCAGAAATGGCGATCAAAAATCGCAGAATTGACAAGAGTGATAAATTTGTGTTTAGTAGCGATTTTGCGATTTTTGATCGCTATTTCTGAGATTTGGGTGAGATTTACACAATCGCCGCCATTTAACTTTTTGTTGAGAATCCGACTCTCTTCAACTTCCATTGATAATAAATACAATTTTATAATTCCTTATCCAGTTATAACCCTTATTGTTGAAAAATGGCGTTTTTTAGCATATTTTTTCAATTATCTCGATAACCGCTAAAGTTACAAACTTGGAACTGGTTTCATTCAATTTCCCAGCTAATTTTACATAGGAATTGATTATTTTAGAACCTCAGTAAAGCCTCTAAAAAATTAGAAAAATTGATATGTTTTGAAAAATCTCAATTTTCCGCCATTGTTATCTCGGTAACAAAGCGTTTTTGAGGGTTTGTCCCATGGAACTTTTTCGTCTACTTGGTGTAAGGAATCAGCCTGAGAAGTATTGCACATTCCTCCTGAAACACTCTGTATAAATTTCCAAGAATCAGGCGAGGTTCGAAGAAAGCTTCTGATAAGATTGTTCGACGAAACTCATGTTATCCGATAACGCTAATGAAATTTCGAAGTATAGGATTACAACATGTTCTAGAAGATCTAACTTACACACATGTGAACAGTATCCATTGTTTTTCGAAGTTTATGAAACTTTAAATCGATTCAATTAGCGATAATGAACGGATAGAGTTACGAAGGAAACAATAATATTATTATTCTCTATACTTGGAATCTGATATCGGCTTGATTGCATTACAGTTGATAATATGGTATCTTGAAGGATAAAACTTCATTTGAGTACATAAAATGTCTTGAAACAGTTTGTTCTCGTTGATTCTAAGCTCCAAGAACATTGTTACACGTGTTTAGTGTAAGGCGATTTTTTTAGTAAGATCATCCCTTAGAAAGATTCTCCTATCATCCCATTTCATGGCCTCACATTACCTAAAAGAGGTAAATTCTGATTACAAGTGGGTTTTGGCAGTTTCTATTGTTTTCGTATTGTAATTGTATACAAAAATAATACGATAAATTATCTTATACTTATGAATAAAAATACTCATATGATAAATTGATATTCACTTAATTACTGGTTGTAAGAACTACAATCGCAAATATTGAGTCAAAAATATTTAAAATGTATCAATAAGGAATTATTAGAAAAATAATAAATAAAGATTTTTTATTATTGATACATAATACTTCTTTCATAATGATAATTCCTCTATTTCGTCATGCTTACCTGGTTGAAGTTCAAGATTGGCATAAAGGTAAGACTCCCAAGCAACTGCTCGAGCCGCGCGGCTCGAGCTGCCCGGCTCTAAATTCGCTGCTAGTGCTGCTCAGCTTTAGCCATCACAACTCTATCCACATAACACTATATCATAGATGTTTACTCTGTTATCAGGGCTACTAATGTGTACTATAACAATTAATAGTAAAATTTACTTGTAAATGGCTTAGAAAGTGTGAATTTCACTATTTATTGATTCAGTATACATTAGTAGCCCTAATAACAGGGTAAACATCTATAATAATATATAGTTAGGTGGATAGAGTTGTAAAGGCTAGAGCAGCGCAGCTAGAGCTGAGCAGCTCTAGTAGCGAATTTAGAGCCACGCGACTCGAGCAGTCAATACAATTCAATTTAAACACACATAAAGACACAATGAATAATATAATACAAAAATTAGTAAAACACGATAACAGAATAATGAATTGTTAACAGTAATAATACATTACTATAAAAATAGTAATAATACATTATAGTCGCTTGGGAATCGTACCTTTAGAGTTGATATTAGAACAATAGTATTGGATAGTTCAAGTATAAGATTTCAAGGAATTTACATAGGAATTTACAAGGAATTTTCAAGGAAAAAACATAATTCAGTAGAAGCCAGAGAGTATAGAATAATGATAATTATTCGAGGTGAATAGTAATAGGTTGCGTTCTTCTAGTAAAAATATCCTCTATAACAGGAAAAAATATGAAAAAATTCCACTTTTCTATATTATTTCCTGTTCTCGACTGAAGTTCTCCATAACAATATATATTCAATAATCAATAAGAACCATTATTGCATAGCCTTAGAGCATTCCATCCTTCAAGACCGAACTCAGGTGCATACAAAATGAGTTCCTAGATAATTTCAAAGCCCTAATGAGCCCTTGGAGTCACCTCCAAGTAGACACACTATTACTCCATACTTATAGTCAGTCCAAGCAAAGAAGACCCTCTGGCAAGATGAGAAAATAACAACAGCTCCGTCAATATTGGTTCAAACATTATTGATTCCATCTCAATCGTGGGAAACATTCTGATCTAAATTTTGATACCAAATCAATATTTTTTGAACCAATATTGACCGAACTGGAGTCATTTTGTCATCCTGCCAGAGGGTCTTCTTCGCTTGGACTGACTATACCTGGAGCCTGAGAATACATATTACTGCCACTCATATTCGAATGCATGTGAAGCGTCTTGGAGGCAGCAGTATACATTATAACTAAGGGTTATACGATGCCACATTTCGCTTACGCTTCTGTTGCATAATGGAATATTAATTAATGATGCTCCTATTAATTAAACAATAATGTTGGCCATTATCCTTTAGTACGGTTTGATTTATTGATACGGCGCTGCGCTAACGTCTCCTCGCGTTTTAATGCGCGTGAATATTTTACAACCCAACAATCTCTAATAGCTTATCAACGCGCACGCTTCAATAGACGCGCAATGTACGCCAAGTATGTATCGTACATAACTCAAGGTATACCTATATCTCGAAGGAATCATACATTACCGAGACAATCTGTATATCTATATCTTGAAGGTATGATACATCACCGTGCAATCACTATATCTATGTCTTGAAAGTATGATACATTACCTAGGCAATCATTATATCTATATCTCGAAGGCATAATACATTATCGGGGCAAAGTGTGATTTGTGTAGATTTCCCCTGACAATTAAGTTGACAACGATCTATGCAGCTTCTTTGCTCGGGTCGAAAATGAGTACAGAATTTGCTTATTTGCAATTTTGTAAGGGTTGTCATCAATCAGAGGGTTGAATGGCCTACCACAATGAGATAGCATCTTTTGTGAGACTATGTATAGAGGTGGAGGTGGCTCAAGTATGATATTGATAACATCCTTTTGAAATCACATGGGTAAGAGGTTTCACCCTTCTAAACAAGTATTTACAAAGCGCGACGATTTTCTTTGAAGAAGATACGTTAAGATGATATTATGTATCAGATTAAACAACGTAATACAAATATCAGTTTCTGTACTATACAAAACTCTCTAATCAATTGTTTCACTCAATGTTCTGTATTAGTAATTCATTTTATTACTTAATACAATGTACCTTTCATTGTAATTATGTTTAAAGGAAATAAATGATTTTTGACTCTTTGGCTTTGACTATCTTTTTGTGAGATTGTGGTTACATCCCAAATGGATATATAATTAAAACTGTAACCGTGAGTCACAATCTCTATATAAATTCACGAGAAAAAAGTGATCTTCTAAGAAAGCTTAAGATTTGAATAATACATTACAGCACTTTCATCATTATAGTCAAGTCCTATTACAAAGCTTTTTGATAAACTTTTATCGCACTACTAATAACTTGATAACTGTAATAGCTTATATGAGCTGTCAATATATCATAGAAGACATCATATTTATTTATTTATGTTACAAATGACACTGACATTGAAGGATAAAATACTTAGGTAATTCTTGTGCTATTCTATCTTTCAAATTTATAATATGATACAGTCCAAAATGTAAGTTAGACTATGTTCAGTTATGTTTCTTCACTTCTCAATTTTAAATGCAAACCCTTTCAAACATAGAATTTTGAATTAAGATGGATTAAGCACCAAATTAAATAACGGAATTACACTCAATAAGCACTTAAAACTGTGAAATATATACCGCTAGAATGAATCTGAATATTCTAACAAAGTTTCAGCTTGAATTCAATTTTGTTTTAGTTTCGAATCTACTATCTGTCCCTGCTCTAAGCATGGCGCCCAAAGCTTGGTTTTGTATAGAATTTGGTTCTCCTGTTAAGAGGACTCAGTAGCCATTCCACCCTCGGTCCTTTACAAAGAAAATGGCCGCGCCCTTATAATGCGGGGGTGGCTACGGAGAGGGGGGGTCGAAGTGGTAGGGGGTGGTCACATTAAGAGGGGTCCACAACGCAGAGGGGTGCCGGAGCATACACATATATACTGTGAGGGATGATACATGGTATAGAAGGAGTAAACACATATATACTCCATTGCTATGAGGAAGTACTAGAGGGACCAAGCTTTTGGAAAAAGTATGTATATACTCTTCCAAGGGATAGATCACCCCTACTAAAAGGGAAGTCTGTATAATCCCCTTTAGGCTGGACTGGCTAACTTTTCAGAATATCTGGAGAGTGCTTCCAGCTCTCCCATACTTCTCGTAGGATATTGTGTTGCAAGTTTCATGGGAGCTGCTGAGCTTGAATTGGATCATGATGAATCATGATATCAAATGTATTAGTATTATACAGGGTGTTTCAGGAGGAATGTGCAATACTTCTCAGGCTGATTCCTTACACCAAGTAGACAAATAAGTTCCATGGGACCATCCCCCAAAAACGCTTTGTTACCGAGATAACAATGGCGGAAAATTGAGATTTTTCAAAATATTTTATTTTTTCTAATTTTTTAGAGGCTTTAGTGAGGTTCTGAAATAATCAATTTTTTATGTAAAATTAACTGAGGAATTCAATGAAACCTGTTCCAAGTTTGTAACTTTAACAGTTATTGAGATAATTGGGAAAAATATGCTAGAAAACGCTATTTTTCAACAATAAGGGTTATAACTGGATAAGGAATCATAAAATTGTATTTTTTATTAATGGAAGTTGAAGAGAGTCAGATTCTAAAGAAAAAGTTAAATGGCGGCGATTGTGTAAATCTTACCCAAATCTCAGAAATGGCGATCAAAAATCGAAAAATTGACAAAACGTAGCACAAGTGTTAAATTTGTGTTTAGTAGCGATTTTGCGATTTTTGATCGCCATTTCTGAGATTTGGGTAAGATTTACACAATCGCCGCCATCTAACTTTTGTTTTAGAATCCGACTCTCTTCAACTTCCATTAATAAAAAATACAATTTTGATCCAGTTATAACCCTTATTGTTGAAAAATAGCGTTTTCTAGCATATTTTTCCAATTATCTCAATAACCGTTAAAGTTACAAACTTGTAACAGGTTTCATTGAATTCCTCAGCTAATTTTACATAGGAATTGATTATTTCAGAACCTCACTAAAGCCTCTAAAAAATTAGAAAAAATAAAATATTTTGAAAAATCTCAATTTTCCGCCATTGTTATCTCGGTAACATAGCGTTTTTGGGGGATGGTCCCATGGAACTTTTTTGTCTACTTGGTGTAAGGAATCAGCCTGAGAAGTATTGCACATTCCTCCTGAAACACCCTGTATATTGTGTATCCAGTATTTCCATAATATCGAAATGTTCGAAATGATCGAATTTGTTAGTCCAATAATGATGGATTACTGTGGAGATATTCTAAGACAAAATTTTAGATTATGATTGAATGGTGGGCTAAGAATTTTGGATGAAAATTGGGAAGTACGCTGATCACTGAACAATAATGATTTTCTAGTCAACTTGAACTTAAATTGGTAATTTTTAACTTCAAAATCACAGATTTTTCAAGTACCTTTTCAATAAATATCTTATGAGACTCACTTTTTGAGTAGTTGTGAAGGTAATATCGTTGTAGTTATCCATATTGAATGAAAAGACAAGATGTCAAACCACTGATTTATCAAAAAATCGACATACCGAGCCAACCAATGAAATGTATGTATGTATTCTTATGCCGTATTCGGTGAGGAGTTCCAAGGAAGTTCCACGGGCAAAATAACCTCAATAATTATCCTTGATGGGAGATTGTGGTGTTTCTTGAAATGATTCACGGAGATTGAAATGTTTAAAAGATTTTTTTAAATCCAATGAAAAGTTTAATTGCAACGTCTCGCTATATAATTAGGCCGGAATTGCACAGTATTATTCCTATGTCATAGACTAAACATATGGAATAAGATGAAAATACGATATCATATTGTTGTATGACATTAGTATTACCGGCTTATTACTGTATAAAACCGGCCTTTTAGAAACTCTATAGACCAAAACAGTTAGATTTGAATACTACACAGTTCAGTGAATGTACTACAATTATCATTAGTTAGGTCTTAAATTGTAGATAAGAATGTTCTCTACAATTTGAGATCAGATTCATGTTATTAAAACACTATTGACCGAGCTGAAGTTATTTTCCAATCTTCCCAGAATGCCTTCTTCGCTTAGACGGACTAAAACAACACTCTATGTAATGAAGGAACAAGCCAATAAACACTATAATAGATTATGCATACTATTCGTACATAGTTCAGTTATCGTACTGTACAGTAGTTAGCCTATTCGACAGAATAATTTTGAAAGCCACGAAAAACACCAACACTAAACCTAATGATAATGATGGACCAAACCACGAAACCAGTTAGCCAATAAACACTAATAGATTATGAATACTACACAGTTCAGTGGATGTACTACACACTAGTTATTCGACAGAACAATTTTGAAAGCCTCGAATAGCACCAACACTAAACCTGATGATAATGATGGACCAAACCAGTTAGCCAATAAACTCTAATAGCGTTTTGAGCCGGCACAAGCCATAGCCTATACTGGCCACCGGTCAAGGAAGTACAAAATATTTATGGGGAGTGAACAGAGTTCAACAGAGGTTCAACCGGGGGTCAAACTAGTTCCAACCCTTCGGTTGCTGAGTCGCGAGTGATAAATGACCGGCGGAAGCGTGTCAAGAGTTAATTTGGCAATTGTAGTGACCAGCGCTCGGCCGCATACGGGTGCCGCTAATGTATGATTTATGGTCTTGGAATCATTAACTGCTTGTAGCGCGTGAGTTGTGTTGGAGTTGTGGTTGAAAATGGTTTGCTTTCAAACTTTGTTGGGGGTCAAGGGATCCCCATGTTTGTAACGTTATTTTGCAGCTTGTTGGGACTTGGAAATAAATATCTAGCCCATTCTATCAATTACCGTTATTGTTTGTATTTGAACTTAGCTGTGAGTCGAGGGAACTCATGGGTTTCTAACATTATTTTGTAGCTATTTGACACTTTAAAATAAAGATATATTTTATCTGTTATTGTACGTTTGAACTTCGCTGGGGGTGGAGGGAACCCCTGTAAATTGTAAAATTATCTTGTAGCTTGTTGGGACTGGAGAATATAGACTTATTTTATAAACTATTGTGCGTTTGAACTTTTCAGGGTTCGAAGAAACCTCAGTCATTTTAAAGTTATTTTGTAGCTATCTGAGACTTTGAATAGAGACTTATTCTATCAACTATTTTACGTTTGAACTATGCTATGGGTCAAGGAAACTTCTGTGTTTCTAACGTTATTTTGTAGCTTTTTGGTACTTGAAAATATAGACTCATTTTATTGTGCATTTGAACTTCGCTGGGGGTCTAAGAAACGTAAGGTTGTAAGGTTATTTTTTAGCTGTTTGGGACTTGAAAATAGATAATTAATCAATTATCTATTGTACATATTGTTCAGTTTAGAAATTAAAAATTTTACTACTTGCCAATATCATCCATCGAAATTCATGGAGAAATATTACAGGCTCAGCCTAGTCATTCTATTCTGGTCACTGGCGCCTCGTGCCCACGAAATAGGTGAAGTGCTGTACAGTAAAAGATACGAGAACTTCACTTGTTTCGTGGGTACGATCCGCCAGTGATTCTAGTTCATAATTATTTTATTATTTGTGTTGTTATGTCAGTCTCACAATGTCTAATATTAGGGAAAAATAACAATTGGCTCTTTAAAACGTTTTGTTCCACTATTTTTTTATTACTTCCATTTAGAAAATGACTTTACCAATTTAAATTTAAATTGATCCAGTAATGTTCAAAAATAATTATTCAAGATGAGAGGACTGGAATGAAGAGTTGTATTGAGCCATAATACTTCACTTTCAGTTAAGTTTAGTAACTTGTATAACTTAGAGTCGACTTATTGAAGTTGAGTATATTCGAAAATAGTAAATTAAAGACAGACATGAATATTGATGGTAAAGAGTCGAGTCTCTCTTGAACAAAGATAGAACTCTAGCGGACACTCTAATGGTAGGACATCAAGAAGACGAAAGAGGGGAAGAATTTGAAAAATTTGAGAGGGTCAGGGAAAGAATAATAAGAGGGCGAGCGTGCAATCAATTGGATCCCCGGAGTTCCACCACCCTCCCAACGTTTTCTTCTCCAACTTTCCTTTCTACAAACTCAATTTAGTTTTTCGTCCCTTCTTTCCTTTTTTTTTGAAGGGATTATTCTTTTCTTTATTGGGTATTTTTTCTCCTTTTCGTTCCTTCTCTCTTTGAAGTTTTACTTTATATCTAGTTCATCATGACGTCATGTTCATGTGAATGAGTTTTAAATCTCTGATACTAAAATTTGTAACTGGATTTCAACAATCTAAATTTGGTGGTTTTCTTGGCTCAATTTGCTAGATTCCTACTTCTTATTTTCAAATTTTATCATGTACTAAATCTTCATCATTTGTATTATTATTGCACAATATTTGTACAAGGAACACATTCCACTTTTGTATTTGCACAGCCATCTTCAATATTGTAAAAAAGAAACACATTCTATTAAAAATTTGACTGAGTGAGTCACAGTATCAGCCTGTAGAATAGTTCCACAATGAAGAAGAATAGTCACAGCCTTTTCAGAGTTTAAGTGTAGAATTGGCAAAATCAATTTTTTGACAAAAGTGTTTTTATTTCCTTACACTCTTCTTTTACTTCTGCTAGAAATTTATTTTCCACTTTGAGCTTCGAAATGAATTGCGATTTAACCTGGAAACTTCACTGGGCACTTCCGTGTATTGAAACATTAATTCTTTACGAAGTGAATACATTCATGCAATAAATCCGCAAATAATAATCTACTTCTACTTTTTGTTCTGATTCATGATGAATCTTTTTTCTGAACTTTTCATTCTACTTTTTTCTCATCTCCTCTTATTTTTTCTCATTTTTATTTCCTCCTCTGTTCTCCTCTTTTTGTTTTCTGTACGGTATTCCAATTCACTTCTTCTTCTTCTCCTACATCTTTCCCTCCTCCTCCTCCTCCTCCTCCTCCTCTCCTCCTCCTCCTCCTCCTCCTCCTCCTCCTCCTCCTCCTCCTCCTTCTCCTTCCCCGTCACCGTCTCTCCCACCACCATTCCTAATCCCCCAAAGTTCGTGTTCGGAATTCTCGCCGGCCCCAAAATTGAATATAGAGCCCTCGCTGTCTGACCGTACGGAAAAAGTTCAACACCCCTACCCCCTTTACCACACCCCTTCCACCCCCCTTCCCCCCTTACCACACACCCCTTCCCATCCTCACCACCATCAAGAACTGCACCACCCTTCAGAAAGTACTCGAACTGCCAAAGTTTTCCTTAGCCTTTCCCATCTTGTTTGCTTTGCATCAGCCAACGCTGCTAAAGGTGTCTCGCTATGAGAGAAAATATTGGGGATGTGTGAAATTCTTGGTTAAAGTGGACTGGAAAGTAGTGGGATCCTATTTCAGTTACATTAAAAATATGTTGAAAAAATCAATCATGAGAATGGTCTTTGAGGTTTAAGTGATGGTTGATGGTTTTGAATAACACATATTTAAATGTCTAATGAAGTTTGATGTGTCAGAATCAAGTCGATCAAACCCCTATTATTTAAAAAAAATTGAGATCAAATTTAGTACAAACTGCTATAAGACTTGCAGATATTGGAGTATGAATCTATAAGATAATACAAAAGCAGAATTACACTTTTTTATTCATTCATTCATTTACTTATCAGCATAACTGAGAATTCTAATACGTTCCAAATACGTTTCAATCAGGCAGGGTGGCAGGCATGTTCAGTTGGATTTTAAGACGCTCATTGAGAACGGATTCCTAGAACTTTCTAAAATAATAAGCTTTTATTTATAAAATTTTTTTTTTTGTGAAGTTTTTCGTGGCTTTCTTGAGAATTGATCGGCTGAAAAATATGGAAATTTGATAGACAGGTTCAGATTAGGTCTAGAAATGTTGTGTTAAAAACATTGGAATGAAAATTCGTATGCATAGGCCTACCATTATTCAAAAATTTCACCTCCACCAGCATTGATGTGAACACTCTTGTTCTACTTCTTACTACTCTCTAATTCCATCCATTCTCATGTAAGATGTTCTGTATTGTTAATAGGAAGAAAAATTCACAAATCAATTGTAATTGGAGGCATACGAAATGTATGAAGAATGTCATCTAAGAATCTGAACTCAATCTGAGAATATTCTAAAAATGTTTTGATTGGAACAACATCGTTGTACAACTTGCTACTCTCTGAGTTTCAACTACTTCCATGTGTGATATCCCTTATTGTCAAGTAAACAAGATAAATACAAGTTGATAATAATTACCAAATCTAAGAACATTGTGAAAATCTCTTTAACAATATTCTTAATCTCATAGAAATCATTTCCGTGAAAAGATTGAAAAATATTTTCAAAGTTTATTGTTGGAGATATTATCAAATATGATAATATCTGGTATTTTTATTCCAAATAAATGATTACTATACAATGAATAAAGTAAATGATGAAATATTTCCAAAGTTTATCGCAAAAGACAATATTGTCAATTATTATTACAATATCTTCTATTTTCATTTAATATGGATGATTATTATACCATAATATCACCCCCACAACTACTCACGAAAAGACAAGCTATTGTGAGATCATTGTTAATGATATTCGACGATATCTCAACATTTTATTCAATATTGATAACTACCAAAATATAACCTACACAACTACTCAAGAAGTCATTACCTTCATTTCACATGCAGTCCTACCACCTTCAAACCAAACACCCACCAACCCTCATCCAGCACACAGAGGTCAAACAAGTAACCAGCACAAGACAGTTGAATAATTGAACGATGGAAATTACTCACAGACACCATCAGTTGGCGGAAATTGGTTGCCGGCATCAACTGTTACTCAACCTTCGAAGTGAACTAATGGTAACCAGCAGCCCTGCCTAACCCTTTGATGCCCTACATACCCACTCACACACGAGCCCTTAACTTATGCATATGTATGGAACATCACAATAGGTTGGCCCCTCCTTTTTTCTCTCATTTTTAGCTTTCTGTTTTCTCTTCCCCTTCTTTTATTTTCTATCTTTTCTTTTTCTCTCCTATTCTCTCTCTTTCTTCGCTCTATCTTCTCTCCTTTTATTCTCTTTCTTCTTCCTATTCCTCTCATTTTTCGCACAATCTTCTCTCCTCTTTCTCTCTATCTTCTCTCTTTTTTCTCTCAACCCTCAACCCTTTTTGGAGCCTCATCTGTATTACAAATTGCTTCCGGCATGGCGTTTTGGCTTTATCTGTAGGCCTATCTTTCCCAATTCGTCAACTAGGTCTGGCTTTATTTGTGGTTTCATCTCGAGTACTGTATTGGGATACGTGTTTGCTACGTATTCAAGTACTGTATTGAGAATCACACTTGTAAAATACTATGAAGAGTACGAAACATGTTGTTTTGGAATGAACATCCTAGTAGAAGTTACTATGATTCTTAATATTCATCACACATACATTAATAGTGGCCCTGTAAAAAAAGAAGAACTATATTAAGATGTGACATGATCAATTTTTTATAGCCCCATTGTATCTCATGAAGCAATCTCACATGTTACCTCTATCCTGGTTGATGATTATTTACCTCTGTTGTATAATGGAGTGAAAATGAAATTAGCAAGCAGCTGGTAGGCCTAAGCCCTTCATGGGCTGTTGAGCCATAAAATACATATTGTATCTCATAAACTATTTCTATTGAAAAAGTTTTTGCTAAATTTTTGAACTTGGTATTTTTCTATGCTTGATTGTTTCATGAGTAGAACTGGGATCAAGAACCTCTTAAATCCAGTTCATCTGTTCATTTTCACCAATATTATTTTCAATCCTCATGGTTAAAACTAGCCTACTTTCTGGAGTTGTCAACTGACTCCAAAAAATAAAGAAAGAAAGGCTCGTTATTCATCCATGGAAAGCTGTAAGCTGAATGGTAAAAGCTGAATAGTCTTTCCATCTCAAAAACACTTTCCCATGTTTCGGATTGACACGTTAAGCCGTCGGTCCCGGCTGCCTAAAAACAGTCGTTAAGTCATGTCAGAGGCTCTGAAATGGATCAGGAGCGACCTGAAAACTCTGACACCAGACCTGAGTCAGCCAGGTTACACGAATAATATTATTATTATTATTATTATTATTATTATTATTATTATTATTATTATTATTATTATTATTATTATTATTATTATTATTATTATTATTATTATTATTATTATTATTATCTCAAAATGTGAAAAGTACAACTGTTTTCTCTTGAAGCATGCTCAAAGGCCTTCTCACTTGGCGGCTTCGTGATTAAAGAGTCCAGAATTGATACGCAACCGTACAGGAAGGAAGCTCCTTAACACTAGACATCAGAGGTTAGCTCATTTGATAATGCCTAAAATCGTGGGAGACCAACACTTGGCTCTCTTAACCTTGGTGTTTCATTATTTTTGCCAATCAATCCAACTAGAAAATACATGAACTAATAATTTTCAATCGCAATTTATTGTGAATAGAGGAATCACAGAATAATCGAATCACATTTGAATTAATTTCGAATTGATTCCAATCAAAAATACTGTATTTAAGAATTGTTAGAAGTTGGAGATATCAATCATGTTTGTTCTAAAACTCTAAAATTGCAGAGTTCTCATCGATAGAGATTGGGACACAATTCTGGTTCAGGAAATAAAAGCCCTTAAGACCCAAACAAGGTTCCAACATCCTCCAGGTAGTAACAATCTTTATGTGAAGGGTCTATGAGAAAAAAATCCAATCTTCCGATCTGCATTGATCTGCATTCGCTTTTCGCACCCTTTTTTCTCAGGTGAGATCCCAACCCACATCCGAACAGTCTCGGGTTCGACTCTCGGTCGAACAAAAGAATATAAATCAATTGATCTTCTTTGATTTCGATGGGTCCTATATCGTAGAACAGATTCGCACCAGCGAAACAGGAAGGATAAGATGAAAACAGATGACAAAGAAGGAAGAAAATAGTGTGAAAGGATAAAGAAAGGGTTGCCTTGGGTGCGCGCAGGTAACCTGCAAGGTATTGACAACCAATCATCACAATAAAACCCTTGAGCCCTTCAGGCTTTGATATCCGAATATTATTAATGGGTTCTAATCATTCATTCCGTGCCTATACATATTCAATACTGTATCTCATTCTTGGGAGTATTTCCGATTCAGATTTATGTTTCTAAAGGGCTCGCTAATCCTAGATTCGAACTTCCTGGGGATCTTTTGATCTGATTTAGAATGTAGGTTGTAGGTCTCGACATCCTGTGAGAATTTTATAAGAGTAACGATCACCATTCGATAATAGATTTCAAATGGAATTTGTGAACTAGCTTAGATATCCAATTAATTGTAGCATTAACGGTTTGCATGAATAGACCTTCGATATGTATTGATTGCAACATAAATATATAACGGTTTTTGAATTCGATAATAAAATTGACGGATTGGATGGATTGAACCTTGAACGAATTTTTGTATTCTATCAATTACTATTGAGTAGCCTATAGTCTGGTCGAGCAAAGAAAACATTATGGAAAGATAAGAAAATGACTTGGTCAATATTGAATCAATAATCATGAATTTGATTTCTATTAGTAGAACAGAATGTTTTCTATGATTAGAAACCAAATTTATAACTTTTTGAATCAATATTGGCCGAGCTAGAGTCATTTTCCCATCTTGATAGAATGTCTTCTATGCTGGAACAGACTATTGAAATTGTTTGTCACTGATAATGTATTTCTATATGTAGGATATGTCTTCCATAATGCTTTCCTATAAAATTTACGTGCCACATATACTAAAACATTTATTTCTCAGACTATATTTCAGATCATTTTTCTCAAAATGTTCCTATGGAAATTCATTTTTCTGTTATAGAAATAAAAATTCTAAAAACGAGTCAACCATGTTTGTGGAGCCTTCCTTTATTATACACAATAATCGATTATAGTTTGATCGAGCGAAGAAGAAATCCAGGCATGATATCTTCAATATTTCAAAACAGCTATGTTCGTGAAGCTCATCGTGAGTGAAAAATAATCATCAACCAATCCTTTAAAAAATTGGAGATTTCAATCTTCCCCACCCAATAACACTCAAGTAATGAAGCCTGTTCCCCACAGGAAGAAATATTCAAAGATAATCAGAATTGAACTCTACTCATATTATGTCATGATGTAGCTTGAAACTTGTGTAAATTCTTGATTCATGCGAAAAAATAAGAGGTTGGTGGAAGGAAGAAGGAATGTTTAAGAATAACTTCAAAGAGAAATACTGTCATCATCAAAAAAGGAGGGAAGAGATAAAAGTGGATGAATCTCGAGGGAAGGGAGGGAACTGACTAAAAGGACAACCGAAGGTAACGTCCGAAGTAAGTAGATGGAAAAGCAAAGCAAAGAAGCTATTACAATATTCTGTTTCTAGAGTATTCCTTTTGAAAGTTCTACTCAAAGATTCATCTTTGACAGGTGCAGGGACTGTCCCTCCGGAGTTCAAGAATAAGTGTAGTCTGTCCAAGCAAAGAAGACATTCTGGCAAGATGGGAAAATGACTGCAGCTCGGTCAATATTAGTTCAGAAATTTCAAATTTGATATCAAATTGTAGGGAAGAGTGTATCCTACTATTTGAGATTAGATTGAAAATTTTTGTACCAATATTGACCGAGTTTTAGTCATTTTTCCCTCTTGCCAGAATGTCTTCCGAGCTTGGAAAGACTATAAATGCATGCTTGTCCATGTGGATTACTAGAATATTCTCCATGAGAGTTTGTTTTTCTAACTCAAGAGTTTTTTAGGAGTTGATGGGAATATTGTGTTCTCCCTTGACACGTGATATAGTAAGGAAAGACATCAAAGATATAAGAAGATCAAAGGTGGCGTAGTCAGTAATGATGAATAATTATTGAGGGACCACTAAGTAAAATGATAATGAGAAAACTGGTAATGGACCCCTGTCAGAAATGAGTTGGTGTAATTTTTCGATTTGTTTTTCTGTGTACTACAACCAAGGGTTTTCATGAATACAACCATAGCTTCCTTCAATAGAGGCTATTGTTATAGAATGCTATATGCTATATGTTAAAGAAGGCTATGCTACAACCAATAGATTAATTCATTTACTAAATCTATATCTATAAAAGCGAAATGGCACTGACTGACTGATTCATTCATTACCAGAACTAAAAATCCACTGAACCGAATGCGTTCAAATTTGGCAGGCATGTTTAGTTGGACGTTTAGACGCGAGCTAAGAACGGATTTTAGGAACTTTTCAAGGATACGCTAAATATTTTAGTTTTTCTAGAGTTTTTCGGCGTTTACTCAATTTTTTCGAGAACTAATCGGTAGAAAATGTTGATATTTGATGGGTGGGTTCAAATAATGTCTAGAAATGTTGTGTTAATATATTTTTGAATTCCGTTCAAGATTACGCCAGTAATCAGGTTTTCAAAATTGTAGATGTGTTGCGGGTTGCATATCATCCGCCTTGATACAACCAATCCTTACTGTAAATTCAATGGTTCAGCGAGATTATAGATTAACTAATTTGGAAGATATTGAATCAAGTTTCAAACTATGTCCGATATAGTTCCCAAGGTTACGCTCAATATTAACGTTTTACTATTTTCGGAATTTTCTTGGATTTTCGAGAATGAATTGTAGAAAATGTCGAAATTTGGTGAACAGGTCCAGATTAGGTCTAGAAATGCTGTGTTCAATAAGTTTTGAATCCCTTCTTTGTTTGTCTCAGCTTGCACTGACAGAGGTTATGCAGGCGAGCGAAGCTTTGACTCACTGACACTGCTTATACTGTCGGGGTCCAGAATTAGTAACAAATAAACTCTTATGAATAATGTCTGATGGTAAGAAAATAATATCGAGGAACACCTGACTCCAAAAAAATAGGTGGTTTTGTTTGCTCCTTGTGCACTCCAGCAGCTGATGTTATCAATTAGAGTTGTCATTCAGCTGTGCCGAGATGTTGTTTTTGAAGCCAAACGATGCTTCTCATTACCTATGAGTAATTTCATAGCTTTCTTTAATAGAGGCTATGTTGAAGGAGACTATGGTAACTTACATAACGGATGAGAGGCATACAAAACCGCCTTACTTTCTGGCGTCCACTATACTAGTATCACTGAAATTGAGAGAACTGAAAATACAGAAATCGAAAGATCACTAAAGAGTTGATTCTAAGATTGCAATATTGTACTCGACCTAGAATCAATAAATCTACTATTTCATTAAAAATGAAATCTATATGGAAGATAATATCTATTCTATCATTTACGACACATACATCATGATCACACTTACGCCACTGCAAGTCATTCCAGTTGAAAGTGGAATAGGATAGATAGAATAAGATAGGATAGATAAGATAGATAGATAATATAGGATAAGATAAGGTAGGATACATAAGAATACAAGTGAATTGTTTGCTTTTTCAGATTTCCACTATCTTATGATTGCAGGTTTGACGTCTAGTGGGATCGGATTCCCCGATAATCAGTTGAAAGTAATTTAAGTGCTAGTTGGAAAACCGAATCGCGATATCTAAATCAACTAAATGAATTCATTCATGGGATAATCAACTTTTTTAATAGTACAAAAATCACACTCATTTACAGAAAATTATAGCTCTTATTTTTAATAGCATTCACATGATTATAGTCTATGATTAATCAATGTAATTTCTATCCAAATGAACGCGATTGAGGAGATTTGTGATGATTACATGAATAAATAGAATAAAATAAACTGGAACATGTTAGCAATAATTCCTTATCACGTTAAAGTACATTGAAATTGTTGTAATGTGTTAAATTTGTTAAGCTATTTTGATATGGTTTATATTATGTTGATTCGAAATCAACAACTAAGGAAATCGATAACTGTTCATTACTGTTCTCATAATTTGATACTTTTCGGATTCGTGAACGAACTGCATTATTTTTGAAATATTCAAGAGATTTGAGGAGTTTTGGTACGATTCATTGTGAATCCATAATGATAAGAAGATTATAATGTTTTCTCTAAACACATAACATATACCTCAGAATAAAATAGTATTCTATTACAATACTTATTTTCTCTTAGGGCTACTGTGTTTTTGTGTGTGATTTACACTTGAAAATGGCTCTAAAACGCCGAAACATGTTAAGAATAAAAATATTCTAAAAAAGTGTACTTTGATTCGAATTATTTTAAAGTTTTATTCTATAATAGTATGAGAGCATTGATGGCGGCCCTTTATAATAGATCTATCTGTTATAGATTTTGTTAGATACCTTTTTCTGTTATAGATACCTAGATTATAAAAAAGTATTAATGTCTTATTGACATTTCCCACAATTCATCCATGATTATAAAAATACCTACCTACATGTTTTTTAATAAATTATAACAGGTACTATTCAAGCACTTCCATGGCAATAGCTCGTTTATCCTCGTATTAGAACTGGATACTCGAGCATGCGCATAACTAAGCTTCCAGGGACATTCTGTGTAACATGTCCATTATTGATTTACTTTACGGAGCTCCCAATAAAGCGCCCACCTCTCCCATGTAGGCAACAAAGGTGCGCTTAACGTGATGCGTGTTGCCTATCTCTGCCCCTACCTCTGCAAATGCAGTACTGCTGAAATGGCGATATATTCGGTTTTATTATAATCATGATTCTATTCAATACAACCTCCGTTAGGCCGGTATTACACAAAAAAGTATCATATCATATATGATCATATGAAACTAGATGGAAATATGATTTGATATATATCTGATCATATGAGAAGAGATGAAAATACGAAATCATACTTCCATTCCGTTCCATATGATCACAGAACTATTATTGTGTAATACTGGACTTATCGGAATTATTACCCATAGCCAAAAGTCTTTTCTTTTTTCGTGAATTCTATTATCCTCCGTCTATTTTCTTTCTTTGGCATTCCATTTTATTCAGGAATGTGTTATTGTGAATATGTGAGAGTTTATGAGAAAAAAATTCTTATACGAGTGAAATATGAGAAAATATATCAATTTAAGGATTGAACATAATACTATCACATATTAACAGGCCTATTAACATAACATTTTAGTATGGATAGCTTGAGAATGAAAGTAAAGATTTTCAAGATGTCGTTACAGTGATGAAAATGTAACGTTAAAGTGATGTAACAGTAACAGTGAAGTGATATTATAATTGAAGGTAAAGTTCACTTTGAGTTTCGAATACTTTGAGTATTTGAACTTCTAGATAGGTAACAGTAATGAGAAAATAATGCTTCTGACACAGTAGGCTAGAGTAACAGTAATTTCATAGTAACAGTGATTTCATAGTAACAGTCATGTCAAAATAATCACATTCGATGGAAATGAGAAAATAATAGAAAAGCTAATGATTATGCTTATGGCTTTCAATGGTGGGAATACCCTTGGGTAGGTTCCACCTCGCCAATTTGTACTTGGGCATCCATCCAGGAGCAATCCATAGTATTTGTGACTCAATAAGAAATGATTATAGCTGACGCCTAAAAGTAAGGAGTTTCGTCTGCTCCTACTGTGCTACAAAAGCTGATGTTGTCAATATTATAGCTGTCAATTATCTATGAACCCCTACGCTGTAATGGCAGATGGGGAAAAACGAAGAAGAATTTAATCTGAGCCTTATTAATGATGTTTTTCATGTTGAAAGAGATAATAGATGCTTGAAACCTGCTGTTAGTAGGTTATAGCAAGTACAAAAAGCATACGAAACCGCATAAATTTTTGGCGTGATGCATTTATTCAGACAATAATCACAATCAATTAAAATAAAGGAATCAATTATTGGAATGAAACTCGAATTATTATCATTTAACACCTGCAGTAGTGAAGATGTTTTAAAAGTGTTCTAAAAAAAGTGTTCTGTTGACTGAGGAATAAATAAGCCACGTTTAAAGAAACGTATTTCGAAACGTTGTCTGTTATATTAATGAGTAAGTGCTGTTGATAGGGGTGGGTGGGGGTAAAAATGAAAAGAACCTTGACATAGTAAAGATGTTTGAGGGGGGGGGGAGGACAAGAAACGATGAAAAACGTGACCTACTACTGGAAAAAACGTTGGAGGGGGTAGAAGAATGAGACTGAATAGAAAAAAGAAAAACGCGGGAAGCTGGTAATTTTCATAATTATTTGTTGTGGCGCTGATGAGGGTTGTGATGATGATGAAAAGTTCAGTTCGTCTTTTTCTTCAATGAAAACCTTCAAGGATGGAAAACTGCGAGGGGAGGAGTCACGTGGTGGGGGAAAACTACCCCCACCACCCGAAGTTTGTGGTGGGGATAAAGACAGGTCTGCTGTGTTTCTTGGCAGAAATCGATTTTCATCTCAAGTCGCTTGTACTTCCCCCACCCCCTGTGGGAGTTGCTTCCTTTTCCTTCAAAGGGAGACTCCTCTTCCCTTCCCTCCCTGAGGGTGAGCTTGTAGCTGGGAAAACAGGCTTCGTTATTTTCCCTCAGCCCCCAAACTCCCTTACTAATCCGTCCCGAACTTGAAGGGAAAATTGAAGCTTCTCTAATTCACCCTCAGAGTTGATGCTCAACTCACTTCCTCCTCCTGCTCCTCCTCCTCCTCCTCTACTTCATCACAATCTTCTTCTTATTCCTCTTCATCTCCTCTCATTTTCCCTCTCCTCCCTCTCATTCTCACCCTTGTTCTCTGACTTCTTACCTCACTCCATCCTTTTTTTAATTGCGACCTTGACTGAGTTTTTAACCGGGGAAAAAACAAGTCATAAACCATTAAATCCAACAGGCAGTAGTAGATGACGACGTAGACTTCTTCTTCAACTTTTTCTTTTCCACGCCTCTTTCTCTCACCCTCCTCTCTTATTTTTCCACCCAAATTTCTCTCTCACACTCGTTTCTCACTAATTTCCACCCAGCGCGCTCACTCTTCATCATCAAGAACACTCTTCTCTACTCGAACATTATTCTTTCTTAATTTCTTTCTCATGCTTTTTATTTCTTTCGTCCCTCGCCCACCGCTCCTAAGCTACTACTACAACAATTCCTCCAACGTAAAACTCATCATTATCATTCATAATCGTCGTCGTCATCATCATCACCATCATAATCATGCAAATACTCTCAACTTGACGAAGTTCATTCATTCACAAACTCAAACTCATTTTCCTCTCTTCTTTATTCCTTCACCCCCTCCCCTCCCTCCCCGCGGCTACACCCGATTTCATTCATTCATTACTTAAACAGTTTTTCCAACTTTCTCCAATCACAGCCGCCTGCTTTCTACCCACTCCTTTTTGCTTTTCTTCTTTTTCTTTCAACTTCTTTTGCTTTTTCTTCCCCGTCGGCAATCTTCTACTACGCGTATTACTTATTCAAGGTTGAATTTACTACAAGTCAGCTGTGTGGCTCCTCACACCATGCTTCTTACTAGTTCTTCATCCATTCAACTCTTTTTTTTCAAGTGGTTTATTGTTGAGTGTGGAATGAACTTCGAGGGAACTCTATTGGATGTTATGAGACTGTTTATCAATGATTACAACTTTGTATATAATTTTTATTGGGGTTGCATGTAATTATTACCACTTTGTTCACTATTGTTCACAATGCGTTGTATTAGATATAATAATAATTTTAGACTCTTAAGAAACGAATAGATTTGGATTTTCAATAGAAACCATTTTAAACAATACTAAGTAGTTTAAAGCTACTAGGAAGTCCAACTACTTTCCTATTGCTCACAATGCGTATTATTAGAAATAATAATAATAATAATGATAATAATAATAATAATTGTAGATCTCTTTATAATAAATTGATTTGTTTTCTCTATAGAAACTACTTTAAAGAATACTAAGTAGTTTAAAGCTATAGTAAGAAGTCCTACTACTTTCTCATTGCTCACAATGCGTAGTATTAGAATAATAGTAATATATTTTTAGTAATATATATTTGAATAATAGTAATATATAGTCTAAATAATAAAGAATCAATATTCTTTATCCTAATTGTAGTAGTATTCAAATAGTAATAATATTAGATCCTTTCATAATAAATTGATTTGTATTTCCCAAAGAACCTACTTGAAGTGCTACTAAGTAGTCTGAAGCTATCAAGAGCTCCTACTACTGCAAATATTGACTGAATAACTGAGCAGGATAAGAGAATTCGTTGAATGGAACAGTTCAAGAAGCTGTTCCCAGACCGGCATAGATAAGATTGGTTTATTTTCAGATGGAAAGACAGTACCAGTTCTTGAGTAGCAGTAAAGCTATTAGTGTGTTGGTTATCATTAAATTGCTGGGAATTATCTAATCCACAATCACTCAATATTATTTATCTCTATATATAAAAGCGAAATGGCACTGATTCATTCATTCATTCATTCATTCATTTATTCATTCATCACCAGAACTAAAAATCCACTGAACCGAATGCGTTCAAATTTGGCAGGCATGTTCTATTGGACTTTTAGACGCGCGCTAAGAACGGGTTTTAAAAACTTTTCAAGGATGCGCCAAATATTTGAGTTTTTCTGCGTTTTCTTCATTTTTTCGAGAACCAATCGGTAGAAAATGTTGATATTTGGTTGGCAGGTACAGATAAGGTCTAGAAATGTTGTGTTGAAATATTTTTGAAATCTGTTCAAGATTACGCCAGTAACCAGGTTTTCAAAATTGAATATGTATTGCGGTTGCATATCTCACGCCTTGATTCGACCAATCCTAACTGTAAATTCAATAGTTCAGCGAGATTATAGATGAATTAATTGGGAAGATATTGAATCAAGTTTCAAACTATGTCCAATACACTTCCTAAGGTTGCGCTCAATATTAGCTTTCTACTATTTTTGGAGTTTTTCTTAGATTTTTCGAGAACCAATTGGCAGAAAATGTTGAAATTTGGTAAACAGGTCCAGATTAGGTCTAGAAATGCTGTGTTCAATGAATTTCTTTAAAATGAAATGAAATGCTGTGTTCGAATCCCTTCTGAACGGAATTTGCAGGCGAGCGAAGCTAGCCTGTTTGTCTCAGCTGACACTGACAGAGGTCTTGCAGGCAAGCGAAGCAAGCCTGTTTGACTCACTTATACTGCCGATACTGTCGGGGGTCCAGGGGCGGAGCCCCTGGCCAGGCGGAGAAGACAAGCGAAGCGAGCCTGCTGGCTAGTGAACTTATAAAATTACCCAATACCCAAAGTTACTCAATACTCAATTGTCAAAATTCATTATCCAATGATTTCAAAAGTAATCTTGGAGGTTTACTTATTCAGTGCTTGATGATAAATTAAAAAACCTGACAGCAGAAATAAATAGCTCATTATTTCAATGAAAGCTGTAATTTTTTGAAGAATTGAAAACTCACTTCAACACCATATCCTCTAACATTGGGTTGCTCTCCACACAAAAACTCCACTACAGACCAGCAAGTTGAACAAGGAGTTGAAAAAGTTCAAAAATTCCTGTCTAGCACAAATTCTTCCAGAGATTTCTCTCTCATTTCTTTCTCTCTCTCACTTTTCCGGCTCATTTTGTCAGCGAAAATTTATTTTCCTGTTGCTTTTGAAAAAGTCAACTTCAATTCCCTTTCCCTTTCTCTCCTTTTCCTCTTCATCTTCCTCTTCTCCTCCTCATCCTCCTCCTTCTCCTCCTCCTCCTCCTCCTCCTTCTCCTCCTCCTCTCCCTCCTCTTTCCTTCTCAATTTTCTTCTCCCCTCCTTTTCCCTCTTTTTTACCCATCTCAATCCTTTTTTCTAACCCTTTGGACCCTCTGAAAGACCATCCTGACGCCATTGATATTCAGGAGGCGAACCGCATGCAACGCTCTCTAGTGAATGAGAAATGAAGTCTTATCCGCCATTTGAGTTCTAATTAAGTGAGGATCCTTGTGGAACATTTCTTTTGGTGGCAACTGGCTTACTGCCTTTCAATTCCGGCAGCTTTACTATTCAATCTTTTGGAAAAAGAAGTTGTCAAGGTGATTAAAGGGATTATTTTTCTATTCTTTATTCCAATTTGGCGGTTAAATGGATATTGACAACCATATTTACTTGAAAGTGAGGCAGTTTTGTCTTTCTCCTTTACTTGATGAAATTTTTTGTTAATATTGATGCCCAAATCACCATTTGAGCTCTGTGAGTGGATGATGATGATAGATGACGACTTTTTTTAGGTAGTGGGGACCGACGGCTTATCGTATCCTTTGAAAGATGTGGTGGCCTTTTTATGTGATTGTGCTGTGATCACAATCCGTGTAACAGACTCACAGCTCATGTTAAGTACCATTATTTTTTATCTACTTCGAATGCATTACCCAGACATAGCTAAGTGACAACTCTCATTGACTACATTAGCATTAGTAGAGCAAAAAGAACAGACGAAAACGCCTATCTTTTTCACGTCTATTGTATGTCAACAACTATTTTTGAAACAATAATAATGATTTTATCTCGCTTCGGTCGCCTTACGGGCTTGCTCTACTCTCATGCCCGGTTTTCCAAGCACACTCAAAGTTGAGGGACCCTCAAAATTTTGATGAACAGCTGACATTTTCTATGATGAGTATAGGAAAAGTAGTAAAGTGTAGTAAACTTGAGGGTCTCTCAAAATTGAGTGTGCTTGGAAAAACCGGGCATCATTTTGTTTTACATCTGTTCTTTGTCTAATATCTCTGCTAAACCTGTGTTAAAGGCCAAGTTTTACCTGTTTTCAAGGCCAAGTGTTAATGGAAAGGATATCCTTATTATCCTTTCCCAAGAATGGACATATATATGTCTAAACTTCGCCTTTTCACTTAGATAACTTACACTCCTTATTCATTTTGCAGAACCTCGAATTAAAATTTTGTATAAATTTTGCATTCATCACTTCACCGTTTTATTGTATTTTTACTAGAAGTTTCTATTTTGTGAAATTTATAGGATAATTTTGTCTTACTCATATATTATATTACAATGTAGAATCTAAGCCGAATTTTGTTATCTATTTGAATAAAGTAATCTAATCTAATCTAATCTAATCTAAACCTGCGTATGGATTTTTAAAAATTTTACTTTGCAGTATATTTATAAGTGAATGATATGAAGTAACTCTGATAAAACAGAAAGCATAACTTGACATTCATTTATATCGGGCGTTTTACTGGGATGTTTCGAAATACTCGTTATACTGTGATACGTTCTACTGATAGCTTAAGTGAACCTGTATACGAAATTAGTTCACTTTCTCTTGAAGAAACTTCGAAAACGTAGCCTATGTAACACACAAAGAAAGACTATGAAAATGTTTATACTGTGAATCCTTCAATTACCGAAAACGTTTCTCTAATACCCATGCTGAGACTTTTAAAGAAATTTGAACCTTTTTAGTTTAATAGTTCCTCAGAATCTGGGAGCTCGCATGAAAAACACTATTAATAGAAAAGAATGGATTAGGATGACTTCTGTATTTTGGAGACGTGGCGAATATTGGATAGTGATGTCCCCACTACCACTCAATCACTTTATAAATATTAACGGTGGAAACTTCTATTTAGAGCGTAATCTTTGGAAGATTGGAAAATTCTCTCAATGTGAATGAATATCAACCTTGGATATCATTTTATCTTCTTGTTTTTTACATTCTCTAAATCATATTATTATTCTTCGTAGCAAAAAAAAAATTTATTGAACCATCTTTTCTATGATATTTCTTCATTGTTTTTCATCCATTTTCCCACTGAAATTAGAATCAACAGTAATTAACTTGCCAAGGAAATTGTCATAAAAAATCGCTCCGGCAGCTGGCGGTCGGAAAGGGTGCATTTCAAATGCAATTGTATGATGGCTCAAATCATGTGACTTATAATGAGCTATTGAGGGTATGAATTCAAAGGTGCCGTTTTCGAAAAACCCATGAATAACACCATTTTTGGCATACTATTTACCATTTTCTCCGCCATTTTGAATTGTTTTTTTTCGTTGATGGCTCAAATTGTAGGGCATAATAAGGGTATTATACACGCCAATTTTCAAAACGATCAAATTATTGGTCGATTTTTAGTGATTTTTCAAAAATTTCATCCCTCAATTTCCCCCCCTACCCTTGGACTAATTTGGCTGGTTAACGAACTTGACCGAGATATTAACACTAATGATTTTAGTGCAGAATTTGGTTGCTCTCTGACAAGCCCTTCTGGAGTTATCGTGTTCACAAGAATCTGTACATATATATATTAATATGAGATGTATGAATTTGAACGGACATCAGATTTGTGTTCTAGGGGCTCGGAAACGTGTAAAAAATATATCATAAATTTTTGATTTTCAGGGCAAGACCAATAGTGCATTTTTTCGAATTAAATGCACTAAAATAATATTACTTGATATTAACTTTCCAAGAACGTGATTTATTTCTCTATAACAACTTATTCATTATTGGATATAGTTTCGTGAAATCGATCAGTAATGGCGGAAAATGGATTCACAAGGTGTGTTAAGGAGGGGGCTAGGGGTAGCTTAGACGCATGGAGGAGATGAACAGAACACCACAAGAACAGAAGTTTGATTCGGGCGAATCCATCACAATTTCCGAGCCCGACCGGCACTGACAGATTGTAAGACCGTCATCGCAGGGAGGGGGGTGTAGGGAGTACCCCCATGTGGGGGGACACTTTGAGAAAGGCTGTCCTTGGGGATGTGTGTGTGTTCCTTAAGGATGCCTGCTTCTTCCCTCGGGACAGGATGAAAGGGGGATGTATAGTGTTTCGCTTCGTAGCGTCTTGCACCTTTGTCCTTTGGCTTCCTCCATTCCCCTCCCCCTCCTCCTCCTCCTCACTATCCTTCTAATGGATAGTCGCCGCCATTTTGTATTTCTCTGTCCTGCTTTTCTCGTGAGACGTCTCATGTGAGATTGTCAGATATTTTCGTGTCGCTCTCAATACTCGTTGAGTCTTGTACTTCTTATTCGCTCTCTTCTTTGTTCTTCTCATTCTCTTTCTTCTTTGTCCTCATCATCAATTCTCTTGTTTGTCCTCATCAGTCTCTTCATTCATTGTAGCTACTTTGTCTTGATTCATCTTCCCTTTCTTCTCACTTTTTTCTCGGTTTATCACCACTCGGTTTATCATCTGTTTCATCAAATTCACCTTTCCCAACAGTTTCTTCATCCCCCTCTTGTAGTTCTCTTCTCCTTCTTTAATTGTTTCTTCAAGTTCTTTTCCATACATCGTTGTTGTCTTGTTCTCTTCATCCAATCTTCCTCTTTGTAACTAATTTTATTTTCCAAGTTTTCTTTTTTCCTCCTTTTTCTGTTTAATCTCTCTCAAAGTTAATTCCACATTGTGTACCACTCTTCGTTCTGTTCTTTATTAAGTCCCTCTTTAATTTTTCATCAGTTTCAAATTTTTTTCCGTATTCCTCATTTTCCTTATTCTTTGTTAATTCTCCTTCAATCAGTTTTACTGAGTTGCTTTGTTCTCAACATATCATTCATCATTTCCTGATCTATAATCGTTCTTACTCCCTTTTTTCAACTCCCATTTTATCCTTATGTTTTCCTTTATTGTATTATCTATGTCCTCATCTTCTTGTATTCTTCCTTATCTTCTGAATCCTTCTCCATCTCGTGAGTCTTTTCCCTTCCCAATCTTTTTTCACCTATCTTTCTTTTTGCCCTTCATGCCCTTCACATCCCTTCATGCCCTTCTTTTTCTTATTCTCACTTCCTGTTATTATTTTCCTACTCCCATCTCTCTATCTTTTACGTATTTCTTCATCTTCTTTTCTATTTCTTCTCCTGCTTCTAACTTCATTAAACTCTTTCAATTTCAGCACATTTTTTGATCTTCATCCCTTTTCTCATTCATCATTCATTTCAATTACTACACATTTATTGTATTGATTCCCTCTCTAATGATTCTTTCATTCTTGTGCTTTCTTCTCCTTCTTCGTCTACTTCTTCACGTTATATGTCCCCACTCTCCTTTTAATCCATCGACCATTTCATTTTTCATCTAATTTGTCTTTCTCTCTTACTCCTATCTCCACAAATTCCTGCTCCTCATCTACTTCTTCTGCTTTTTCTTGTTCTTCTCCTTTTCCTTGTTCTTCTGTCTTCCTCCTCTTCTTCTTGTTTGTATCCATTCTCCTATGAATGGAAAGGGACCACAAAGATGCCTTGGCAACAGCAGGGATGTTAGGTTTCCGATAAGAGCGCTTTCCGGGAAAAGGGTCGCTCGGTGCTTTCAATTTGTGGGGGCTGTTTTCGGGGGGGGCGAGGGAGAGAGGGGAAGCTTTATTCTTAAAGGAGGGTCCAAGAGGTGCAGTGGCTTAGAGAGGAGGGAGGAGGAGTGTGCAGGAGGAGCTTGGGTCAAAAAAGGACCTCAAGGATTCTGTTGAAGTAAGCAGAGTTTCTTCCTTACAATGCTGTGGGCAACAGACATAGGTTTCTGGAGAAAGGTTCTCTTTCTTCCTCCTCCTCGTCTTCTTCTTTTTTTCTTCTTCTTTTTGCCCTTAATTCATCTTCATTCAGCCTTCTTCACTTTCTTCATTCTTCCTATACCTTTATTTTTTCCCCTTACTTCCTCTTCTTCTCATTCTTAGAAACATTTCACGTGATTCTCCTCAATTTTTCCTTTACTCCATTTTTGAGCTAGAATTATTTCTTCTCCACATCCTCGACTTATTTACTTCTATTTACTTAATACTCTTCTCTTTCTTAGATTCATTTGTTATGTTTCTCCTCCCTCTACTCCATTTTCGTGCTACAATTTTTGCTTCTTCACATCTCTTACTTTGCTGGGAAGTTTTTTATTATGAGTTTCAATAATGAAGTATTCTGCAGCTTAATCAACCTTGAATTGGAAATTGTTTTAAATTCTTCTAAATTGGTTTCCATCATTTGTCTTCAAATCTCTCAATGTCTTATTTCCTTATCACTCACACATCTCTCATCGTTCCCCTATAGTCCCTCCTTTCTTCTGGTATACTTATACTTAGTTATACTTGGTATGATACTTAGTTTCTCCAGCTTCTTGTCCTCCTCCGTTTTCTCTTCTTATTTTCACTCACACAAACTATTTTCTAATTCTTATGTCACCTTCTTTTCTTTTGTTACAAATATTTATCCTCTTCCCTCTCTCCTTAATCTCACCAATCTTTTTTCTCTTAACATTTTTACTCTTTCTCAATCATCTCAGGAATCTTCTTTGTATCTTACATCCTCTTCAACTTTTTCTCATTTTTACAACAACCTGTTCCAAATTTCTCAAAGAACCGCTACACAACGTTACCGAATAAATCCACGAGAATTACAGGAAAACAACAAGGAGAAGAAGGGTAGAAGGACAGGAAAACAGTGGAAAAAGGAAGAGAAGAAGCATAGGAAAATAGGAAAACAAGAAGAAGAAGAAGAGTTGGAAGTTAACTCTAGTCTGCCTCGGGGGATAATAAGCCCCAACTCATATGCGCATGCACACAGAACAGAAGAGCAAAGGGAGTCCTCTTCAACCTTATACTTCCTCTTGCCTCATCCGTTTTTCCTCACTTCCTCTCTTTCTTCATCACATCCTCTCTTTCCAACTTTGTCCGCTAACGATTTAGCCTCCACCTCTCCTGAACATCTTACAGAAATGCCCCTTACATCAAACATGATTTCCTTCCTCTTCTCAACATCCTCTTTCTCTTCTATTTTCTGTCTCCCTCTTTCTCTTCTACTTTCCGTCTTTCTCTTCTTCGTCTGAAGGAAATGCCCCTTACATCAAACAACCCCTTTCTCCACCTGCTTTCTTCTTCTACTCGTCTTTCTCCTCCTCCTCCTCCTCCTCTTCTTCTTCTTTTGATGACTTCCTCCCCCACTAGCTTCTTATCTGTAGCTGCAGGTCCGTTAGGCTTTCTCCGCAACGTGTCTCTTGTCATAGCGGATAAAGAGCAACACATAAATAGCTTGAAAAGCTGATTCAACGTTCGGGCTTTTCTTCACCGTTGGAGCTCGAAAGCCAAATGGTAAACATGAAGTAGGATTATTGGAAACAGGATTAAGAATTGGAAATAAATCAATGTTTATTTTGAAAAATATATTCTGTAAAAGCTACAAGATTGATTAGAATAATTGCACAAGATAACCTTTTGAACTGTTTAGTTTGTATGAATATGTAGAGGAAAGGTTTCGGGAGAAATCCTGTTGTTCTTATCATTATAAAGGCCTAGGCCTATCATTTGTTCCATTAATCTATTTATTAGTTATATAGTTATAACTATAAAGTAATATTAAACTAATAAAGTAATATTTATTATTTATTTATAAGTTATATCACATTTGTTGGCTCAGGCGTTACAATGAACATATTATAAGGCTTGCTTGGTGTAAAGCTACCCATGAAGATGGGTTTCACTTACCTTGTTCACATTTTGGTCACACATACCATAGAGTTTGTGACTTTGCGTCATGACCACTCATGAACCGTTCCCATCGAGCAATCAGAAACTCTACAACATGACAATGATGATCAATAAGGGATAGATCACCAAGAAAATTTGCAATTTTAACGAAGTTAATAATGAATAGAATTGTCTCAATTTAACCTCTTATCCACCATACGAGCATCAATCTCTCAAACATCTATTATCTTCTTCATTTATTGTTAAAATGGCGACTTGATAGCAAGTCACTGGCGGCTCGTGCTCAGGAAACAGGTGAAGTGCTGTACAGTAAAACATACGGACACTTCACCTGTTTAGTGGGTACGAGTTGCCAGTGTAGCAAGTATTTTAAGAAAAGTTGATAAGTGGATGATGATGTTTATATAGTGAATGAATGATGATGAACGATGAATGACTAAATACTCTGAATAGAATTAGCTGGTAGGATGGATGTCAATCTCAATAACATGATTGGTCGAATAGTAGTGTAAAAAAGACTGCCAGTTGCAGGCTTCTCATTGGTGGTGCATGGGAGCGGCTAAATAGTGGAAGGGGATCACCTGAGCCAATCGGAGGCGTGCTCTGTCAAAGTCCTCCACCAATTACAGGCCTGCAATCCAGCTTGGTTCTTCAGACGCCATTTTATATTATTAACTTGATTCTCAGATTTCCCGTTTCTGACGATTGCATTAAGATTTGTTCAATTGTGATTGTGATTCATCGTGGACTAATAATTCTTTATGAGTTATGAGTATCTATTCAATTATATGATCACAATGTATGGCTTCATACGCATTTATTACCTTTTTTTAGTGAGTTACGTCATGTGGCTTTAGCTGGAATTGATTCAGTCTCTATGAAGACAAGATAGCCTTGATGCTACTGGCGGCTTGTGCCCGTGAAGTGCTGTACAGTTAAAAGATACGAGCACTTCCAACACCTGTTTCGTGGGCACAAACCGCCAGTGCTAGACGCATCATCCGCCATTCCGGTTCATCATCTCTCATATGAGATTGGTTCTTGAATTACTTTTCACAAAGTCATGGTTTTGCTCATTTATTTCATCATCAATTCAAATTTTCGCGCTATTCGAATGTAAACGCCGAATTCTGTGTAACCTGTACCTCCTCTTTGAATATCCAAGTATATTTAGCATGGCCTATCAGCGCTCTCAATAATTTAGGCTACGTCATCAAAATTCCCTACTCAATTTCTTGTTTTACGAATAATTTTATTATTTTATTTCACTGCTACAATCATAAAATTATTCGTTGTAGAATTAGGTGAGCCGATCCGGTTGGCGCAGTGGGCTGGGGCGTCACAACCTTCAGTACGCTAGCACTACCGCTGGTCAGGGTTCACCTCCTCACTCACAATTATCCATTACGCACGCACAAGCTGAAATACTTATGTGGGCATCATCGCAATAAGAAAAGGAAAAAGAAGAATCTTTAGCCAAAAAGTATAGTATATACACAAGAAAATACTGCAAGTTCATTGTTATAGTCTCAAAAACCACTACTCCAATCAATTATTAGATAATCACAGACATTTTTATTGGAAAGATGGAACTAAAAGTTGAATTATTCAATGACAGTTGAACTATTTCAACTGTTTCAACGACAGTCAAATCACCCATGATAGTTCAACGTCTACTAAGCCGCAGCAATCTCATTCGTTCCACTAATGCTTTGGAATGAAGGCACTCGCAAAATCATTTTCGGGAATTGATAATCACTAATTTCACCGGTAGAATCAGCTTAGAGATAAGCGGCTGCCTGATATTGGAATGACTTCCGATGCCTGAAGAGGTCTTGCACACGGCAACCAAAACACAACCAAGATATCTTCCTTCTCCTCCTCCTCCTCCTCCTCCTCCTTCTTCTTATTTTCTTCTTTCTATCTATGATTTTCTACTCCTCCTCCTCCTCCTCCTCCTCCTCCTCCTCCTCCTCCTCCTCCTCCTCCTCCTCCTCCTCCTCCTCCTCCTCCTCCTCTCCTCCTCCTCCTCCTCCTCCTCCTCCTCCTCCTACTCCTCCTCCTCCTCCTTCTTCTTTTTTCTTCCTCTCTATGTACTTCTACTCCTCCTCCTGTTCTCTCTCCATCATCATCGCTTTATCCATGGTCCTAACTTCACTTTCACTTTGGTTTTCATCCACCATCCAAGATTACCTCTACAACTCCTTCTCCTCCTTTCTTCTTCTTCTTCCTCTTCTTCTTCTTCTTCCTATTCCTTCTTCTTATTATTATTTTCTCCTCCTTCTCATTGCTCATTTTCTTCTCCTTCTTCTCTTACGTCCCCTTTTCCCTCTTACTCCTCCTTCTCCACCTCTTTTCTCCTTCCTCCCCTCTCCTCCTCTTATTCCTTCTCCTATTCTTCTTCTTCCTTCTTCTGCGTCTTTCTCTGTTCTCTTTTTTTTCACTTTTTATTATTATTCTTTATCTTCTTTATTTTTCTTCTTTCTTCTTCTTCTTCCTCCTCCTCTCCTCCTCCTCCTCCTCCTCCTCTTCAACTTCCTCTTCTTCCATCCTCCTCCTTCTTCTTCTTCTTCTTCTTCTTCTTCCTCTCCTCCTCCTCCTCTTCTTCTTCTTCTTCTTCTTCTTCTTCTTCTTCTTCTTCTTCTTCTTCTTCTTCTTCTTCTTCTTCCTTCTTCTTCTTCTTCTTCTTCTTCCTTCTTCTTCTCTTCTCCTCCCTTTTCTTCCCTTCCATCTTCATCTTCCACTACTTCTACTTCGCCTTCTTCTCCAGCTTTCTCTTTATCCGTGGTCCAATCTTTACGCTACTTCATATCCAGCTCTGCCGGTGATCTTCCCTCTTCTTCTCCTACCAGAGTTCTCTCGCTCTTCTCTTCATTTGTAGTCCTATCTTCACTACCTACTTGATTTCCCACCTTCCAAGATCACCTCTGCAGGGTGATCTCAGATTCGGAGATTCTGGATTCTTGCCAGATGGCTTTTCGACTGCACTCACTAGAACGATAAGGCTTTCTAATCTACAATATCCGAGCAGCCCGCAAAACTCTTCTTGCAAATAACATGGGTGATGATGATGATGATGATGATGATGATGATGATGATGATGATGATGATGATGATGATGATGATGATGATGATGATTTGATGATGTTGATGACAATAATTATTATTATCATATTATTATAATTGTATCAAACATCTAAATCACTGTTTTTTTTTCAAATAATTATCAAAGTACCCTTTTCCAATTATTTCTTCAAAACATTACATATTTCAGATAAAGGATATTGAAAGGATAAAGGAGGAGTGATAAAGCGCCGGTCTGATAACCAGGTGGACCCTGTTTCGAATACCAAGCGGAGAACAATTTTTGACCACAGCACAATCACATAGATACGACCACCCCGTCTTTCGGAGGAGACGATAAGCCGTCGGTCCCGACTACCTAAAAAGTAGTCGTCATCTATCATCCATTTCATTACCCACGCACAAGCCTATGAGCTTATGTGGGCTTCACCCTCATAAACAAACAAACAAACAAACTGCTATAGTATTGTGTTTTTAAATTTATCTGTACTTTAATAAGTGGTCAACGTTATATATCAACTTACAAATAATGAGCTTTTCATGAAGCTGATGTCAAATTTTAAAAAAAGAAAAAAAATGGGTCCAGTAGTTGAAAACTTGTTATTACAAGTACTTGTCAGTATCCAGAAAGTAGTTGGCATAAATTCATACATGGCCATATTTTGCTAGTGAATACCTCTCTAATAAAATCATTAACGGAAGCTATCCAATGATAAAGTTGTATCAGAATCAGACAGTTCACTAATGAACGAAAATACTTCTCCTTCATAACTTAATCCCCAAACATACATAACTTCACAAACTCCTTCAAACAGCACACAAGAACTCAGCTTCTAAACCATTTCGAGTTTTTACATCACTCAACACTTTAAGAAGCCACAAAAATGTAATTCCATATTTTGCAAAGTGGAAAGAATTCAATCAAGAAAAAGCACAGCGCTAAGCGTTGCACGTAGATTTCAATACATTTCCATTTCCACAGTAGTTTGGTGTACTCAAAAGCTTATTTCCAGTCCTCGCTCTCTCTCACACACACACACTCTTCCTCTCTCTCTTTTTAAGCATCACTTTTTCCTCTCTTTACCTGTTTTTCTCAAAATTTTTCTCTCACTTCCTCACCTTGATATAATTTTCAAGAATGGACATTTCCACATCTTAACTTCACCTTTTCATTTAGATGAACTAATATTTACAGAGAAAAATTACCAATTACAAGTCTCTCACTCTCTTTTTATCCATTCTTACTAAATTCCTTCTTCCAGTATTATTATTTTTCATCATACAAAAACCCCCACATCACTCACACATCAGAGATTTCTCTTCCCCCACATCATATTTGGTAGACGATGTTTGACTTTCAAAACTTTCTGCTTCGTCGAAAATATCATGCCACCCTTCACTTTTTAGTTCTGGGGTTTCCCCCACATAAATCAGTATTCGTATGTGATTTTATCACAACGTTTTATTTTATTTGTATTGTATTTTATTCATTTATTTTGTTTTTTAACTTGCTTTGAATGTTGTCTGTCAGGTTGAAAGTTTGTAAATTAATTCTCATCCATTTCCCGACGAGCTAGAGACTTGAAACTTTCAGGATAGATCAAAACCTGATAACAATGCAACAATTCTTCAGTTTTTGTTAAGATTCATTTTATATTTCGATTAATTTTTACAAAAAAAAATTTGATATGGAGAAGTCCGTTCATAAAAAAAAACAAAATAAAGATTCATTCCATCAGCTGTTACTGGATGATATTGATTTTTTATTTGATAGATAACACCTTCTGTGATATGAATTGTGACATTTGCCAAAATAAATGTTATCCTGAACAGAGTTATATTAGCAAATAATTTATTATGAAAATGTGACGTCCAAGTCTTACTTGGCTATAAATAAGCTTACTGAAAATCCTATTATATTAAGCGAGTAATTTCTGTATGTATGTATGTATGTTTGTATGTGGAACCACGGATCTAGAAAACGGCTCTAACGATTTCCTCGAAATTTGAAATGTAATATAACCGTGATGGGAAAATAAGATTGCACCAGGTCTCATGTCTGGGAAAACTCTCTGGCAGGGTTAATAAAAGAATAAAATATGCCTCATTCAGGCATAATCCCAAGTACTGCGTATATAATGGCTTTTATCGTTAGCTGACAAACGCTATCCAGCTGGAGTGGATGGAGTTACATCATAGCTTCCTTTAATAGAAGGCCATGGCCTAAAAATTGACAACTATGTAGAGTAGGAAATTGGGTTCATTTAAAAGCATTAAAATAATTTTCCAATCAGCTGTTCTAATGGATGCGTTTCTTGTGTCCATTCTCCCATTTGACTTGCTACAAATCATAAGCTATTTTAATAAATACCTGTCTATTCTTAATCTTTCTAATTTCTATCACAACCTCAAAAAATTAAAGGATTGCTATACGAAGAGTTTCATGAACGGTTTTCATGGAAATTATGCTCAAAGAGAGAAAACTAAGTCAACATGTATGATTTGTATCTGTACTTAATGCTTTCATATGAAAAGACTGTGACTACGGTGCAAGTTGCCATATTATTAGGGCATGGCCTTCTATTAAAGGAAGCTAAGGTTACATTCAAGTCTATAACACATGTTCATGACTGTCAAAAAATTGTGAGAGGTGATCATATCAATTTTTAATCTATTTTTTACTAGGAGGTTCCTTGATTTTTTACAATAACATATTCATGTAATTCAACAGTTCGGCTGCAGCTTCAGAGCGAAGCTCGGTACCAGATTTTTATACATAAATGTGAAACTAAAAAGGTTGAAATAAACGTTTATCAACGATTTTAAATATACGTTTTAAAATCCGACTAAATAAGAAAACAAATTGTCCGCCCGTCTTTGAATCTCTTTATGTATTGAATTCATAAATATATTCCGCCACCAATTTTATTATTATCATATCATCTCTTACAAGGTCTAAGACATGTTATGATAATAAAAAAATTAGTGACTGAGTATATTCATAAATTCAATAGCCTACATAAAGAGATTCAAAGGTGGGCAGAAAATGTATTTTCTTATTTAAAACGTTGAGTTTTAACAGTTGTTTTATAAATTTATTATATTTCATTTGCCTCATTGAAAATGCCAAAATTTCTTTCAATTTTATTTGAAGAAAATTGATTCATTACTATTTCGAATTTTTCGCTTTCCAAGATTATTCTAACGTGTAAGAAAAATGACAAGATATAGAAGAAACACTAATAATATCACAAATGGTATAGAATACTTTCAGAAGTTGTCAATAAAATAAATTCACAATAACTTATACCTATAATTTTATCGAAGAGATTTTCGAGTGTTTTTTTTTCTTTGAGTAGTTGTGAATGTTATATTGTGGTAGTTATCCATAATAAATGAAAAGACAAGATGTTATCAAACCACTGATTTATGAAATGTCAAATCACTGTCAAATCAGTGGTTTGACAACATCTTGTCTTTTCATTTATTCATGTGTTTTCTTTCATTAACAAGTCACTGGCGGCTAGTACCCATGAGACAGGTGAAGTGTCCGTATGTTTTACTGTACACCACTTCACCTTTCTCGTGGGCACGAGCCGTCACTGGAACAAGTTATATCTCGACAGAATTGGCATGGCCTGTATTTTGTGAAATGCATTGATTCCCGTGCATCTCACAGGCCATGCTAATTCTGTTGAGTTATATACAATAAGCTGACTTTCTTGTAGATGTTCAGATTCAGGCTTAGGTATCGTTGATTATTCAACATTTAATTCTCTACCACATGAAACTATAATGTGGAAGAGAAATTAATTTACAGTGAAGGCCTAATACCTTAGAATAAGGGTATCAATCCAAACTTCTTTGATAGAACCTAGACTATAATATTAGAGCTCACCTGCGAATCGTTGATTGATAAACAGTTTGCGCTGTAATAAAACAGAATTTAATTTACATTCATAAAACCATTGAATGAGGGCAGTATACCAGTATTCAAATCTTATGTGATAAACCTAGGCTAGTGTCAGACCTTACCTATACGAATCTTATGTGAAAACCATAATTATTTCGAAGTACCAGAAGCTATTCGACATATTTAATGTTTCCAATCCGAAGAACAACATCTCGAAGTCTCACACCATTGGATAAAAAGAGATTTGTTCAACAATTAGAGAAGTGTGGTTTCAAGAAATAAAATCAAGCAGAAGGTGTGAGAAGAACAGAGTTGATAGAGGGAGAAGGAGGGGTGGTGGAGAAGGGGAGTAGGAGGAGAAGTAGAAGGAGGAAAAGAGCTTGTAAAGATTAAAGTGGCGTAAAAGTGTTGATGAATAAATGAATAGAGAAGTAGGTAATTCAAACGTATAACGACGGCTGTAATGTGGCTGACTAGTGCTGCCGCGGTGAGTGAAGTATCAACTACTAGCAGTCACCCTCCTAGAAACTAAACAGAGTACAAGGTATCCGTAGAATCGTTCGTAATGAAAACAGTGTTGATGTAATCTTCTCAATCCTTATAAGGAGTAAATATGTTCTCAGTTGACTTTTTAGCGATAATATAAACTTATAATTGGAGTTGATTACTTACATCTTCTAATCTATGAAAGTTGAGAGTATAATCATTGTAGAAGCCTTTTTACTAGAAAGATAATATTAGCAGGTTGATTTTGGAAGAAACAAAGAAGTACCGGTAGGCGTAGGCCTATCCATTCTTCGAGCTAATTCTTTACTAATTCTTCTATCTAATTCGTTATTAGATCAGGGCATAGAATAATAGAGCTCTATCTTTTCCTAGGATTGATATAGAGAACTCCTAGGATTCTCTTTGATCAGGGTATCTGTTATCATTAGCGTCACCTAATCGGAATTGAAATTTCTTAGAGCATCTATTATTTGACGAATACTTGAGAATTTTTTAAATGGAACATAATTTATTGCTCTAAATTCAAAATTTTTATAATTCGGTATTTCTCCTGGACTATAAATTTATTCTTAATTGAAGTGCTACGGAAATCTAACCTAGTTTCGAACTTTATTATTCATCAAAATTTGGTATGAAGACGTTTTGGACATTAGTCTGTGTTTTCAACCAATAAGTTATTGTTTCTGTAAATGAATGAATAAATAAATAATCTGATTCCTTCTTTTACACAAATGTTTAGTGCCGGACTGGCCAGATAGGCTAGGCCCTCGGCCATAGGGACCCAATTGAAAATTTAATCGGCTGCAAAGAAACGAACAATATTGTATTAAGTTGAAAATATAATGAGAATAAATCATTTCCTAATAAATACTATAATTCGATAGATTTTTCCAGACTTTCAATGCCTTGATTTTACTTAGGGCTCCTCATCACAAGAGAACTTAAAAGGGCCGCTTAAATGTGAGGTCCTGGAGTCTAGTGCTCCGAAACTGAGGCCAGAAATTCTCTAGATCTCATTCTGAATCTGCCTATTGGGCAGTGAATGATAAATTAACTAGTTACTAATAAAGGAATTGGAGTGTGTAGACTATAAAACTGATATACTTTCATAGTTTTTTTGAACAAAATTTAATATTCTTCAATTTTTATAGTTTTATTTAATGATTCATTTTGCCTCATCGACACCCTCAACACTCTAATTTCAAAAATTTTGATAATATCATTTCTGAACTGGCTAAACCAGAGTCAGCCACCTGTTGAATGTCGAAAATTCCTGCAGGGGGCGTGGCCAGAGACAAAAATTGTTTCTGCTTCCCCTCCATTTACAACATAATGAAGTTCACTGGGGGCGTGGCCTGTGGCTCCACCAATAGCAGACAGGTATACTCGAGTCGGCCACCTGTTGAATGTCGAAAATTGCTGCAGGGGGCGTGGCTTGAGACAAAAATCATTTCTACTTCCCCCTCCATTTCCCAGTGAATTAAGCTTTTTGGGGGCGTGGCCTGTGGCTCAACCAATAGCAGACAAGTATACTCAAGTCGGCCACCTGTTGAATGTCGAAAATTACTGCAGGGAGCGTGGCCAGAGATAAAAATTGTTTCTGCTTCCCCCTCCATTTCCCAGTGAATGTAGCTTACTGGGGGCGTGGCTTGTGGCTCAACCAATGGTAGACAGGTGAACTCAAGTCGGCCACCTGTTGAATGTCGAAAATAACTGCAGGGGGCGTGGCCAGAGACAAAAATTGTTTCTGCTTCCCCCTCCATTTCCCAGTGAATGAAGCTTTCTGGGGGCGTGGCTTATGGCTCAACCAATAGCAGACAAGGATACTTGAGTCGGCCACCTGTTGAATGTCGAAAATTACTGCAGGGGGCGTGGCCAGAGACAAAAATCGTTTCTCCTTCCCCCTCCATTTCCCAGTGAATGAAGCTTTCTGGGGGCGTGGCTTATGGCTCAACCAATAGCAGACAAGGATACTTGAGTCGGCCACCTGTTGAATGTCGAAAATTACTGCAGGGGCGTGGCCAGAGACAAAAATTGTTTCTGCCTTCCCCCTCCATTTCCCAGTGAATGAAGCTTTCTGGGGCGTGGCTTATGGCTCAACCAATAGCAGACAAGGATACTTGAGTCGGCCACCTGTTGAATGTCGAAAATTACTGCAGGGGGCGTGGCCAGAGACAAAAATTGTTTCTCCTTCCCCCTCCATTTCCCAGTGAATGAAGCTTTCTGGGGGCGTGGCTTATGGCTCAACCAATAGCAGACAAGGATACTTGAGTCGGCCACCTGTTGAATGTCGAAAATTACTGCAGGGGGCGTGGCCAGAGACAAAAATCATTTCTACTTCCCCCTCCATTTCCCAGTGAATGAAGCTTTTTGGGGGCGTGGCCTGTAGCTCAACCAATAGCAGACATGTATACTCAAGTCGGCCACCTGTTGAATGTCGAAAATTACTGCAGGGGGCGTGGCCAGAGACAAAAATTGTTTCTGCTTCCCCCTCCATTTCCCAGTGAATGAAGCTTTCTGGGGGCGTGGCTTATGGCTCAACCAATAGCAGACAAGGATACTTGAGTCGGCCACCTGTTGAATGTCGAAAATTACTGCAGGGGGCGTGGCCAGAGACAAAAATTGTTTCTGCTTCACCCTCCATTTACTTGTGAATGAAGTTCACTGGGGGCGTGGCCTGTGGCTCAACCAATAGCAGACAGGTAAACTCAAGTCGGCCACCTGTTGAATGTCGAAAATTACTGCAGGGGGCGTGGCCAGAGACAAAATTGTTTCTGCTTCCCCCTCCATTTCCCAGTGAATGAAGCTTTCTGGGGGCGTGGCCTGTGGCTCAACCAATAGCAGACAGGTAAACTCAAGTCGGCCACCTGTTGAATGTCAAAAATTACTGCAGGGGGCGTGGCCAGAGACAAAATTGTTCCCCTCCATTTCCAGTGAATGAAGCTTTCTGGGGGCGTGGCCTGGCTCATCCAATAGCAGAAAGTATTCCAGAGTCGGCTACCTGTTGAATGTCAAAAATTACTGGAGGGGGCGTGGCCAGAGTCAGAAATTGTTTCTGCCTCCCCCTCCATTATCTAGTGAATGAAGTTTTTTGGTGGCGTGGCCTATGACTTAAACAATAGCAGGCAAGTATTCTTTAGTCTTTGGATAGACTTTTCCAACATAAAAAAAATTATTCAAAGGTAGGCTACATTATTGGCCAAAGAAGTAAGAAATCTTAAAATCGAAGTTAATTTGTTGGGCCTGAAAATTACTGTTACACCACTGCTTCTGATTAGTCTATATCATGGTCAATATCATTAGTAAATTTCAATCTTGTTGATAAATGAATCATGAATTTTGTACAAGAAATAATTGAAAGCACAAGGGAAACATCTTGATGCTCCCTATTCCCCTCACTATACTCTAGTGCGATCACCAGAATTTTCAAAATGTTCCATCTCCATTAGTATGTTGCTCTCTTATCCAGATGAAACAAAATGGTGACATTCGAGACAGTTGCGTCACCTTGACAAATGGTTCGGACCGAAACCCGTCACCTCGATTCGAGTAGTGAAATGTAAGAGATGTAAGATGTAAGACATTTACATTTTGTCTAGATCAAACCCCTGAGCGCCACCTTACAAGAGGGAATAAAGCATGACATCGATATGAGTTATGTTGAAGTAAGATATCCCGAGCAGCAAGTGTCAAATGGGTTTCACTGCTAATTCGAATGTGTCACTCAATGTTATGGATGGTGCTGAAAATTGAGGAGGTTTCGTCTGTTGCTTGTGAGCTCCAATGTCTGATATGCAATCATAATGTTATCTGCAAATAGTCCAAGTGGCTGTATCGGACCAGCTGACTAGGGAAAAGAGTTACGATCATACTCTGATTGGCTAGTACAATTTCTGTAATCTGTCAGTAATCAAAACATACAAGGATCCGACAATAGCGATACATTCATAGAGATGAATACATTCTGAGGAAAGTTGGGAAAAATATCGGTTTTCAATAACTTGGAATGTTTTCCAACGAATGCTTCAGCCTCTCCCCTGAAGTATCATTATTTGGCATTAAGAACAACGATTTCGGGGTAAATAACATCTTGGAAACGAGGAGAACAGCGAATTTTGTAATATAGACTTCAGCTTGACCCAGTTTCCAACAGAAAAATTCGTTTGTGACCATGGAAAATCAGTATTTGGGCTTGAAAACAACGATTTCATGTGTTTTGGGGTCATTGACCTCTTAAAAGCTATGTAAACAGCAAATTTTGTACTTTGGACTCTAGCTTGACCTGCTTCTCAGAAGAAATATTTGTCTGAGACCTTGAAATGTCAGTATTTGACCTTGAAAACAGAAATTTCGCGGGGTTTCGAGGTCAATGACTTCTTAGAAACGATGTAAACAGCGATGGTTTCGTACTTTGGACCTCAGCTTGATCTAGTTTCTATGAAAAACATTCATCTGCGACCTTGAAATGTCAGTATTTGGCCATGGGAACAGAGATTTTTTGAATTTTTGCTATCAATGACCCCTTATAAGCGATGTAAATGGCGAATTTTGCGCTTTGGACTCTAGCTTGACCTGGTTTTCAGAAGAAATATTTGTCTGGGACTTTAGAATGTTAGTAGTTGGCCTTGAAAATAAGAATTTTACAGGTTTTAGAGGTTTAGAAGACTTTTTAGAAGCGTTGTAAACAGCTCAAGCTTGACCTAGTTTCTCACAGGAACGTAGGTCTGTACCAATGAAAATGAGCCACCCTGTACGTAACTGCATGTTTTTCTGTCCTTTTACCATTCGAATATGAATTCCACCATTCTACTTCACTGGAAAATTAAGCTCCTTATGAAACATCCTACTAATTTTAGAAATTTATGAAATCCCGGATACAAAAAAATCAAGGAAAGACACAAGCCCCATAGTTCTTTACAATCTAACATCAACTCAACTGTCTTGAATTTGAAACAATTTTCCCGTCGAAAATCTCTTCACGCAGAGTACTATCTCACCACAAAGTTACGAAAAAATGTATTCCAACTATTTTTCCCATTGTAAGTCTCTTCACTCATAGTACCATCGTGTCACAAAGTTTCGAAAAAATGTTTTCCAACTATTTTTCCAGCCTACATGGTAGCAGACAGTTCAAAGTTTACACATGAGTAGTTTCTACATATGGAATGCTGCCGTGTGAAGAAAATCCTTGGAAAAATTTAGCAAACTATTCTTCTACATGATAGCTAACGGTGACATGGTTGGACCAAAGTCTATTGTTTGTAGGGAAGCGTGCATATTTTAAGGTTATGTTTGACTTGATTGATGGTGTCGTGTAGAATGATATTGTTCTGTGCAGGTTTTCGTGGTGAATAAAACTTGAGAAAGGCTATGTGTGTGTTGGAAACGGTCGTTGATTCAAAGAACTAGTTGATTTAACGAACTAGTTAGTTAAACAAAGTAGTTGATTCAACGAACTAGTTGATTGATCGGTTTGTGTAATAGAAATTCTAACTTGATGTTTTCTATCCTCTGCAAAAAAGTCGACTACGTGGGTGAACTACAAGATTTCTTCCAAAACTGAGTTATTTTCATCTTTTTTCAACTCCATAATAATAAATATTATATATTCAATTTGTGCTATATAAGGAGGTTATAGAACCTCCTTGATGCTATAGTAATATTGAAAATTAGAATTCAACATCTTTGAGAATAACATGAGAATCATCATCTAATGATTTGGCATCTTCTGGATTTGGGCTGTTGGAATAAGTATCAGAGATAAAGAGATTTTTTTTCTCTGGAAGATTAATAAATTTTTCTTCTTCAATTTTTTTCTTTTTCAACCTCCACACAAAGGGTTAAAGTGGTTCAAGGGCTTGGAGCTTTCAAAGAATCATTTGATTGAAGCTTTTGTCGAATGCATCAATAAATGAAGATTAATTATTTACTTACATTAAAATGAAGATTGGAGGATTGATAATAAAGTCTTCTCAAAATAAGGATTTCAACGTACTGATTAACCCACTGGCGGCTCGTGCCCACGACACAGGTGAAGTGCAGTACAGTAAAAGATACGGGCACTTCACCTGTTTCGTGGGTACGAGCCGCCAGTGGATTAACCAGTTAAATTTCTCCAAAAACCGTTCCACCTCATAGATCAACCTCTTCAGTTTCGTTTCATCAACGGCTATCACATTAGTGTGTGTTGGGCATGCCATGTTGACCTCAAGGTGACTGTTTATAATACAGCGGTGGCAAACTGGAAAAATCCATCCATTCTTTTTTCTTGCGGGTGGTGTAGGGTAATGGCTTAAGGGGTGTAAAAGAAAAAGAGGTTTGTATCACGTGAAGCCTGGGTGGGCGGTTGGGGGAGTGATTTCCGTGCTAGGTAGTGACCAGTCCGGGGTCAGAGTGAAGTGACCCCCCCGGGGGGTCATTGCAGCCCCTTAGGGGTCATTTGGTACCAGGCACCTCCAGGGTCGACCCATCGACCGATCAAGTCTGACTCACCTGTAACCCCTTTTACCCCCCTGACACCCACATACTATACTACCCTCATTTCCTGAGCTAGCCCACGGCGTGGACTTGAGGGCTAGTCTGGTCGAGTGAAGAAGACACTCTGGAAAGATGGAAGAATGACTCAAATTCTATCAATATTAGTCCAAAAAACATACATTTGATCTCAAATTGTAGAGCAAAATGATTTTTACAATTTGAGAAAAAAATTATGGATTTTTCACCAATATTGACCAAGTTGGAGTCATTTTCCAATCAAGCCAGAATGTCTTCTTTGTTTGACCAGACTATACTAGACTCGGATACTGACAAGTTTGGTCGACCAACTCACCGTAGTCTAGCAACGCCAAAGTGAGAAAAAAATTTCACAGTGAAATTCTCAACTTTTCTTGATTACCGATGATCATCCCAACATACACACATATACATACGAGTATATTATTATAGTGGGAAATCATTTTCATTTTTATACTTATAATATTACATGCTTCTATTGAAAGGTTTTTATATTATGTAATTGTTTGATTTACTAAAAAATTCCTTTGGATGTGTTGTATAGCAACGTTGTAGTAGGACAACTTTGCGAACTCACAGTGGAGAAAAACAATCTTTACTCACGAATAAATAAGTCTCAAACTTCTACTATTTCAATTTTTTCTAAGGGTATTGTTTTATAAAATAGGCTTACTGCTAGGACAAGTATTTAAATTAATTATTTTCTCAGCAATAATATCCTATTGAGAAAGCCTATTTATTTTTTCTTAGGGCTACTGTATTTATCAAATTTTCAATTAATGAAGATCAAAGTACCCTTTTCAAATATTTTTATTTTGCAAACCATGTTTCAGCGTATTTATTAGTCATTATCAAATGCATTCACATTATTTGCATTTGATAATGACTAATACGCTGAAACATGTTATGCAAAATAAAGATATTTGAAAAGGGTACTTAGATCTTCATTAATTGAAAATTAGCCTATTGTGAGTTTAAAAATGTCACTGTGAATAAGCTTGATTGCAGACTTATCAATAAGCTTTGGTAGTAGAATACACTGATCCCTTCAAGTTCAAAGACCCGGAAATCAAAGATCAAAAAGAGGAAATACAATTTTTCTCACAGTAATCCACTTGCAGTAACGCTAACGGAACCAGTGAGATATGAATGAACTTGTCAAGAGCATGATACAATCCTTATCTTGAGAACAAACTTTGTTCAAATAGATTACACAGGAGGAGACTAGTGGGAAGGAGCTTCAACAAAATGTAGGAAGTACTAAAAGTTCAAGAAACTTGAATGTTTGCTCAAGATAGTTTGGTCATTGAACTCTAAAATTTATCATAGGTGGATTTTATCTCACGTTTAAAAGGGATAGGCATTAAGTAAAGTTATGAGGGTGTATCATGAAGCATTGGATCTATGAGAAGGTATACTCTGTCCATGCAAAGAAGACCCTTCGGAATGATGGGGAAATGACTCCAGATTGAGCCATATTTGTTCAAGAATTATAAATGTGGTCCTAACAGTAGATCAAATTGTTCCCTACAATTTGAGATCAAATTGATAATTTTTGAACCAATATTGACCGAGCTGGAGTCATTTTCCCATCTTGCCAGAGTGTCTTCTTTGGTTGAACAGACTCTAATTGAAGTAAGATTTATCAGATAGGAATCAAGTGAGCTACTAATACAATCTCTGTTATACACGCTTGATTGAACATCTCTAGTATACTGGCGTGAATATTATTTTGTTTAGCTAATGCCAAATAGTTAGGCGGTTTCGTATGTTCTTCTTGCTCTTCAACAGCTAAATTTGTCATAGGGTTGTCAATTATTCATAACTTTCTAAGATAGTTCGAAAGTAGCCCTAAGATAAAGGAAACATTAACTGTCTAAATTACAATAAATAATAATAATAATAATAATAATAATAAATGACAATAGATGCTTCACATCAGGTGTTAATATTAGTGTACAATATGTAGAAGTGACACACGATAGCGCCCAACTTTTTGGTGTAGCTTAACTTATCATATTTATCACTTCTATACTATTCTTGATTACACTACAAATTGATAATAACAACAATCAATTATATTCATAACATTTAATATTCACATATAAACAGAAGAGTTTAAATAATACTGTTGTTTCATCCATTGTGATGTAATATTATGATTATTCGGATTTCTACTATCATATGATTGCAGGTTTGACGTCTAGTTTGATTCTAGTGACGTCTATTATGAACATTATTTATTCATTAATTTATTATTAATTAATTATTCGATTGTACTGACATGATCTATGTGACGATTATGAATAAATAATAAATGAACCACAACATAGCCTACGCTGATATGATACAAGTGTGCATTCAGTCAATCAATACTCTTAATAAATCGATAAGGTTTCTTCGTTTAAATCTGAGTTTAATTTTAGTTGGGGAGCTCAGTTTTTATTTAACTTTTGATATTAAAAGATCAAAAAAGGATGAAATCAGTTCAAGCTCTAGATTCACTGTTCAAATCAAGCTCTTCTTTCTTCAACATTTTCATAGAAATTAGACATTTCAGATACATTAAAATCAATTTCATTCAAAGTATGTTTGTTTTTGAATTACATTGGAATGCATGAGTTCATTTCGTCAAAGTTCACTGTTTGCTATTGTTATTTACTTGAACCTTTGAGTATGTATATAAGACTTATTCCATAGACTTATGGATTGACTTATATACATAGTCAATGGTTGAACTCTGTTGATACAATGATAAAGATAGTGTATGCGAGCGCTAGTGATGAAAAATGACGTCATCTGCGATGACCAAATTCCATTGCTTCAATAGCGAATCAGGTTACATTTTTTCAAAGGGGTCAATCATCTTATACAGTCTATCAGTCGAAATAATACACACCACAGGAGTCAAGTGATAAGGCATTGATTTCTATCTATCACTGGCACTATTTGTAAACTCGTATTATGAAACTGATGAATGAGATACTTGAAATGAAAGTCGCAAATGAATTGAAACTGGTCGTCATGTTATTGCCCCCAACCCCCCGTGTTGAAATGTATTCAAACTCAATATGATATGACATATTAAGTATTATTGGATCCTTTACCGGTATCCAATCCTCCTAGAGTATACTGACTATTGTAACTGTTGTTTTTATGAGTCAATACATGTATATTGTACACTTCCTGATATTTGATATCAGGTGAGTACAAGGTGTTTCAGCAGCAATACTTCTCAGAGAAAAAAGGTATAACAAGAAGAGAAAAAGAGTTATAGCAAGTAGAGAGAAGTAATTATAATAAGTAGTGGAAAGTTGTTATAACAAGTAGAGGAAAGTAATAATTATAAGTAGAGAAAAGTAGTTATAACAAGTAGTGAAAAGTAGTTATAACAAGTAGAGAGAAGTAGTTGAAAAAAGTAGAAGAAAGGTTCCATAGGACATACTCAGCAATGCTTTATTACCTATATTTGTAGCTTAATTGGTTATTTAGATAATCCGAGAGATATTCTATAGAACACTTTTTTTGGAAATTAAAGGTTATAAATGGATATGAAATTAATAGAAAATTTGTATTTTCAATTGATGGAAGCTACAGAAAATCAAATTCTGAACAAGAATTTGGATGGCGGTGATTGTTTGTGAAATCAAAAAATGCTCAATTCTGAAATCAGATTACCTATTCGTTAGTTTCTTCAATAGTGAATCCTTCTCAAATCTCAAAAATAGCAAACAAAAACCTCAAAATCACTGTTAATAATTTTTCACTTGTGCTATGTTTTGTCTATTCCATCTTCTTGCAAGAGATGGCAATTTTGCTTGCTTTAGAAGCATATTTTATATATCAGCTCAAATATATATAAATAAGAGAATATTTTACGAATATGAATTATCACCGGTTATTTTCAAAATGAATATAGCTTGAAGTTTTTATTTCCCTACCGATGAAATTTCTCTATATTACAGAGAAGAATAGGTAAGATGCCCTGCTGAAAGTTTGTGATGGAATGGGGTGCCAGTGACCATACAGCTATCAGAAATCTCTCTTCATCCTTTCACTTCAAAGGTTTATTCATTTTTTCCCCTGCCTCACGTCTAAAAAATCAAAACTCTTTGTTCCACCCGCTTAAAGCAGTCCATTGTACACCCTACGGGTCAGCTGCATGAAAAGGATTTGACTGAAAACTTCTTCTTCTTCTTCATCTTTTTTCTTCTTCTTCTTCTTCTTCTTCTTCTTCTTCTTCTTCTTTTCTTTCTCCACCTTTTTCTTCTTCTTCTCCTTCTTCTTTTTAAGCTTTTAGAGAAAGGGGGATTGATAAAAAGACCAAACCCGCGATTACTCCCCTTGTCTGCCCCGGTTAAGCTACGGTCCTCCGATTTTGGCCTGAAATGGTGACCTGAGGTATGAAAGGATTTGAATTCCTTCACCCTTTTGCAACATATTTTTGGTTGCTTACAATTGGGATGGATTTCATCTGTCTTATTGTGGTGCTCTCATCAGGATTGCACCTGTCTTATTCAAATTCTTCAATTATTTTTTAGTGGATGTGTATGAGAGAAATGAGTCATTTCTGGACGTTATTCAATTGAGATGTGAATTGAGTGGTGATTGGGAAAGATTGTAATTGTTCGTTAGAATTCATAGGAAACTCCATTGGATCTTAGATAGATAGATAGATAGATAGATAGATAGATAGATAGATAGATAGATAGATAGATAGATAGATAGATAGATAGATAGATAGATAGATAGATAGATAGATAGATAGATAGATAGATAGATAGATAGATAGATAGATAGATAGATAGATAGATAGATAGATAGATAGATAGATAGATAGATAGATAGATAGATAGATAGATAGATAGATAGATAGATAGATAGATAGATAGATAGATAGATAGATAGATAGATAGATAGATAGATAGATAGATAGATAGATAGATAGATAGATAGATAGATAGATAGATAGATAGATAGATAGATAGATAGATAGATAGATAGATAGATAGATAGATAGATAGATAGATAGATAGATAGATAGATAGATAGATAGATAGATAGATAGATAGATAGATAGATAGATAGATAGATAGATAGATAGATAGATAGATAGATAGATAGATAGATAGATAGATAGATAGATATTTTTTTAATTGTTACAAGGCTGCCACTTAAGTTTACAAATACTGCAATTTTACAAAATAACAAGGAAAATAATTAATATAATAAAGAATAATTATAAATTTTGGACAAAGATTGACATCACTGCGAAACTAAGAGAAAAATAAGCCTAATTATATTATTTATAAAATTAAAATTGATCATAAATCATACAGAGTAGAAAAAATGAAAATTTATAACCTGAAAGAAAAAAATAAATAAATATAAGAGTGGAAAGAATGTACTTATGCATGGGAATCAATACTTGGAAGGAATAATCTAAAAATTGGTGAGCACAATTCAAAGAAAAATAAATATATAGTATTATGATTTTATGTGTCGAGAATCAACGCTACAACCCAGCCAAGTAACGTTCTTCATAATCACACCAATGTGTCTTTTATGAGGGAAGTCATGAGCCTTTATTTGAATGCCTTGAAAGTCAGCGAAAAGACTATTTCAGGTGAAAGATTGTATCACAGCCTAGGAACCGTAACAGTAAATGAGGCATTATAGGAGATAGGACAGTAACGATTACTGTCGTTACTTATTACGTTACTTACTGTCGATTACTGTTGTAGAAACTTATTATTGATTCAATTTTGGCTATGGTACAGAAATAATATAGAGTATGTGATATAATATAAATAATATGATATAAGGCAAATTCTGTTAATCGATTAATCGATTGCATAAATATATGAGTTCCATTAGAATGTTCAAAATCAACTCTTTTAAACTTCTCGTTTTTCCTCTCAAATTCTTCTTTCAAATCCAACAAACTTGATGGACAGAACCAGAGAGTAAAATTAGGTCAGTTCTTCTCTCACATATCAGGACAGAACGGACTCTCTCAACTATAGTCCGTCCAAGGAAAGAAGAGCCTCTGGCAAGATGGGAAAATGTCTCCAGATATTGGTCAATATTTGATTGAGAATTATAAATGTGGTTCAATAATAGAAAGAATTGTTTCCTACAATCTAAGATCAAATTGATAATTTTTGAACCAATATTGACCGAGCTGGAGTTATTCTCTAATCTTGCCAGAGGGTCTTCTTTGCTTGGACAGACGATATACTATCAACTCACTTCTATTCCGCCTTCACATAGAAACTACAAGAACATCAAACAAACCATCTGACTACATCAACTGGGATGTCAGAGACATTCAAGGCGTTGACATCACCTGAACGAAGTCTCAAAGTCTCTTCAAATTTCGTGAACGTATTGTGAATGGAACAGCGGGACAAAACGGTTATAGTCTGTCCAAGCAAAGAAGACATTCTGGCAAGATGGGAAAATTACTCCAGCTCGGTCGATATTGGTTCAAAAATTGTGAAATTGTCTCAAATTTAAGGATACATTTTGATCTACAATTTGAGGCAAAATTCATACTTTTTGAACTAATATTGACCGAGCTGAAGTGATTTTCCATTTTTGACAAAATGTCTTCTTCGCTTGATACCTCTACAATGGCTATTGTGATCCCCTACCTATGTTCCGTCATTTTTTTGCAATACCAACACACACTAAAACTTTTTTCGGGGAAGATTTTTTTCTGGAGACGTTTTTAATGATGTGCCAATGGTTCCGCTGAATAGCCCTAGAGTCATGCTTTGATTCATCAGAATGGCGAAATTTGACCCTTTACACGGTCTGCTTGAGTCACATCTATAAGGCAGAAACGTTTTAAAGGCTTCATTGTGCACTTTTTATCGCTTGTCAGGCGAAATTCAAAATAAGATCTTCCCGGCTGAAAGGATAATCTTCTCTCATGCTGGATTTCCCACAGGTTGCATGGACATCTGCCGGGGAATGGTTTTATCGAGATTTTTTTGCATCGGAATTCGATTACTAGATATTCTACTTGGAAAATACTTGGATTACTAAATCAAATAATCTCAAATATTTAGTTATTCTGACACTGTAACAAAATACATTTAATCGAATTCTATTGAAAAATGAATATATATCACAAATGATCAATTGATAACGATTCGTTATACTGAACTCATATTACAGATACTTGATTCTCGATCGAGCCTACTTGATCAAAAACAAATTCACCAGATCCTCTACTTGGTACATAATTATCAAGATTCTGGTTAATTCATAATTATTATACTGGCTCGCTTAATCACTCATGTATTTGAGAAAAGGTTGATTCAATAGATTTTTCACACGGAAAATATGAAAGATATCAATTCAGATATTTACCGGTGCTTTTCCGATAAGTATCAATTAAACTGAAATATTCATAATGCAGGACACATAGCATTAGAATCCGCTCAAAAATGCTACAAGCTAGTTCCATGAATATTACCCTTCATTGTAATTCATCTACAGAATAAATAAATGGATAAATAAATATTTTTGGAAAAATATCAAATTATCAAATTAATGTCAAAATTTAAACTATTCTACAAGTCTATCCACTGAATGAATGAAGTGTTTGTGTTACATTGAAGAATGACGAACGCATGAGAACGGTTTCATATTTCTGGTAAACAGTTATCGAGTTTATGCTTTGTACGAAATCTGACACTTTCGATCAATAAGTCTTATTTTTATGCTTTGAGTTTATTGATCTTCAGTATAAGATTTCGAGATTACACCAGAATATTCTATTTGAAAAATAATAATCTAACTTCAATTTTCATGCATACTAATGGAGTAGGCCTAAGTGTACAATAATAATTGAGACTATCAAAGACAATTAGAGTAATTTAGTCAATTAAGAGTACTTTAGAGTACTTAGACAAAGAATAGAGTAAATAGTCAATGATACTATTTCTACTGTTTTTTATTTTAATTTTAAATAATAATAACAGTACCCTTTTTCAATAATTTTTTAGTGCATTACATGATTTGCATTTGAAAATAACTATAAATAGTCGAAACATGTAATGCACTAAAAAATTATTGGAAAAGGGTACTGTGATTATTATTTAAAATAAAAAAAAACAGTGATAAAAGTAGCCCTGAGATAGAGGGAACATCAATGATACTATTATCCTCTATTAAATTCTAGCTAACTTTCATTTTCTTATCATCTTCTTTTCTATACGATAATCTATACTATATATAATCTTTCTATACTATAAAATCTATACAATAGAAGAAGGAACAGCAAAATAATTATATACTGCATCAATTTGCAAGTGCAAAAGCAAACCGATTCATTATAGAAAGAGGATTGGAATATCTATTATTCTAGTATTATTATTATTATTATTATTATTATTATTATTATTATTATTATTATTATTATTATTATTATTATTATTATTATTATTATTATTATAGAGTAAATCTTGTATCCTAAGGTTCTAAAAACAGTCAAAGTGCCAAACAAATACCAGTAGTCAAGAAACTGATCGCTTATTGATTTCAGCGTACTTACTGGTGTTTGGCGCGTGGTTCGAAAATAGGATTCGGTAAATAATTGTGCAATTGAAAGGAACGAGACTCGAGACAGAAAGAAAAAATGAACGCAACGGAGAAAGGAACACGTCTTTATCGTGGTGATGACGGTAATGATGGGAAGAGAGGGTGGATAATGAGGAGGAGGAGAAGGAGGAGAAGGAGGAGGAGGAGGAGGAGGAGGAGGAGGATTACGAGGAGGAATGAAGAAGGTGGTGAAAGAAAGAGAAGAGTAGGATTTTGATCGTGAGTTGGTTATTGAAGATGAAGCATGATTTGAAAGCGGTAGATGTTAAATGGGCGTTACTGAGCGTGACCCGTGGTTGACCACTGTATTCTCATCATGTCACTCATTCTCTTCTTCTTCTTCTTTATGATTTTCCTCTTCTTATTCTTCTTTTCTATAGAATTTCTTCTTCTTCTTCTTCTTCTTCTTCTTCTTCTTCTTCTTCTTCTTCTTCTTCTTCTTCTTCTTCTTCTTCTTCTTCTTCTTCTTCTTCTTCTTCTTCTTCTTCTTCTTCTTCTTCTTCTTCTTCTTCTTCTTCTTCTTCTTCTTCTTCTTCCTTCTTCTTCTTCTTCTTCTTCTTCTTCTTCTTCTTCTTCTTCTTCTTCTTCTTCTTCTTCTTCTTCTTCTTCTTCTTCTTCTTCTTCTTCTTCTTCTTCTTCTTCTTCTTCTTCTTCTTCTTCTTCTTCTTCTTCTTCTTCTTCTTCTTCTTCTTCTTCTTCTTCTTCTTCTTCTTCTTCTTCTTCTTCTTCTTCTTCTTCTTCTTCTTCTTCTTCTTCTTCTTCTTCTTCTTCTTCTTCTTCTTCTTCCCTTCACGATATAGATTTGATGTGATCGATCAAGTATTGTAGTTTTTTGATCATAGATTATTAATATGAAATCAACTGTATCAATATTATTGAACAGATGAATAAATAACAACAATAAGATTGATAACAAAACATAAAATTGTGACTATTGTTAACAAGAACATTTCATTGTAAAAAATTTGAAAAGTCAGTGTTAAATCCTATTCAAATTTTATATCCTAATCTATATTAAGATAAATTCTCAATAACTAACAAAGATTGATGATAATTATTGTGTTCGCTATTCCATGTTTCAGGGCAGAATGACACCGTCTCAATACAAGAAAGTTGGAGAGAAGTGATCTGTCAAACTGGCACAACTATATGAAGACAACATTCACCATCATACACTATTTCCTCACTTTATGAAGACAAGATCCTCCTTCGGACACAGTTTCATCTGACTCTTACCACTTTACCCGGAATAATATAAAGTAGATTCCACACTTTGTCCAGAATAATTTACAGTGCAGAAATAGATTCGGAAAAGCCAGCCAACGACGAATTGAATTCAGATTGGAAGAAATGATAGGACGGTGTTCTGTCCCGTGGTAGCCAGCCATATAGTGTCGGTAAAATGCGACACATGTTTCTGAACTTGTTCGCTTGCCTGACTACCGGGGGGGGGATGGTAAAGAGGGGGGGTAAAGTCCCCCTTTCATCTGGACATGTGTCATAATTTTTGCAGCCGCCTGAAACAAGCATCAAAATGTAAAGCATAACTCTTGTGTTTCCTGCTGTAAAGTGTAAAAAGATCGTTTGGTGCTAGTTGTTGTATGTTGGAGTAGGTTAAAATTGGTACAAGGATGACTGTGTTCATTTGAATTTTAGAGAAATATTCAAGCTCTTCTAGGACAGTTCATAATTATACTTTAAATGAAACACTTCATTTCAAATTCAAAATTGTGTGTATCGAAAGCTAATTATCACCATTTTTCGTCAGGGGAATTCGCTGTAAAGATAGCAAAATTGTAACATTTAAACTTTAACACTAAATTCTTCTAAAACAATGTATTTATTGATCATAACCTCGCAATCTACCAGCGATAATTGTTGAAATTTTATGTCTTTTTGCTACAATTTCGATTTATTTACACTTGACTTTAATATACTGTACTTGGCTTTCTAATGATTGGACGATATTATCGTTGCAATGTTTCAAGGCATCATCACCGCCTTTATGATAATAATGATGAAGATGTTAGAAAATTAGGAGAAGAAGAGGGATGTGAAGAGAAAGAGGTTGGAAAGGAGACGAAAGAAAAAGATGAGAAAAGCAGTGATGATATCGACGGATAGATAAGAAAACGAAGCATATGATAAGAAATCTTATGATAAGAAGAAGCTGATAATAAGAAATCGAATTTTTGGAAACCACGTTAGAGCAAAACCGCTCTCACCTTCTAGAAAGAAAGGAAACTCAAGAAGGAGTTCAAAATAGATCTGGAAGATGAATAAAGAAGGATTACTGGAAAAGGTAGACGAGGAAAGAAGCAGAAAACAAAAGGGAGAATTAGGAGAAGAAAAATGAGAAGAAAATGAAGAGGAGGAAGAAGAAGATTGATTGATTGCCTTTATTAAGGGTGGAGTTAGGACTCTTGGTCCTCTCTAACACACAACTCTTTACAATATGTACAATAATATACAGTAGTTATCAAAATACATCAAAATTGATGATCATACAGCAGAAAGGATATTGAATAGAGTATGTAAATAAAACAAGATAGAAAAAAAAAGTAATAAGAACCAAAAATAGTTGATCATATAATAAGAAAAATATACATGTTTCCTTTTCTCACCATTCACTCAAGAAGAAGAAGAAGAAGAAGAAGAAGAAGAAGAAGAAGAAGAAGAAGAAGAAGAAGAAGAAGAAGAAGAAGAAGAAGAAGAAGAAGAAGAAGAAGAAGGCAAATAACTTGTAAAATGGAAATAGTCGGATAAAACATTAAAACAGCAGTAGGTAGAAATATCTCAGCTACTTTGTGAGCTCTGCTTACTCTCCTAAGCCACAGTGTTCAATTAGAATAAGCGATTGTCCAGTATCAGATAGGAGTAATCCAAACTATCACGCCTCGCGCCATTTCCATACAAAGTGTTAACCTTTTACCGCAAAACAAGCTCTGACCCCTACAATACAGTCTGGCCGAGCAAAGAAGACATTCTGTCAAGGTGGGAAAATTACTACAGCTCCGTCAATATCGATTCAAAAATTATAAAATTGATCTGAAATTGTAGAAAACATTGTGCTCTACAAGTTGAGACTAGATCTATGATGGTTGAACCAATATTGACCGAGCTGGAGTCATTTTTCCATCTTGCCAGAATGTCTTCTTTGTTCGACCATACTTTATACGATTGCTCCATTCAGCATCGCAATGACAAACTGCTGCTTGAAAAGAGCTCCCGTATTTAATGTGACCTATGCAGTGGTTTATTGGCAGATATTTGAGGTACATTCACGGGAGTTAATGGAGTTTAATCATTGTAGAATGACGTCAGATTGACGTGGATTCAGATTAAATCAGAGCAATAAATTGACCAATCATACTAAACTCGAAAGAAGTTTGATTATTTTAGAATAATTATATTTATTAGATTGGAGAAGGAAGATGAACTGCATCACTTCTAGGAACTTTTTGAGTAGTTGTGAAAATGATATTGTGATAGTTATCCATATTGGATGAAAAGACAAGATATATTGTCAAACCACTGATTTATTGAATATCGAGATACCGGATTTGGTTGCCACAAAATTACTAGTAGTTCTGTGAACAGTGGACCTCACGAAGTCACCCATGGATTGGGCATTATTCATGAAGGGAATACTTAGTTATGTTGAGTTTCAAGTTTCATTAATTGCATGCGTCATTGAATGCAATTAATAATAAACTCGACAGCTGGTTCATCATGAATAATTCTATAGTGTGAATTTTCCTATGTTCAGAAGTATAAATGTATAGTAATATTTTAGCATGGAGGTAATTACTTTTCCTTTCATATTATCCTTAAAATGCAATATTCCAAGTAGCACAATTTCAAGAGGAACATTCCTGTCAAATTTCATCAGAATCTATTGCCTTGTTTTGTCGTAAATGCGGAACAAACATACATACATACATACAAAAATAAAGAGAAATGCAAAATCGTCGTCTTGGATCTGAGAAATGATCTTAAATTGATAATAATTTTAAAATTTTGAATTTTGAAGGGTCAATCCGAAAAACTCAAAATAGTTCCAAACTTTCATTAAAATAGGAAAATTAATTTAAAAATTTAGAGCCGAAAATCATCACACACTAACACTTCCTGTAACCATGGTAAAAAAATGTATAATCAATGGTATAATCAATATCTTTTGAACTGTTCACAAGAAATACTATAGTTGAACTGAGAAACAAGTTTACCAGAGATTGATAATGGGGTAACAACTGAAACCGGCATCTCGATTTCAATAAATTCGTTGTTCGATCTTGTCTTTTCATTCACCTTCTAAGAACATTAAATATTCTTATTTCAACCATCTCAGTTCATTTAACAATTTATATCAGATCATGAACCTTCATAGAGGTTGCCGGCCCGGTTGGCGCAGTGAGCTGGGGCGTCAGAACCTTCAGTCCGCTAGCACTGCCGCTGGTCAGGGTTCGAGACCCAGTAGGCATGACTGTTTTTCACCTCATCAATCACCTTCGTATTCATTATCCATTACCCACGCACAAACTAAAATGCTTATGTGGGCATCATCCGCAAAAATGTATGGTTAGCACGTTGATCCTCTCCATTATAAGCTAGGTACCGTGACCAAGTGACGGCGCAGAACATCTTTGAATAACTCTTTGAGTAGTAGTGAAATTGATATTGTTGTAGTTATCTATAATAAATGAAAAGACAAGATGTTGTCAAACCACTGATTTATTAGAAAAACGAGATACCGGTTTCGGTTGTTACACCATTAACAATCTCCTCCAGGTAAATCTCTGGAGTTTACCAGAGATTGATAATGGTGTAACAAACGAAACCGGTATCTCGATTTTCTAATAAATCAGTGGTTTGTCAACATCTTGTCTTTTCATTTACCTTTGAATAACATCCAGTTAATCAATTACTATTACTATCACAAATATTAGCAATTACTATTCCACCAGAGACGGGGAACGATTGACTTACTGTAGCCTACTAACGACAAGCCAATCTCCGAAAGCAGGGAATTCGATCTCAATAGCCCATTCAAATCCCAATAGCAGTGTTGAGATAAGAATCTATTTCAAAATTTTCCAACACAACATTCATGACTAATTCTTGACTAATTCCCGGCGACTCCTTACGTATTCTGCCTCGATCACATCACCACCTTCACTCTACCTGATGTAACTCCCGATTTGACGTAACTTAATTATACAGGATAGTGGATACATTGTATTCCAGATCGAAAGTTCATTTCAATCCTGTATTCACTCACTTTATCAACTTTATCAGCCGCGCTAGAAATCTGCAAAACACCTTTTTTCTTATATAGTCTGTCCAAGCAAAGAAGACATTCTGGTAAGATGGGGAAAGACCATCGGTCAATATTGGTTCAAAAATGATGAATTTGATATCAAAATGTGGGAAATATTGTGATCTACAATTTGAGACCAAATTAATTACTTTTGAACCAATATTGACAGAGCTGGAGTCACTTCCCCATCTTACCAGAATGTCTTCTTTGCTTGGATAGACTATAAGTGTCCCCTGAAAAAGTTTGCCAAACCAGTGTTTGTGTAGTTTACCGTCTAATCAATTCTATAGTCTATAGAAGAAAAGGAGACATTCTGGAAAGATGGGAAAATAACTCCTGCTCGGTCAATATCGGTTCAAAAATTATCAATTGGGTCTCAAATTGTAGATCAGAATGTTATCTACAATTTGAGACCAAATATGTTATTGTTGGACCAATATTGATTTAGCCAAAGTCATTTTCCCATCTTGTCTGAATGTCTTCCTTGCTTGGACACACTGTAGTTTACCGTCTAATGAATTCTAGCTCGTGGGAATGGCGTCGTGATCTGCTTAAGCGGGTGACGCTCAAAGATGAGAGTGTTTGCGGAGAGGCCGTGAGAGCCGGGTAGAGTGCGAGTGAGAGACGAAGTAGAGAGAAACTGGGAGATAGGTAAAAAGATAGAATTAGAAATTGGAAAAGAGAAATATGAGAAACTGGGGAAGAGAGAGATAAGAAAGGAAGACTGTTCAACTGGGAAAGAGATAGATGTGAAAGGAGATTGGGAGAAAGGTGCAAAAGATTAAGCCTATATTTGAAAGAAGGGTGCGAGAGAGACGGAGTAGCGAGAAATTGGGGAAGAGAGACATGAGAAAGCAAGACTGAGAAACTGGGAATTGGAAAAATGTGGAAGGAAGAGAGGGGGAGAAAAGTGAGAATGATGTAGTTGGAAATAGGAGGTTTGAGAAAATAGAAATAGAACAATAATAATAATTCCTCATGCAAAAAATACCGATTAAGGTAATTTAATCGGATGGATTCTTAGATTATGATTGTTTAGGATGACATTAAGCACACTTTTTCATTAATTGGATGGGGGAAGGATGCACAGGCGGCCCGTGCCCACGAAACAGGTGAAGTGCTCGTATCTTTTACTGTACAACACTTCACCTGTTTCGTGGGCACGAGCCGCCAGTGGTAGGATGTGAGAAAGAGTCCGATCCCACTAGACGTCAAAACTGTAATCATTCGATAGTATAGTAGAAACCAAGTGAAAGAGAAAAGAGAAGGTTCTTAAATAAGAGCTAATTAGATGATAAAACGGAATGTTGTTGAGAATGAAGGAAGTAAGAGAAATCTTTAGAAATAAGAGAAGAGGAAGGATTGTAGATGAAGAAGAAGATGATTGAAAGAGTATGGCGAAAAAAAGGAAAAAATAAGAAAGAGAAGAAGGAAGGATTGAGAATAAATATAGATCTATACCCATAGGCAACAGTAGGTTATGTTTGTCACCTAGTGTTCATCACCTCAGCTTTTAAAGAGAATTCATTTTTCGAAGCAGTAGCCTAAATCCTGTATCAAGCAGAAAACAGCTCAAGTGTTAATGATTATGGATAGGAAAATATTATATCTATATCAATATTCTAATTCATTAATATCAATATCAAAATGTGATACCAGTATGATAATTTATAAGTCAGCTTCACTTGTCTAGTACTAGTCGCCTAGCGTGTAGTCAATGTTCTGTATTAACAAACTCAATAGTAAAATAGTAATAGTAAATTCAATAGTAACTTTTAAACAAACAATAGTGAACGTGAACAAATTTTAATAGTATATTTATAATACTAAGAAATATATAAACTGTATTGTTACATTGTATAGTAAAATGAAAATGTATACATTACTGTATAAAGTACTTTAGCCCAGGTTATAGTTTACAAAGGAGTGGTAATAGATAAGGGCTATTAGAAGGGTGAAGGGTCGCCTGTATAGGGTTGTGCCAGGTACGAACTGCTACAAGTACACCCCCGCACACCCCAGAATATAATCCCCCCCCCCCAGAAACAACCCCCTAGTAGCCGCAGTTTCTTTATCACTTGTTTTATGCCTTTGAAGGCTCGCAACCCCTTCACAATTGCAGCAGTTGTCATGTCCGATGTCCGTTCATTACAGACCTGCAATCTGAAAAATATCTCAATCGGAATCGGAATCGATTTGAGAATAGGGGAAAATGCTTGCCACCATGAGCAACATAAAATAAGAACTTTTCCCTTGAATAATGAAAATATTTTTCTATTATTTTTCTATACAATACATATTGACTTGCAAAGGTTTATGCTGTTTTTGTTACAGGAATAGTTATGTGTTTTGTGAACTATTATTTTTTAAATAGTAAATGCGCTTCAATAAGTTGTTTCCTGCTGGTTACTGGAGACTATAATAATATTTTTCGCTGCTGATGATGTCTTCCTATTGGACCTGTTTGTGTAAAGATGATGAAAGAATAAATGCTTTTTTATTCCTTATACCCTATTATGTGTTTACATAAATTTATGTAAATGAATAGATACTATAGTAAATTAGATGTATGGATATTATAATGGGGAACTTATTATGGACTTATGGAATTATGGACCTATGGACTCATGGACTTATGGATAATGGACTTATTATGGAACATATTTTAGACACTGGCGGGTCGTGTCCACGTAACAGGTGAAGAGTTATACAATAAAAGATACGGGCACTTCACCTGCTTCGTGGATGTGAGCCGCCAGGTGGGCTAATGAGGTTAAAACTGAGAAGTTCCTTTCAAGAAGATACGCTTTACTTTCATGAAAATCCAACAAATGTCATATTTGATATGACAACACAACTCAATAAGATAGAAAAGGTTTCAATCATATTGTGACAATAATTCATATAAAAAGTTCAAATATCGAATTCAACCGTATTATTTCGATCGGCGAACAGATTATTCATTCATTTCTTAATTTCATTTGATTACAAATACAACGAAAGGAATGTAAGAACAGGCTTTTGCACAACAACTTTTCTATTCCAATTCAAACTTGAATAAATTATTGTTGTAGCTATTTCATTACTTCGCTCCAATAGCAGGTTTCCACTATATTGTATCTCTTTCAAACATATTCATCTAAATCTGGGGAAGAACATTTTGAACTGCATTGCTGTTTTACCTATATATCTGTGTTTTCACCCTAATAAAAGTTCATTGAAATCATTCTCTTGAATGAAAACTAAATATCTCGAATACAGTAGTAATGCGTATGTGACGTATGTCCCTATAATTCAATCCAATAATCCTAAAAGATTGTGTTCTTGGATTGAATAACTGCATTGAGACATTCTTCAAACTCTAGTTCAATAGCTACACATCCTGAATAAGAGTGAAACTCTACTAGACTCCACATCAATACAAAACTCCACTCTACGAAACTTTACAACCCCAATGCATCAACTTTGACAATGCCTCTTCAAGTAGGGGTTCGCATGCATTTTAGAGGAGATCCACTTCTTGTAGTGGACGATTACTGAATCACCACTTGTAAAAATCAGCAAAAGATTAACTGAACTGAATCGTTCACGAGTGGTTCGGAACCATCTCGAGAGCTGGTCATTGAACGATTTTGTCCTTGAGATCATTCCCGAACCCTTGTGAAGTAAGCTGGAAATATTTCCAGAAGGAGGGGGGTCACCTGGTAAAAAAGGGGAATATTGTCAATTGTCAAACTTCCGGATATTTCAAGATCTTTAGCTTGACCGGTTGGACAAGGCTTCATGACTGGAAGAGTGACAGGGAAATAATAAAATTTAAAAAATGAGATATGGTCTGTACAAGCAAAGAAGACATTCTGGCAAGATGTTAGAATTGCTCCAGCTCGGTCACTATTGATTCAAAAACTATAAATTTTTCCTCAAATTGTAGATCAGAATGTTTGCCACAATTTGAGTCCAAAGAAACTATTTTAGAACAAATATCAACCGAGCTGGAGTCATTTCGCCATCTTTCTAGAACGTCTTCTTCGCTTGGACAGACTAACAGCTGTCCAGGTTCTCTCACAATTCACACCCACTCTTTCTCTCTCTTTCTCCTCCTCCCTTTTTCCCAGTAGCTGTCCTGCAATGAGTGAGAGAAAAAAACCATTGTTCTCAATTTATGCCCAATTTCACTGCTAACGTCCAAGACAATGTACACGAAGAGTCCGATCCCCCTGCAACGGCTCGATTTTGCATTCTACTTCAATCAAGCGTTATTCCTGAAATTGATTGACCTTCTTCTGCACCCTTTTTGTAGAAGAAAGGTTGAAGTGACCGTAAGGCTGAGGCCGCACTGCCGCCTGGAGGGTAGAGCCGGTAGAGCCTGGCCGGTAGAGCCTGGAGGGTGGAGGGTAGTTGGTAAATCTACAGAACATACACACCATCCAGAGTAATACATCGTATGAATGGTATGACGTCATACTGTTTTTGAGGTTATGTTGTCCATATTTAAGAATTTCAAGATGGCGGCTGAACACATATTATTGATACGATGTATTACTGTTGATGGTGTGTATGTTCTATAGATTTACCAACTACCCTCCACCCTCCAGGCTCTACCCACCGGCAGTGCGGCCTCAGCCTAAGATCAGTTGCGATATACATCCGTGAAGAATAAACCGGTTTGAATATTGAGGTTTGTTGCAATAACTAAGTTCAAAATCAATTTAATCATTTATCGATTGAGCATCAACAATGAAGAACCTGGTGATATCAGATCTCCAAGATATTGCCTTCAAATACCAAATTCACACTTGGAACTGAAACAAAATCTAGAACAAACTATTAATTTCCAGTTTGATCAGACACATTCATGAATCAATCAAGTATACTGTGTTTGCCACTATTCAAATAGCTTTTGAAACAATAAACTTTGAAATAAATTCGTAACAGAAATTGTTGACTGGGCTTATTCAATTATAATTACTAGAAGGTCACAAGTCTTTGACAATTGAGAAGTAAATAAACTATTAATTCTATTATGATTATTTAAAAAAATATAATTTCAATATTGAGCGTTGAGGTTTTATATGGTTCCGTGGCATTGCTAAGTTATAATAATTAGTAGTCCTAAATGCTAAATTTGTCCCTGCAATGCAGGTCCTATATCTTTATTAATGTTAACTGAACTTTGACTTATGAAGTGTTTTATTGTATTTTTTCCATTCCTATTCTAATTCATATTGCTCTTACCCTTATATTTTGAATTGTACTTAACAATAGAACAAAAAATTCTTCATCTTCATAGAATAACCTTTCAGATAGATTTGTAATTTAAATTTAATGATCAATGAAAAAATATCCAATAATCAAACAAAAATTTTTGTCCAACCAAGCCTCACCTATCAGATGATGACTTGGAATTGGAACAGGTTTATTCAGTTGTTTCGAATGCTATTTTTCAAATCAATACTTTTTTAAACTTTATCTTGTTAGCCAGCTGTTAAATAGAGTCTAACAATGAAAGATAATTTTCTTCTAGAATAATTGTGAGCAGAACCTCAACAATGGCTCATCAAAACTCAGGTTGGCATCCCTCACTTTAACAAATCAAAAATAACAGTTGGCTATCGCAGCTAGCATTTTCTCGTTCTTCATTACAGGATGAATCTGTCGACCCTTTCTTTGCAGAAAAAGGGCTCAAGAGCTACTCTGTCCAAGCGAAGAAGACATTCTGGCAAACTATAAAAATGACTCTAGCTCGATCAATATTGGCTCAAAAATTATGAATTCGAGTTCAAATTGTAGAGAAGAATATTTTCTACAATTTTAAACTGAATTTTTGATTTTTAAATCGATATTGACCGAGCAGGAGTCATTTTCTCATCTTGCCAGAATGTCTTCTTCGCTTGGACAGACTATATCAAAGATTGGCGTTGGAGAAGGGATTTGACCCTTGGTACCCTACGGCTAAACCTTTCAGCTAATTGCCAGCTTTTTCCAACCCACACAAAAAAGGCTTCAGTGCTGAAAGGTGGGCATCTGAGAATCTGGCCAAGAGATGAACATTGTGTGATGTGATGAGTTCAGTTTGATACTGAGGTCACCTACATTAGCGTTGTTGTAATGATTCTTATAAAAGGATCCAAGAGGCTACTACGTGAGTCCTTTTGTGAGTAATATATAAAGGTTACATCACTTTGTTTCGTAAGGTGTTCATGCACCATTGATCATTTGAAGATTGGATCATGAAAACAGTTGAATTTTTTATTATTTGAAATAAATGAGTTATCATTCAATACTAACTACTGATAAGTTTATGATTACTTACTATTACTTGACTTACTATAAGTTTATGACTTACTATTTTAAGTTTTATGATTGTGGTGAAAATGGTTGTAAATGTGTACTGATGATGAATGACTGATAAAATTTAACTCAATTAGCATAATTCTTTCTACTCTTATACAAAATTCATGAAATCTTCTTCATGTGATTTTCATTAGGCTAATAATAGCCTACTGCCAGAATCATCTTAAATAATATTCCACTGAAGCTTTTGATTAAAGGGAGCTATACTAAATCTCATTGATAACAGCAAAGCTCGTTAAGGAACTATATTACTTCATAATTCAATAATCGATAATTCATGAGAGGAAATTAAAATTGATATTTGACTGTAATATTATCAAAAATAAATTTCATGAATTTGAAAAAAGTTTTCAACGTTTTCAATGATTATAATTGTACGAGAGTAACGGATTTTCCTCTCAATGGAGTTTTTCTTATCCATCGACAAGATAAGGTAAATTTCACTTTTTTTTACTCATGCTGTTTAAGAGCCTACAGTCTTTACATGTGTTGTTAGGATACAGTTAGGTCTATAGTAAAAAAATTCTGATTGAAACTAAATAGGACATGAAAGAAGTGCAGTGAAATTGAAAATGAGAGTATAAAATCTATTTCTGTAGTCGTAGTTGTGTGTATACTGTATGTTATGTGTTGGAAGTGAGTGAGTTATGACTTCAAGGGAGTGTCATTGGATGTGGCAAAATAAGGCACTACATTTCCAAGACCCCCTAACAACCTCCCTCCTTACAACCCCCTCTCCTCACAACCCCCTTCTTTCAACCCCCGTTCCCTTATCACACACACCCTGAACCATCAACTGAGAGAATTTGAGAGACTCTAATAGAGAAAACGCGTGACCGTATGAGTTTTTCCGACTTTATCCGTGGTACTTAAATTTCCCCTCGTTTTCTTCTCTCTCTATAGTTATTTTTTATTCCATTCCATTCTCAGTTCTTCTCTTATTTAGCTTCTATCTTTCTGACTCTATCCACAGTCCTAGGTAGTCTATTCTTCTCTTGCTCTTCCATGTATCTTATTCCATTCAACACTTTCCAGTTTTAATTTCTCATTATTATTAATTTCTCATAGATGCTTCTTAATTTATTTTTTGTTCAATATTATTTTCCTTCATAACTTCTTAACCATTCATATTCCTTATTTTTTTGTTTTTTTCTCTACTAATTTTCAGTTTTTCACTAGCTAATACTATTTCCGCAATAAAATTTATTTCCTACAAGTTGTGAATCCCCTCTTATCTTACACTCTTTTCACTCTTATCCTCTCGTCTTGTGAATTTCTTTTTTAATGTGAATCTTTCCCAATTTTTTCTCTTCCCCCACCTTCTCTTCATCATTCTTTCCCTTACTCCCAACTTCACTCTCCTACTTCAAACCATCGTACTCGTCCTTATTATTGTTCTCCGCTCTTGTTTTTCTCCCACTCCTTTTCCTCATTCTCCTCCATCACTCTTTCGTGAACTCCTCTTTCTACTTGTCCTCCTTGTTCTTCTCCACATCCTCCTTTCTCCTTTTTTATTCTTCCACTACTCCTCAATTCCTTCCCCTCATTCTTCTTCATCACTCCTTCGTGATCTCCTAATTTATCTTCTCCTTTCTCACCTACCTCCTTCTTCTTGTTTTTCTTATACTATTTCTAGTTTTTCTTACTCTACTTCTTAGTTTTCTCACACCAAATCTTCTTCCTCTCCTTTTTTTCTTCGATTTACTCTGCTTTCACAACTTATTATCCTTCTCTTTATATTTATCCCAATTCTTTGCACCTTTTTCTTAACCTCTCCTTATATTCATTTTTCTACCTCTTTTTCCCATTTTCATCTCTTCACCTCCCTCTCCGTCTCCCATTTTCTAACTCTCCACCTCTATCTACCATTTTTTATCTACCTATCTCTTCACCACTTTCTCCCACCCTTTCACTCGCCCCTTTCACTCGCCCATCAACACATTCCACCAACTTTTACATCACATGCATAACATCCTCCCATCACGACAAACTAGGACTTCTGCCCTGCTGCTACTGAATACGACACATATATCCGTGCAAATTCTATTTCGAATAACGTCGCTTTTACGAGGCAGAAACGTAAACGAGAGTGGGTGTCTCCCATCATTCAGGCCAAGGAATGATGACAACACGGAAAGATAAACTGGAAAAAGGAAAGATAAACCGAAAAAAGAGAAGATAAAACTCCGGTTATCTTCACGCTACACCCTATACCATACAACTTTTCACCTGGTGTACAGTCTGTCCAAGCAAAGAAGACATTCTGGCAAGATGGGGAAATGACTCCAGCTCGATCAATGTTAGCTGAAAAATTACAAATTTGGTCTCAAATTGTAGAGCAGAATGTTTCCTACAATTTGAGAACAGATTGGTGATTTTTGAATCAACATTGATCGAGCTGGAGTCATTTTCCTATCTTACCAGAATGTCTTCTTTGCTTGGACAGACTTCAACACGTACAAGATAGGGAATACAATGTACTTTTATTCGGAAGCTACATTGAATAGGGTATAGGGAGCTTGGTACCAGATAGGAAGGTGTCTTAGAAAATTTTGTAGAAGGTGACAACACCAATGTAATCAGCTATAACCAAAGTTAGGATCGCGTTCTGCAGGTATGGAGCACTGACGGATCGAGCCCACGGTACAGGTGAAGTTCCCGTATCTTTTACTGTACAGCACTTCACCTGTTTCGTGAGCACGAGCCGCCAGTGGTATGGAGTCGTATTAGATATCATCAAGGTGGTTTTCAGGGGATGACTGATGTTTCGTTATAGGAAATTCTCTCATTTATTTGTGTCTCTGCTGTTACAGTAGAAATGAGGCATTTAGAGGTTTCGATCAAATTAAGATAAGAAAAATAATGTTTAATTAATAATTAATTGTTATTGTTATTAAAATATTAATTGTTTATTGTCATGGCTCTGAGGAAGTTTTCCCTCAGAATCTGATAGATAGTAGACTACATGAGAAATTGAATAGGATAGTACAACTACAAAGATATTAGAAATTACATCTTTTAAGAATTGACATAATCAGCTGCGGGTTACCCATGAACAATAAATCTACCATGTACTTTTGTAGGCCTTCATGGTAGAATATTCCAGATTTTTTATTTTAAATAATATCACAGTACCCTTTTCAATTATTTTTTTACTATATTGATATTATTTAAAATGGAAAATCAGTGATAAAAGTAGCCCTGAGATAGAGGAAACACTGGAATATTCCACCATGTACTTTTTCAGATTATGTGAAACCAAACGAATTGAAACCTCATTTGGATCTCCCCACATATGAATGCTAATAATACAATTTTGAGGAACTAAATACAATTTATTTTAGAATAGAATGATCAAAATCGACCAAAACTATTAGCGATGATCATCCAGAAAGACTACGCACAGGCAATATGTGTTCAATCGTAATAAGATCTTTTGAACATAACCTCTATTCTAAAAATTAAACTTGAAACATAGGGCTATTCAAAACTATCAATAAATAAAATGAAAGAATCAAATACCAGAAAATTGTAAAAAAATACTTTTAAAGTTTTTTAAAAAAAAGTATTTGATTTTTTCATTTTATTTTCCTCTATTCTGAATATTTCTTTCAAGATTTGGAAAAAACACTTTTTGAATCTTGATGTCTGTGATTTTGTCCTTTATTGTATAACTTCTCGGATGAACAAATAGATAAATAGTCCCCAAGTAGGATTATTCCTATCACATGATTATAAATAGAAACTTAGTCTAGTACTATTTTTATGAGATGCATTATTATTAAATAAAACTTTTGTCTAGTAATGTATTAATAAGATTGCATTTTCAGTGAATAGATTTTTTTCTATGTACTGTATATTGATTCTGGAATAAACGAGATTTTGATTCAGCTATTTCTTATGTATGAGCCTATGGTAAACATTCGAATGTGACTACTGAACTTAAGCAAAATTAAACGAATTTGAATTGTTGAAACAGCTTACCAACCACAATTTAATCGCATTTATTTGACTAATCGCATGTGATTACGTGACAATCGGCACGACGACAATTGGCTGAGGATGCGCGCGCATGTCGTATCGTGTCGTGTCGTGTCGTGCCGCCTTATACCGAGCACGTGACAAGGAATTATTTATTTATTAATAGAGGCACCTGAGTGATTGACCAGATAGCCGCTAGTCCTGCGGTCAGTCGAGTTGACCCCGGTTGTGTCAAGTTTTAATAGTCTGGTCGAGCGAAGAAGACATTCTGGCAAGCTGGGAAAATGACTGCAGCTCGGTCGATATTGGTTCAAAAGTTATCAAATTAGTCTGAAATTGTAGAAAACATTTTGCTCTACAATTTGAGACCCAATTCATGATTTTTGAATAGATATTGACCGAACTGGAGTAATTTTCCCATCTTGTCAGAATGTCTTCTTTGCTTGATCAGACTGTGTATGGGATGGTGGGGGGGTCTAGGAGAGGATAGGTTTCATGAGGCGAGCCGAGAGAGGGGATCTGGGGACATGGAAAATACTGAGGACCTTAAAGATTGTGGGGGAGTGGATGACACTATCTGCAGGAGAGGGGAGTCCAGAGGACATTTGGTGAGAGGGAAGGGTTTAGGAGACCCTCCTGGATGAGTGGCCGGGCGGGGAGTCCAGAGGACACGTGAGATCACATCATGTGACCCGGTCACGACTCGATGGTGTGGTCTGTGTGTGAGAACAGAAAATCTATACAGGGAAAAAATCAGTGAAGGAAAGGATAGAAGAGAAAATGGGGAAGAAGAGGAAGAAATAGAGAAGTAGGAGAAGGAGTAGTGGGACGCGGAGAGTGAATTTCATATTATATTGTTCTCAATAAAAGGGAAGACCTGAAAGTAGAAGAATAATTCTATTCCAATTTTGAAATCCTTGCTTGGTAAAACTAACTTAAACCAGAATTTCAATGAATCACTTATATTTTTCACCTCAAGTTTGTTTCAACAAGCTACACTGCAGCATACACCAACAACTTTTTCAACTTTATCGAACAATAAATATGTCACTGTTGTTTGAAAGTATTTCTTTGTTACAATAATATTGTTGATGCAAACTACTATGTAATAAAAAAGGATTACCAAGTGATAGGAAAACAGATAGGAATTGATTTCAGAATAGAAATTGATATGTTACTGTTTGTTCCTGCAGTATATACTGCTCTATTAAAACAATGGTCGTTCATAATCACTAATTTATAAAATTGGATTGCAATGTTATCAAAAAGGACTACTATATAATAAAAATTACTATTCTATCCCATATCATGTTGTTATTTACTATTAACAGGCTGGTGCAATCAAAAGTATTACAATGTAATGTGAATAGAACAGTAAGAACTTATTAATCGCATATTTTTGTTGCTATTTCTAGTCTGTTTTAATCATCACATTCGACCGATACCCATCATAGGCTGCAATATTCTAACAATAGCCGCGCAAAATGTATACTCCAATATAAAGCGACGATAAGTTCGTCAATACTGTACTGCATATCCCCCCTCATCACCCACAACATCGTCCTATCTACAACACCTCTGAACCCCTGACTGGCGGTCCCGTTTCAAATTAATAAAGACAAACTAATCAATGCGGGCGATCACACAGAGAGCGGTCGCGCGCGCGGACTGCCCTGCAAGAGCCGGCAGCCATTGTGCATTGTTGTTTTGTCATAACCGGGCCAGTCGATGATTATTATCATCATCAGCCACGTCATTGTCATGAGCTTAATCGTGGACGACTGATCAGTGCAGCGCTTCAGAGATCAATGCACGGACTCTGTTGAAATTTGCCGCTGCTGAAGTGGACTGTATTGGTTAAACTGAGTTTAGTTTTATGAAAATATTTCATTCAAAGGAGGATTTAGGGTTAAGAGGAGTGTACTGTACTGATTTTAGTTTTACGGAATTATTTCATTTCAAGGACGATTAAGAAGGATTAGTATTATTGATATCTTATTCCCATTTCAATGAATGGAAAGCATATTTAGTGAAAAACTCATCGAGTGGAAACTCTCTACCACTTAAATGCTTAATTTTTCCGAGGAAATGGAGTGACAATAACTCTGTTATCTTGTTAAAATTCTGTGATTTGGTAAGCATTAAGGAATCAATCCTTCATTCGAAGTATAATGAATAGATGTATAAGTAAATAAAATTAAATTTCTCAATATGTGCTGTACTTATTAGAAGGTTGACTCTTTGGAGTGAGTGATGACGCGCCGGACTGATAACCCGATTTCAATCATTGACCGGGGAAAAATTCTCTAACCACAGCACAATCACATGAATCCCGTCTTTGGGAGGAGACGGAGGTTGAGCCGTTGTTCCCGGCTAACTAAAAAGTAGTCGTCATCTCTCATTATCATCATCTTAATCTCTCCCATTACTCACGCACAAGCCTTAAAGCTCATGTAGACATCACCCTAAATATAGTCTATGCAATGAAACTTGTGAATTGCATTGAGCCTAGAACATTCTACAATGCAATTGAATGATGCTTTCCCGCAATACAAATAAAATTTTGAAAACCTGGTTACTGGCGTAATCTTGAACGGATTTCAAAAATATTTCAACACAGCATTTCTAGACCTTATCTGAACCTGCCTACCAAATATCACCATTTTCTACCGATTGGTTCTCGAAAAAATGAAGAAAACGCAGAAAAACTATAGAAAAACTCAAATATTTGGCGTATCCTAGAAAAGTTTTTAAAACCCGTTCTTAGCACGCGTCTAAACGTCCAATAGAACATGCCTGCCAAATTTGAACGCATTCGATTCAGTGGATTTTTAGTTCTGGTGATGAATGAATGAATCAGTGCCATTTCGCTTTTATATATAGAGATAAGTATACCGTACAGGTACATGTACTCTACAACGGAAGTATAGAGAATAATCAGCAACATTATGAATCAACCAGAAAACCATATCAATAACTTAGAGCGAATATGGTAAACTGTTCACAATATCCAGCAAATGTGACCAACAACGACGTGTTCTCAACAGAGCGAAACTTGACCGCGGCAGAGTGGGCCGACGACAATAGTCGACCAACTTAACAGCAATTAAAAAGCGGACCATTAATCGGACAAGTCGTGCCGGACCACACAGCCACGAAGATCTGGTTGCTCATTAGGCATACTTTGCTGTAATTCCCGATAAACGAACATTGTAGAGTCTGTCCAAGAAAGGAAGACATTCTGGCAAGATTGGAAAATGACTCCAGCTCGGTCAATATTGATTAAAAAATTCCAATTTCGGTCTCAAATTGTAGATAAGGAAGTTTTCTACAATTTGAGACCAAATAATTGATTTTTGAACCAATATTGCCCGAGCTGGAGTCTTTTTCCAAACTTGCCAGAATGTCTTCTTTGCTTGGACAGACTATGCGGCCACGATTCACAAACATACCAACAAAAACAACAGATAAACCCCACAAAACCAATAAAACTACAAAACAGCTGATAAACCCATGTCGAACTAGCCGACAATGGGTAACTATGTAAGAAAGAAAACAATTGGCGATTACATCTCTTGGTTAGCCAGCAATAAAGTGGATGTTTAATTGAATCTGCACGCTGCTGGAGGGACAGGAGGTGTAGTAGGTATAGATGGGGATTTTAGTATATGGTAATGGTTTGTGGGGAAAATAATAGATAGAATTCAAATTCAGAATGAATAAATAATTGAAGAGGGTGATAGATATTTGAATCCACTGGACTTGAATCTAGTTTGATATTTTGTAGACAATATGGAAGACTGAATATTTGGAATGGTTTCGTAAGGGAAACACTGGCGGCTCGTGCACACGAAACAGGTAAAGTGCTCTACAGTAAACGATACGGGCACTTCACCTGTTTCGTGGGTACGAGCGGCCAGTGAAGAAAAATGAAGAAAGAAATGGAAATATTGAACTGAGGTTAAGGATTTTCCAAGAAGTTTTCACAGATAATTTTCTTTGGTAAGGTGTTATGTCACGTTTACACCAGAATGTTAATAACTTTGTTGAATAATGTATTATTATATGGACTTATATATTATATAACTTATTATATAAGAGTTAATAAAAAATGTTATTAACGTTCCGGTCTAAACAGTTAAGAATAACTGTTTCATTACCATAAGCACGCACATATGTGACAACAAACTTTAAACTTGATAACACAGATATAACACAAAAATAGCAGATAATCCCATTCATTCAAAAAATAAAAGAAGAATATTGGTGGAACAGTATCTTACAATATTATTCGACAGTACAGAGTGAAGTATTGATCGTTTGGACTGAATTGTTTTCATTTTTCGTACAATTATTTAGCTTTTTTCTTAATCAAATAAATAGAGTAGAATAGGCTATGTATATTATCAAACAATGGAAATTCCACTTTGGAAATATTAACATATTATAATTATATTCCATTATAACTATATTAACAGTGGCCATGATATCTGAGACGGACATATTGTTTGATGGAATCTAGGGAACCGGGCTCCTAAATTGACTTCACAGGGTGCTTTGTTCTATCCTGTTTGTGCTATTTGACGTCTGTTGAGTCCACCAAAGATTATTCACTGATAAGAAAAACCATTTGTTTCCGATCCCCACTGCCTGTTCTGATCAATTCCTAGCTGCAATCATCCCCTCCCCACTCCTTATCTACACGTCTCCATTTCCACGTTCCTCTTTGTTTGTTAGTTGGTAGTTCTCTTTCTACTCTGTATTATTTGCCATTCTTGTTTCAAGTTTTCTCTTTCCTTCTCTCATCTCTTCTTTTTCGTCATTTTCCTTCCATTTCATTTCCATTTTAATTTCAATCCTTTTCATTTGTCTTTTTCCTCTTCCCTCCCTATTTCCATTACTCTTCTCCTGCATTCTTTCTTCTTTCATCCCTTCATTTTCAGCATTTTCCTTCCCATTTCATAACTGTTTTTCTTTTACATTTCTTCATTCTCTTCCCGGAATTTCGTCCAAGCTTCTTTCTAATTGTCTCCTTCCACCCCACTTCCTCTTCCTTACATTCTTCTCCTAATTATTTTTCCTTTCATTCCTTTCCTTTTCACCATTCTCATTTCATTTCATGATTCGTTTTTCTACTCATGATCAATCAAACTTTTTATTCAATCTTCTAAATTTAATCTCATTTACTATTCAATTCTTGTTTCCCTACACAATTATTTTTCCATATACACTCTTTTGCACTCTTTCTTTTTCATTCAGTTATTCCCATGGGAACGCGGAATTGGCTATATGTGGACTCCTCTGTATCCTACTTATAAAGAGGATTATTGTCAAAAACAGAAGGCCACTATATCCTGGTTGAAAGTGGAATTCCCTATATGCGTTAATATGAGATATTAACAAGGGATATTCGAACATGGGATATAGAAAGTTCCACATATAGCGAACTAATGCATCCCCATTCCCATCATTTCCCTTTTATTTCATAACTTTGTTATCTACTTTCAATTCTTCATTCTCTTTCCTGAATTCTGCTTCGATTCCTTTTTAATTGTCGTTTTCCTTCCCAATCAGTTCTTCCATTCTACTCCTGCATTCTTTCTGCTTTAATCACCTTTTTTCACAATTTTTCCTTTATTTTCTCCTTCCACTTTAAATCCTTCATTCTCTTTCCTTAATTTCGTCTCAGTTCCTCTATGATTGTCTCTTTTCACCTCATTTCTTACCAATCATTTCCTCTTCTTCTTTTCAATTTTATCCTGCATTCTCACTCCTTCTATCCTCCTTTTCAACCATTCTCCTTCCTTTCCATAACTCTGCCTTCCACTTTAAATCCTCCATTACGTACCCTAAATTTAATCTCAATTCCTTTTCATTTGCCTTTCTCTCCATAACATCCTCCAATCACTTCCTCTCTCCTTCACTTTCATATTGCATTCTCTCTCCTTCCATCTCTTCTTTTTCGCTATTCTCTTTTAATTCCATACCTTTTCCTCCCACTCTCAATCCTCCTTTCTCTCGTCATTCTCTCTCCTCGTCTTTCTCAATTGTTCTTTTCTCTCTCTCCTCCCACATCCTCATCCATCTATTTCATATTCTCTCCAAAATTTTGTCTCCCTCCTTGTTCTATCACTCCTCCACCCATCACTTTATAAACTACAACAAACAGATAGCAAAGCAAATCAATTCTGTCCCACCCTTCGCCAAGCAAACTATGGGTTCGCCAACATACCGCTGACGCTCACTCTTATTTCTCTCTCCTACCCATTGATTTTGTCATTGGGTATGTTTCTCTCTCCCTCGCACCAATGGCATCCCTCACAACAAAAGATTTTCGCGGCATGTCATCTCGTCTATTAATTACCGAGCAGGCTTGCAACCGATAGCATTCATGTCAACTTCCTCATGCCACAGAATGCTCGCTCCCTCTCTTTTTGTCTTTCTCTCATACATTATCTCTCTCTTTTTTCTCTTTCTCTATCTTTCACACTCTCTTTTTCATTTTCTTTCTCTCACTCTATCTATTCAACTCTTTTACTCTCTTTCTCTACGGTTGAGTGGAAGGGATATCCTTGCATATCCTTCTCCAACAATGGACATCTATGTCCAAACTCCGCCATTTCATTTAGATACATCACAATCATATTATAACAAATAGAGATAAGAATATTGAATCTTTTATCTATAATTGAGTAAGTTCACCACATATCCTTGTATATTTATTATTCTATTTCAACCAATTATTTAATTGAATTTATGTTCAATTTTCGGAATCTAGGATTTAGGATCATAAATGCTGTACTCTACTAGAATAAAGTGAATAATCTAATCTAATCTAATCTAATCTCACCCACGCACTCTTTCTCCGTTTCTCACAATTTATTGAACTCTCCTTCCCTCTCTCTTCCCTTCTGTCTCTCTCATTTACTCTATTCCATGGCTATCCTTCTTCCCTTTTCGCATTTATCTCACTCTACTTTTTCATTCTTTCACTTGCACTTTGAAAAGTCATTATTTCACATTTTTTTGTTCCAATTCATTCTAATCGTTTTAATTGTCACAATATAAATATTTTGCAATCTTTTACACAAGATTTTCTCTGAAATCAAACAACTTTAACTCATTGAATTTTCATTTCACATTCTATGTTCAAAGAATGCCTGATATTCTCATCATTTATCAATTGCAATAACTGATATTGTAATAACACATTTTGTTATGCTGTGTGGAAAAAAAATTGAAATGAATTGAGTTTTAAGTTCTGTTTTTGGAAAACTACTTTTCTAATGATGAACAAATAAATAATTATTATTTTATGAATATAAACAGAAAAACGTACTATCACATGAAGTAAGAAGTCAGATAGAAGTCACATAATAGGGTAACATGATTAATTGAACAGTATCAGTAACTGGTGTAATCGATTTAACCCTACTTTCATTATATTCTAGCAATAAACTTAACGTTACAGCTCAATCACTCCAACAAGACTAACATAAATCACCAACTATCAAAATCGAAATACAATGAACACAATATACATCTGCTTCTGTTTACCTAAACTGCGTGTAGAACATCCAAAAAAGGTAAAATAAACCACCCCGATATCTATTTTCCCTCAAGTATTATGTAACAGTTTCACATGGTTCTATAATAGCGTTTACTTGACAGATTGTATTTTTTGGGGCAAAAGCGTAGTATTGGACAGGTTTTACCCATTGTACGGGAGAAAATGTGGAGTTTATTTTGCAGAAATGTAGCCGCCCCTACCCTAAGGGATGATCCAAATTGACCCTTGTTTTTTTAGCGAGGGGTGCTTCGGAATCCCATTTCGGCGTTTTTTGTTGTTGTAGTGACCTAGATTTGGTAAACTATTACGTTACCCCAAAGTAGTACCTCTACTTTGATTGAATCTCAATAGAGCAAAATTGCAAGCATGATGAATTTCAGGTATTTAACAGGGAAAACACTCCTAATTAATTCTGTATGGGATGAATCACAAGAAAAGAAGAAAATTTTATATAAATGAATTATTAGCTGAATGCTAGAGGATTACCTTCTATCTTTTGCCGTCTATTATTGCTGTACATTGTACAGGAGTATACTTTCAAAAAACAGTCATTTATTTTGACTGGTCTCCTGTTTTGTACGGTTCATTTAATGTCTTAATTTTCTTCGTATTTATTTAGCGTATGGCTTTTAATAGTGGGGAGACCCAAGGGTTGTTCCACTTCGCCAGATAACCTCATTTTCCACAATCGGGGACATGATTAATAGTTTTTTTTTAAAGTTCATTTGAAAACATAATTTTTAATTTCAAAACATTGTTGACTATTAAAACTGAATCACTACACCACAGCCGAAAATATTGAATTTTTACTATAAATTTATCGTATGAAATTCCACGATCCATACGGTGATTTTGGTGAGAATTCGTATCATTTGAAAGACCCATTTGAAACGCCGTATCTCTTCCGCATCTATCAATGCTCTGCCGAACGCCGTATCTAAAGTGCAAAATGTGGTATGCTACACAGCAAGAATGCCGTATGTCCTACTCATAATCAGTAAAAACGCCGTATCTGCACGGAAAGATACGGAATTCTTGCAGGACATACGGCGTTTTTAAGTTGTAAGACCCTTGATTTGGGATTATACGGTTTAAACGTTCACGATATCTCGATAACGGTTGAAGATACAGCATTTTTGAGTGCACCATTGGAAAGAGCGTATCAAAATTAGTATTATTACATATTATACTGTATAACTCAAAATGTGACATTTTTGCACATACCGCGTTTTTACTTAGCACGGCAGTATTGCTGTTCATTGTACAGCAGTATCCTTTGAAAAAAACCGTCATTTATATTGATTGGTCTCCTTTTTTGTACGGTTCATTTAATGCCTCAATATGTATCGTATGAAATTCCACGATCTATATATGGATATTTTTTGTCATTATTCTCTCAACTAATTACACTCATTTTTTCCATTATTCATCTGTTTGTCATTTATCACAGCCACTATGATATTCATATATTTATAGATCTAGTGGTTGATAATTGTATTACTAGCGTATAACTTGAATTGACTCTCCTCAACTATGGATTACATTACACTTATCTCTTATAAACTGTTTATGACCATACTGTACTACTAGGTGATTGCTACCGTAGGATACAATGCACTACATTGCACTTCATGTCACTATTTTAGTACCGGATTACGTCAGAAAAGTCCTTGGTTTTCGGACGAGCAGCCTTGGTTTGGGAAAGTGCTTGCTATGATGGCAAGGTTGTGAGAACCGCATGCTAAGAATGGGATCATGCGTGATTCTGAAGTTTGCATGCAAGTCGTCAATACTGTTGTTCTATATACTCGGGTATAATATAGTGTTTAACGTGATACATGGTATAGAGTGTTTAGGCAAGGAAGACATTCTGGAAAGATAGGAAAACAAAATCTGCTCGGCAGTTAATATTGGTTCAAAAATTATTAATTTCGTCTCAAATTGTAGGAAACATTCTGATCTGCAATTTTAGTAAAAATTCATGATTTTTATTTATTATTTATTCATTCGAAAGGAAACAATGAACCTATTAGGGTAAAAACACAGACAATACAGTCTTAAACGTACTTTTTCCAAATTTAGATGAATATTTTTAAACCAATATTGACCGAGCTCGAGTCATTTTCTCATATTGCCAGAATGATTTCTTTGCTAGGACAGACTTTACATAGTGCAAACTATAGGGACTGTATAATAATATAGTTATACTATATACTATACAATAGATTCTATTTATAGTACATATATAGTATGTATATAGTATATATATACTATATAGTATATATACTATAGTACTATACAGTCTCTATAGTGCAAACAATAGTGCAAAGCAAAAGTGTGTAAAGCACAAAGGCTGTAAAATATGTCTGATCACTTTATGCATAACCTTCTATCATTCTATAGAAATGATAGATGGTTATGCTTTATGTATGAATTACAGTCTTATTTTTTTCTTAAGTCTACTGTATTTATCAAACTTTCAATTAATTAATGAATATCAAGATACCCTTTTGAAAAAAATATTTGAAAAGGGTATAGTACTTTGATCTTATTTGAATTACAGTCTATATGATATTATTATCCAGATGTAATATTATTATAGATAATAGTATTATCTGACTGTATGAAAACTTTGGAGCGAAAAAGTGACTTTGTAATATACTAATAGGCAATGGCGGCTCGTACCCACGAAACAGGTGAAGTGCCCGTATCTTTCACTGTACAACACTTCACCTGTTTCGTGGGCACGAGCCGCCAGTGGGACAGAAACGGGTAATCAATGAATAAGGAGTAGAAGACGTAGAAAAATAAAGAGGATAGTTGAAAAAGAGAAGATTGGAAATGAATCAAAGTATGAGATAAGAGTGGAAAAAATAAAAAAGTGAGTGTGATGACGTTAGTTAGGTTATGGTTGTCGCATGTCAGGAGTGAGGTTATGTCAGCTCACGACTGAGCCGCGCGCATAATTTCGTGATATCCTCTTAAGACACTTCCATTACGTGATACGGATTCACTTTGTCGCCAATCACGCTTACCAAACGTCCTCTATCGGTCGAATTATCCAATAAACTATTCAGGACTGGATCTGGTTCGCTACCGTGGCCTATCTAATCCTATTGATTGTAGAGTCATCATAACATCCTAATTACCAACTAGTGAGTAATTCAACAATAAATTTATCAATATTGTAGCTCTAAATTTCCAAGAGTCTATTTTTCAACTTTTCAATTATATTTGAAAAGATTTTATTTTTTGATCTCTTGTGTCAACCTTCTGAATTCTCTGGTAATAATTTTTGCATCAAAAATATTTTTTTTAGGAAAATTGAATAACTTAACGTTTTCTGAACTGAATTCTTTGGTATCAAGATGGTGGAGGTCATTATTATGTGCCTGTTTCTTCTTATACGAATTGTGTATTCTTATCTCTGTATAGAATAAACACATAAATAAACTCAAGACATGAATGAATATCAATATGAGGCTGTTGACGGTGATTTTGATTTTCTCCAATTTAAAATTATTATTGTTGAATTATTAATGTTTTTTAACTTCATAATGCATCTGATACATTGCGTAGTTACATGTAACCATTTTCAGGTGATGGCGTAGCTGAGTGGGTTAAGTGCTGGCGTTGCAACCAAAAGGTCCAGGGTTCAATCCCAGGTTATACCAGACCACTTTCCGTGTTTCGGATGGACACGTTAAGCCGTCGGTCGCGGCTGCCTGAAAAACAGTCGTTAAGTCATGTCAGAGGCCCTGAAATTGATCAGGAGCGACCTGAAAACTCTAACACCAGACTTGAGCCAGCAAGGTTACACGAATATTATATTCTTAAAGAAGAATATTCCGGTTAAATGAATTCATCAACTTGATTTTTTTCTTTTTTGGTCTATTATTAGACCATTGTGAATATCGTACCGGCGCTCAGTCTATCACTTCTAATACCCAATTTAAATAATGTTTAGTATTTCTATAATTAGAATAATATATTTCAATCAATGATTAATGCGAATTTGTTCGGAAATTTGTGTAACTGGCCCTCTAGGTTCCACAAAAAAATACAAAATTAATTTTAATAAATAACTATTGATAGATCCAATAAAAAATCGAATACCCTTTTTTAAAACTTAAAAAGTTTCATTTTTCACAGACATGTTTCGAGCTTAAGCCCATTTTCAATGTGACTAGAATAATACTTTTAAAATTTTAAAAAAGGGTATTTGATTTTTTGATTTTATCTATCAATTATTTTGAATAGCCCTAAGTTTGAAGTTTGATTTTAGGTAACTATTATATTCTCGCAGTATACATTACTTTGAATTATTTTATATAATTTCTCGCAGCTATCGCACAAGTTTTCTTTGCTGGCTGTGCCAAATCATTTAGATATTTTTAAATTTGCATTTTGTATTTATCATTCATATTTTGTAATTAACTACAGTATGTAATTTTTGGCAAAATAAAATATTCTATTCTATATATGAAACTAATAAAGTAGTAAGTCAATAATTTAAATAGTATCCTCACTGCAAAAATAATGGACTAATAATAGTGCATTAAATAGTCCATAAATGGACGGAATAATCCATGACGAGTCCTAGCATATTCAACATTAAATGAGGCTACGTTCTTAGTGGAATATTATGAATATTATTATTATTGTTATTGCTATATTATGTAACTTTTTTAATTTTTTCAAATTCAATCTTGAATGATGAGATATCCCAACGAACGGTCTACCCTAATTTATGAAATTTCTCACAGTTTCTCACAGCTCATATTTTGCGTCTCTTTCTCTTCCTCTCTTTCTTTCTCACCCTCTCTCTCTCTCTCTCTCTCTCGCTCTCTCTCTCTCTGCAACGTGTTAGTTTATTTTCAGAGAAAGATGATACGGTCAGAGTGAAATGATGCATTGCATCAATCTACCTGTAAAAGCTGTCAGATATCAGGAGGCGTTCAATCTTCCGCTATTCAGCATCTTGTGGACCCTACCTGGCCATGGGTTGTAATCTTTTTTTTTGTGAAATCCACCCTGAATCTACAATTGATAATAGTTCCTTTGACCATTGTCCGTTCTCACGTTTGAGAGTGTGTTTGTGTGTATTTAAGGATGGTGAGTGTGCGTGCGTGAGTTTCCCTTGGGCTGGACTAGCTAGTGTTAGGTAGCCTATATGGGGTGGCTATCTTGGCAGAATGAAATTAAAAATAGAGAAACTATTCAAAGTAGGGAATTCCAACTTGAAAGAGTAGGATTGAATGGAGAATATTCGAAAAAGGAGGTGGAGTGGGTAGAGAAATATAAGGAGGGTAAATAACATAAACATTTATTACGAGAGAGAAGCATTTAATACTCGTATTAGGGAGATAAGCATGATGAATAAGAGAAAGCAATGGAATGATTGATAAATTAACAGTGAGTGAAGTGGAGAATTGGGTGGAATAGAGTAGTATTAGTAGAATAGAAGAAACAAAACCTGTAATAAAATTTGAATATATAATGATAAGAAGGAAAATAAAAAGGAAAATAAGAAAGAAAATAAGACGGAATGAATTGAAGATACAAAATAAGAAGAGGAGAAAAATTGTAATATTGAAAAAAGCATTTAGACTGTGTAACTTTGTTATAAAACTTTTGATAGAAAAATAAGTTTATAAATAAGCTCTCATAATATATTAGCAGCTGATGATTCTGCTCCCCCCCCCTCACCTATTTCAACCGCATTCTGTAACTTATTACAGGTTACCCACTTTGTGCGAGGAATGAAAAAATTGTTACTTAACACAATTATTACAAGTAGTGAACAGTAGACCTCACGAAGTCACCCATGGTCATTATTCACGAAGGGAATACTTAGTTATGTGATGTATAGTTATGTGAATGCAGAACAAACAAACAAACATCATGAAAAATGTAAAATCGTCGTCTTGAATCTAGACCTCACTTACGTTCGGTCAATAATATTATGAAACACGAATTTGTAACATTTTTGTTGAACTTGTTATATCAGAAGTTTTATATCAAAGTTACACAGTCTAAACAGTCTAAAACTGGTGTCATTTGAAAAATCGAAAACAGATAAATTTTTTTTGAGCTCGTTTAATTGATCACACACCTTGATTACAATACTAGAGGCCAGTTACACGTAGAGCAATTCAATAAACTGGCAATATTTGAGAAAACAAACTTCATAAATAATTGAAACACACTTCTAAATAATATTGTTTCACACATTTTTTCAAACAAAATAATATATATAACATAATCATTATTCTATTACTATTTCAGTGTTGATTGAAGACAGAAACACCATGAAAAAATATAGATAATGACATAACTTAGATATGAAATCAAATATTATCGATGTAACAATCAAAATTCGACTGTCAACGATATTCTTATCGATATTTGATAGTCGATTCAAAGTTATTCTTGTTATCAAAAAATTGATTCAAGTATATATTATGTCGGAGCAAATAATACATTCTGGCCAGATGGGGAAATGACTCCAGCTCAGTTAATATTGGTTCAAAATATAGGAATTTGGTATCAAATTGTAGAAAACATCATGCTCTACATTTCGAGACCAAATTCTTTATTTGTGAACCAATATTGACCGAGTTGGAGTCATTTCATCATCTTGCCAGAATGTCTTTATTGCTTGGATAGACTATAAAGTACTTAAACCACTGCCTGATGACGAGTGAGGTAGGCCTAATTTCTCCATCCACCGCCACCGTAGAATTGTCTATCAGACTGAATACTCGGAACTGGTATTTTCATTTTCTCCCCATCTGTGAGCAAAAAAATTGAATAATTGAAAAACGAAACCTAATAAGTTCACTAGTAAATTGAATCCTGCTGTTCTTCCTCTTACTACCAATTCACTAGTATTTGGATATTCCATAGATTTATGATTATGAATTTCTCAAGACTTGAGTATCCCAATCCAATATCGGCTGAAGAGTTCAGATTCAAAAATCCAGTTTTCAAATTACTGCGTAAAAGAATTATAACCTACATGGTTTTCCATGTTTCCATCTATAGGCCATTCACGATGGCTTGAGACGAGATAAACAAAAGCTCTGCATGTGTGTGAGTGCGATTGGAGAGGCATCGTTTTAGCCACGACAAAAACAAGTCACAGCAATGCCAGAATCCGAAAGTTGTTGTCGGAAGTTCAAAATAAGTATCTTTAAGTTATCTTTTTTATAGTTACACATTGGCAAATTGCTTGTTTCGGTTGTCTCTCGACTGCATGAACAAACAATAATAGTAAGTTTTTGTGTCAATGCTTGGTTACAGCTTTCCCCGACAACAAAATTCGGGATTTCGGCATTGCTGTGACTTTTTCATGACGTGGTTAAAACGAAGCCACTCCAGTTGCACACACACACATGCAGAGCTTTTGTTTATCTCGTCTCAAGCCATTGTGAATGGACTATAGTAAAAATCTCTATATCTAAAAGCGAAATGGCACTCATTCATTCATCACCAGAACTAAAAATCCACTGAACCGAATGCGTTCAAATTTGGCAGGCATGTTCATTTGGACGTTTAGACGCGCGCTAAGAACGGGTTTTAAAAACCATTCAGTGATACGCTAAATATTTGAGTTTTTCTATAGTTTTTAGGCGTTTTCTTAATTTTTTCGAGAACCAATCGGTAGAAAATGTTGATATTCGGTGGGCAGGTTCAGATAACGTCTAGAAATGTTGTGTTAAAATATTTTTGAAATCCGTTCAAGATTACGCCAGTAATCATGTTTCAAAATTGTAGATGTATTGCGGGTTGCATATCTTCCGCCTTGGTACGACCAATCCTTGGTGTAAATTCAATGGTTCAGCGAGATTAGATGGACTAATCTAATCTAAATTAGATGGACTAATTTAGAAGATAATGCATCATGTTTCAAACTATGTCTGATATACTTCCCAAGGTTACGCTCAATATTAGCGTTTTACTATTTTTCGATTTTCTTAGATTTTCCGAGAACAAATTGGCAGAAAATGTTGAAATTTGGTAAACAGGTCCAGATTTGTCAAGAAATGCTGTGTTCAAAAAATTTCGAATCCCTTCGATTCTGAACGGAATTATGCTGTATGCAGGCGAGCGAAGCGAGCCTGTTTGTCAGCTGACACTGGTTTTGCAGGCGAGCGAAGCGATTCTGTTTGATTCACTTACACTGCCGATACTGGCGGGGGTCCAGGGGCCGGAGTCCCTGGCTAGACGGAGGAAGGCGAGCGAAGCGAGCCTGCCGGCTATTTAGATTAGGCTATATGGCGAAGTGTAACAACCCTTTGGTCTCCGCATTATTTAAAGCCATACGCTTAACAAATGAATCAGCTGTAGCCTAGTGACTCAGAATGAAAGTGCCATTCTCGGCTCAAAATTTTAAAAAATATTTTTAATATTCTAATGAAAAATTTGGAATGTTGTGTTATTTTGGTTGAACATAAACCTCTCCAAATTTAAAATTGATCAGTTATTTCGAATTATCTTTTTTTGAGGTGGGGAAGTTTTGGTGAAGCAAAGATTTATACATAGGCTAATCTTGGACTGTTTATGTGACTGAATTAGGAATAGAAAAAGTTCTGGGCGATTGCTTGTTCGTCCTCTCCTTATATTGTATATTGTACTCAAATAAATATGACAACCTATTTCATCACCATATTCATACTATTTCACGTATCTCCCACAAAAAAGGCGTTATGCTAAAATATTATGAATGAAATATCAATCGCGTAGGACTACCTGACTGGAGATTCAGATCCATCATCCATGCACATTACAAAGTATGGGCCAAATATCGGCTAAGTCCCATGTTATAAAAATTGAAAATAAAGCAAATAACACAGTTCACTAACCTAGTATTAGACTATGAAAACTTGTAAAAATTCACTGGTTTAGGATTCAAAATGCTTAATAAGCATTTATAAGCTTCTCATAATATGATAATATAAATATTTGTACTGTATCTGAATGAAGAGGTGGAGTTTGAACATATAATTGTCCATTCTTGGAGAGGGATGTTCAAGGAAATATCTAACACTCAACCGTGGGCCAATAAATCCGTGATAGATTCGACAAGAATCGTGATAGAATTATTGCCACCGGCGGCTCGTGCCCACTAAACAGGTGAAGTGCTGTACAGTAAAAGATACGGGCACTTCACCTGTTTCGTGGGTACGAGCCGCCAGTTTAATTTATTGGATTAAAAAAGGATGGACAGGGATCAATACAAGGAGGTTCAATGAACCTCCTTGGATCAATATCACTATCAATTTCTTTATAATTGTAACAAAAATAACTCACTTTCGAGTATGGGTTGTGGGTAAGCCGATACATCAGCTGGATTGTACGAACTGGAACAGAAACAAATTGCCAAATATAAATATATATAAATATAAATATAAAAAACCTTAATATACTGTCTTATAATATTATTTCTCCATATTTCATGGTATGCATTGAAAATTTAAGAGCTTGTTATTGCTATTCTCACACGGTTGCAAATAGGCCATTCTTAAAAATAATTTTCTTATATCATTCTTTCTATTATTAGTCAATTTTATTATTATTTAATTATTCGGCTAATTGCATATTTTTCAATGGATTCCAGCGGCTCGAGTTGCTGCGACTCTAGCTGCGCTGCTTCAGCCTTCACATAACTACATTTTGAATTTTTACAATCTTATGAGGGATGTTTAATAAATCAATAAATAGTGAAATTTATTTGAAAATGACTCAAAAAGGGTAAATTTTACTATTTATTATATTGATTGATTTATTATACATTAGTAGACCTAATAACATAATGAAAATTTATGATATAGTTATGTGAATAGGGTTGTTGCGATGGCTGCGTGGAGCAGCGCAGCTATTGCCCGGCAGCTTCAGGAGCGCAGCTAGAGCTACCTTTAGAATAATATTTGACAGACTAGTTATGTGAGATCCATCCGTTTTAAACTTATAATCCATCCACAATCATTTGAGACGAAATAAACAAATCTTTTGCGTGTGTGTGCGTGTAATGGAAGGTCTTCTATGCGAAAAAGTCAGCTGCAGTCGAACAGCTAACTCTTGTCTGGAGCTGTGATTGGCTACAGTCCGACTTGTCTCAAGACTGTTGTCTTGAGCTGTGATTGGCTACAGCTGTTGGTCTTTGGCTGAAAGTTTCGTATAGAAGAAGACCTCATATTACACGCACACACACTCAAAAAGTTTGTTTATTCCGTCACAAGTGATCGTGAATAGACTATAGGTTATAAGCTTTTCACAGTAGTTGGCCCTTGCACCTTGCTGTAGGTCTACCTTGGAACATTATACGCTACTTGTATTGGAGAGCTGCGCAATCGAGGCCAGCGCGCCCGGTGTACAAAAAGAGTACTTGACGGCTCGCCACCAACCGCGGTTTATTCAAATTCACTTAGCTGCATTCGCTTGTTTTAGAATACGTACAGATAGAAAAACTACTTTCTTCCAAGGAAAAGATGCCGAAGTATAAGAGAAAATGTTATATAGTGGATTTCAATAACAATTATTCCAATTCTGAAGGAAAAGGTTTCCTATTTATTCTTCTCCTGGAAGATCCCACGATCGTGGAAGAAGAGAGATTCAAAATTGATGATAAACCAAACCTAGAAATAAGTGATATCAAATTATCTGATGGAAATGCTTTCAAATTAACTGATGTATTTTTTAGAACTAATTCACATTCAGAACTAATAAATAATTCATAGCTTTACGATATTATTGATAATTCTATGATAAAATTGAATAATATCCTAAAACACGTTGAGTCAATTGACATCGGTATGATGGCTGTGAAGTTCATATTTCGACCACCAGAGACCGGGTAAGTTGAATCACAAGCCAACTTCTGGAGCCCTTTGTACACTAATTTTCATTCGGAAAGATCACTGGTAAAGTTAAAAATTTTATAATTTTATGATAGTTTTGCAAACAAAAGATGAGTTATTCATCTATTTAGCCTAAAAAAATTGAACATGAATAAATGAGTTTTGAAATTAATGTAAGTGTGTTATTTGCTCTACGATATAATTGTGATAGTTCCTGACACAAATGGTGTAGGTCTCGTATAATTGAAAATGAAGCATTACCATTGTATTCAAGTGATTGATAACACTTTATAATGGAAATTATCATTTTAAATGTATTTGAATCTTAAAATGGATAATTTATAATTTATCATTTTAAAATTGAATTTTAATTTAGATGTTAATTGCTAGATTTTATCACCTTATCTCGATAATAAGTAATTAAAAACTAACTATTATAGTCTTATCATAATAATTTATAACAATGAGACTTGATAAACTAATGATGGTTTGATTAGTCTATGCTAGAATATCGTACAGGCTATAGAGACTGTATAATAATTGATCTCAACAAAATGTAATGAAGCAGTTCACACCAATCGCCACACTATTATTATTCAGTCTCTATAGTACAACCTATATATATAATGATCTGCAACATTCATTCCTACTTGTTCCACGTATCACTCATTTTGAGTTAATTTTTAATCCATTTCTCGATATTTTTAGTTATTTTCATGACTCATATAATTCGAAAACGCTATTTTAATAATGACCTATACCCACACATGAATCAAGTTTTCTCAATCCAATGAAAATATAATAAGACTCACTAGAGGTATCTCTCTTTGTCCTTCTGATTTTCTAGGACTGTGGGGTTCGGTAACACTGCAGTACCATCTACAAAATAAATATGAAATAAGATTCCTTTCAACACTGAAAGTAAAATCCAATGAGTGAAATAATGTGGCAGATTACATTTTGAAATATCGCGACTTAAACTGTAATGGGCTGATCAGCCATTGACAGAAAAATAAGACTTATATACTTAGTATATAATTATTATTGTATGTGAATGGCTCAAACATCCATAAAGGGCTTAGTCCTACCAGCGGGTTGCCAGTTTCATATTCACTCCACTATAATACAGTAGAGATAATCAACCATAAGCCAGTTTCCGTAACCAAGTGACGGCGTAGAACACAGTTAGAGTGTAATGCAACAACAACTATTCCTCCAGAGACGGGAAACGACTGACTGCTTTAACTAATGATAAGGCAATCTAATAAAGGATTATAAATTCTTTAAAATAGTAATATTTAAAATCTTCAATTTTTAAATTTCTAATATAGCAGCCGAAGATTTCAATTTTGAATCTACTGTTGAAAAGAATTTTTTTAAGTACTTGTACTTCTATATCATCACGAAGTTGTAGTACTTCAAAATTTGAATTACGAAATTATGTCAGATTCGTCCGAATTCGATGAGAAATAGCTGAGATATGCGGATACCATCTCAGTTAGGGCTCTATAAAAAGGGCCCTTCTTATAGAGCCTTTTCTATTAGGGCCCTTTTTATAGAGCCCTAATCTCAGTGAGTTCACGCCGACAAGCCTGACTAACGATATTCTTTATAGTGGCATCGTTCGATAAAGATTTTTGTATCTCTAATATTATATATGGTGGAAAATCGTTGAAGAAAACTAAGGAGAACTAAAAAGAAATCAGCGACATTTTCTGTTCGTTTCAGCTCGAATCAGTTTTTTCGGAACACTTTGTATAGTGATTAGAGTGCTAATGCATTCAATCAGTTTTTTATCTTGATAAATGCGACAGCTAAGGAGGGGTAACTCATCAATGTCAACCTAAAACTTTTCAAACGGGATCTGAGATTTTTTAAATTTCAAATACAAACTGTATTCATAGAAATTTCAGAACTAGAATATTGTTGGAATTTGACCTCGTGAAACAGTTTTCCGAACCCCCCTCCAAAAATCCCAATAAAGCAGCCCCCTGGTTGAATAATTTGTTTCAATGAAAGATTGAAGAATGAATGATAACTCACGTAATCTTATCTGCTTTTCGATGTTGTCTTTATCATGATAATAGATCTCTTTTATTTTGACACTGTATGATTCACTATTCAATTTATACTTCCACACACTGACTGCTCCGAAATATTCTACTTTTGATATTGGTATTGCTCCCACCATCTCAGTTTCTCTTCTATAGAATGTCCCCTTGGGAACAAAACGCCCACCAACCGCTGGTGTATCCTTCAAACAAAATCATAATTAATTATCAAATCACTTATCATTATTGAGTTCTCAAAATAAGTATTCATTATCGAAGTCAACAATATTCCTCATATTTTTGAGAACAATGTGAGAATATTAATAATCAATCGATCGATGATTTTCTTATTGTGAGCCTACTGATAAAAGAAATACACTTATAATCATATGCTATCACATGAATTCGTAAATAAAAATTCAGAGGAATTAGAAATTAGAATGAGAATTCTGAAAGATGTCTAGATAAGATCTTTGTTTTCAGATCAATGTCTACTCATATATGAAATTGATATAACTGAATCAAAAATAATATATAGGTGAAGAAATCAATATAAGAGATCCAAAATTATTGATTACTGATATTTTATCAATACTTATGCTACATATGTGATATTCGATATTTTATCAATACTTATGCCACAGATGAAACAGAGTTCACTCAACTCCATAAAGACATTCCCACAATGCCTGGTACGTGATTGAAAAGCAGTTTGCATTGACTTTGCCCCCAGATTCTCCATAGTTCTCTTCAAAATTGTGTGAGCTCGATTTCTGAATAGAGCATTTTGGTAGATATTGATTTGTATAAACGTATTCTCCATCCCATTTCAACGTGCATCTAGCAAAATAGAAAATACATCAGATTCAAATTGGTAAAATTTGATTTTTGAATTTTATGAAAATACATCAATGTTATTTAATTTTCCCCACTGTAATTGAACCCATTCATGATTTCATCCTATTGATTGAATATGAAGAGACTAACTTATATCATCATTCGATCATGATTACAGTTATCGGAGTTGAAGTTATTAATAATTATAGACGGAATCTCTGATGAAATAGCTAGTTGCACTGCAAAAAAGCAACGGTGCTCTAGAGTCTTGAAGATGAGATTTAATCAATCTATATCCATAAAACCGAAATGGCACTGACTTACTGATTGATTCACTGATTCATCATATCACCAGAGCTGAAAATCCACTGAACTGAATGCGTTCAAATTTGGCAGGCATGTTCAGTCACGTTTAAAACGGGAAGGGGTACAAATTTTTTGTTTGGTGGTTCAATTGATAAGAATTCAGTACTAAATTATGGCGTTGTTTTAATTGGAATTTGGACAAAAAAATGTCTATCGTCATTATTTCAAAATTGAAAAGGGATGAAAAATTTCTTTTGATGGTACAAATTTAGAACTATATTATGGCATGATTTTGATTAAATTTTGGACGATTCGGGAGCATCTTCACATGTGTTGACAAAATTTGCAGCGAAAAGCTGCCCATGTGTCCGTAGCCTAGACGAGCTATAAGAACGGATTTTTGGAACTTTCCAAGGATACGCCCAATATTTTTGCATTTTTCTAATAGTTGTTCTGCGTATTCTCAGATTATTCGAAATCCAATCGGAAGGAAACGTGAAATTTTGTGGAAAGGTTCGTCTTAAGTCTAAAAATGTTGTGCTCGAAAATGTTTTTAATCCTTTTTCGATTACGCCAGTAATCAGTTATTTCAAAATTATAGATGTATCGCGGGTTCCCTACTGAAAATTTAATGGTTTTAATGGCGAGATTATAGATGAAAAAAGTTGGATCAAGTTTCAAACTATGTCCGATATACTTCTCAAGGTTACGCTCAATATTAGCATTTTATATGGTAAACAGGTCCAGATTAAGTCTAGGAATGATGTGTTCAATAAATTTCGAAGGCCTAGCCCTTTCGAGGTTACGCCTGTAATAAGGTTTTCCAATGTTTGGAATCTGCACTTTTGCTTATTTCACGCAATCTACTAAACTAAATACGTTCAAATCATATACCTAGGTTGAGCTAAGGTGATTGAACAATTAATTCAGAACGAATATCAAAGAGAACCCTGTTAAGTGATATGATGATCAAAGCAAATCCATTCTAATGGAATTTGCAGGCGAGCAAAGCGAACCTGTCACAGCTGTCATTGACAAAGGATTTGTTTTCTTACTGACACTGCTCAGCGTAGCTAGCCTTTCGGCTAGTTCATAATAGAAAACAAAAAGTATCAAATATAGAGTTATATGGTAATGCACATGTACATGCAGAAATTAAATCTGGAAAGAGTCATGAAATACGTTGTGACGCGCTCATTGCTATAGTCTGTCCAAGCGAAGAAGACATTCTGGCAAGTGGCAGGATGGGAACATGACTCCAGCTCGGTCAATATTGATTCAAAAATATGAATTTTGTCTCGAATTGTAGGAAAAATTCTTATTTCCAAAGAATTTGAATGTTTCACAGAGCGTTACAGAGATGAGGTTTTTGAATGTTAGTTGAACCCAGGAGCTCTGGCGGCTCGTGCCCACGAAACAGGTGAAGTGCCCTTATCTTTTACTGTAGACTAGTGTACAGCATTCTACCTGTTCCGTGGGCACGAGCCGCCAGTGCCCTAGAGCAATAAGATATGAAGCAAAATTCACTCACTCAACATGTGGCTTTTCACCTCCAATGAATGTGTACTCTTTCTTGCCCACTCTAAGTACATTACCACTAGAGTCAATATTTACAGTTACGGGAGTATCGCTTATAGATCCCAGGGATTCTCTTATTTTCCTCTTTTTGTATCCGTATACAAATGCAGAAAATTCCACCAGTTTTTCAAAAATTCTATTAAACAATAATGAACAAAGAATCCTTGGATAAATCCTTAATAAACAGAACCGAAAGTTCGCTTCGAACCAATAAAGGACTGATTTGAATATTTTATTTTCAAGATCACAAACATTAATAAAGTTCATCATCAAGACATCAATAAAACATTCGAGGTCAAAATAGAAATATAGAGATATAATCTCTAGAAAATTCTGAATATAGAATCTAATAGAAATATTAAACATGATGTTAGAGACAATTCCAGAACCCCTCCAGAACTCGTGCGGCCTCAGCCTTGGGGCTGTGAGAAATAAATAAATAGTTCTATTAATGGAGAAAACAGGTAGAAACCCCATTTTGCCTCCTTCACACATTACAATAATAAATAATTACACTGGACAATTTAAGATATAAATTAGATGAAAATGAAAAGAAACTAATAGAAAAACTACAAAAAAGAGTCCCCAAAATATAAATGGAAATAAAATTTGATCAATAATACAAAATACAATTCCAATTATTGAACAAGTGGAATCAATTAAATGAGCAAAGTGCTCAAGCGACCATAATGATAATAATAACAACAATAATAATGCTTGATCAACTAAACCCGTTTTTGGAAATTCTGAGAGTAAAGTTGAATATAAAATAAAATAAAAAATGAGAAGAAAGAAGATGTCTGTATTACTACCACATAATATAAAATTGATAATGGAGTGAAGCAAAAATCACGAAATGATAGATTATCTACAAGCTATTTACCAGATCACATAGGGTGATATCACCCTATTCTTGTGCTATGTACATTGTAAAGTACTAACTTACTGCTTTCGAGGTAGCCCATCCGCAGATCCCATCAAGTAGAGAGACACACCCCCATCTGGAAATTGTTTGAAAATTATTTATTTAAGAATATTATTCAAAATAAACATATATATATTGTAATGAATTTTGTGAAATTCATACTTTTCAAGCGAGAATTTAGCTCACGATAGTAATGGTAGAATATTAATAATTATTATTTTCCTAACATCTATGATCTTTGGAATACTATAATTTATAAGCACATGAAGAACACTATAAAAATCATTCACAGCACAGACGGCATTTGTACAACTGAACAAAAAAGGGATTATTTTGCAACACCTGTGTATGAAGTAATATTTTACTGATGGAAGATTTATTTTAGATATTGCAGTATACCAACTGGTGGATAATTAATAATTATTATTAATTAGAATCTCAATATATTGTTACATAAACATAAATAGACAAAGGACTTGAATAGAAAGGGGTTTGATTCCCGGTCCGAGCACAGTTTTTGAACAGTTTCATTCAATGGATCTTGCTTGCTATTTAGTACATTAGTCAACATTTGCAGTTGCAGAAGTCCTTTGTCTATTCATTTAGCAATGTATTGAGATTGTAATTAATAATTATCATCAATTATCCAGCAGTTGGTATACTACAATATCTGATAAATCTTCCATCGGTAAAATATTACTTCATATACAGGTGTTGCAAAATATTCCCTTTTTTGTTCAGTTGTACAAATGTCGCCAGTGCTGTGGATGAATTTTATAGTGTTCCTCATCTGCATATAAATCATAGTATTCTAAAGATCAAACTGAAAGAGTAGAAAACCAATTATTCTCCTTGGCTCACTAGAGACATAGGCTAGGGTTTGAAGGCATAAAAAGTGTGAATGTGCATGAAAGTGTAAAAAAAGGAAAGCTTTATCATGTGATGATAATTTTTCCAAGAACATCCAAGACATCCTTGAAGACTAGAATTTCTCCAGCTCATGAGAAATATGTAGATTGTATTTAATCTGGTTTATGTAGCAGTGTGGGGAATTTTTGGAAATATGCAAATTGCATAAAAAGGACAACACTTGCTGAGTTAACTATGTTACTGGATGGAGAGTCCTACAGTGGCTCTCATGTTGTGGATGGATTTATCTGTTATTTCCAATCGATCTATGAGACTGATGAGTAATTGGATGATTCTGTAATGTCTGGGTTCTTGAGATTTAGTGTGAGAGTTCCAGATGCTTCTTATGTTTCAGATGTTTCTTCAGAATGGAATCCTATTTGCTATGAAATGTTTAAAATCTGGTACCTTTGAAGATTCTGATATGATTTTCACATTTATTGTTGAAGGCTGAGCAGCGAATTACTCCTTGAACCTTTGAAATTTATTTTTAATCCAGCCATATAAACTTCAAATTTCCCTAAAGCATGAAAAATTGCTAGAATAACTCAAGTTTTCAAGCCGGGTAAGAGAACAGACATCAAGAGCTATAGACCTCTAATATCCATTTTGAACTGTTTCTAAAACTTTTTTTGAAATACTGCTCCACTCAATTATATTTGAACAGGTTGAGAGATTAATTGCAGAGGGCAATAGACTCTTTAGCAGGACACTCCTCAGTAACCGATCTGATAACATTCAGCAATGGAGTGTCATGCCACACCGACCTACCCAAGGCATTCGACACTTCAAATAATCAATAATTGCTGGTTAGTAAACTCGGAGGGATAGGGGTTCTTCAATAATTCAGTTGATCTGTTGAAGAGTTATATCTGAATCTTAGAAATAATTAATTCATAATTATTATTAATCAAATTTTTTTCAATGAGTCCTGGTGTACTACAAGGCTCTAGCCTTGGGCCACTGTTGGTTTTGTTGTTCATTCAATGATCTTCCTACAGTCATAAAAATTTATTTGTCTCATGTTATGTATGCTGATGATGTGATGATTCAGAGGAATAACGTCGAGTTAAATGATTTCCAAAGAAATGCTGATAGATAGTCATTTTGGTGGAACACAAATACACTTAAAATTAATGTGACTAAATGTAAAGTTTTTAGGTCTACTGTAGACGGGGTGAGTAAGATCTAGCAAGTAAGCCTAGTACCGACGCTTGCACAGTATGCTGATTTGAGAATTCTCTTGAATTTCACATGAAATTATCAATTAAATTAGACTATTTAAGGCTTATTCCATCCACTACACATGTTGACGAATAGCGATAACAAAACCTTCAACATAATCTTGAAAAACATGGTTGTGTATCTATCAATATTACTCTCTCAATATTGATATTCAGTATAGTTAAGACTCAATTGTAAGTAGAGTAGAATATTATACAGTACACGAATTCTAAACATTGTCCTCTCCCAAGCTTCAATCACACTGCAGAATAGTTACTCATAGGATAGATGGAATCATTGCCTATACTTTCTTTTCACTATGCGACCATTCAGCAGTTTGGCCGAAGCTTCAGAGCGGAGCTTGGTGCCCCGATATTAATTAATTTATCAATAAGCATACTCACCGAATTTTAATACTTCCCTAGTGATTGGATCAATGTATTTGATTTCCTTGAAAGAGGTTCTCCAGATTGGATCATAACCTTCGTGTGATTGTGCAGGAGGTTCATCCGCTCTCACTTCGATCCCATCGAAGTAGAAAATCTGTTTTACTGGTCCAATGAAATCCACGATACTAACAATTCTATAGAAGTTGATTAGTGAAGGTGGTGGTTTATTGCCGGGAAACTATTTACAAAACGGGATTCAATTCAAATATTATATTAGAAAAATATAAATTAATAGTAAAATTATTTTTTAATTAATACTTATATATGTATTCTATAATGAACAATTTATTTGCAAACACATAGGCCCACTGAATTCCACTATGAAAATCAACCTCCTTATATATTTCACTATATTGAATGATCAAATGTTTCCTTTATCTCAGGGCTACTTCTATCACTGTTTTTATTTTAAATAATTTATCAAGTACCCTTTTTGAATAATTTTTTCAATGCATTGAAAAAAATCATAATAATTCAAAGAGGGTACTTGATAATTATTTTAAATAAAAACAGTGAATGATCAAAGTTAAGTTTTTCTTCAGCCTTTTTCATAATTAAGCATAACAGGTTTCCTTATTATACAATATTCCCAAAGATCAAAATCGATCAATAATTGAAAATCAAAATTATTTTGACTTACACATAGATGTGTTTTCAATTAAAATTCTGAATTATTTATACTATTTATACTCAAAAAGAAGAAGAAAAAGAAGAAGAAGGAGGAGGAGGAGGAGGAGGAGGAGGAGAAGAAGAAGAAGAACGAAAAAAAGAAAAGAAGGTAAGAACCGAGAAAGAAAAATGAACAACAAAAAAATCTCACCACGATGGTACTGCAATTCCATACTTGCTTGTATTTGTATGTGAATTTCAAACTTGGTTCATTTCCATAGAAATAGATGAAAGGTTTGTACTCATCAATATAAACGTCATCTCCATGAAATTGTTTACATCTTAATGAGAAATAAGAAATAAATAAATAGAGTCATCATGATAAGCTACCTTTCTATACAAGGATCTTATCAATTGAATTGGAAAAACTTCTAAAAAGTTGAATCTACGTGGATTATTTCAAGAAAATACCACAATTTCCCATCGAGGATAATTGAGGTTATTTTGCCGGTGGAACTTCCTTTTGGGACTCCCCACCAAATATGGCATACGATAATAATAATAATAATCAATTGAATTGCATTCTCCAAAAACCATGATATATGCGGGAGCATCAGGTCCAATATCTATTTAGCTTCCTTTTTACAGCAATAAATTGAAAATGCAACGATCACTTACAATATTGAATTGTAATTTGAATTTTGATTAATTACATGAAAGAAAATAATGAATATACAGAGAATTCATTATTATATATTGTTGAATATTTTATTCATTATCATGTTGAATAAATTTTATTCATTATCATCTATAGTGTATGAGTATACTGAATAATATAATGATTAATTATAATGATTAGAATAATGCAATAATATGTCCCTTCAATATTCTAACTTGCGCATTGCGCTTGTCAGGGGGCCCTGAACCCCCTTTTTTATTTAGGTCAGAATTTTTCGGGTTATCCTAATGACTTAACGGGTTAAAAATCTTTCCAGGCTAATTAATTTCAAGGATATAATTTTTTGGTCTTTTCTTATAGCTTGATTTCTTGCAATAGAAAAGAATGATCAAAGTGAAAAGTGGCCTCTTGTTCGGATTCATATTTTTCTAGATTTCCTTTGTACCTTTCCTTTGAAGTTTTGAGCAGAAAAGGTTTCGTTCACTTTTGCTTTAAATATTCAAATAGAAAAGTTGAAAAATTCAGGGGGATCCAAAGTCCCTGATTTCCCAGATTTACTATTTCTAAAAAAGCGTTGAGTATTTACTATGAGCAAGCATTATGAATTCATAAGAAAATTCACAAGTCCAACATGAAGATCCCAAAAAATGTTTAAAATGTGGAATTTAGAATAAGTATCTGAATCGTCCCGATAAGCTGAGTCCAATTATGTACGTAAAGCAAAATAATTGCCTGTAGAAAAATGAGAGATCAAAAATTTTCAGAATTTGACCCATGTCCCCTTATGTCCCCCTGGATACCTTTTTGGGGAAATCGCATCATTGTTCAGCTGAGGACCTAGAAACATGGTTTCAACTTCGAAAACTGCATCAAAAGATAATTTATATTCAGGTGTATCAAAAAATTCCTATTTCAGTTTTACAATTGGAATCGAAATGACTACCATTTCAAAATGGAATTTCAAAACCGTGTCATAATGAATGTTTTTTCTATACAGAAGGAACTTTTCAATACAGTCCACATTCTGCTTTCTTATAAATTCCCTGTTTTGAAACCAGCAAATGAAAAGCAAACAGCGCTCAAATTGTTTAACCTCAAACTGTGACTGGAATTAAGTACTAGTATTTGTCTATCAATATTTCAAATAGTTTAATATATAATTTTTTTATCTACAAATTCAAATAGTTAATTAATTTGAATAGTCTAAAGTTCCTATAGTTTAATATACTCATAACTTGGTAAATAGGTTAATAACTTTCATTTTGTTGATTGTCAAATGCGTTTCATGGCACTGAGTGATATGTTATTATCAACATATTCACTAAGTTATAAGTTTATTATCATCAACAGTTCAAGTAGAATGAAGACTAGAGAAAAAGTTTAATATACGGTTTGTAGATTTTTATAGTTCACTTACAGATAACTTGATACTGAATGTCTATAGCTATACAGCCTACTGGACTGATACTGATAACTACACTGGTAGTCGTAGATAAAATGGTATATGCAACGGTTGTATTGAGCCACATTCACACCGGAATGTTAATAAGATTTGTTAATAACTTTTATATAATATATAAGTCTATATAATAATACGTTATTCAAAATAGTTATTAACAAATGTTATTGATATTCCGGTGTAAACGTGGCACTAGACTAAACCTTTAAAGCACTCGTGAGATATTTGGAGCACTTGCTACGCTTGTGGCTTCAACTCACATCTCACCTCATGCTTTAAAGGCTCTCATTACATAACCGTTGCATAAACTACTATAAACAGTTAAAATTCACCCTTGAAAGTTTTCAAAAATTGAGTACGGTTTTTCTGAATATTCTGAATTGATTTAACACTCACTGGACATGATGATCATTGTCTACAATAATTGTTTTTCCATAAGCTTTGCCAACCCTTAAACTTGAGCCTGCTCGATCAGTAATAATTGATCCAAAAATTTGATTTGGCTGCAGTTTGTAATACATTTCTTTTCCATGTTCTTTTAATACATACGAACTGCGCCAGGGTACACCACAAACGGAAATGACACTGCAATCAACGACAGACATCATGTTTATCATTTCAAATTAGGTAAATTACGTAGGCTAAAATCATTACATTATGAATGTAATATTATCATTTGAAACTAAAAAAATATCATTTGAATTATACAAATGAAAATTCATTGAAAAACACTTGAGACAACATATTCAGTTTTTCCTATCCCGGATTATACGATACTTGAACGATTCCAGTTATTGGCGAGATACCTGTCTCTGAAACCGACAGCTGATGTTATTAATTAGAGTTTTCATTCAGCCATGCTTAGGCCTAGTAATAGATGATGTTTTAAAATCAAAATATACAATAGATACATTCTACTTACATCAGCTGTACATTTCAGAAGACAATAAATCGTCAGGAACCCTATATTCTATTGATGTCCATGAATTTATCCTAATTTGAAATTTCGGATGAAAGTAGATGCCTAGGCCTATATTGGGTAGACTAGCTGATATAGTATCGACTTTACTCACATCAATTATTTGAGAATTCACCTCAATCTTATCAGCAATAATTACTTGTGATTTATTCGATTGGTTCATCCTACGATTGGTTCGAATTGTTTATCCTACCATACTATTCAAGATCGTTAATTTACATATTGTGAACGTCAATTTATTCTGCTATTTTTAGAGTTGACTTGCTTTTTAGAACTGACCCAGATAGCACGTAAGCTTATTTCAAGCTGTAAATTAAGTGGATTTTGAATTGGAAGTTCCAGTTTGATCAAACCAGCCTAATTCAAACATGTAACAGGCTGTAAGCAATCAAGCTGGAAGTTTTAATCTTGTGACAAGCTGGAATTTTCATTCTTAAAATCAACCTTGAATGTTCCAGCTACAGTCCAGCTTGTTTCAAGCTAGAATCAACCTTGATTCCAGTTTGAACTTTTAAGCTTGGATGATTAAACTTGATTCCAGCTTGAACTTTCAAGCTTTGCAAACAGCTTGAAACGTGGTAACTTCTCAACTTGAATCAAGCTGTATTACAGCTGTTGACTGTAAGTTCCAAGCTTGAATCCAGCTTGTTGGATGGAACATTCAAGCTGGAAACCAGCTGGACCCCAGCTTTTTGTGCTATCAGGGGAACTATCACTTGTTATTTTTTTGTTTTTATATCACGTAGCCCCTTGATTTCGTTGAGAGATTTATAAATGATGATGATTCATAATGAATTAATATTTTTAAACAATTTACTCCATATTTTTATTGAAATTTTCCATAGAATCCATGGTTAGAACCTACGTGAGGAGCTCTGAATGTGTTTGGAGCATGTTATTTCATGTTCGTAATGGGTTATTATTGTACTCAGAATTTTTGACGCTCCAATTTCCAATATTTTTGTTGCCAAGTGGAATTTTCCAGAGAATTCTTTCCGTTAAAAAAAACATTCCGTCAATGAGTAATGGAACAGAATCCATAGGACATACCACCAAAATCGCTTTGTTACCTTGATAACAATGATAGGGAAAATGTCATATTTTTAACTTTTACAGGCTTAAAAATTATTAATCTCTTTTACAAGATTAGCTGAGAAATTCAAGGTAATTAATTAGTAGAGTGTAACTCAAACTTTTATCGATATAATAGACACTAGCGGCTCGTACCCACGAAACAGGTGAAGTGCCCGTATTTTTTACTGTACAGCACTTCACCTATTATCGGGCACGAGCCGCCATTGATAATAGAGAAAACATGCTGGAGAACAATAATTATGGATATGAAATCATAAGCTTGTATTTTTAATTAAAATTATAATTAAAAGGAGGATCAAAGTCTGAAGAAGTTGAATGGCCGAGATTGTAGTGTAGAATTTTGCTTATCAAAATTTCAAAAATTCGATCAGAAGAAGGCAAAGTTTTCAAAACATAGCACATGGGAGAAATCGTGTTTAGTCGCGATTTTTATATCTTTAGATCACGAAACACTCATAATTGGTGAATGCGTATGGAAAATTTTCATCCAGTTCGAAAGAGTTTTCATCCCAATATTCAATTGTAAATTCATGGAATAATACTTAAAATCAATACTTCGAGCTTGTTATATTTGAGAGAAGATGTTATGAAATATATCATATTTTAATAATTATTGGAAACTACTTACTTTGAAAAGCCAATCACCAAAGAGAACACAATAAGTATCAGCTTCATTCTTTCGTATCAACTACCATACTGAATACAATACTGATGAAATGTACGTATTCCAATAATAAAAAGTGACGTCAAGCTGTTCTAAAACGTTATGTATGTTCATGATCATTCATGAATATTTTCAAATAGTTCTAATTTTCGAAGCTGTTTGTAACCTTTGTTGTCTACATGTGATGCTATTTTTTGTGCTTCAAAAAATTTTCTGACTCTCAATCATGACATTGAACATTACTTTATTATTGAGTTGCTTTTTTGTTCATGTTTATGTATTGAAAATTGAAAATTGAAAATTGAAAATTGAAAATTGAAAATTGAAAATTGAAAATTGAAAATTGAAAATTGAAAATTGAAAATTGAAAATTGAAAATTGAAAATTGAAAATTGAAAATTGAAAATTGAAAATTGAAAATTGAAAATTGAAAATTGAAAATTGAAAATTGAAAATTGAAAATTGAAAATTGAAAATTGAAAATTGAAAATTGAAAATTGAAAATTGAAATTGAAATTTCTGTAATAATGTATGCTCCCGGAATCTCTAGAACGGTAACAATGTTTTTTGCACAAAAAACTTAAACAATAGGTTTCTGACGAAAAAATTCATTTTTTGAAGAGAATGAAGAAGCAAAATAGAAGCATAGAAATGATAAATGAGAAGTAGAATATAAAAGAAAGAGAAGAATAAGATCAGCATCATTCAATCTGATGAAAAAACCATACAACAGTAAGGGGCAAGTCCACTATAACAGACCTTTGAGTGGTGAATAAGATTTTTTCTACCCTGAATCTTCTCTTGTATCAAGATGATACCACCCCACCTGTTGAAATGTTGTCTCTTATTTCGCTCTCTTCTTCTTCTTCTTCTTCTTCTTCTTCTTCTTCTTCTTCTTCTTCTTCTTCTTCTTCTTCTTCTTCTTCTTCTTCTTCTTCTTCTTCTTCCTCTCCTTCTTCTCCTTCTTCTTTTTCCTATTTTATGATATAACGGTAAAGAATCTGACCAGCTGGGTGCCATGGGATAGTGATGTAGGCAGGATAGGCTATAGTCCGTCGAAGCAGAGAAGACATTCTAGCATGATGAGAAAATGACTCAAGTCCGGTCAATATTGGCTCAAAAACTATTGGTTCATTCTGAAATTATAGGAAACATTCTGATCCACGATTTCAGACCAGGTTCATGATTTTTGATCCAATATTGACCGAGCTGTAATCATTTTCCCATCCTGCCAGAGTGTCTTCTTTGCTTGGACAGACTAAATCCAATCGGGGGATGATCGGGGAATATGAGAACTCACCATTCTCGGTCTCTGAAATGATTGAAATACAATCCACCGTCTATTCTCAGCTATCGAATATTGCAATCCAATCGTCTATTCTAAATATTCTCTGTTCTCTATAAAAAATGCAATCTTGTCTATGTAGGTGTAAATTCTAAGTGTAGACGTTCACCAGCCATCATAATAGATGGAACAAGTTTTAAGTGGATTCTTTTATTTCTGGCTTTGTTCCGTAATTTTAAAATCCTCATTGTGATCTATATTCTAGGAAAAATTCATTACATTCACAATTTTATCCGACTGGAATCTTATTAGGCTATCACGAGTGTTTTTCCATCATTTGGATTACAGTATTTTGGTAAAAGATTCATTCGGTAATTTTGATAATAACAAGTGATATCACGCCCAGCTTTGGCAGGATATTCTGCGAACGATCAGCGAGAGAGTTTTAGTTCAACTGATAAAAATTCATTCCTCCCTATTATACAAAATAATAGGCTACACTGTTCATAGAAATAAGGAGCAAGCAATTGCCCAAAACTTTCTATAATCTCAAATTTAGGTAGATAAAAATATATGGTCCAAAAATTGTAACAACCTGTGAGGTACCGTACTCAATATTATTATTCCGATGTCCCTATAGACAGTCAAACTATTGAGACTATAGACAGTCAAACTACTAGAGACAGTCAAACTAGTGTTTCTGGTTGTAAACATAGCCTTAATTCATTAGAATGTGAAAAATACCTTATCCATCCAATTGTCTGTGTTTTGATCCGTTTAAGTCAACATATTATGTTAAATAATTATAATCGAATACCTATTTATTCATTTACTGATTTATCAGAGAGAATATAATATAGGCCTACTTGATATAATTATGTATCATCATCTTACACAATACTCTGATACATGTATCTGAATCACTTTTCGAAAGGCTTCATATAGATTTGTTCAAGCGCTCTTACATAATTTTCAAATGCATGCAAATCTATTCATTCAGATTATGTACACATTTAGATTGATGAGTTTAATGGAGCGGAAAAATTAACGATTTTTCCATCGCCAATAATAATTGATCACTTTCCAAACTAACAGACCGAGCATCAAAAAGCTGGACCGTCTGCCCCAAACAGACAAAATTCAACAATAATAATTCTACTACAATCGAACTAGAAATGGAAGAGATAGGCTAGTAAAGTAGGGAAAAATTATGAATAAAGCTTTGAATGCTACGAAATATTACACCCCAAAAATGCCTAATGTCCTGACCGGTTTTCTAGCTTCGTTTTAAGGGAGAAATGGACAAATTCATAGTTGGGAGGGGAAGTCTATAGATTTTTGTTGTTGGGGTGCGGCACATCCCATTGTTAGCTCTTCAATTTTATTTGAGAAAAAATATATTCACGAATGCAAATCACCTTTAACCTGCGGATCATAATTTTGATCTGTCCTGACATGACCTTCTGAGTATGGTCAGTCAGCTGCCCGTCCCTGCGATCATTTAGAATTTGCAGATGTTTGCAAAATTAATGTATGCGAGACCTCTTACATGGTGGAGTTTTTGTAGAGTTAGGCTGGAAAGGAGTCTGATTTCCAGTTGCGAATTATGGGAATTCTCTGTGGAAAGTAAAAGAAGAGTGAAAAAAGAAAGATTCGTTTCCAAGATTCTTGAAATCTAATTTTTCCAGCACTCAGTTTTATTTAATTACCAGTTTTCTGGGATGTCTACGTTGAGGGTGAATATGATTGTCATAATTAATTGAAAAAATGTTGTAATTATTCTTGCTTCTCAACTAATTTGAGTTAATCCTTAAACTTGCCTTTTCAAACCATAATTTGAAATCTCAATCGACTGTGGGACTCCTCTCATTCATAATGTTACTCTTAGAGCAAAGCTTTCTGTTGGGAAGTCATTCTTACAGAGTGTCAAATCGTATTGAAGTTAATACTATAAAATGAAAATACTGAATATTTTCTGAACCAATTTTATATACATACAGTATTGCAATAATGCAATTTTTCAACTGAGAAATCTAGATTAGAAAGAACATTTTAAAGCTAAACTGGATATTTTCCTCGATTATAACGGGACTTCTGGAGAAACTCGTTACAGTAGCAAAAACTTCCACATATTGACTCTATATCAGTTATGGGAGAAAGATACTTTCGAAAAGTGCTGTCAAATGGAAAAAAAGGAAAAGTTTTGGAAACGAGGTGCGTCTTGGTGGTTTAATTAGTTCAATGAGTTACATAAAAGTCCTCTAAATTTGATAGGCCCATATGGTGGACAAAATTTTATGCTTTCTCATTATAACAGCACTTTCTGAAAATTCTTCTGTTGACGAAATGTTAATGGAATGGAATGTTAATAGAATGTTATAACGATAAATTCAACACAACCATCTTCAATAGTCATAAGTCCACATGACTTTCCAACTCAATTGTTTTATTCCAATAATGCCTGAGCATTTTTAAGGTTTATAAACTTTAATAAACTCATCATAACAAAATAATCAAGCTTTACTTGTTTGAAAAAAATCAGCAGCAAGTAATAATATTATTGTCGCACGCAGGTCGCGTGCCTTGGGTTAGTTGGAGGTTCGGGGTTCGAGCCCGACCTAGTTTTGTCGATTTTTACGAATGAAGCAACCCTCATTGATTAAGCTTGCTATAGTAATTGCGCACTGAGGGTGAACTCTAAGGGTGTTTTTTTGGGGGGTGGAGGATGTGGTAGGCAGCTGCATTGCAACTAGATTGCTTCCGGGTTGTAAAGTTGCATCGATATTTTCCGGAAACTATCGAAAATAATACGAAATCAACTGATGGATATAACGTTTGGTTTGTTATTTTTGCATTAATAAATTCTGAGTTTACAATGTCGTTGTTTTATGAGTTTGAGACATCATTGTTATTTTTTTATAATTTTGTTCTATTTTTGGTTGCCATGACAAAATTTAAATGTTTCTAATTTTCGTGCTCTAAATTTTCAGTAAAAAATTCAATATTTTCGGCTATGGTGTAGTGATTTTGTGAAGTGCTTTAGTTTTAGTAGTCAACAATGTTTTGAAATCACAAATTATGTTTTCAAATGAACTTTTTAAAAGAACTATAACTCATGTCTCCATTTGTGGAAAATGAGGTTATCTGGCGAAGTGGAACAACCCTTGGGTCTCCCCACTATTAAAAGCCATACGCTAAATAAATAATAAACAAATTTGTGATTTCATTGTTATTCAGAATTAAAATTTCATTGTAATTGTTTAATAAATTTTAGATTAAATTGTTATTGTTTAATAAAGTTTAAATTGCACTGTTTCCTTTCTATAAATGTAAGATCCTGTTGTTGTTGTTTTATAAATTCGAGATTTCATTGTTCATCCGACATCTACAATTTTGAAAAACCTGATTACTGGCGTAATCTTGAACGGAATTCAAAAATCTTAACACAACATTTCTAGACTTTATCTGAACCTACCTACCAAATATCAACATTTTCTACCGATTGGTTATCGAAAAAAATAAGAAAACGCCGAAAAACTATAGAAAAACTTAAATATTTGGCGTATCCTTGAAAAGTTTCTAAATTCCATTCTTAGCGCGCGTCTTAAGGTCCAACTGAACATGCCTGCCAAATTTGAACGCATTCGGTTCAGTGGATTTTTAGTTCTAGTGATGAATGAATGAATCAGTCAGTCATTCAATCAGTCATTCAGTCAGTCAGTCAGTGCCTTTTCGCTTTTATAGATATGGATATTTCATTGTTATTTTTCAGTTTTGATATAACTTAGCTTCCATTACTGTTTCACATTCTGAATTGCTGGTGTCATAATATCCAATATATTCATATATCTAGTGTCTTTATTGAATTGAAATGAAAATTAACAAATACGAACCAGTTATTATAGAAGGCTACTCTATAATATAGTCTGTCTAAGCATAGGAGATATTCTGGCAAGATGGGAAAATGACTTTAGCCGGTTTAACAATTATACATTTGGGATCAAAATGTGTATCAGAATGTTTCTCACAATGTAAGACCAACTTTTAAAGTTTTAAACCAATATTGATAAAGCTGATTCATTTTCCCAACTTGACAGTTTGTCTTCTGTGCTTGGACAGACGTTTTTATACAATACCATGTATTGTATACTGGAACAGTATAAACTGAAAAATAACAATAAAATATAACATTTATAAAACTATGCTAAACGTATTGTTAGTTTAAGCTATAAGTTATTACTGATAATACTGATTACTGCTTATACGATATGAAAACATTTAGGTCTTCAAAGTTCTTCATATAAAGTTGAAACTGTACTAATGTGCTACTTTAGATTTCATGTTTCTATACCTCTGAAGCAAAAATTCATTCATTTCCTTCCATCAAAATGATACAGTAGCTCCATTATTAAGTTGGTATTAGTCAACATTCCTCAATCAACCAACGTGCTCCAGAAAACCAAAAATCGTAAACCAATTTAAAATTCAAAACCGATGCTCTAAATTCCATTCCAACTCACGAACAATACTGAACATTCCAGTAGCCAGCAATAATAAATTCACTGGTGCTGAACCTTTCTAAGTGGTGAACAATGAATCTAATTTATTCCTGAACTGACCACGAGATATATCTAAGCAAGTCCATTACCATCAGTTGCCACTGAATAATATAAAACTGGACATAAATTTGATTGATAAACCACTGTGAGGCTGGTGCCAACACTTCAATTTCCATAATAATTATTCTAGTCAGTGGGTGTGAAAAGGGCGTTCACGTCTGTTTTTTCTCGTTTTTAGTTTTTATCGTTTTACAGTGGACTGGTGCTATCTGACTGGTGACAAGGGGAGTTGATATCATTGCACGTGTTCTAGTTTTAACAGATAAAAAGGCAACGACCGAAAAACCAACAGCTGTTCAATGTGTACAGTACAGGGTTTTATCTACAGATGCAAACACTTCATACACCATACTTCATCGTCCGTCAGTCACCTTTGCTGGATAAAGGCAGGAAGGAATGTTCAGCTCTAGTGTAACAAATAGAATGATGAACTATGAATTGTGCTGTCTTTAGTGCTAATGATTGTGGAATTAATTCGATTGTTTTGGAAAAGTTTGTTAATACTTCGAAGTTTCCAATCAAGAGTAGGCTAATAATACATAATAATACAATATACAATAATGCATAATAATACAATAATTATTAATATTATTAAATTATTAATTATAATTATTGTATTCGTTGATTTTCATTTAATTTCAATGATGACACTATCATTGCAGTGCATATTCATGGATATTATGACACAAGCAATTTAGGATGCGAAACGAGACTTGTAGCTAAATATAATACGCATGATCGTATAATTCTTTCAATTTAGCAAGATTTGTTCATGTTTTCTAGGAAAAAATTTGACACCTAAATCCTTCTCATATTTAACGATCAATCAAATTATTTGTAAGCCTAATCATTAATTCATTGTTCTCATAAAATATCAATCCGAAATTTTGAGAAAACCCTACTTATATTACAAGTATTGTGGTTGGCATATTTTTATATTCAATTTGCGCTAAATACCAAGAAATTGTTCAATAAAATACGAAGGATCACCACATAAATATTAGTCTACCGAGTTATCTAAGGTCGCATTTGAGAGATTGTTTGTTTGTTTGTTTGTTTATGAGGGTGAAACCCAGATGATTATATAATTAATCTGTGATATTTTTTCGAATAAGATTCCAATACATTCCCAGTTGAACAAATAACTTTACAGTACTGCGTGGAATAACTTTGTATTAAATCGCATAACTTAAACAAATAATCTAATATTTATATCATTAATCAACATTTTTCAACTGAAACCGTCATAAGGATTAGGATGAGATTATTTTCCGCTTGAAATTGAATATAAAACGTTGTGAAAACGGATCTATAAAGGCTGAGGCCGCACTGCCGGTGGGTAGAGCGTGGAAGGCGGAGGGTAGATGGTAAATCTATAGAACATACACACCATCCACAGTAATACATCGTATGAATGGTATGTGTTCAGCCGACATCTTGAAATTGTTAAATATGGACAACATAACCTCAAAAAACAGTATGACGTCATACCATTCATACGTTGTATCACTGTGGATGGTGTGTATGTTCTATAGATTTACCAACTACCCTCCAACCACCAGGCTCTACCCACCGGCAGTGCGGCCTCAGCCAAAGATCTACAAGCATGTAAGAATATGAAGTTCAATAAACTTTTGAAATTTTTCAAAGAATAGGACTCCTTTCAATTAGGAAATTCATGTTAAACCACCCTTCATAACTTCTTATCATATTTATTCAATCTATACTCTTCAATTTCCTTTAGAATCCCTTCCCTTTCCTTTTAGAATCTTATTCATTCTTTCTCAGATTCCTTTCTCTATTGACTCTCCTCTCGTTTCCTATTATGTCACCATACTGACCACAAAGGACAGAAGGATGCGGCTTCGCTTTCCTTCACATCCCTCCTCTTTCTGTACATTTTTATTTTAACGTCTCCTGTCTCATTCTCTCTCATGCGTACTCTCTTTCACGCTCTTACTTTCTTTTTCCAGATCTCCAGCTCTTTACCACCCTCCTTATCAAGCTACCTCTCTCTCTGTTTTTCTTTCACACACTCTCTCTCCCGAAATCTTTCTCTTATACATCTTCCTATTTCCTCATTCCTTCGTCATTCTCTTTATTATTCCAACGTTATTGATTATTTCCTTCCTCATTCTCTCATTCTCTTGCTTCCTTTCTCTCTAGTTTTTTTCCACATATTATAATTATCTCTCTTTCACACTCTTTCCCTTCTTCCCTACTCTCTCCTTTCTTACTGACTACTCTCCTTTTTCTAACGCCTTTATTCCTTCCATCACTCCTTGTTCTATTTTTTATTCCTCTTTTCAGTATTATTCTTTATCTCTTTCTTCCTCTTGTCGTCTTCTTTCTCTTCTTTCTTTCTTTGCTTCTCCTTCTTCCTCTTCTCTCTTCCTTTACTTCTTCTTCTTTTCTCATTTTTAATGTTCTCCTATTTCTTCCATATTTTCCTTTTTCTCTCCGATCTCTTCATATCTCCGATCAAGGACATATATATGTCTTAACTTCGCCTTTTCAGTGTAGATAACTTGAAACTCTAATTAAAATTTGTATAAACTTTGCATTCATTACTTTTATTTACCGTTTTATCGTATTTTTATTAGAAGTTTCTATTTTGTGAAATTTATAGGATAATTTTGTTTCACTCATTTATAATACAATGTAGAATCTAACCGAATTCTGTTATCTATTTGAATAAAGTAATCTAATCTAATCTTTCTCCTTCTCTTTCTCTTCGGAATCTCGATTTCAAGCGCTCCGGACGAACTTCCTGACCGCAGCGATCACCCCTACAGTCGGACCTTGGAGCAAACGCTAAAGAAATTAGCGGTTAGCGAATCTCGGTTATTAATGTTCAACTCTGTCAGGACAGTCTCAAGCAGTCTGCGAAAGAAACCCGGTTTAACCGAGTTCGTTCTGGACTTGAAGTGTCCTCGCAGACCACTTTCAGAGTGTCCTGTCAGAGCTGAGCATCAATAAGAGACATAGGCTAACCGCCAATTCTGTTGATATTTGCTGTGGTGAGAAATGTAACCTTAGCCTTGGCTTCCGATATGCATTTCCACTATCATGTGAGAGGAAGAAATGGAATCTCAAAACTTACCATTGATACGTCACAGCTTGTGGGGAACTTGAGTCACAGGCAAATGTTCGAATAATGTACGCGTACGGTTAGTAGACATTTGAGTCTTGGATTTATCATCCAATGAAATAAATTTTTATGCCATCAAATTCTTCAGAAATCGAATCACTCTTAAAATAAATATGTAAATATTGAATTCACCTTAGACGGTCGACATACTATGAGTAGCCTCCTCCTATGCGAAATGTAAAGTTATCAAAATATCTTTTGGTTTTCATATCAACTAATTATTGCAAGGCGGAAGGAAGAATATATGATGAAAATCATGAGAGACATGAAATCTTCTCATACTATGATTGAGAGGTTCATGAAAAACAATGAGGAAATGGAAGCATCAATTGAACCACTGATAAGGTCGTTCGCGAGAAAAGATATATCCAAACAGAAAATTTAAAATTAAATAATTACTTTTATCATTCTTCATCATATTTATTTATTTATTTATCTACCTATTTATTTATTTATTTATCTACCTATTTATTTATTTTATATTTGTTTATTTATTCATTTATTTACTTACATTGCTGTCTTACATCATCATATTCATTTATTATGTGGAACGATAACACGAAGTTTTGTATTCTTTGAACATATCCTAGAACACTAGTGGCTCGTGGCCACAAAACAGGTGAAGTGCTGTACGTAACAGTAAAAGATACAGGCACTTTACCTGTTTCGTGAGTACGAGCCGCCATTGAAAAAGTCAATCTTTTCTTCAATCTTAATCTTTGAGATTTCAAAATAATTTAAAAAAATTTTTGATATCTATTCTATTCTAATTCACTCTATTTTAGAATAATTCAATATCTTAAAGATAGAAATCTATGCATAAAAGAATCCAAAAAGCCATCTCAAACTATTCTTGTAAGTCCGGTATCTCTTGACTTTCGGTTTTCATCCATACAAAGCTCCTCAAATAAGGAGAATTTGATCTCTGAAAGATAGAAAACGATGCATGAAAACAGAAAAAAATCTAAAAAGCCACCACAAACCATTGTCGCAATAGGAACGCTGATGACGCCAAGAGCACGATACTTCCAAAACTTGCGATGGCTTTCCTAATCACGCCTCGCTCCGTGTCGGATCAGACCGGAGACAGATTAGGAGACAAAAACTTTCGAATTATTAAAAGCTCATTGATAATTCCAGCAGTCACATACCACAATGGACTCTCAATGGTCTTTCCTCTCACCTTTAGTCTGGTCGAGCAAAGAAGACATTCTGGAAAGATGGGAAAATGACTGAAGCTCGCCCAATATTGGTTCAAAAATCGTAAATTTGGTCTTAAATTGTTGATTAGGATGTTTTCTAGATTTTTAAAACAAATAAATTATTAATTAAATAATATTGACCGAGCTGTAGTCATTTTCCCATCTTACCAGAATGTCTTCTTCACTTGGACAGACTACACCTCAGCAGTCGTCCTACACTTTATTGGCAAACATTCAGTCAATGTTTGTTGAAAGACTTGTATGTTTTACTACCGCTGTTTTCATTCACCTTTTGTACTGTAACGAAAACATGGCCATTGTAGGGGTTTTTTCGGAATACATTGTCCGTGATACAAATACAAATGCACCTGGTTGTACAGCTTTGTGAGGATTTTAGTGGGGGTCTTTCTATTTTTGTTAGTTTTGAAGAACATTAGCGTGGGAGAGGTTGCTGTTGATTTTATTAAGGTTTAAATAAAATTTGCTTCATATTGAGTGGTTTATAATAAAGGATCAGCTTTTCATTGCTTGAAAAAGTTTAGGGTAAACTCACGTTTTAGATTCAAAGGAAGTTAGCTTGCTATAAAGTGTTCAATTTGGTTTGAGTTTTTAGTATTTTAGGGATTTAAGGGTCAAATTTCTATCAAAGGTTTGAGTTTCAAGAATCCAGAGTTTGAACACTATCAAGTTTCTTATCCATTCAGGTTATTTCATATAAACTAATATTGAATTGGACTGCTGACCTGTAAAGTTTCTAGTAAGAATAGAGAATAGTTTCAATAGGAGAAAATATTTTTAGTTATCTGTTCTTATTATACAAGTTAACCATGATTTATGCACAGTTTGTTCTTAATTAAGTTTTCTCGAAAACTTCGTTTAATTCTTTCTAGTTGATTGAACTACTTTCTACAGAGGATGTTCAGGTACAAAACATCATGATATTGTCCTTTTGGGACTTGGTTAATGGAACTAATACATTTTCGTAATCACATTATTGCTGATAAGAATAACGAAAGCTATGATTGTCACTGACAACTGGAAAAATCATAGAAATAATATAAAGTATGACTATTATGAGAAATATTCATTAACAAATGAATTTATGAATAAATAAATTCATAAATATTGATACTAATAACATCAGAACTGCTTGAGTAATCGATGAATGAACTGAAGCTTCTAAGTTTCTTGACTAGAATTATCAACTGAAAATTAATGGTTTGTCTATTGAGACAAGTTTTAATAACATTTATTTTAAAAAAAAAATTATATATAACAAATAAAGAATTCGAAAAACATTCTTGTGATTTGGTATAATTATTTCCTCTAGAAATTAATTTAGTACTATAGTTTAACTCTAAAACAGATGGAGTAATCACATTTATGCTACAAATTATTGTCAATAAGAATAAAGAGAATACATGAAAATACCATTTCTCTAAACTTTCTAGTTTACAAAAGAAAAGTAATTCTTTTTGCTTCCTGTAGCTTATATTATAATTTGAAGACTCAGTAAGATATTCTTGTAAGAACCTTATTGCCGATAAAAATAACAAAATAATAATAATATGAACAACATAGAACAACATTAAACAACATTCTTAGAACAACAACATTAGAACAAGTTTAGAACAGCATTAGAACAACATTGGAACAAAATTGGAACAGCATTAGAATAACATTAAACAACATTCTTAGAACAACAACATTCTAAACAACATTCTTTTTAACAACATTAGATAATAACTGCCACTCTACTGCCAACTGGACCTACATGAACGTCTGCCACTTTCAGCATCCCGAACGCACCCTATTTCTACCACCCACCCTAAAACACGTAACACATCACCTAGGTACGTCCAGATAATCAAATTTACTCAACGTCAGGCTTATCTGGGATTCTCTGGCCCCAAACAAGGGGTGATGTCATTGATTCACGAGGAGAGCAGAGATGGACATTAGTTGAAAGATAGTCGCCGCTCTATAATGGACAAGAAGTTGACGTTGAATCAACGAACTGGTTACGTCAACGGTTTATCGTTGAGAGACTTCTAAGAGAGAAATCAGAGCCCCCGCGTGGTTTTTTGGCGCCCTGTGCGAGATTTTGGCAGGCGCCTCCACCCTTTACCAGACGAATGCAATCCAACATATTATAATGCATTTAAAGCCAAACATGATTCTAGCTGCCTTGCATGTTCACAATTTTCTCATAAGAAATCCCAATGTTGCATGTGGTGTGGCAAAAAGAATGATAGGGACTTACTTATTTTAATGTATCTCAACGTATTGTTTCGTATTTTTATGTATTGGATACGTGATAAGCATACAGGAATTAATGACAAATAACTAAAGGCTATCTACATTGAGCAGAGCTGTCACAATGTACCGTATTTTATCATTAAAATATTAAATTTTAAATTATTGATTAATTTATTTTATCAGTTTGCTTGAAAGCACATAAGGAAGGGAATAATAAATTTTTCACAGAAAATTATTGGTCATCATCAATATTTCATTTAACTTGGAATAAAGATGTTTAATCGGATAACAAAAAAATTGAAGAACCCAGCCATTTCCACTGCTCTACCCAACTTTCTTGAATAACATTCGAAATAGTTCCGAATTCAGCCAGCAAATGGCAGTAGCGATAGGGTGACTTGCTTCGACTTCCATTGGACACGCCTCCAAGCTCCGCCTACGATCAAAATGGCCGGAAACAACGATTAGAAACGTTTCCAAATTCAACCAGTAGATGGCAGCAGTTGATGGGTGATGTTTCAGATTTGAGTTGGACACGCCTTCATGCCCCGCCTGCTGTTTCCTCATTGGTTGACAGCGTATTGTGAGTCTGTCTCAGAAAATGGCTGCTAGAAAGAAAATGATCGATGGTGTAACACAGAAAACCACGCTGATCTATTATTGACGGTCTTGTGCTAATATAATATTTATATATGTATTCAGCCTGGTAAGATTCCATCAAGTTAGTATTTAAAGAATTTATTTATAAATTTAGACTCAGTTTTACTTTTATTGTGTAACTTAGGCCAGTACTAGACTTTAAAAGTTTAATGCTGTATGAAATGAGATGGAAATATGATTTCACACTCCCATATTATACTTATTAACTCTATTTTTATACGATGAATGATTATGAAATAGAACTATTCATTATCAAATACCGACCTCTTGTCAGAAACAAGTCCTTCTCCAAACAGGAGGAGAAGAAGAAGATGATGAAGAAGAAGAAGAAGAAGAAGAAGAAGAAGAAGAAGAAGAAAACGAAGAAAAAGAAAAAAATTTCAAGGCAACCTGTACCAGAATAAACTGTAGAATTGACAATTTGAATGTGTTTTATTTAACTTTGGAACGATTCTACAACATTGATAACTTCTCATTCCAGCCTTTGATGTTTTAACTAGTTAATCAACTAGTTAATTCCCATTCAAAACAGTTACTCACCGTTGATTTTGTCAACGACCCATCACAGCAATGAACAATAAGCTCTGCCCGTCACTGGACACGAACTAGGGGCATTCTAAATAATGAACGATTGGTTTTTGTGCGCACGCGCAACGCTGCGATTACACAAATGAAGGCGGCCGTGAGTAAAGAGGGGAAAAAATCCTGATTCATCGTCGGACATTTGGCTGCTATATTGACCAAAAATCGCGGACAATATCGGTCCAGCCTGGCAGAAAAGCCAATGACGCCCCAAAAACTGTTTCATTGTTACATAACCGATTGCGCATATACTAATGTATGGTCAGTCAAGTAGACAGGGGTCCAACTCTCCCTTATTTTCTAACTATGCTATTGTCATGTTTTTCTCTCATCAACTCAGATAAAATGTAGTTTTTGAGGATATTAATCGCAAAAGGATTTAAAAAATTTTCGCGGACAATATTTCTAAACCTAAGACGAACCTCTCCGCGAAATTTCAACATTTTCTACAGATTGATTCTCGAAAAATTAAGAAAAACTATAGAAAAACTCAAATATTTGGCGTATCCTTATAAGGTTCTGAGAATCCTTTCTTAGTACGCGTCTAGAGGTCCAACTGAACAAATTTGAACGCATTCGGTTCGGTAGATTTTCAGTTATGCTGGTGCTGATGAGTGAGTCGATGAATTAATGAGTGTCATTTCGCTTCTATATAATATATAGATTGTTTGAACTGTTATTCGTTTACTTATTATTTAACAAAATAGTTAATTGACATTATAATGTTAATTGTATGCAACTAAAATAAAAAAAATGTGCCAAATAAAATTTTTCTCTTTAAAAATAATTAATTCTCATTCGGCTCCTATCCTGTATACATTTTTCCTTTTTCAAATTAATTCCTTCAATGTGTTTAATATGACGAAAACTGTTTTTTTTTTCATTTAATTCATGGATTTCCCTGTTGTACTCTTGCATATAATTATGATATCAGTCTATAAAGATGATGATTTTAATTATATTCTCCCTCTCCTAATCGCTTTCCATATTTTCAAAATCTTTTTCCTTTTTCTACACACCCCTCTTCCATCCATCTATCTTGTTCAATCAATGTCCATCCCACTGCTTTGGGCAAAAGTCTGACCGTCTGTTATGGTCAATCACCCCACTTTTTCCCATTATAATAAACGTCAACTAATTCTTGTTCTCAGGGGTGCGCCAACAATGTGAATAACGAATTCGTTTTCAAAAATTTTGCAATAGTCTGCTTCAGTAACACATTGCGATTCTATATTCTTTATCTACTTGCTTGTTCGTTCAATCGAATTGAGTTCTTGTTCAAGCAGGAAAAATCAATTTATCATGATTCATCCAGCATTCAATGAACTAGATATTTCCCATCACTGTCCAACTCTTTTCTCTAGGAACGAGTAGTTATATCTCTCGTAGTATAAGTAGCCTAATACTCTATCCTTCCATAAATATCTGCTTCATTTCATTTATCTTCTCCATTCTTCAGCTTTGATCGTCCACTTTTCTGACCTTTGCACTCTGCCTGGTCTCTTGCATATAGTTTGTCCAAGCAAAGAATACATTTTGGCAAGATGAGAAAAGGATTACAGCTCACTCAATATTGATTCAGAAATTATAAATTTGGTCTCAAATTGTATAAAACATTCAGTTCTACAATTTTATGAAAAAGACATAATTTTTCTACCAGTATTGGCTAAACTAAAGTCATTTTCCCATCTTGCCAGAATGTCTTCTTTGCATAGACGGACTATACCCGATATTGAATATTGATTAGAATTGAAGGGAGTGGACCTAGCTAGAACAAGATCGTCTTGAATTGACAAACTGTTTTTAGTGTTGCATCTTGTATCACAGCATTTTTGTTGCATCTCCATTCTGAACTTGTTTGTGAATGAAGTCTCACGCATTCTTATTCATGAGCTTACATCTTTCGCCTTTGACACCATCGATTTGATTTCGATAGAAAACATCGAAATATAAAGAATAAAGAGGAAAGGAAGAGGATGGAGACAATGTCAAAGAGAGACAATGTAAAGAAATACAGTTTGAAAAATAAGGAAGAGGAGGAGGTGGAGGAGGAGGAGGAGGAGGAGGAGGAGGAGGAGGAGAAGAAGAAGAAGAAGAAGAAGAAGAAGAAGAAGAAGAAGAAGAAGAAGAAGAAGAAGAAGAAGAAGAAGAAGAGGATAGGAGAAATGTCCTTTCGATGTTTTTCGAGATTTATTGCTGAAAAACAATCGACTGGACAAGCATCGAGCTTTGGAACAAGATTGTGAAATTTCCATCACCAATGGACTGATGATAGGCCTACAATGCAGTTTGCATTTTTACAATATTTTGTCTGTTTAATAGCGGGTTATTCTGAATTCCATTTATGATGATTTGATATTCATAAAGAAATTGATCTTTCTTTCATGCTGTCGTTTGATGCTCTAAGTTTCTAATCAACAAAGGATTACTCTAGTACTGTAGACAAGAATATTGAATATATATTATTTTCATAAACATTTATAAAAATTTTCTAATCCACAAGGAATTACTAAAGTACTGTAGACGAGAATATTGAATACATTATATTCATGAACGTTTATAAAAATTCTGTACAAAACAACAAAAGGAAAATGTAATCCACTAAACATATTCTACTAGCATAATTCTTAATAGAATAATATCAACACTCGTCGATAGTAAATTACAAGTATTGACACATGAATAAATGAATAAATAAAATAAGGTTTATAATAAAATAGGTAAGATTCTATTGAATTTTTCAATATTGTGAACTAAAGTTCGAAATTCAAATATTTTATTGAAATTGAAGCTTTCTCCACCCACCAAACCATCATACTAGCATCAATATTTACATCAGATTTCAATTTCCATACAGTGGACAATTCTCCCGTATGTAGAGCATAACTGAGAGGATCTCATACTACACAAGAAGTGAACGTGAACCATTAAATACTGATGGATGATGCATAATCCAAAATCCTGACTTCTATTCAATGTAACCTCCTATTTGGAATACATTGCATTGTCCACCATAATATGTGTTGAGACAATTCGGAAGTTGAACTAAAACAGAGAATGCTTTACAAGAGTATGCACTACTGTGACTTCTCGGGTATAGTCTGGGCGAGCGAAGAAGACATTCTGACAAGATGGGAAGATGACTCCAGTTTGGTCAAAATTTGTTCAAAAATTGAAAACTTGGTCTCAAGTTGTAGAAAAAATTCTGCTCTACAATTTGGATTCAAATTTACAACCTTTGAGTCAATATTGACCGAGATGGAGTCGTTTTTCCATCTTGCCAGAATGTTTTCTTTGCTCGAGCAGACTGTACTTCCCAGGCCAATCCTCTTCCCCATGAAATGTCCAATGATTTAGGATGGAGTGCTCTGACCCCTGAACTCTTAACGACATCCAATGCATGGTCTTCAGCATTTACAAACAAGCGCTTCACGACATTCGTGCAATCTGCAGTAAGAGTGGTCGGGCTTCGAGTACCCGCTTCAATCCAATACTTTCAATTGCAGCCGTTTCAACTCATCATCATCCTCGTGATGATCTGCTGACTGTCTCACAAATGTCTTCATTCGTGCACGGCTTCCTTTTTACAGGTCTGAAGAGTCCTGTAAAACAGTAAAAATTCAATCACATGAGCATATTTTTGAAAGTTCATGAGATAAGACACTTGTTGAGAGGTTGTGAAGGTGATATTGTGGTAGATATACATATTAAATGAAAATACATAATATTGTCAAACCTATAATTTATTAGAAAATCAAGATACCTGTTTTGATTGATACATCATTCGACTGATGAACTCCACAATTGAGATAAGACACAGCTCTATTATGCATGTTTTATTCTACCCGCTTCAATAAACTCTATTGAGGATGATATTATATGTTATAATGTTTCAAAATCATTGTGAGATGATTAATCATTTATCTATTTTATTTAGCGTAAAGTTTTGAATTTTGGATTGACCCTTGGGTTGTTCCATTTCGCAATATAACCTCATTTCCCAGAAATGGAAAATCGGTTATAGCTCTTTTTGAAACAATGATATATTAAAACAAGAACTCATGTAGAATTATGTATTACAAAATGTGAGATTCATCCAGTCATTTTCAAAGGAGAGTACAAAATTTGGAAAAGAGGAGCTTTGTACTAAATATTGTCTGTGTTTTTATTCAATAAGTATTTTTCGTTCTTTCAGTTAAATGAAAAATAAATTTTAGATAACTTATATTGAAGATTAAATATTAATTGCTACAACAGGGGTTAACGAGAATAAATTGTTACTCCCCTACCAAATCATACAATACATTAATATTAGCATAGTCCAAAACTATTTTGTTATTCCATATAAATTTATAACTAATTCCCCTTTAAACAATTTCTAATTTGAAGAGAATCATAGATGAAATAAAAGAGTTGTTCTTCTAAAAATGCATACGCGTTAGGACTTATTAATCCAAAATAATTTTGTTATATTTTTTTGAAGTTGATAATTACTTTTTTCAAACAATTTCAAATAGAAAATAATCAATTCCAATTTCAACTTATATGGATGTTTCGATATGAATTCGTGTTCATTAGAATGAATTAAAAGTTACACAGTGAATAAAAAAATAATTCACTGACACAGTTAGTTACCAACCCAGGGGACGTTAGTGTTAACTTTCGGCAGTCGCAATGACCGCAGGGTCATACATTGACCGCGAGGGGGCTTCCATCCAACAAGGGGGATCACAACATGGGAAGTCCGGTGTATCATAGTGTGAGAACGGACCCTCTCGATGACGTCATGCGATGACCAAACTGCCATTTCCGGCCGTGCGAGTGAGAGGGAGCTATAGCCTGTTCAAGCGAAGAAGACATTCTGGCAAGATGGGAAAACGACTCCAGCTCGGTCAATTTTGGTTCAAAAATTATTGATTTGGTCTCAAGTGTAGAAAACATTCTAATCTACAATTTGAGACCAAGTCAATAATTTTTGAACCAATATTGACCGACCTGGAGTAATTTTCTCATTTTGTCAGAGGGTCTTCTTTGCTTGAACAGACCATAACAGAGAAGTATCAAGTTGAAAAGAGAGGGAAAGAGTACATACAGCAGTGTAATGAGTTGGAGAGAGAGGGAATGAGCCCTAGTTTGTCAAGTGAGAGAGAGAGAGAGAGAGTTACTGGTTCATGAAATTGACCTCTGCCCCCTGCCTTTAGTGGCCTTGTCCACTGTAATAGAGTCTTGTTTGTGTTATAAATACTTTCATTTAGGTTGTTGTTGGTAGATTAGGCAAGTGGTTTCAGGTTTGGATGTCAGTAATGGACAATAGAAAGGATATAGAGTATGGTTGGTTGCTTTGAGATGGTCCATCTTGAGTCAAGTAGAAGTCTTATATGACTGAAATAATTATTTACTGATTACAAAACAGTAGTAATTATGGATTTACAAAGACTACAGGCGAAGCAAGAAAATTTCTACATCACAAATTACCAACATAAAAGTTTTTTAATGTAAGTATGAAAGAAAGCAGTATTGGATAGAGAAGCTTTTAATCAAGTAAGACTGAAGTAAGATAAAAAGAAGTTTGTAATATTAAAAGTTTGAAAAAAGAGGAAATATTTATATTGTTGTGATAAAAGAAAAATGGAAGAAAAGTAAAGAGCTGGGAGGAATTAGGTACTTCACTTAACTTACTAACACTTGGTTGTACTAACACTTACAAATTAATAATCATAAATCATCAATTCCGTACATGATACTATTATTTGAAAGAAAGACTTTTCTAAAACTACACGTATGTTGACTAATGTGTCATATAAACTGAACTCCAATGTAATCCATAAAAAGTAGCAGGTAATTTAAAATAACTGTTTCTCAATAGGAATTGAGTAGTAATATGGGTAAATGATTTTATTTTTCTAAATCCCTCATACTTCCTCCCAAATTATTTGACCATAATAGATTTCAGTTACCGTCAAGTCTCACAAAATTGATATCATTAATGTCTACCTATAAAAATAAACAGTATTGTCAAGTGTAGAAGCTTCATTGCATAAAGTCACCCATAGTCCCATATGGTTCATAAAATATGGTTTATAGCATAACATGACACAATTATATACTGTATAATTGGCAAATAAGAGATAGTCTAGGATCTTTGACATGATATGTTCAGAAGCGTACTAATAAATCTTTCTAACTCTCCATTATAGAATCCCATCGTATGCATTCTCCTGTCCCTGTTTTACTATAATGATAATAAAATTATATTATTTTGCAATGCATCTCGTATTGTACTGGATTCCATGTGTATCGGTGTATAAGGTCATTTTATAGCATTGATGCTAGTTATAAATTAAAGATCACAATAGCATGTTAGAAAGAAAAAGTAAGGCATCTTTAAATAATTTCAAATTAATATTTCTTATCGCAATTTCATATTTCAGATATCACTTCAAAGAAGGAGGGTTCCTGTATTTCTTTTACATTATTTATTAAATTGTTTCCTTTGAAAAATGAATCTCTATTCTTTAAGATGACACTGGCGGCTCGTGCCCACGTAACAGGTGAAGTGCTGTACAGTAAAATATACGGGCACTTCACCTTTTTCGTGGGTACGGGCCGCCAGTGCTATTCTACAAGATGAAAGACAATGTTGTTGCTGAATGCTATCTATCCTATTCGAGAAGGCCATTTTGTAAAATATTATAAAACTTAAAATAATGCATGATTTGTAACTGTACTCAATGCTTCTATATGGGTAAACCTATAGAGACTGTAGAATCATAGTTATTATTAATTCCAGTTCCAGACAATGGTATAACAATGGTATTCCTTTGAGGTAGGAGGAGTTTTCTCCAGTTTCATTACAAAACATCAGTAGGCTATATTTCGAAATACAAAGTTAAAAAATATTCATATTATAGTCTTCCGTGAAAACTTCATTTCAAGGCTATGAGAGAATTAAAATTATAAATGTTTATGTGAAGAATTAATGTGAAAAATTTATCTGAAAATGAAATATTTAAAGCTCTGTGGAGAGACTATACAGTATAATCCGTCTGTATTATTATCCATAATCTAATTATTTAAACTTGTTTGTTTGTTTGTTTATTTATGAGGGTGAACTCAGACTCTGTATTAATACTATTTACTATAGTCTGTCCCAGCAAAGAAGACATTCTGTCAAGATGGGAAAATGACCGATCAAAGTCAAAGTCAAAGCTCGATCAAAAATTATGAAATTGGTTTCAAATTCAAGAAAACATTCTGCTCTACAGACTCCCTCTCCTCAGCCACACTATAAATTAGTATGCTTCCGAAAATATAAATTAGTATGGAAGTTTCCGATTCCAATCGTTCAATATGTGTTCAAAAAATTATAAATTTGATTTCAAATTTTAGGAAACATTCTGATCTACAATTTGAGATCAATGTTACAATTTTTGGACGAATACTGACCGAGCTGTGGTCATTCTCCCACCTTGCCTGAATGTATTCTTTGCTTGGACAGACTATATCAAAGATAATCTACTATTAATAGATTGTAGTAGTTAGTTATCTTAATAGAGTAATTAGCAATGGCGGCTCGTGCCCACGGAACAGGTGAAGTGCTGTACAGTAAATAGTACGGTCACTTCACCTTTATTGTAGGTACGAGCCGGCCAAAAAAGTCCAACAACTGAACTATTAACTGTCTAATAAGTCTATGAAATGAACTACATGACAAGATTGTTCTAAAGTCATTATTTATTTTTCGTATCCTCAACAATACCCAACTTCATCCAGAATCATAATATCCCAGAGGACCACCAGCTCCATTTTAAATATTACATTTTCCCCATCGCAAATAAGTGTCATGCTTGAGAATTGGTCAACAGATAACTTCGAAAATATCAATTGAATACTGCATGGCTATTGATATTGATTGATTTGTTCCATGTGATGGAGGTACTATACAGAAACGTGTTACTAGAGCCATACTTGAAACAATAGTGCAATAGTGAAAGTGTATCTAATAGCAACTCACGAAATGCAATCATTATAAATCTCAATTACGATACTGACCACTCTGCTCATCATTCTCTTTCTTACTCACTCTTCTTGTTCTCCTCATTCTTCTTCTTCTTCCTCTACTCCCTCTTCTTCTTCTTCTTCTTCTTCTTCTTCTTCTTCTTCCTTCTTGTTCTTCCTCTTCTACTTCTTTTCCTTCTTGTCCTTGTTCTTCTTCTTTTGTTGTTGTTGTTGTTCTTCTTCTTCTTCTTCTTCTTCTTCTTCTTCTTCTTCTTCTTCTTCTCCTTCTCCTTCTTCTTCTTCTTCTTCTTCTTCTTCTTCTTCTTCTTCTTCTTCTTCTTCTTCTTCTTCTTCTTCTTCTTCTTCTTCTTCTTCTTCTTCTTCTTCTTCTTCTTCTTCTTCTTCTTCTTCTTCTTCTTCTTCTTCTCCTTCTTCTTCTTCTTCTTCTTCTTCTTCTTTTTCTTCTTCTTATTCTTCTTCTTCATATTGTTGTGTAACAATGGACAAAAGTGCTTAATGGAATAAGGAATGTGCTAGATAATATTAATGATCTTTGCTTCATTGAAATGTCAAATTTCAAACGTTTGTTTCGGATAATTCTAATTCACACTATTTTGCTAGGAGTGTCAATGACTATGAATAATTTTCATGCATTGAACTGAAGAACTGAAGATTCCAGGAGAATGGATTATTTCATTCATGTATTTATCCACATATTGCAAAAATACATAAACATGGGAAGAAAGTCACATGTATACAGGGTGTTTCAGGAGGAATGTGCTATACTTCTCAGGCTGATTCCTTACACCAAGTAGACAAAAAAGTCCCATGGGACCAACCCCTAAAAACGTTTTGTTACCGAGATAACAATGGCGGAAAATTGAGTTTTTTCAAAAAATATTTATTTTTCTAATTTTTAGAGGCTTTACAAAGGTTCTAAAATAATTAATTCCTATGTAAAATTAGCTGAGGAATTCAATGAAACCAGTCTAAAGTCTGTAACTTCAACGGTTATTGATATAATTGAAAAAATATGCTTAAGAAACGCCATTTTTCAACAATAAGGGTTATAACTGGAATCATAAAGGAATATAAAGGAATCATAAATTTGTATTTTCTATTAATGGAAGTTGAAGAGAGTCGGATTCCAAAGAAAAGAATTGATTCTAAAATAATCAATTCCTATGTAAAATTAGCTGAGGAATTCAATGAAACTAATCTGAAGTCTGTAACGGATTCTAAAGAAAAAGTTAAATGGCAGCGATTGTGTAAATCTTACCCAAATCTCAGAAATAGCGATCAAAAATCGCAAAATCGCTACTAAATACAAATTTATCACTCGTGCTATGTTTTGTCGAATTTTGCAATTTTTGATCGCTATTTCTGAGATTTTGGTAAGATTTACACAATCGCTACCATTTAACTTTTCTTCAGAATCCGTTACAGACTTCAGATTGGTTTCATTGGATTCCTCAGCTAATTTTACATAGGAATTGATTATTTTAGAACCTCAGTAAAACCTCTAAAAAATTAGAAAAATAAATATTTTTTTGAAAAATCTCAATTTTCCGCCATTGTTATCTTGGTATCAAAGCGTTTTTGGGGGTTGGTCCCATGGAACTTTTTTGTCTACTTGATGTAAGGAATCAGCCTGAGAAGTATTGCACATTCCTCCTGAAACACTCTGTATAACATCCCATCTCCTAATTTCTATTAATATAATTTAATCCAATCAAATCAATTTCAGACTCCTTCTATCTAGAATCAATTGTATCCATCTATTCGAAAAGAATTTATAGGTTTCTTGATAGAATTTACACTTGCTTTAGATAGGTTATGTTGTGGAACTGCTCCATTATTTTATACTAAATTGTATTATTTTGTACTGAATGAATGTGAATAAGTAAGTGCACAAATGTTGTCAATATCATAAAAATTACTCAAATTAAAACCATATAGAAAGCTCATAAGCTTTCTTCTTTCTTTTTTAACCATATTGAAGCTCATAAAGATGAGCCATAGCCATCATCTTTATGGTTATACGATACATTCAAACTCGAGAATGGTTTCAAATAGACTAATGAACTAGGCTCCAATGTGTAGCCTAGTATCTAGTAACTCCAGCAAACGCACAGACAATTATGTGTCTATGTTTGCTGTAAGTTATTCCTATATTTAGAATATATATATATGTATATATATATATATATATATATATATATATATATATATATATATATATATATATATATATATATATATATATATATATAAATAATGTTTGTGGTATTAACATTTGTGCTCTTACTTATTCATTTAAGAATTCATTTATTCATTCATTCACAGACGATATGTTTACACTTGAAAGAACTTTGTACTCACAAAAAACTTTAGCGGTGAGTGACTACTTTTTCAATCTATTTTTTGCAATTTGAGAACTATGCACAACAACGAAGCACCAGCTACACTCATATGAAGAGCATGGTCGGAGCCACCCCATGTGAACGCTTCCATATGAATGCACACTGCACTATCTCAAGCTACGCCTCTAATGTAACACATACACTTGACTGGGCAAGAATACAGCCAACTCATGAACTAACTTTAAGTTATCTAAATTTGATCTACCTCAAGTATTCCGAACAATGACTGTAGATTATTAACTTAGTTTCGACTACCAACTTAGTTGTACTGTTGTGGCTGTTGAGTTTCGTTTTAGTTTTTGTTAGTTGAAATATGAGTGTCATCACACTTAATGTTATCAATGGGTTAACGGTTGAGGTTTAGTTATCGGTAAGGTTTACTTTTTTCTATTAATGCTACTGATTCTTTTGTGAGGAGTCGTGCTAAGAATTTTGTAACAGAGTTTTTTCTAGTATGTTTTAATTTGGTGAGACTTAATTTTTTTCTTTCAATGTACTGATCTTTGAAGAGAAGTCATACTAAATATCTTGTAACAAAGTTTTTTTCAGTATGATGATAATAATGTGAAGAATAATAATGGTGAGAAAATTCGAAAAGTAATTTAATAATTACAAATTTAATAATAGGCCTACCTAGATTTTTTAAGTGAATTGATCAAGACGAATGAATATAGCCTATTATTATCATACTACTGAATCATATTATCATCATATTATTACTATTTATCATATTATTACTACTTATCATATTATTACTCAATACTACTGTTATTATTGTAAGCATCACCATCACCTAGGCTTAAAATACTACTTGATTATACACGATGTCTCTGTGATAAATACATGAAACTAAAATTCATAACTATTATTTTTAAAGAAAGTTAGAGAGAAAAAACTTTCTGTAAATAAATAAAAATTAGCAATCCAACATTTAGATAATGTTGACCAATAATGAAGACCAATGATAAAAAGTTTGAAACCTGTGATAATTTCTATTCAGTATCTCACTCAGGAATGCAAATTCCAGTAGTTTCAGAAGTGATGAGAGGTAGATATGAGCTTCAAACTTTTTGTCGATATAAGCGAGTGCTTCCTTCAGGAATGTGAAAATTTTGAAAAATAGCTCAACGTCCGCTTCAGTATGTGTGAAAATAATAAGAGAATCAATGAAACTCACAAACTAAACTTGGAAATTGAAAAATTCAATTCAAAATGCAATACGGGATGAATATAATAGAATAAGACGTTGAAATTACATAAGAGAGGTCTATCAATTATAAGTGAATGAATTTTTCAATTCGCCCATTACGGAATGGATTAAGTGATAAGCCGGCCTCGGTGGCGCAGTGGGCTAGGGCGTCACAACCTTCAGTCCGCTAGCACTGCCGCAGGTCTGGGTTCGAATCCCAGTGGCATGGCTGTTTTTCACCTCATCAATCACCTTAGCACTCAACATCCATTACCCACGCACAAGCTAAAATGCTTATGTGGGCATCATCCGCAATAAAAAAAAAATAATAATAATAATTACACTGAAACAATTACACTAAAACAATTTTCAAATACAAATACTTTATTATTGACACAGAAGTCATAGAAACAGTTTACTGAACTGTTTGTACATAGAAATTTAAAATTTTAATCTTCACTCAATACTCAAATTCAAATAAACATAACCATTGAGTTAGTAAGGTTTAAAAATTGAATTTGAGTATTATTAGATGGAAAATACCATCTCTATTTCAGTGAAGATTACTGTAACCTTCCATTGTATGATTTCGGTAACCAGTTGGAAATAATGAATAGTTCAGTAGAAGGAGAACTGCTCATCTCCCATTGGCTGCTCGCTAGTCCCTCCCACATTTAACAGCTAGCCAATGGCCAATAGTAGAGCTCTAAGCTAGCGAAGGGGGAGTCGTCCCAACATTTTGTTTCCGATAGAATATCACCAAATTTGGATAATGAGAATTTCAGCTACATTGTGATTGAAAACCCACCACTCACTCATGTATTCTTAATTTTTCATTGTTGAATAATTAAAAATTCTAAAAATGATTTTAGAATAATCATTACATATACAGAGTGTTAAAAAAAAACTGATTCGGGTATCACCACGGTGTTCCTTAGCTATATAACAAACAGAAAATATCGTGCGCAAAATGCCGATTTCCCCTTAGTTTTCCTATTATCCGCCATTTTGTGTTTTCATGATTTGCCATCATAACTCGATAATAAATGTACATATACCTTTGAAATTTGGTATACCCAAGTATACGCAAGTATGATTGTTTGATGCTTGAAAATAGTAATCTCAAAAATAGTTCTATTCAGTTGTGTTCAGAATGAATCCTTAAGGCTGAGGCCGCACTGCCGGTGGGTTGAGCCTGGAGGGTGGAGGGTAGTTGGTAAATCTATAGGACATACACACCATCCAAAGTAATACATCGTATGAATGGTATGTGTTCAGCCGCCATCTTGAAATTCTTAAATATGGACAACATAACCTCAAAAAACAGAATGACGTCATACCATTCATACTATGTATTACTGTGGATGGTGTGTATGTTCCATAGATTTACGAACTACCCTCCACCCTCCACGCTCTACCCACCGGCAGTGTGGCCTCAGCCTAATAGCTTATGACCATTAGATCTGAAGCAAACAATAAAGGTGTACGAATTATTATCATAACATGAACCACTTTCAAGGCACAAGAATAAATTGAGAGAGAACAATTCAATATTTCCAAGTTATTTTATTTTCTTGTTGAATAAATAAATATTGTTATCAGTTATGATTTTTTTGCACGCAACAAAATACGATTTTTCAGTTTTTAGTTTCATATTATATTTCAATTTGCACTTGAAAATCATCGCAGAAGGACAATTGAAAGTTTACAAATGAGATAGAAACTGTAAACTTTCAATTTTATTAATAAGTACGGTACAATTCGGAATCTAATAACATCAGATAATCTCAATAATAATAAAATGATTCCAAACTTAATGAAAACCCTATATAATAGATCAAGACAATCGACTTGTAGTCAAGGAGCCCAGAAATAATTTCAACTCCATTATCACTTTGAACACTGGTTTTAAATGACTGAAAATTAGAAAAAACCTTTTACACAAGCTAAAGGACCGTTTACACTGATCTCCAAACCGACTTCGCCTTTTTAATTAACGTCGGCCTTATTAAGTTACACGCTTAGTAAACAGTCAAACGGTAAACAGTTGAAAAAACGTCTTCTGATTCCGTTGAGACGTTTTTCGGTTCGCTGATAGAGACAAGAAGCAAAGAGCAAGATAAGAAGATTATACGGAGGACAAAGATAAGCGGAGAAGTAGGAAGAAGAGGGAGAATGAGATGTGAAAAATAAGATGACAAATGGAAAATGTCTGTGAAAATGGTTAGCTGCTGTTTCACTTGGGAAAATTATTGTGTTTATAGCGTTAATCACTTTAATAACGAATTATTGTTGGTGTTTGAAGGAGCCTTGACAATCCAATATTTCCATTTTCTCTTCGTGATCATTTCACTCGAATTCACGGTAGTCAATTAATAAGGAAAAGAGCTGAATATTCAAGAATTTAGGCTTAGAAGTCAACTATTGGATCACGAGGACTGTATATTATTCATTAATGAGGACTAAATTGATAATAAATCAGTGGGCTTCCAAGTAGCCTATAATAAGATATTATGTTTTCTATATAACAATATCAATTTCTTATTATCATTATTATGACTATTCAAAATGTAATATTGACATTATTCAATTTTCTGCTTATGATAAGTAAACTTGAATAATTATTGAAATGTAGTCTAGTCAATTGAAATGCTCGGAAGATGTAATTGAAAATAATCTAGATTAAAGTTTCAATTCGTGTAAACAATGTTTCAATCAACTGTAATATTACAATAAATGAATGAAACATTCATCAACTAAACACCAAAGAACGATCACTATTATAGCAAGTGTTACAAGATTCTTTTTTGGCCCCGAATAAGATAATATTGTATTCTTCACTGTACTCTATATGTATTTAATATAAAGAAAAGTGTCCATGAACTTTCAAAGTTTCTAATAACTAGCTTACTTCATATTATACTAGAGCTTTAATAATACTTAAAACCAGTTGAATTTTTTTATGATAATTGAATTTTCAACAATATTGATCAATAGAATAATAGTGATTTTATTAGATTATCATTTCAAATTCAAATTGAGAATATAGTTACTATAGTATTCGAAAAATTATATAAAATGAATTGGAATACTTCCTATGGATGAAAATATAAATTGGCATAGAAGAAGTTTTGGATATCTGTTTTTATTTCATTATTCTACTAGCTCACTCGTATTACTGTAATGGAATTAGTGAATAAACAAATATTCATCAATTTAACTGCAAATATATTAATTTACACTGTTGGTGATATGGACAAAAACTGTCAACGAATAAACTCCTAAATATTTCCCTCGCACTGGTCAACCATTGCAAATCCCAACATTTTCTGACAAACAGGGGTGAAACAACCACCTACAACCTGTAGTGCGCATGTTGCGATGGGGATGATTGAAGCAAGGGTAGGCTGGACACTCGGACTCTCGCTCACCCTCGCATTTCACCCCAAAACAACCCTTCGACGGAGTCGTCGCATCACGCTGTCTTGGACAGTGGTCACTCACGCATCTCGCTCACCATTGGTCAGTTTCTTTTTAGTTTATTCGAAAAAGTGGACCGACGCAGTGTGGCGGATACAAAAGTTGTTCTGTGAAGTTGCAAATTTGATTTACTGTATGTTCTCAAAGAGAAGAACTTTTAATCAAATATTTCTCTAGTTTCAACTGTAGCACAATACAATTTATTAAATGGAACATGTTCTATCCACATATGATAGAATATCATAAAATGATCAAATAATGAACTGAACTTATGTTAACAAGATGAAAAAATAAATAATTTAGGTAAGTGAAAACAGAGGTTGTTAGCACTGGCGGCTCGTGCCCACGAAACAAATGAAGTGCTGTACAGTAAAAGATACAGGCACTTCACGTGTGCACGAGCCGTCAGTGGTTGTCAGATCCACAAAGTTTATTTAAAAATATCATATACTTAAGTTTCAATGCTTGGGGCATCATCATCAGTGGAAAACTGACAACCTTTGTTTTCACTAACCTTAAATTATGTATAAGTTCCACAATATCTCTGATAAGATGTACATTTGAGAAATAACTAGCCTACTTTCTAAATTATTGAAATTTGCTGGCAAGGAGGGAACTTACTGAGAAGTACCTTCCAAGTTCTTCATTCTTAGAAGAAAGTACTTTAGAACTACGCTTTTTAATAGAACTGATGTGTGTTCTCCAATAGAACACACTAAATGGATTATTTAGTAATGAAACTACTTTATAAACTAGTGAATTCAATAATATTCAAAGACTAGGATAGTCTAAATAGCAGCAAATTGAAACCAGAGTTTCAAAATTCATACATTTAAATGAATTATTTATTAGATAAATAATTAATCAGTTAATTCATTAGTTTTTAAAATTACAGCAAAATTTTTGTTTTCATTTTGACAAAATAGTTTTTAGGTAGCCTTAGTGAAAACAAAGGTTGTCAAATCCATGAAGTTTATTCAAAATACTTTGTGGATCTGAAAACCTTTGACTTACCTAAATTATTGCTAAGTTCCCCAAAAACTCTGATAAAAGCGTGAATAGTTTTTATTTTGATTACTCCAGGCTCCTGCAGTAATCTTATCCTAGGTTATTAATAGATCAAATAACTCTAATTGACTCCTAATAATTCCAATCTAACTATATTGATCATATGTACTTGAAAAAAATTGTAATATAAATGAACTTCAATCATGGCTGCTATGGGGGACCAACACATCACCCTTCATGTGAGTTGATGGCAATATCGGGAAGATCAACTTTTCAGTCACATCACATAACTTACTCAAATCATGGCGAAATTCTTCTACCTGTGTTTAGTAAATCGATCCAACCAAAGTTTCGAAAACTTCAAGAATCTTCTCGAACCTCTCAACATCTCCTCACATCGTTCAATCTCCTCTTTGTCTATCAATGCTCATTCGTCTTCACCCCACATCCTAAAAAACGCACATTCTCAAAGGGGTTATCCCACCGTGGGGTCCATCCCGTCAGCTTCTGTGTGACCATTTTTTACAACAACCCTCTGATCCCAACCGTCCCTGCATACAATAGTGATGCTGAGGCCGGCATCATATAATAAACCTTTAAAAAACGAATACTGTCCGTTTATGACCAGGGTAACGTTTTTTCAACCCATCCCGTCACCGACCTGAGTAAGTTTGCATTTCAATGGCCTGCGAACCTTTTTTATATGCGGGCTTTTTTACATTATCATCCCTGATTTATGTACCTGGTAGCTGTGAGAAAAAATCTACAACGATTGCCTGTCCAAGCGAAGAAGACACTCTGGCAAGATGGGAAAATTACTCTAGCTCGGTCAATATTGCTTCAAAAAAATATAAATTTGGTCTTAAAATGTATATCAAAATGTTTTCTACAATTTGAGAACAAATTTTCTATATTTGGACAAATATTGACTGAGTTGGAGTCATTTTTCCAGCTTCACAGAATGTCTTCTTTGCTTGGACGGACTAGCTATGAGGAAAAATCTTCAACTACAGTCAGTCCAAGCAGAGAAGGCACTCTGGCAAGTTGGGAAAATTGCTCTAGCTCAATCAATATTGTTTCAAAAATTATAAATTTGGCTTCAAATTGTAGAACACAATGTTCACAAAATTTTTAGACCAATTTTATGTTTTTTGGACAATTATTGATTTAGCTTGAGTCATTTTCACATCTTGCCAGAGTGTCTTCTTTGTTTGAACAGACTATACAGTACCTCACTCACCATCCCGGATTATAAATAACATCATAATAAGTCAAACCATCGTACTGTTTTTTTTTTTTCATGCAAACAATGACAACGATAATTGAAGCGGCCATTATCATAACCAACCCCGCGGGGTGGGACTGGGATTTTTTTGAAATGTTTTTCTACCCTCATTGTTCATTGGCAACTCATTTGCACTGTTGTTTAACCGTAATTCAAACGGTTGTTTGTGGGACCGGATATGATTATTTGCATTATCATTGTTGAAAATGTTTGATAAAGCCTCATCGTAATGATCTGGTAATAAGCGTGGATGTATCAAAGCATCGGGTACCCGGAATAGAACGTTAAACTTTGGAAATTAAGTTAATTTTATCCAGTTTGATTTGTAGCTGTTGAATAATATATCTGAATAAATCATTCATCATTTCTAATTTTTATTGGTCTACTGCAGGTTTGACTACTAGTAATATCTCAATCCCCGAATCAATTTTTATTTTTCCATTTTTAATGCAAAATTTTAAGTGAAGTCCAATATCACTTTAGATAATATTTTATTTATATTTATATATTTTTATAATTATATATTTATTGTATTCTATTTATATTGTATTTCTGGTTCTTCCTTAGTTTTACAACAACCTTTCAAAATTATTTTTCATAGTTTTCACCTCTTGAAGACAAAATTTGTGAATAGTTTAAGTTTCAAGTCTATTTACTTTATTTATTTATTAATCTATTGGCAAAAACACATTGGTAATGAGGAATAGGCATAGCCCTTGGCATTTCAAAACACAATTTTCATTCAAATATAGTCCAAAATTTGAGGTTATAAATCCAAATTTCTTTTTCAGTTTCTCACTCAAAGGAATGATCTGAAAGTGATAATAATTGGAAAATTTTGAAGGGTTACCAACCCTTGCTGTTAACATAACCTCGAAATCTACTACTCAAATACGCCTATGTGATAAAGAGACGTTTTGGACTTGGTCGGTTTATCAATCACATTGTATTGTAATCTCGCAAATAATTAAATAAAAATTAGTCAAAGCATCAAATTCTTATATTGAGTACGTTTTATTTAGAATAATTTAATTGTTTTCTTATGAACTCAACAAATTAGTAAGAGTATCTTTATAAATTTAACTCATTAATCTTTAAACTCTGCGTTCCAAATCGACCACAAATCCCGAATTCGCCAAATACATCCGTGAATAATCAAAACCGAAAATTTGTGGCAATGATTTGATCCCAAGCAAGACGAAAAAGTATTGGATGGATTAAGCCTTTGACAAAAAATTTGAAAAAAATTGTGGAAGGAGAAGGAGGAGGAGAAAAAAGAAGGATAAAATAAGAGAAGATGAAAGAAATGTTTAGAGGCCCTGTCCGGTGATCTGTGAACTTTCCTCAGTCCGTTATTCACCGGATGAGAGACCAAAAGAGAAGAAGAAAAGACGAAAAACTAGCACAAAAAAGAATCACAAAAGAGAAAAACAACTACACAAAACCACTCTAGTGCGGTGCGACGTGAAGTCCATGGGAAGAACCAAGTTTTTGGTTTTTGGCCAGCGAACAAAAAGTGATCAAAAGGGGGGCCGAAATGAAAAAAACTGGATCAAACAGAAAGGAAACATGCAAAAAACATGTGAAAAACTGAAGATAAGCAACGATAGCTGTTACACACCTAGTTTGATATCATTTAATGCTTGAATCTTGCCTCCGTTGAATTTTCTGCCGGTTATAAACAATTACTGCGGTAAACAATGGTGTTATTTATTATACAAGGGGTGCAAATGAAGATTTTTTCAAAAGCCTATGTTATAATCTGGAAACGTCAAAGGTACTATAAAAAGAGTATAAATTATTATAAAAAATTAAAAAAAGAACTACTAATGCCTGCCGGCCTCGGTGGCGCAGTGGGCTAGGGCGTTACAACCTTCAGTCCGCTAGCACTGCCGCAGGTCTGGGTTCGAATCCCAGTGGCATGGCTGTTTTTCACCTCATCAATCACCTTAGCACTCAAGATCCATTACCCACGCACAAGCTAAAATGCTTATGTGGGTATCATCCGCAATTAAAAAAAAAAAAATGTTTGAAGCAGTTCTCGGAATATTGTTCTGATACTGTATATACTGTATTACTGTATACTGTGTACTGTATATACTGTATTACTGTATACTGTGTACAGTATATACTGTATTACTGTATACTGTATAATAATCGATACTAGAATATACGATTGATCTCGTAAGAAAAAGTCTCTGAGAATTGAGAAGCCCTTTAAGGGCATTTGAATTTGAATATTTAATTTAAGAATTGAATTACCTAAAAACTCAGAGAGACTCTGAAGTTATGTCAGATCGATCAAAAAACTTACTGAATTATAAATTTCGAGGTCGAACACTGACTCTTAGAGGAAAAATCAAATGATTTTCTATTGTACTAGTTCCGGACATCTATGCCCGGTTTTTCCAAGCACACTCAAATTTGAGGGACCCTCAAGTTTACTACACTTTACTACATTTCCTATACTTATCATAGAAAATGTCAGCTGTTCATCAAAATTTGAGGGTCCCTCAACTTTGAGTGTGCTTGAAAAAAACCGGGCACTAGAGTCAGATTGCGCTCTCAATATCATATTGGCCTATATTTGTTAATTATATATCCAAAATAATATATGTATTACGGGTTGCATATCTTCCGCCTTGATACGACCAATACTTACTCTAAACTCGGTTTTGCAGGCGAGCGAAGCGATGTTTTTGGCCTCAGCTTATACTGACGATACTGTCGGGGGTCCAGGGGGCGGAGCCCCCTGGCTAGACGGAGAAGGCGAGCGAAGCAAGCCTGCCGGCTATAGTATTATATAATATTCGTTTCATTGCGAATGAATGCGAGAGGGACGAGTTCTGAACTCGGAATCTAGTTGTTTTTGTATCTCTATTATTTGATTTTGATAGATTATAATTTGACAACATTCAATTAAATTTATTCAAAATTTTTACATCATCAAAATTACCAAATTCAAATTCAAATAGATTGAAAAACTCGTCTTAGGTTCTACATTGTAATACAGTTTAGACTACACAAATACAGTAAAGGAACCTGCAAGGCATAAGCCTGAGAAGATTAAGATTAGATTAGATTAAGATTAGATTAGATAAAGATTCAGATTAGATAAACATTAATCTTTCGATTCACTTTTCTCCGATTGGTCAATATTTGATTCATACACTGAACTGAAAAACCTGTTATTACTGCAGGTAAGTCACCAAACTAACCGGTAATTTCTCTGGGATTCCAGGAGTCTGATTCAACTTCCGGACTACTTGCGTTTCTGATCCATCCATTGCAAGAAGTAGTAAAAGAAGAAGCCGTAAAATTCAACCGCATTTGTGAGTTGCAAATTATTATTCGCCTTCATATTCCTCAACAAAGTTGCTGACTTGAATATTAATCATTGCATTACTACTCTTTTGGTACTCGGAATGCATAGGGAAAACACCAGCTCATAGGTCATACCGTTCCATTGAAAGTGAAGTGAGTTTATATGGAAATGACACAGATTGCACATTTTGGATTGAATTTTGTGGTAAGAAACCTTCGATTTCTACCACGAATCTCTTGGTTGTGACTAGAAAGGATAGAACTCAAGAAGAAGAAGAAGAAGAAGAAGAAGAAGAATTCTATGATATTAAAATTTATGATTTCTAACTTCTTGATTAACTAGTATTCTGATAATACAGTATATCATTATTATTATTTTACAGATACTATAATTTTATAGATTATACAGATGATAAATAATATTAGTCTGCAGTTTATACAGAAGAGTTTATCAGCAAGCGTTCAAAATTCTGAATAATTCAACTATTCTATGAAATTACGAGAGAGGTCGTAACAACAGAGCTATAGTACATTCACGATGGCTTGAGACGAGATAAACAAAAGCTCTGCTTGTAAGTGTGTGTGTGTGCCACTGGAGTGACTTCGTTTTAGCCACGACATAAAAAAGTCACAGCAATGCCGAAATCCAGAATTTTGTTGTCGGGACTGTAACCTAGCATTGACACAAAATCTTTTACTATAATTGTTTGTTCGTTTTAAGTTCATGCAGTCGAGAGACAACCGAAACAAGCAACTTACCAATATGTATCTATAAAAAAGATTACTTAAAGATAATTATTCTGAATTGCCTACAACAAAATTCGGAATTGCGGCTTTGCGGTGACTTGTTTATGTCGTGGCTAAGACGAAACAACTCCAGTCACACACAAACACAAGCAGAGCTTTTGTTTATCTCGTCTCAAGCCATCGTGGAATGGACTATAGGTACTACTACCGTGACTTTATAGTCACTGTAGGTACTACAAGTTCAAAATTGAATGGTGTGTAACGGTCACTGGGTAGAGCATAATCAGAAAATAATTGCGCAGGCGCAGTAAATGAATGATTGCTGCGGCTTACAAAGTTGATTATTTGTATTGCATTGCAGGCGTTTGGCGCTAAAATACAATTTGAGTATAAAATAGGAGTTAATATAAGCCAAGTATGAATAATACAAATCTCATTCACTCAACTATAATATTATCCATTCATAGATCTAATTACAAACTTTCCTCTGGATTTCCCATCTCGAGAAATTTTACCAACTTCTTTGAAAAACTGAAAGTTATCATGGTAATATCGGATTTTCACAACATACGTTTCAAGACTCGTAATACGTGGACTGAATGAAAATGCACACATTCGATGAGTAAACTCAGTTTGTCAGTTGAATTGCCAAATTAACGAAGCAGTCGGCTTCCTTTCATCAATAACCACAAGTTACGTGAACGAGGATCTTGAGTGTGACCCAGAACAAAATGCAAACTACAATGATTGAACCATGGATCCGAATAGGAACAACTTCAGCGAAATTTACAGTAAGAATCCTGGTGATTGAAATGGGAAAGAAAATATAGTGATATATAATCACTAAAGAATATACTTCAAGTATACTTCAAGTATAAAGAATATACTTTAGCTGGGAGGTGGAGTGCGCGGAAACCAATATTGAAGATTCTTTATTTCTTCCTGGTTGTTCTTGGAGTGAAAAAACCATGACTGAAAATTTGGACTGTATTTTTCAGAATCTTGTTATAAATAGTAATAGTGAGCATTTTTCATTTCACTACGTATTTTCATAATAAAATGTTATTAATAAATGAATATTCATCCTCTAATAAATTTGACTCGATTATTTATCCTCGGTTATTTGACTGATACGAAACACCTAACCAATTTGAGCTTCACCTAATGATATTTCTGAATTAATCAAACATTTATCAAATAAAAATATATATTGGCTACCTTAGTGATCATGAAGTTAAATAAAGAACTCTCGTTACTGCTCTTGAGTGGGTGTCCAGTAATCAGTCAAATATATATGACTATTATATTACAGTATATTTACAGTATACTGATACTGTATATACATAAATTCATATATAATACATAATATAAATACATAATGATAAGGACGAGAAACACCCGTTATAGGTTTCCTCACTAACATAACACTCATATAGTGTGTATATTTTTCAATTAACTCACGGTTATATTATTTCAAATTTTGAAGAAATTGTTAAAGCCGTTTTGTAGATCTGTGGTTAGATAAACATACAGAAATTACTCGCTTAACATAATAGGAAAAGATACAATAGATACTATATTCAGAATATTCAGATACATCAGCTGTACATTTCAAAAGACAATAATTGTCTCGCCAATTGGCATCTTATAAACCAGGCATAAGGTTCCTGAGAATCAAATATTATTTCTTCATAATTTGAAAATTAAACTTTGAGCTGAAGTTTAGTAATTTCAGTATTATTTTATTCACATTGAAAATTGGCAAAAGCTTGGAACATTTCTGTGTAAAAATAATACTTTGAAATTTTAAAAAAGGGTATTGGATTTATTTCATTTTACCTATCAATTACTTCTTCATTCTATCTTTTCTATTCAAAAATCAACCTAATAGCTGCAGCATTCTTTCTAACATTTTTTTCCTGACATACATCAAACAAAATTCTCGATCATCATCTACTAAAAATGCAATAAAAAGCTAATTATAATATTTCATTGTAAATCGTTATGGGTTGGAAATCAACATCATTGTATTTGCCAAATGACTCCCTCAATCAAATTTTCAACACTACCATACAACAACTTTGTCACTATTATTCTCAACACCATTGTCACAACTATTTATTCAACAACTTTGTCATCTATGACGTTCAAGCTTCAAAAACAGAGAAAATCACAGTCCCCCACTACACCATGACAAAATGATGAATTTATTAACAAATTTCACATCGGCGTCTGTCATATGATATGCCTAGTCAACGGAGGGATTTAGTGCTTTCTGCTAGTTACTTCAATTTTTCAAATCAGTTTCGCGTTTTTTACATTCGTTCTCACAAGGATTTGTTGTTTTTCCTTTGTTTTTTCTGCGACAGTAATGAGTCGGGATCAGATAGTCTTTTGTTTGGTGCAAAACAAACAGACCCCAGCGGTGGTGAAGTGAAAAAAAGTTGAAACAATGATAGGGTAGTGGAGAATTCGAAAAATGTCCATCCACCCCTTCCGAGGGGTTGAGAGTATGCGGGTACGATATGAATGCAAAAAACGCAATAAAAAGCTAGTTGGAATATTTCTATGTAGATTAGTTGAGGCCAAAATCGTCACGTCTCACAGTGATGTTCTGTGGACGGTAAATTAACGCTTAATTTGTTTAATCAAGTGGGAGGAAGTTAAAAAAGAATGGATGTGATCCGTACTTTCGAGCCTGGGAAATATGCCGAAGGAACTCGTATTGAATGTGGTTGCTGATTTTGTTTTTAAAAGATCAGTCAAGTGATGTTGGCTGAAGAACAAATGAGCTTGGTGGTGAGAATACATTTACAATTGTTTGTCAATGGCGCAACAGCCCTATGAAGTAGTAATAATAATAATAATAATAATAATATTAAAATGAATAAAATAAATATATTATTTCGAATATATTATAATATATTATTTAAAATAAATAGTATTATAATAATAAAAATATATAAATAATATACAGTCCATCCACAATTACATTTACAATTACAATCGAAAAATATTATTTATTCGTAGTTGAATTGATAATATAATAATAACTAGACAACAATGTGACCTGTGTGGCCACGAAACCATGGTCCGTATATAAAAATAACCGGGAGAATTGATAATATTTGTTCAATTGATTTCATAATAATAGTCAATCAAATCATCACTGTTAATTGATTATTCAAGTTGTTGATAATACAGTAAACAGCGAATTGATAACAGGCATTCGCCCAAATTTTCTAAATTCGCGGATTCAGGAACATAGATAAATAGTCAGGTTATTCTTGTTTTTCGTTAAAAAATAGAAGAATTATTCTCTCACATTGAACGGGTTTGAGGTTGACCTGAATTTATTTTTATGTCACTCTTATAAACTTTGTCAAAGATTTGAACTATTTTCAACCAAGTCAAACCACAGAGGAATATAATTTACTACTTATATCAATCATCTATTGTCAAACATTGTTTCAGATTGTAATTGGGATGGATCCGAATGTATTGGAAAATTCATATCATACTCTGAGTTCTTCATTTTTATCTCATAAATTTGTGTCATCAAGCAACAATACCATTACTTCTTCTTCCTTCAATTTTCTTTTATTGCCGATGATTCTTCTTTTTCTTTTTTGAAATTAGTCTTTCACATTTCTTTTATTCTTATCATCTGATTCAATTTCTCTTGATTTTCAACTTTTCTCATTCCGTCCCATTCAACCTTTTTCCTCCTCCTCCACCTCCTTCTCCTCCTCCTCCTCCTCCTCTTCCTGCTCCGCCTCCTACTACTACTCCTCCTCCTCCTTCTCCTCTTCTCCTCATCCTCCTCCACCTCCTTCATCACCACCCCCTTCCTTCTTCTTCTTCCTTCTCTCACACCACCATCCCTCTTTCCTCTCATCACTTCCTCTCTTTCACTACCTAATCCCCAACCAAATGGCATGTCCACCCCTAATACAATAACAAAATTTCACAAACGGACTGCGTTCAGTATCACTGCAGGGGGATTTCTGGCTACTGCATTGCAGGAAGTGTGAGTGTGTGAGTGTTTGATTATTATAAGTATGTATGTGTGAGTGGATTGTGTTTGATTACAAGTATTTTGTGAAAAGAACGAAAGTATAGAAGCATAGAAGAAATTCTGGCAAGATGGAAAAATTACTCCAGCTCGGTCAATATTGGTTCAAAATTTGTAAATTTTGTCTCAAATTATAGAAAACATTGTGCTCCACAATTTGAGGCCAAAATAATAATTTTTAAACCAATATTGACCAGGCTGGAGTCATTTTTCCATCTTCCCAGAGTGTTTCCTTTATTGGAAAGACCATATCTATGATGTCTGTGTATTATGTTTGTGTGAGTTAGACTCACTATAAAGAAGTGTTCGTGTGAGTATAGATGTCCATTTGTGTGAGTGAGTTTGATCATGTGTGTTAGTGAAATGAGAATGTATCTCTTGATCTGGCCAGTGCATGGATAGTCAGGCTCACATAAAAACCGTGTGTGGACCAGAGAGAATAGAACTAAGAGCCTCCCTAATACTCTCGGATGTGGACCACCCCGACGCAACACAAGTCCGAATCCACCCTCTCTTTATTGCATTTCTTTATTCGCTTTTGTTCACCAGTTTGCTCTATTTGCACAGCCACCCGAATTATGTGCCGGCCTGCGGCTTGTAGCCTAACATCTCCAAGCTAACACTTGTTTGCAGGGGGAAAAAAGTGTACAGTTGCATTTATCGAAACTTGTTTGCGGATCGGTCGATTGCAATACAATAATGAATGAAGCTGACGTTAAAAAATGTGGAAAATTGATAAAATAGGAAGAGAGAAGAATAGGTTGAAAGAGAATTCATCCAAATTGTTTGGATTGGAAATTTTAAGTGTAATTCGATAATTGAAAAATAAATAAAAATCAAACACCCTTTTTTCGAAAACTTTAAAATTATAAAACACATACATGTTTCGGGAGCTAAGCCCATTCTCAATGGGCAATAAGAGAATGGGCTTAGCTCCCGAAACATGTATGATTGTTTTATAATTTTAAAGTTTTCGAAAAAAGGGTGTTTGATTTTTATTTATTTTTCAATTATTAGATTGAGAATGGGCTTAGCTCCCGAAACATGTATGTGTGTTTTATAATTTTAAAGTTTTCGAAAAAAGGGTGTTTGATTTTTATTTATTTTTCAATTATTTTAAACAGCCCTAAGTTTTAAAGTTCTTTATGTAATTCGATAGCCTATTTTCTAATCTTTTTATCTATTTTTGGTGTTATTCTGTCTTCCAAATCAACATTCAAAATTCAAAATTATAGTTTTCAAATTCATAGTGTAAGAATTTGTGAATTGTGAAGAGTGTTTGAAGATCTCTTGAACATAACCTCTATTATAAATATTTCTGTCAAAATTTGGGAAAAATACGTTTTGGACCCTTTTGTGTTTTACCATTCATTGTACACTTTTTGGAATGAAATTGATAAATAAATGAATAAATATAGAGGGAAAGCTTGAAAACAGAGAGAGGAATAAAGTATAGAAGATTTAGTTGACAAGAAAATAAAATTCAAATCAATTATGCCAGTAGAGACTCTTATTAATTCAAAAAAATATCAAAAGTAATCGAAAATGGCATGAATAAAATAATATTGTTCGACAGAAAAAGAGCTAATAATAATATTCGTGTAACGTGGCTGGCTCAGGTCTGGTGTCAGAGTTTTCAGGTCGCTCCTAATCAATACCAGGGCCTCTGACATGACTTAATTGTTAAGGTTGACACGTAGAAAGGACTTCCTAGTCCTAACTCCGCCTGATGAAGAATATTTTCATATCATTTCATTTCAAAAGGAGTAGGTAAAGCTGATGCTAAAAGGTAGGTGATTCCGCGTCCGTCACTTATAACCTTTTAATAGCTTATATGAAGCATCTTTAATTGCCTCTTTTTATTCCAGAGACATTTTCTAGGCATAGCTAAATGACAACTGTAATTGACAGCATCAGCTGTTGAAGTGCACAAGGGGTGAACGAAGTCACCTAACTTTCTGGCGTCAGCTATAACGTATGTATACTACGCTATTACGTATGTATTTGAATGTAAAATTCATGAATAAAGTGTTAGTGATATGTACGTGACTACACTGGCGGCTCGTGCCCACGAAACAGGTGAAGTGCTGTACAGTAAAAGATACGGGAACTTCACCTGTTTCGACGGTACGAGCCGCCAGTGCGTGACTCTTAAATTCCATGATTGAGAGGAAATGAATTAATTTAGGTGGGGGGATATTAGTATTAGTTTCAACATTTAACGACTTTACAAAGAGAGAAATGAGTAGGCAAGAGAGAGAAGATGGCTCTCAAGTTAAACATCATCAAAAATTATTTTTTATTTGAGTTTATACTCAAATTTTATATTATACAAATGCAATTGCAGTATTCAAGAAAGGAAAACAGGCAATCGCCCGAAACTCCCTCAATTTCTGGATATATAGGAACATCGATGAATCAATAGTTCAAAAGAGAGAAAAAATAAATCAAGAAGGAACAAGAAAGTGAGAAGGAAATAAGAAGAAGTGGAAATTTAATTCAGTGGAGAAATAATAACGAATTATTATCGATTAAAACATTTGATAAAAATAAAACAGTCAACAAATGTGGTCAACATCACCAGGTAACATTTCATACGCAATAATCGTCAACAATCATTCTGACACCACTGAAAATGCTAAGTGTTAACTAGATTGATGGAAGCTATCAAATACTATACGGCGTGGGAATGATATGATATAACCTACTTACCAGTGCTGTAGGTCCACTAATAGACCTGCATCAGTTCAATTTACAACAGAGCAGTTGGCATAGCATCCATTCACAGCCCACTCAATCATATAAATAGGTATACTACTGCACAAAATATGTACAAAAGATATTGGTGTGTATCATATAAATAGTTATACTTTTACACGGAAAAGATCTAGAAGATATTGGTGTGTATCATATACATAGTTATACTTTTGCACGAAAAAGATTCAGAAGATATTGGTGTGTATCAAATAAATAGTTATACTTTTGCACGAGAAAAATTCAGTACGAAGCTGTGTGTATTATTGATAGTTATAGTCTATCCAGGCAAAGAAGACATTCTGGCAAGATGGGGAAATGACTACAGCTCAGTCAATATTTGTCCAAAAATTATAAAATAGGTCTCAAATTATAAATCTAAATGTTTCTTATAATTTTAGAAAAAATTATGATTATTGAAACAATATTGACCGAGCTGGAGTAGTTTTCACATCCCTCCAGAAAGTCTTCTTCGCTTGGACAGGCTATACTTGTGTAGAAAGAAGTATAGTATGTAATATTATTGTGTATAGATATAGAGGTGTAAAGTATTGTTACGATCGTTAGCGATAATGTAAGTAATTTTTTTTATTGTAACCCCGAGGCCAGCGGACAGTACTTACAAGAGGAGTCTTAATATTTATCTGAAGAAGTGAAAGTGCTTGTAGTTACTGCGCATGTGCGTCGATATATCCCAGTAGACACTGTACGTGATGACCGCGTTAATTTGAACAACAATATTGTAGTCGCATAAAATAAATGTCGACAAAAATAACCTAGCCTAGGTGGCCACTTTGTAAAAATTAATACGAATTCTGAACTATTGACCTCGATTAGATTATTCAATACTACATACACACAATCGAAACTAGTTTTCAGTACGGTTGCTCTTTTTAAAAATAATTAATTTGTACATGCAATCACCAGAGCATACTTGACTATTATTTGTCTCTGCATGTAGAATTCTGAGCTGGGAACAAATTATTAAAAGGCGTACAAGTTGGGAATGTAGGCATAATAAATGAATTTACGGGGTACATGTTTCTAAAATTGAATAACAAACAAGTTCTAGATGTTCTCGAGTAGTTTCATTACAGTAATATCTTGTAAGCTCACTTATTAATGGTCTAGCTGCAGTTTTGTTGAAGTTCGTAATTATTATGAGTGTTTGAGAGTGGTTGAAATTATTATTGTAGTACTGGCAGACATTTGAATTCTAGTTTGATTTGAGGTTGAAAAATAGAGGAATGTTGAATTGTTGGAATTAGAACATTGATATTATTTTGAAAAATATTAAATAATGTAGGCCTACTGGGAATACATTATTAGTTTTAAAGCGTGAAATGATGTACAAAACCTAAATACTGTTCAATATTTGACAAGAGTATTTTCAACTCATCAATTGTAAATACCATAATTAATAAGAGGGAACAATCTCAAAAATTATAATCAAAATATAAGTGGTGGAGTATTTTGATCTGTCCGGCTCTCGATAAAGCAAAAGGGGATGGATAAAGAATAGATTAAGAAAATGATACTGGAGACGTAATTAGAGTGAAATAAGAGGAGAAAGAAAATGAAGATAGAGAGGATTGATAGAGTGTGAGTGAGAGAGAAACTGAGTGACAAAGAAAGGAATCGCAAGGAATTCTAATTATTATTCGGTAGTGTCATGCTGAGATGCAAATTAACTGAACTTGGATCTTTTTATCATCATTTTCTTATTGTTTCTCCTTTTCAAATCTCCAACATACTCAATCCTGCTGATTGTTCATCTGCAATTTGTTTGTTTTATAAGTTCTGTTTGTTGTCTTCTATCTTGTTAGTTGTTTGTTTGTACTCTGTGCTTTTTTTCTTAGTATTCATTCTCTATTATATTAGTTCTATGTAAAGTTTGTTTGTTCCTTATGATTCTTATGATCTAATGTTTCTTAAAATCTTATGGAGTCTTATTATCTCAAGTCTGGTATGTGATAGAATTTTCCTATTTATAGACTAAAACATGTTCTCTCCTTTCCTTACTGTATTCAAATTTTCTTATTTGAGTTTTATTTACATTTGAATATAGAGATGGTGGAAAGAACTTGAATAAAAATTTTCTTAGCAAAAATTAACTTGATTCAATTAATAATTTGCAAACTCATCAACTTTCGGGAATACTTAAAATTTACTTGATAGTGTTGTGTGAAAAAAATGAAGCACTCAAATTTTAAACTGTTTGTTTGAGTTGTTGTTTAATGTCACATAACTTATCACAAGTATAGGTTCAACCTGATGAAAATATTAAGCGTTGAAACCCATGTACAGTATTTTTGTTAACATTCCATATTAATTGACAGGACTTGTAGGCCTATTATTTTCATTAATGTAGAACAATACGTATACTACAACGTGGATGGTTAGTTTGAAGAAAATTCAATTGTATAAATATTGAGACTTATTAAATTTGCATTTTGACACCACTCATCTCTATATATAAAAGCGAAATGGCACTGATTCATTCATTCATTCATCACCAGAACTGGAAATCCACTGAACCAAATGAGTTCAAATTTGGCAGGCATGTACAGTCGGACGTTTAGACGAGCGCTAAGAACGGATTTTGAAAACTTTTCTAGGATACGCCAAATATTTTAGTTTTTCTATAGTTTTTCGGCGTTTCTTCATTTTTTCGAGAACCAAACGGTAGAAAATGTTGATATTTGGTGGGCAGGTTCAGATGAGGTCTAGAAATGTTGTGTTAAAATATTCTTGCAATCCGTTTAAGATTACGCCGGTAATCAGGTTTTCAAAATTGTAGATGTGTTGCGGGTTGCATATCTTCCGGCTTGATACGACCAATCCTAACTGTAAATTCAATGGTTCAGCGAGATTATAGATGAACTAATTTGGAAGATATTGAATCAAGCTCCGAACTATGTCCTATATACTTCCCAAGGTTACGCTTAATATTAGCGTTTTACTATTTTTTGGAATTTTCGGAATTTTTCGTAGAATTTTCTAGAACATATTGGCAGAAAATGTTGAAATTAGGTAAACAGGTCCAGATTAGGTGTAGAAATGCTGTGCTCAATAAATTTCGAATCCCTTCTGAACGGAATTTGCAGGCGAGCGAAGCGAGCATGTTTGTCTCAGCTACACTGACAGAGGTTTTGCAGGCGAGCGAAGGGAGCCTGTTTGACTCACTTACACTGCCTATACTGTCGGGGGTCCTGGCTAGGCGGAGAAGGCGAGCGAAGCGAGCCTGCCGGCTAGTAGTTCTATATTGGAGTCATTTTTTTATTCTTAAAAATAGCATAATTTTAAATGATTGAATGAATGAATAATATTGCTTCTTCTCACCTCAAGAATAATAATCTCTTTCTCTCATGAATGCAGTTAGTCTATTATTCATTATTTGCAGAAAACTTGTGGTCAGTAAGGGCATCATTATTGTTCCAAATAAGGCCGAGACATAGCTTTTAATAGCCTAGAAACACAAACGCTAAAGATGCACTGACTGGTTTGTAGATCACGGCACGTAATATGCAATCGTAGTACTGTATATATTAATAGTAGGTATAGTACTTCACTGCAGTACTGTTTGTATTGAGGATGCATAATGGTCAATTCAGCGGAGGAATACTATGTCATCTCTGCCCACAGTTAGCTCATCCTTATATGCATTAGGGTGAGTTTATTTCTTTTCTTCTTCTTCTTCTTCTTCTTCTTCTTCTTCTTCTTCTTCTTCTTCTTCTTCTTCTTCTTCTTCTTCTTCTTCTTCTTCTTCTTCTTCTTCTTCTTCTTCTTCTTCTTCTTCTTCTTCTTCTTCTTCTTCTTCTTCATCTTCTTCTTCTTCTTCTTCTTCTTCTTCTTCTTCTTCTTCTTCTTCTTCTTCTTCTTCTTCTTCTTCTTCTTCTTCTTCTTCTTCTTCTTCTTCTTCTTCTTCTTCTTCTTCTTCTTCTTCTTCTTCTTCTTCTTCTTCTCCTCCTCCTCCTCCTCCTCCTCCTCCTCCTCCTCCTCCTTCTTCTTCTTCTTCTTCTTCTTCATCTTCTTCTTCTTCTTCTTCTCCTCCTCCTTCTCCTCCTCCTCCTCCTCCTCCTCCTCCTCCTCCTCCTCCTCCTCCTTCTTCTTCTTCCTCTTCTTCTTCTTCATCTTCTGTCTCTACTTGTTATTCGCCATCTTCTTTCTATCTCTCGGCTTCTTCATACACTTCTTCCAATATCGTACTCCCATTCTCTCAATATTTTTGTAATCTTCAAATCATCATTAATTAATAGACAATTCGTTAATCAACTCATTGTAGTCCAATTTCAACTCATTAAAAGTCCATCATTACATATGTGAATTGTCTTTATAACAATAATCATGATTATATCAAGCATTTGTGCTATTTTTCATGCAGTAAAATCGTAATCATTACGATTGAAACACATTTGTTTGTCGTACCAGTTTTTTTTTGTACGGTTTTAGTAGGAGGCAGTAATTAAGACTTTACTCATCTCTCATACTGAATGAAAACACTTGATATTGTCAAATCAGAGATTTATTAGAAATCTAAATCATCTTTCATACATATTTTCTAATGTAATTTTTTCCAGTACTTGTTCAATATTGTCAGTCATTATCAATAAAATCCAAAAAATTATGAAAATGAAACATTTCAGCAATATTCCTCATCGTATTTTGCCAATGCAATGTCATAAGAAATACGCTTGTCAAGAACCCAGCAAATGGCTGGTTTGAAAACAAAAAGACGGATTAAACTCAATAAAAATCACTTAAAAATGGAAATAAGCTTACTTAATAGTAGTTACTATAGTTTCGACCTGTTGTGTGGCCATCTTCAGACTGTCTGAAGATGTCCAGAAGGTGACAGACAGTCTGTCTGTCAGACTGTCTGAAGATGGCCACACAACAGGTCGAAACTATAGTAACTACTATTAAGTAAGTTTATTTCAATTTTTAAGTGATTTTTATTGAGTTTAATTTTAAAGTGGAAAAAAGAATGGATACACAACACCATAAAAAGACGGAGCCTTAAGATGAGACTCTGTGATTGGACGAGACCTTCCAATACGAATCTCAACACCAATAGAATCTGACCAATAGGAGACGAGCATTTGAGGCAGTACCACCCCACCAAATTCCTCTCATTTTTCATGAATAGCATTTGCGTTACTTCTCATGTAGGCTAGTAAAACATTGGGTGGATTGCTAAATATTGTGAATAATGATGTTGCATGTATTTCTAATAATATTTATTATATTGATATATATTATAATAATACTTATATTTCTATAATTTGTGTGCTGTATTCAAGTTTTCACTGTACTTCTTGTTACACTAACAAGGCAGGTATTAAAAGGTTATATCCCAATAATCATTAGAATCGTATGGAAAAATATGAAAATATGATTTCGTATTTCCTTCTTATTCCTTAATAATCATAATTTCATATTATACAAATCGTATGAAAAGATGTGAAAATATTATTCCGTATTTTCTTCCCTTTCCAAATTCATGACCTTAAAATACCGTCCTGAATACTTGTAAAGTTTTGTTCGTTTTCATTCATAAATCAATTTATTTATTTGAATTTAAACATCAACATACTTGAGGCACACGATCAGTGTTATGAAAAAGTGACCGTTATCTCAGGAGAAACCATAAAAAAACACCAAAGGTAGCCAAAAACCATCAAGCAATAATAATCTTGAGACATTAATCAAAACAACATCTCTATCTACATGACTCCAGTCGGAAGTTGGTCTGCCATCTCTCAAATAGCATTACTGTAGGCTACTACGGTATAGTACGGTTCTATTTGATATTATTAATCCAATCCCTGTTTTAAAGTACAGGTTCTTCTGATTCTTATCTCAATCGGATGCTTATTTTTTCTTCCTCTTCCTCATCCTCCTCATCCTTATCCTCCTCCTCCCACTTCTTCTTTCTATCCTTACACCTCCTTTGCCACACCTCTCTCCTCTTTTATTCCAGTTTTTCCTAATTATTTTATTCAACTTCTTTTTTATTTTTTCTCTTTTTCCACCTAGCCGATCCAGCTTGCTTATAGTTCTCAAACTTTTCTTTCCACTGTATATAGATATATCTATTTCTTTTTATAATTTTATTGTCCCCCACTCTTAACAAATCATAGAAATTACAATCTTTTTTATAGAGCCTTTTTAAATTATCCCAATTCCTTTTCATTCTTCTTCTTCTTCTTATTCATTTCCACTCCTCCTACTCTTTTACACAAACCACCTTTCTCATCCTCTCTTTCTTTCTCTTCGTCCATCTCTTCTTGAACATCTTATTCTTCTTGAGGCGAAAGCTCAAAGAGAAAACCTCCTCCTTGTTGGACAAATATGTTGGTCGTCCTCTCTTATCTTTCTTCTTCTTCGCTTCCTTTTCCTTTCCTTCACCTCCTCCTCCTCCTCCTCCTCCTCCTCCTCCTCCTCCTCCTCCTCCTCCTCCTCCTTGACCACCTCCTCCTTTTCTTCCTACTTCTCCCCTTATCCTCCTCCTGCTTCATCTGCTAATAGCAAATTGCAATATAGATGTATGACTGACTGTCACAGCAACAACACTCTTACAAGATTGATTACCAACCAGTCAAAATATTTTTGTGTTTCAACTTCTCATCATGGCAACAACCTGGAGAAAGTAACGGTTGCTGGTCATCTGGTTACAACTTCATCCAATTCTGATTTCATTCTTAGGAGTGAAGTACGAGTAGCCCACTTCATGACAATATTGATAAATGAGAATGCTTCAAATCAATAGTTGAGAATTAGTAGTTCATAGAATAAAAATGAAGAATAATTTAATTCATTAATCTGTTCAATCAAGTATCAACTGATAATTCAAACTTTTAACATCAATAATATAAATTACTAAAATAATATAAATAATTTAGTTGATCAATATAGGAAAATTATTATTGCTGATTCCCAGATAAAATCGATGAAAATGTTAACCTCCTTTGAGCGCTTTAATTCATGAAACGGGCTAAACAGCTTACATCAATTGAAAAAATAAGAGACCTCCAATTGAATATACTCATTACTCCACATTTTATCCGTGACATTCACCAAGATCAAGATGATCCTGAACCGTCGTCAGGGGTCATCCAGAGTAGATCCTGACCTTAATTGAACCTTAAAATCACTGTCAGCTACTCCATCTTTAATCCCAATAATAATTACTGACTTCCAGTTGGTTACGAAAAACAAATGAAGCCTCATAACGTGTCAAAGCAAAGAAGACAATCTGGCAAAATGGAAAAATCAATCCAGCTCGGTCAATATTGATTCAAAAATCATAAATTTGGTCTCAAATTGTATATCAAAATGTTTCGTACAATTTGAAAACAAATTGATAATTTTTTAACCAATATAAACCGAGCTGGAGTCATTTTCCCATCTTGAAAGAATGCCTTCTTCGCTTGGACAGACTATAGGAAATGAATGCATGTTGACTTTTGATAGGTCAATGCGAAGTAGATTAAATGGAGCTGCAGATTTACCCGAGGGGAGGGAATTAGTCATTAGTGACATAGTCGATTAGTGACATTGGTACCGTTGGTTGGGTCTTGAAAAAATTGGAAAAACAGTTTTGAACCAGGACTAATTTGGTTCAATTCCACCCACTGATCTGCTGACATTTTGATCTGCTCGAAGCACTGTGATAACTAAGATTGAAGTCCGATGAGACTCATTATATAAAATATGCTTGTGATATGAATGTAAGAACGCTTTACTAATATTCTACAGTCTATTGTACTATAGAACTGACAGGGTTTACTCTAAAATATAATTAGTCAATTATTAATCTCTCTGTGGTTTTCAGAACAGTTAACAGCTACTATTTTTTCCTAGTTCCATTATAGCGGCTATTTCTTCTAATAACATTTTATTCTTATCCAGTGTCACTTTTTTGTACTCTGCTTCTACTTACTTATTGTTGATTAAATAGATGTAGCTGTGTATTTTTTGGATACATGCCACTACATACTCTTGTAACTCATTAGTTGAAGAAATATAATATTTTCCTCATGAATTGATAACTCCCTATATAGGCTGAAGGCTTGACTGTATTATATTTGTTTTGCTGGAGGAATAAATTGATTTTGATTTCCTAATCTTGCTACAGTCTTTTGATATGAATGATTTGATAGTCAACTTATCAATTCATTCAATTAATTCAATCACCAATTCAAACCTGCTCATAGTCTGAAACTAAATAATATATGAAATTTAAAAGTAATTAAAATCAAAGTACTCTTTTTTTTAATATTTCTATTTTACATAACATGTTTCGGCGTTCTAGCGCCATTTTCGAGTGTAAATAACACATAAGGGTAGGCTACTTTGATTTTAATTATTTTAAAATTTTAACGAATACAGTAGCCCTGAGAGAAAATAAGTATTTGATATATGAAATTATACAAAACACTAAAGATATTTCAAAAGTACAATTAAATTGAATCAATTTAAATGTAAACCAAGTAAAGACTCATCCCAAACATGTTGCACTCACACTACCTTTATCTCTCCCTCTCTCTGCTCTATCTCTCTACTCTTTCTCACTCTCTCATACGCTCACAACCTGTTTTACTCTCTCTATTTTTCACTACACTCTCTTTCACACGCTTTCTCTCTCGCACATACATTCACACTTTTTAGTATCAATCAAAATCAAATCAAATATTTTTTTATTTTGCATCAAAACAAATACAACATATTATAGTACAAGTTCCTTCTCTTGCATTTAATAACAAAATTTAAAACTAAAAAATATATATAATAAGAGAAAAGGAAAAAACAAACTTATGATTTTCACTGAGCAAAATAAAATTACTACTAACAAAAAAGAACAAAGTCTTTTGCCCGTTAGTAGGAGCTGACAATACTGCTAATTTTTATCAAAATGTACTTTCACACACGCAGACACACACACTCTCACACATGCAAATGGGAATCAATTTGAGCTTTACCATACAATTCAATAATAAATAGTCACAACCAACAACTAATTCTTGATTAAAATATTCATTCCATGGTAATAAAACAAGGCTTATATTGCTCAAGTATAGATGACATTATGAAGAGAAAAGCAAAAAACAATAAACACTAGCTTTAAAAATAACACACAGATTGTCAACAAGGAAAAATAAATTCCTCACTTAGAAGAAAGACATTACAACAACAGTATCACAGTACAGACAAAATTGTGAAAAAATTTCAATAATAATAATATCAAATTAAAGACAAGGTTGTAAAAAAAAACTAATTAATGAGTACACAAAAATATTAAAGTTCATTAAACACCACTGAGATGGTGTTTAATTATAGACAAGCTCGTAGAACTCATCAATGCGTACAACAAATAAAAAATAAATTAATAAAGGTAAAAAAAAAAAAAAATATTAGAGTTCAGTAAAAATCATTAAATCTTCAAATGACAAACTGAAAAGCCATTTCTTTACTTTCACTTTGAATTGTGTCAAAGAATTGATTCTCCTTATGTCAGTAGGGAGCAAGTTGTAATATTTGCATCCTAAAAATACAAAACTCTTTTTATACCTGGTACAATAAGGCCTTGGTGTTGCTAGCAACTCTCTTGTTCTTTGCCGTGTTACCACTACACCCATTGGATGAGTTTCAGGCGCAATCCCCATATTTCGGTTCCCACTCATTTTAAAGAACAACGACAGCACCTTGAACACATACATGCTTCTCAAGGGCAGAACTTGCAAAATTTTAAAATAAGGGAATGAGTGAATCCTTCTTTTAACACCACAAATGATGCGTATTATGGCTTTCTGTAGAATTACAACTGGATTATAGTGACAAGCATATGTTGACATCCAGCAAGATAATCCATAATCTAGTTTTGAGTGAAAAAATGCAAAATACAATTGACGGAGAATATATCTAGGTAAGAATTGTTGAAGATTATAAAATTTCCTAATCAAAAAAAGAAGTCTATATTTCAAATTTGTTATGTGATTTGTCCAAATTAATCTGTCATCCAAAGTCATACCAAGATACTGCAGGGAATTAGCTTGATAAATACTATTACAATTACATGACTCTGCTTGACAATCTATCTCGTGATACTTTAAAGGGACTAAGAATTCAAAACCCGTTGATAGGGAGAAATTAATGAAGTTAGTTTTAGAAGCATTTAACACTATTTTGTTCCCATCAAACCAAAGTCTCAAATTGTTCAAGTCTGACTGTATCATTATTTGTAATTCATTTATACTGTTAGCTGAATAGGCCAGTGCAGTATCGTCGGCAAATGATGTTACAGATCCATGAAAATTTAATGAGAATAAGTCATTTATATATACTAAAAATAAGAGAGGCCCCAGGACTGAACCCTGAGGGACTCCACAATTGCTGTTTACAACCAATTCACTATTAATACCATTTATACTAACACATTGGCTCCTATTCTCTATATAAGATTTAAACCACTCTAAGGGAATTCCACGAACCCCTGACATGAACAACTTATTTATCAATATATCATGATCAACAGTGTCAAAAGCTTTTTTAATATCAAGGAAGAGCCCTGAAACTTTCATCTTACCACGAGTATTCAAGCTATTATAAATATTTGTCATAAAGTGATTCAGCGCAATTTCAGTACTCAAACCCTGTTGAAAGCCGAATTGGCCACTGTAGAAGAATTTGTTAACATTGAAGAAATCTACAATTCTCTTCTTTACTAGTTTCTCTAGTATTTTAGAAAAACTGATAGCAATGATACTGGCCTGTAATTGGCAATATCAGATTTTGAACCTTTTTTATAGATAGGCACAACTTTGGCTATTTTCAAGGCATCAGGAAATACTCCACAAGAAATACTACTATTGAAAATGTTACAAAGAACGGGAATAATTGATGTAGACACTATTTTTACTAACCTACCACTAAATCCATCCATGCCTAGAGACTTGCCATTCTTTAAACTCTGAATTAATTTATCAATTTCATCAAAATGAAAAGGCTCAAGGAATATTGAATTGTAATAATTTTTTATTTTAAATTTATTCCTTAACAGTTGCTTATTTTCATCAGATAAAGGTTTCACCGAAGAAGTTACTTCAACCGCTGCTTTAGCAAAATAATTATTGAACTCCCTAGCTACAGTCTGATCTTCTCTAACAATTGTACCTCCTATCTGTAAACTGATTGTTTGTTTCTTTGACGCTTGACCACACAATTTATTAATTTCTTTCCATTGTTGCTGGAGAGGTAAGACATTGAGATGAGAAAAATACCTGTGCTTTTGTTCATTTATCCACACAACTAACTTTTTCTTAAATTTCAAATAATCTGATTTTAATTTATTGTCATTTGGATTTCTGGACATTTTTTTGTGAAGCTTATCACGATTTTTTATAGCAGCACACAACCCTTCAGTCATCCAAGGTTTCAATTTCTTATCATGGCTGGTTAAATTTACAAGAATAGTGTACTTTGACTGTTTTAAGTAATTATTCAAAACACCAATAAATGTATTGAATTTAAAGTTAACATCATTAGAAAAATATACTGAACTCCAGTCATGATGCATTAGTAAGCTTTTTATGCTTAGTATGGCTAGAAATCTTGTTGCATCTTATCTTGAGCAAACATATCGTGTTACGCATTTGTCGTATGGGTGACCCCCCAACTCTCACCAGAGGAGAGATATATGCGGGCTACTGTCATGAGATGTCGGGGGGGGTACTGTGCCCCCCCTGTTATGTGGTGCCCCAAATGGGTCCCTGAAACGGAAGAGTGGCGATTCAAGGAGGGTAAGAGGGAGAAGATAAGATAGGGTAAGAAAGAAGAGAAGTGGGGGAAAAAAGAGGAGAAAGGGAGAGAAAATAAAGGAAGAAGAACTGGATGGAGTGAAAACGGGTGGGGGTCACACAAAAAGCGTGAGCGGGCGTAATGGAGTGACGGCATGTTGTAAACAAGGTTGCCCGGGGGTCATGGGAATAAGTTTTTGCACCTCAGGAGAGGATGGATGGACAATGCCGGAGGTGAGATGAAAGTGTAGAGTAAGATGAAGAATATGGAAGAAAGAATGATTAAGGAAGAGGAAAAATTGAAAATGTGCATTCGAATGATGAAAGTTGAGTATGTAAAACGTTTTCCAGAAAAATGATTGACGAAAAAATGAGAAATAACTGTAGAAAAGGAATTAGAGCGGTGGCAAGAAAGGAACAATCAAGGGAAAAGCAAGGAGATTGAACCAAGTGGAGTAAGAAGGAAAGATAATGAGAACACAGTGAAAAGTGAAATAGGAGTAAGTCGTAGAAGAGAATGAAGTTCAGTATAATGATTAGATGATAACAGTATCGGTGTACTGTAGAATTAATGATTACGATATAATAAGAGAAAATATTAAGGAAATGTGAGGATTGTAAAAGTACAATAATTTGGGTGGAAAAGAATTCATGATCTGAGAATGCAAAGAGTAGGATGATGAGCGATTTCGAAATAGAACTTTGGATATATTATAGGGGCATATAGATGCATTATGGAAATATTAAAACGATCACTTTTGATGTAATAACTTTTATAAAGTTTTTTTACTGTTTATTGAAGATATGAAACTTATCTATTGAGAAAAATGTAAATAATGTACCGTATTTCTAAAATATGTCAACTGTACAAAGAATAAATAAAATTTCAAAGATGCATTAGACACATAGGATATAAACAGTAGTCTAGCTTATTGAGTGAACATAAAGCAACCCAAGAATACTCGTATAGTGCTTTGGATTCTATTCTCTAGAAAATTAGAAGATCATCATTATAAATTGCCTATAAACATTTTTAGGACGATCATTCATTTCCAAATAATTTATTGTTGAGTAGAGTACAATTTCCAAGTTAAAATTAATTATACATTCTTCAGTTTTTAAATACCTTCAATGTATTTTGCTGCTGTACTTGAAATTGAAAAGTTTTGTTCTTGCATTGAATCTTTCGGTTTTTCAACATTATTGTATTTCCAGAATTTATTATGTTTTGTTTGTAAGCTAATTTGAAAATGTGATTTCAAACTTGATTTTGTACCTGTTTCTGTGGAAATAAATTTGAATTTGAATTTGAAAAAACCAACGGAACAAGTGAACGGATTCTATATGAATAAAATTGAATGGGATTATTTTAAGTGATCAAAACTCTTCAGAAAGGGATGGGAAGAAGAGAGAGGAAGAGATGTAGGAGGAAGATGACGAAAAAGGAGAAAAAGAAATAAAGAAGGAGAAGAAAAAGAAGAAAAAAGAGAAAGAGTAAGAAAGACACAGTGTCGCTCTGAATGTCCCATTACACTGAGCTGGCAGTGCTCTGTAATCTCTGGTTAGATCTCACGTAGTTGTAGGAAGAGTCTGTCCATACCTGGTCCAGGGTCCAAGCCGACTTAAAGCTCGCAAATTGAAGACGCCACCATCATTTGCTGCTTCAAAACAACACTGACACGGTTCTCTCCTCTGTGTGTCCTGGGAAGCCGACTTGGTATCTGTCCAAGTAGAGAAGACATTCTGGAAAGATGGGAAAATGACCGCAGGTCAGTCAAAGTTCGATCAAAAATTATAAATTTGGTTCCAAATTATAGAAAACATTCTGCTCTACAAACTCCCTCTCCTCAGCCACACTATAAATTAGTATGCTTCCGAAAATATGAATTAGTATGGAAGTTTCCGAATAAGATCTTGAGATCACATCCAGGTTCTGAATAAAGTTTAAAAATATTTATTGCATATCACTTGAATAATTTTATCAGTCAAGTTCGTAATGAATTTCGAGTATTTGAAACCTAAATCATAGTATTAGGAAAGTATATTGAAGTTCAAGAATTATTGCCATCATTATAAATAAATAAATAAATAAATAAATAAATAAATAAATAAATAAATAAATAAATAAATAAATAAATAAATAAATAAATAAATAAATAAATAAATAAATAAATAAATAAATAAATGAATAAATAAATAAATAAATATAAAATTATCTTTAGAAATTGGTTGGTAAATTCTTCAATACACAATCAAAAGCATATTCACGCGTAATTTGTCAATAATTATTAAATTTTGAGTATTCAAAATCCAAATCATAGTATTGGAAAAGGTATATCGAAGTTCAAGAATCATTGTCATCATTATCATCATTATCTACAGAAATTGATAGGTAAATTCTTTGGAGGCTTTAATTCGCAATCAAAAGTATATTCACGCGTACTTTTGTCAATAAAATTGGAGTTCACTTCTGAATTAATAGAGAGTTCACTTTTGTTATATGAGTGATGATTAATTATTGAGTAATATTTTATAATAATGAAATTAGTCCTACTTTTGAACTGTTTGTAAAAGCCAAACAGTTTTGGGAAAGATCCTGCTGTACAATCCATTTTAAATGGTGACCGGTTCCTCTGTATTCAATTCATGAGCCTCAAAAATCGCTTCCTGGTCGTTCGGAGCCCACCTAAAGCAGTAGGTCCATTCATCTCTCATCATCATCCTTCGCCCATTACCCACGCACAGGCCTAAGAGCCCATGTTGGCATCACCCTCACAAAAAAATTATTAAATAAATAAAAATGACTAATAAAATAAAATTCAGTTGAATAATGACTGAGTCGGGTGATAGGATCTAATCTAGATACGTCAATCTCAGAAGTAATTTATGATCTTATCTAGTTAGGAATGATATGATTGAATAAGTTTGATAAAAGTCGGAACATTCTTTAAATTCTTTCTTATTCTTCATTCATACATCGATAAAACTACTTGAATTGGGAGGAAAAATAGGCATAGCCTGTGCTATTCCTCTCCCAAAAATTTTATCATGAAGTCAATATTCTCAAAAATGGTGTTCTGTTATAATAGCACTGAGAAAACTCATAATTTTCAATCCAGGAATAACACTAATTACCTTGAAATAATAATAATAATAACATTATTACCTTTAATAACATTATAGATTGAATATATGGTGCGTGAAACGGGGCTCAGAAATAGATTACAAAACATCATCATTATAACAACATTATTCAGAACATGATTCACAATCGGACACCTCAAGTGTTAACACGTATGTAACATATGTCAACTCTAACAAACTGTCCATGAATGGCTGTAATACGAGGTGAATGGCAGGAATTCCGCCGGCGATTTCAACAACAGCAAACAACTTGAAATTCTTGATCGTGAACGCAACACGAATGAATCATGAATACCTGATGACTTTAACTGACCCTCGGTTACTGATATGTTACCGTGTAACATCGTGATATGTCCTGGTATAGTCTGTCCAAGCAAAGAAGGCATTCTGACAAGATGAGAAAATAATTTTAGGTCGGTAAATATTAGTTCAAAAATTATAAGTTTGAACTTAAATTGTGGGAAACATTCTGCTCTACAATTTGAGACCAAATTAATAATTTTTGAATCAATATTAATCGAGCTGGAATCATTTCTCCCATCTTGCCAGAATGTCTTCTTCGCTTGGACAGACTATATCAAACGTCGATCGTGATCTTTTAATTGCCTCGTAAACCAAGTTTGGTTCATCTCGGTTTCAAAAGCGCGGTCATTTGAATTAATAAGTCGTTTGTATCACTGGACATTCACTTTTTATCGATGAATGTTCTGTGATTCAATTTTTATCTCGCATCTAAATTTGAGAAGTAATTGAATATGATTGTTTCTTGCCAAACATTCTATAATATGTATGGTGAATAATCGTTCATAAATACATATATACATACCGTGAATCGTTTACAAATACATGAGAATATACATAGCCTTCTGTGAATCGTTCAGAAATACATATATAAATACTGTAAATCGTTCACAAATACATATTTACATACTGTGAATCATTCACAAATATATGTATAGTCTACGCATATTTTATAGTTTCATATAGTGGATGGTCACTAATTTTGTTCAGGGGTTTTGTTTCTACATTCACAAACCTTTAAGAATATATACACGCTTAGTGAATGGATGCATGATAAGTAGTAGGCTATTTTCTTTGTATAACATGTATATATTACATAAATTTATTGCAGTTTCGTCGTATAAACTGAAATTCGCCGATGTATCGGAAGATTTCAATCCTGCCTGTTTACATACATAATTTTGAATGGCGAGATGATTGTTTTGATGAGTTTTGATAACAGAATCCGAATCTACGTTTCTCTTATAGTGTTTGAAAGGATGAGTGCCTTAGGTCTTGACTTTCTACTAAAGTTTTCCTTGTTGATGAAATGAATTTGGAGAATCATAACAAATTTGGAAGTGAAGGTCTGAGTATAGTAAGTAGCTCCACTTATATGGTATTTTCATCGATTTCGATCCAAAATTTTACTCATTGATAATTGATGTGAAGTGAAGATCACTGGCGACTCGTAGCCACGAACAGGTGAAGTGCCCGTATATTTTACTGTACAGCACTTCACCTGCTTCGAAGGGCACGAGCGGCTCAGTGGTGTAGATAACAATATGTAAGTTCACAATGACTTCCAATCAATTTCATTGAAGATTACTTGAAAAAACAATAATTATTATTATTCAAATTAATATAGATGCCTCATCAACTATGTTTTGTATCATTATTGGAGCCATTTTTAGATAATTTGAATTTATTATTTTTTAAACTCCTTTGTTTCTTGCTGTTTTGAACATCCTTTCTTAAAGACCCCTTTGAAAATCATCATTCATTTTCATGTGTCAAATGAAAAAGATAATATACTCAATTTCATACTCACTGATAATTAGGCGGAGAGGATAGAATTTAAAATTCTAACAACGTCTTGTCTTCTCATTAATTAAGAATTACAATTTTTTCAAATAGATAAGGTGGATTAGGAATAGTAATAGAGAATTAGTATAGGAGTAAATAGGAACAAATCATAATAACAGTCAATATTTGAGATAAATAGGCATAGGAACACATAGCGAAAGACAAGTTATAAAAGTTATAAGATGAAGCAAGGATTAACCTGCTAATAATAATGTAATAATATTCGTGTGACCTGGCTGGCTCAGGTCTGGTGTCAGAGTTTTCAGGTCGCTCCTGGTCAATTTCAGGGCCTCTGACATGACTTAACGACTGTTTTCAGGCAGCCGGGACCGACGGCTTAACCTGCTAATATTTCGTACATTGATGTTTCCATTTGAGATTTCTTGCAAACTCATCCTACGGTACATCCGTACGGATCTAAAAACGGATCATATTTGATGAGATATTTACTATTGTTCCAAACATATCCTTTTTCGCCCGCTACACCTCTGATATTTTCAACACTTGTACAAAATGTTAAAATATGGCTTAGATCTTATAAGACGTTGAGTTCACTCTTTTCCTACTCATTTCTTAACGTGACTCAACTATCATGCTGTGATTCTTCCCTATTTCGTTGATCTGCAACTTTCATCTCAATCCAAAATTTGGCAAAAAGCTGTGTCATTCTTGTTCATGCATCCCTAGTCCAAAATTCAGAACATGTGAATCTTCCTTTTAGCGCGAGGAATCGCAATTCTTCTGGGGACATCTGGATCCGATAGAAAAGACGTGATATTTTTCATAGTTGTTTTGTACTTGTAGGTCTGAATTTCGCTTAAAATAATTGTTTTGGAAGATTGATTCTCCACCTCTCACTTGTAACACCAAAAACAGATAGTTCTATAGATATTTCACAAGAATAACACGGATTATAAGTTTGGTATTGAAATGTTCAGAGAATAGGAGGATCTTTGGGAACATGAGTTATAAATTAGGAGGAGTACACAACACTGGCTCGGGCCCACGGAACAGGTGAAGTGCTTACAGTAAAAGATACGAGCACTTCCCCTGTTTCGTGGGCACGAGCCGCCAATGGTACACAAGCAAGTTTACCATGCGATTCTGTTATAGATATTCCTTACAGGTTTCAAGGATTTTTTCGAATTAATCTTCAATCAAATATACTGTGTTTCTATTGACTCCATCGTACTGTGTAGGAAATTACAGAGAAGTTGAATGATAAACAATAAGATGGTCGCAAACAAAATATATAAAACTAGCCGGGAGGCTCCCTTCGCTCGCCTTCTCGTACTGTGTAGCCAGGGGCTAGGAATCCGCCCCCTGGACCCCCGACAGTGAAATTATTTTCAGCAGTGTCAGTGAGTCAAACAGCCGTCCGGCTTCGCTCGCCTGCATAACCTCTGTCAGTGTGGTAAGATAATATTTCCTTCTTGGAGGCTCGCTTCGCTAACCTGTAAATTCGGCTCAGAAGGAATTCAAAATTCATTGAACACAGCATTTCTAGACCTAATCTGGACCTGTTTATCAGATTTCAACATTTTCTACCTATTTATTCTCGAAAAATAGTAAAACGCTAATATTGAGCGTAATCTTGGGAAGTATATCGGACATAGTTTAAAACTTGATTCAATATGTTCCAAATTAGTTCATCTATAATCTCGCTGAACCATTGAATTTACAGTAAGAATTGGTCGTATGAAGGCGGAAGATATGCAACCCGCAATACATCTACTATTTAAAAAGTACTGGATAAGTGGCGAACAGAATTCAAAAATATTTCAACACAACATTTCTCGACCTTATCTGAACCTGCCTACCAAATATCAACATTTTTCACCGATTGGTTCTCGAAAAAATTGAGAATAACGCTGAAAAACTATAGAAAAACTTTAATATTTTGCGTATCCCTGGAAAGTTTCTAAAATCCGTTTTTAGCGCGCGTCTAAACGTCCAACTGAACTTGCCTGCAAAATTTGAACGCATTCGGTTTAGTGAATTTTTAGTTCGGGTGATGGATGAATGAATGAATGAATTAGTCATTCAGTCAGTCAGTCAAAGTCAGTCAGTGCCATTACGCCTTTATAGATATAGATAGAAGAAATAAACAGAAACAATTAAGAACTTGAAAATAAGAAAATGAGGGAAAGAAACATTTCCAATTCAATTGATAGCTCTCGAATTTATGCATGAGTTTATTTTGTGAAATGAGGGTCATGAGCTAAAAACTGAAAAACCCATGTATGTAATGTTGGCCCAAGCACGATTATTCGGTATGACTCGGCTGGAATATTGTGCGAAATAGTTGCTTTTAATGGGCAACGAGCGGCGAGTGACCATAATATAAGTTTGCTACACTGCTTCATACAATATAAATATATGGGCTACTCTAACATTGAACATTGTAATGCTGTCTAGGCCGCTATATAGATATACTACGTAAATGTGGACTGCTCTCCCACGAAGGTCGTTAGACCAACCGCCGCTGAGAACATACAAAGGTGCAATGTCCATCATGGGAAATGCGAATAAGAAGAGGAAGGAAAGAGAGAGTTGGAGGAACGGAGGAGAAGAAAGAGTTGAATGTGAAGAAGATGATTTAAAGGAGGATAAGAAAGAGAAAGAGAAGAAGTTGAAATGGAGGAGTATGAGAAAGAAAAAAATGTGGAGAAAGAGCAGTACAGGAGAACTTCTTGATTATAGTTTTAGATTTTCATTGAACTATGATTAATAATAATGAATAATTTATTATTATTATTATAAAGAATGATTGAGAAGTATTTTTCAATGATAGGCGATAGAAGACAAGTAGGATGACAGAAAAAATAAGAATAAGAGAAACAAGTTATGTTGTGAGAACTACATAATGGAGAAGCAGGAGAAAAATGGTAGATGGGAATAAGATGGAAAGATGGAATATAAGATGGAAAAAATGGTGAAGAAAGGAAGATGAGGAGAAAATGGAGAGGTGGGAGAGAAATAAGAACAAGATAGTGAAAGGAAGACAATAATTAGATAGCATAGTAATATTATAAAAAATTTTGTATGAATAGTATATTGATAAATAAATAATAAATATAAAATAATATAGTAATATTATAAATTGTATGAATAGTATGAATAGAAGATATGAGAAAGCATGAAAGCATAAATTGTAGGACGTTAGTCAACTCCTCCTATGAGAGTAATTTTCAAAAAGAGATAAAATAATTAAAATAAGTACAATTTACTCATAAAAACTAGGAAGGGGAATACGCCAAATTTGATGAACAGCTAGAAGAAAATATCGAGATGAAGGGATACGTCGACGAGAGAAGAGAAGAAGAGGATTAAAAAAAGTAAAAGAGAGAAAAAACTACAAGAAAAAGATGTAAAAGAAGAAAGAAGAAGACTTAGAAGAAACCGCTATCATTTCCTGGATCAGGTCCGGTTTTCTGTTCTTTCAGAGCGCTATATTGCTAATTGGTTAGCCTAATAAATATTTTTTAACTTACACTCTATACACGTATTCTAGTATATTCGGCCAACAATATTATTCTTGTTTTGTTCTGATCTACCTCATCCGCTCTCTAACTCACTCTCTCTCTCTCTCTCTTCTCTCTCTCTTTCTCTCTCACTCACTCTCTCACTTTCTTCTCAGTTCCTCACTGATGTGATTCTCTCTTATTACTCATTTTATTGCTGAATAAAAGTGCTTAACTAAAGAAATGTTCTATCAACTCATTTACCTTTCTATCCCCGTTGAGATTCTGATTCAATATTGTATGATTATTATTATTATTGTATGATTGAAGTATATTACTCTATTGTATGATTTCAACCGAATAAGTATTGATAGTTTGCATAAGCTACACATTTTCTCAAGAGTTTTGTAAAAATATTTATATTGTATACGACCCTCCCCACATACAGACTAGTTTCTAGGTGGGGAGGGAGTATTATTCTATGAAATTATTTTATGGTTACAATTTAAAACAATATTGATTCATATATTTGAAAATCTTTTCCTGTGTATAGAATATAAATTAGAATTCATTCATTATTATAAACTTCAAATATATTCTCAAAAGTATTCAATACTTTGAGTTGGATACAATGACTTGCAGTGTAGGATATTAGCAAAAATAGTTTGAGATTTTATTATAGAAATAATAAACAATGAATTTTTGATTCCACCAGAAAAAACAAAATAACGAAAACTAGAAGAGAACGAGGAAATTAACTGCCCAATACATCCAGTGAATGTGGCCAGTTTTCAGTAAGAATAATTATAAAAAAAGAAAACAATAATTAAATAGTCAGAAAATGTAAGCCCACGCAATAATATTTTTGATTATAATTTAATTAAATGATATAATTGATTATGTTCAAAATTCATTGAAATTTATCTCCATCTTCTTATACTTTCCAACTTATTTGATAATATTAATTGATAGATAAAATAAACGAATCGAATGCCCTTTTTAAGCTTCAAAACTTTTATTCATCAATTATTATAAATAGCCCTAAGTTTAAAGTTCAATTTTTGATTATTTTAGTTTGGTTCAATGAATTATTTGACTCCCAAAGACTAAATCCAATATATATCCTCTATATTACTATAACTTAATTTCTAAGACCGATCCCTAATGAATCCCATGGCTCTATAGCTAACTGAAACGAAGCCGAACTCCACAAATTGGACCTCTCCATTCTAAAAAACAGCGAGACTCTCCAGATTTCCACAAAGAAGGCATCAAATGTGGGAACCGCGGCAAACAACAAACAATACAAACAGTAATTGAATTAAACCCGAGGCGGATGGTCACTAAAGTCTGTCCAAGCGAAGAAGACATTCTGGCAAGATGGGAGAGTGACTTCAGCTCGGTCAATTTTGGTTCAACAATTATAAATTTGCACTCAAATTGTAGTTTAGAATGTTTCCTACGATTTGAGACTGAATTTATAATTTTTGACGCAATATTGATCGGACTGTAATAATTTTCCCATCGTGCCAGAATGTCTTCTTTGCTTGGACAGACTGTAACTCGGAATAATCTCAGCGCGGATCTTTTGTTTCATTCACTTTTCAGCTCAATTTGCGCTCATCACGGACCGGCCCGCTGCTTTATTCTACTGAAAAAAGGTTAAAAAAGAACAGCTAGACGAGACGTGACGAATCTGAGAAACTGTGAACCATTCATATAATTTTTGGAGGCTACTACTACGGACCGTACTGTAGGTGCGTGCGTATGTGCTCTGGACTGTTTCTCACGTTTATCAACTTCTTTTAAGGACCCTACTTAAAGGATCTTATTTACTCTTTCCCCCTCACTACTCCTCTCTTACACTTTTCTTCGCGTTTTCTTCATCTCTTTCTATTTCCATTTCATTACCTTTTCTCGCTCACATCTCTTATGTTACATATTTTTTTCTCCTTTTTTCTTTTAATGAATGAGCCAGGACAGTCTAGGATCCCGCATTTGAATGAGTTATTAAAGTCGTATAATCGTAACTTGCTTTAATTCATACTGCAATACTGCAGGCTTTATTCTATGTCTACTATAGTCTTAAAGTATATACTGGTCGTTTGCTGCACTTTATTAGTGGAGCTCGAGTTTCAATTGAATTTGAAATAGAGAACTGTTAGTTGGTGACCTCTAAAGATTTTCCCACCATTTGTTGAATTTGTCTACAATTCCAGTATTAGTTTTTAAATTATTTATTGTTACAATTGCGACTTGATAGCAAGTATTTTAAGCAAAGGTGATAATGAGTGAGTGAATGATGATGTTTACATGGTGAATGAAAGATGATGAAAGTTTACATTGAAATTTTCACAAAAAAAACTTTTCACTTTAAAAAATTCTGAATTATTTTTTTTATGAATTTTAACTGCAATCTAGCACTTGGCTAATGAACAGTTCAGTTCTATCCTATAAATTAATACGGGAATTTCACACTAAAGATCTTCAAAGTCAATCCTCCTTTGCAACTCTAACTGAGCAATGCTCTTAAATATTTTAAACACTAATCACACACTTTTAGTTTTACACATTCTGACTTCTGCAATCACACTATTCACATTACACAAGATCTGTAGGCTTCTTCCTTTTCAGTCTCCTCAATATTGTAGAATTGTCAACGAGGTCTAGAGCTTGAATATTCTGGTCGTTGTGTAGTGTCTCTTCATGATTTCTGACGATTCTGAATTATGATGAAAGTCCACTGTAACTAAAGATGGAATTCACATTGCATAATATTATATGGGTATTGGTATTGGCATAGACTAAGTATATATTATTTATACTTTGAAATAATTCGAATCAAAGTACCCTTTTTAAAGTAATTTTACTTTTCACATCATTTTTCGGCGTTCTAGAGCCATTTTCAGTGTTTACACGTGAAAATGGCTCTAGAACGCCAAAACATGTTGTGAAAAATAAAAATGTTTCAAAAAAGGGTACTTTGATTTGAATTATTTCTAATTTTTAATTAATATAGTAGCCCTGAGAGAAAACAAGTACTGTATTACTATTTCTACTATTTCTATATTTTCTGAGCATAAATATAGAGTACAGTTAGTAAGAGAAGACATGGAAAAAAGAAAAATATTAATCAAAAACATTCTTGTGCTACACAGTCAACACCTTCTACAAATTCTAAGTCCGAATTTCTCTTGAATGAAAAAATTATCGTAATGCTGTCCAAGAATATTATTTGATATTAAGTTTAATATTATAATTTGTATTGGAATCTTTCTAAATACTGCAATCCTCATTCATTTAGAGTTGAAATTTTGTCCCACATCGTAAATTGTTTTATTTATATTCTCATTTTCCCACTCTTCTACTCATTCATTGTTCCCATCAGCCTACTTTGAAGTTGAACGGTTTTCATTAATTTTCCTCATTTTCTAACTCTTCTAGTCATTCATTGTTTCCACTACTTTGAGGTAATTGTGATATGCTAATAATTGTGAAGAAGTAAAGAAATAAAGAGGATTGGTGTGAAGACGGAATCAATATTGCGAGAGATGTGTGAATGAGAGGAAGAAGAAGAAGAAGAAGAAGAGGAAGAAGAAGAAGAAGAAGAAGAAGAAGAAGAAGAAGAAGAAGAAGAAGAAGAAGAAGAAGAAGAAGAAGAAGAGGAGGAGGAGGAGGAGGAGGAGGAGGAGGAGGAAGGAGGGTCAAATGCTCGACCATTGGACACGCCTCCTAGCTCTGCCCACGCTTTAACATCGGTTCGAAAAGTTTCCAAATTCGACCAGTAGATGGCAGCAGTTGTCGGGTGATATGGCAAATTTGACTTGAACACGCCTTCATGCCCCTCCTGCTCTTTCCTGATTGGTTGACAGTGTTTCATGAGCTCCGCCCAGTAAATGGCTGCTAGCAAAAAAATGGTGGTGTATGGTATATCACACTTCTTCTTCATCTTCTACTATCGTTATTCACACAACATAACGCTGATTTATATTAATATTTCTCTATGCTACTGTATTAATTTACTTCATTTTTCTAATTTTTTTACTCTGTTACTCATTTACTATTCACTACTCTGAGGTTGAAACTGTTCTCACTCATTTCATTCTTCTCTTTCTCTTACTCTCCTACCCATTTACAATTTTCACTACTTTGAGGTTACATGTACAAACGCATGTAAGATAATACCGTATTGAATCCCAGAAGAACAAATTAGTGTGCGAGCAATTGTTTCTGGCTGAGCAGTTTATGACCCCTCGCATCGTGACATACGCCTACTTTCTCCAATAGATGTCGCCTTTGAAACCTCCGCGGCAGGTTGAAAGAGAAGGATCGGCCGGTCCAGCAATTCAGAACGCGTCACCTATTGCTACAGAGCAAAGAAGACATTCTGGCAAGATGTAAAAATGACTCCAGCTCAGTCAATATTGGTTCATCAACTACTAACTCAGTCTGAAATTGTAGAGAACATTCTGTTCTACAATTTGAGACCAAATTCAAGATTTTGGAAACAGAATTGACCGAGCGAGAGTCGTTTTCTCATCTTGCCAGAATGTCTTCTTCGCTTGAACAGTCTCTATTTGAAACCGCCAATTGTCTTCCAAAACTGAATGCATCGTTGGGATGGGCCGACTTCAAAAATAGCGACGTTTCATATAAGCATTGTAGTTTGTGCAAGCAAAGAAGATATTCTGATAAAATAGGGAAATAACTACAGCTCGATCAATATTGGATCAAAAAATATAGACCTGGTCTTAAATTGTAGAGCAGGATGTTTTCGACAATTTGAGACCACATTTATAATTTTTCGACTGATATTGACCGAGCTGCAGTAATTTCCCCATTTTGCCAGAATATCTTCTTCGATTGGATAGATTATACCTGGCTTTCACTTTTCTACACATTGTCAAATAGGATTGTAATATTAGTTCCTCTATGATACTGTGAAAATTTATTTTACAGCCCACACGTCTAATGAATGCTGGCTCACTCTCCTGGCATTCATCCTCTATTTAATTATTTATGGAAACATTGCTCATCGACCAGGATTCAATTACATCCCGGAGCAAAATGCTACAAAAAATCATCCCGGTTGACTATGGATTCAACGTTCAAAAATTGAATGATTAATAATTAAAATTCAATAATATTGTTAAGCTAATTGTACTCATTATTATTGTAATTAATTTGATCGGATGATGATGATAATGATCATTATCATCAGAAGGTTATTACCGGTAATGTTGATAAAGTTGATGCGTGGATCATTTGATGGTATAATAATTGTTTATCGGATATTTAATAAACAATATTAATCTAATATAAGGGAAATATTTGAATAATTTGTTGAATAACTTTGAAGATTTAGTCAACTGTAAACATCCACAGCTTGAAGGCAGGTTTATACAATGCCAATTGGCGAGACAATTTTCATAATACAGCTGGTGTTGTCAATACATACATAGTTATTATTATTAATAATTATTATAATAAATATAATTATTAATTATAATAATAATATTTTTTCAGCCATCATGTTCAGATGACGGTTTTATAACCAAAAGATACAATAAAAACTCCATATCAGCTGTACGTTTCAGCTTTCAGAAGAAATTATCGCCAGAAGACAGTATTTTTCCGTCAATAATTGGTATCGTATTTGTATCTATGTATGATAATACAATCTCTATAGTATCCAGCATAGTATTCAGTATAGTAAACCCAGCATAATGCCTTCACAAATTGATTGAGGAGGTTCCGGTATTTATTTCCACTTCTGTAATCATTACTATATCAACAGCTGTATTTGATAGAATAATATGGAATGAAGACGAAAAAATCAATGAAGCAGCTGGCGGTCGAAAGTGCATTTCTAATTCAATTCTATGATGACTCAAATCATATGACTTATAATGAGCTATTTTGATTTTAGGATATGAATTCAAAGGTGCCGTTTTCGAAAAACCCATTAAAAACACCATTTTTGGTATTGTGTTATTCGCTATTTTCTCCGCCATTTTTTTCCGTTGATGGCTCAAATTGTAGGGAATAATAAGGGTATTATACACATCAATTTCCAAAACGATCAAGTTATTGGTCGATTTGTAGTGATTTTTCAAAACTTTAATCCCCTAATTTCACCCCCTACCCTTGGACCAATTTGGCTGATTAAAGAACTTGACCGATATTAACACTAATGATTTTTGTGCAAAATTTGGTCGCTTCCACAACCCTTCGGGAGTTATGTTCACAAGAATCTGTATATATATATATATATATAGAGTATATGAATTTGAATTATTTTAAATTCGTGTTCTAGGAGCTCGCAAACGTGTAAAAAATATATCACATCATAAATTTTCGATTGTCAAGGCAAGACCAATAGTGAATTTTTCAATGAAATGCACTAAAAATCAATGAAAATACAACACGAGTTCCCTATACAACGGCAGTTTCCAGTCCATCAAGGTTATCAATAATATTATGTCCATCAATATTAATACATTAATTCAATAGAAATCAATTATTGAAAAATCATTGAAATATATTAGTATCAAGTTCATACATAACTCGTTTCAAGTTAAGATAGAATAGTTTATAAGTATCTGACTAGGTGCTATAATAATGAAAAGTTCAATTCATCAATTGAATAGATTCACATAATTAATGAATTACAATGCAATGACTTTGTAGCCTATCTATTGAAAAACTTTTAACTGAATTACAAGAAAGAAATCCAGAAGAATAACATGGAAGCTATAGTATGTCCAAGCAAAGAAGACCCTCAGGCAAGATAAGAAAGTGACTCCAGCTCGGTCAATATTTGTTCAAGAATCATAAATGTGGTCTAAATGGTAGATCGAATTGTTCCCTACAATTTGAGATCAAATTGATAATTTTTAAACCAAAATTGATCAAGCTGGAGTCATTTTCTCATCTTACCAGAGGGTCTTCTTTGCTATACCACTCGCTACCCAGAGCATCTAGTTTCCAATTCAGCAATGGCGTTAAGCTGCCAGCATCATGTTAATAATTAGGCGTTAAACTCCGGCATTAGAGCAACTGTAAACGGAGATGAGGTTATTCCAAATAGGAGAGAAGTCAGTGGCAAAACGTGATAATGCGGTGGCAACCTGATAAACGATTTCCACTTCTGAGGACACGATTCAACAACAACTTCACTTGCCGACTTGACCGGTGCTCATAATAATATTTCCAACCTCTGTCATTTTCCCCAGTGTAATTGCAATTGTCGGTAAACTCAAACGGTTGCTAGTCATTGTTTTGGATGTGACACCGACTAGGCGTATCTCCAGAGTTCAAATTAAGATTATCTAGAGTTAGTTAGAGTAAGATTAGTTTTGTTTGTGTGGAAGCGGAGTTTTGCGAGATTAAACTTTTTTTGTAGTTTGTGATGAATGTAGTTTGTAATTATTGGTAATGAATGGCTAGTGGAGTTTCAGGGTGATTTTGAAAGGGATGAGGAGGTATAATAATTTTTTTGAAGTTTTTTTGGAAGTGTACGAAGTTTACAGTTTTTAAAATTTTCTCAGTGAATTTTTTCTTTTTTTTGTGTATCTTGTGTACATTTTGGAACAAAGACATGTCCTTGGACACATTTTACAATTTTTTCCCAAACTCTCACCAAACAATAATTAATTCTCCCACTGAAGTATTTTTTCATTTATTTATCCATTTACAGAAAATAATAAACTTATTTGCTAAATACAAATATTGATGTATTCAACTCCTGTGCTGAAAACGTTAAAGCCTAAAATTATAGATCTAGTCATAGCCAGACAACTATACCTAGTTCATTCTATACCATGCCTAGACAGATGAACTTAGTCTATGGTTAAAAAGAGATCCTGCAAAAGAGAAGCTAACTAAGAGAGTGAGAGAGGATTTCTGGAGGGGGGAGTAGGGGTGTATCAGTCGCGTGCTTTGCATTCGGATGGATGACACCTTTTATTTTGAAATAGAGCCGGCTGGTGCCAAATCATTTGCATTGTGCAATACTTCCACAACTCTCAACTGGTTCAGAGCGGTGACTTGAAACGTATCTAGCGGACAGGTCGCCGCTAATCATAGGATAGGCGGTGACATTATTTGTATCAGCTCTCTCTTGCTTCTTCTTCTTCTTCTTCTTCTTCTTCTTCTTCTTCTTCTTCTTCTTCTTCTTCTTCTTCTTCTTCTTCTTCTTCTTCTTCTTCTTCTTCTTCTTCTTCTTCTTCTTCATCTTCATCCGCTCCTTAATAATGCCCAAGTCCACAAATTCTTACTACTAAAACATTTGAATTTTCAAAACTTTGGTTTCACAGTCTCTGTGATAGATGGGTGAAATAATAGAAATATTTTTGACATGTCAATGACCCAGCGTTTGTAAGTTGGTCGAATGGCCGACCACATATTATTATCATGATATGTGATTCGGTCAGCATACAGAATATAATAGCAGCTAACACCCATACCAGACCAGCTATAGACTAATTATTGGCCAGGCAGGATATCGCTCCAATAGACGACTGAAACAATGGATGTGCATGAATACTGACAGGTTGGGTGAATATTTTTCTTGTGCATAGAGCGCGGCTGACAGAAAGGAAGAAGAAGAAGAAGAAGAAGAAGAAGAAGAAGAAGAAGAAGAAGAAGAAGAAAACTCGTTTCCATTCCATCTCGAAAAGATACTGTCAGTAAGATATTGTCAGGAAGATAAAGCGTTCTAAATGATTTCATTTACTCGGAGATTGTTTATCATATATCATATCAAAATAAGAATGAATACCGTGTATCAGATTGGAAGTCTTGTATCATATGGGAACATAGCTATTTTGTTCCATTGATTTAATGGAATCTACATTGTTCAGATTTGTTCAATGACAATTGAAAGTATGAAGTAATTTAAAGTTTTTTTGCAATGAAATTTCTACAAGAAATTCGAAGTATCATGTCATGTTATCTCGGTTTTAAAACTTCTGAGAAGCAATAATGGGAGATACAAAATTAACAATACAATAATTAAAAACTTGGAGTCTTCAATATCTGAAGGGAAAATCGAATTATTTATGTAGATGAAATTATTTATTTTCCAATTTCTTGAAATTCAAATTAAAAAACTATTCAAATTCACTTTGATTTCATTCAAATTCAATGGTTGACAGAGCTAATTGAAGCACAGAGCAGTATCATAAATTCGAACGGGGGGTGAGGAGGTAAGATTACTTGTATTTGGAAGGCCTACTGGCTTTAATAGTCGACTTCCATTGGCCAGCTGGTGTAAAAAGTGGGAGGGAACTGTCTCGTCCAATCACAGAGCTTCAACGTTCACTCAGTACGTTCCCCCATTTTCTTTACTTACTTTTGATATTTCTCTGTGTTGACAAGCGTATTATATCATAGCAATTTCTTGAATTTGGTTTACATGTATTTTTTCAGTATAAAATGAGAAATCTCTCATATAAGCTTTCATACAAAAATCTAACTGGATATTGAGCTTGAGAATTATCGACAAGACAAGTACTTCTTAGTACGTCAGGACCTATTTAGTTTGGAATTTCAACTAAAGAAACAAAGGGAACAATAATTTAATATGAAGGTGTTCAAAACTATTTTTGATTTCAATTGTTCTATTCAATAATGTGGTGTAGTAGTCATAGCGACGAATAACTAGTGTTTTCATTGTGGCATAAAATTTTCAAATTTATTTCATACTTTCATAGATTTCGAAGAGATATTTTCAGTGCATTAATTTATTTGTTTTCTTATCCTTGTTTTCCAAATTCAAAATTATTTGTAGAATTTTCCTTGACGAAAAATTCTAGAGTGAAGTACTGCGATTGTACATTACCTTGTTTCGGACATATTATTTATCAAAATTCAGGAAAGAAATAATACAGGTTCTGCCTACTTTTTATTGCCTGGTATTGATAATATTATTAATATTTATAATTTATAATATCCCAATAAATACTTATATGATTTGTGTAGTGATATCAATAAATGAATGACACGTACCATCTTGATCTTAATTAATTGGTAATTGATGGCTAGAGGTGATACTGACGATAGTTTTAATCTCTAGCAAGTTTTCGATAGCCCATATTTATTATCAACCACGAAATAATATGGGAGTAGGCTATAATATTTATGCAAACTCATATGAATTTTATTGTAATTAAGGTGACACAGATGTTGATAAAGAGAGGATGAAGGAGTGGAAGAAACAGAAAGAGAGTTAGGGAGAGATAGAGATAGAGAAAAGGGGGAGAGAGAGATAGAGAAAGTGAAGAGAAAGAGAGGGCATGAGTGAGTGAAGGTTGATGACCCGTTTCACATTTGCGACGTGTTTGAAGAAGTTGTACGCATGTCAGAAACAGGTGTTACCGACACTTGGAAACTTGTGACTGTTGGAGTGAGATGGTAGATGGCCGGAAATGATTGGAGTGAGAGAGACATTGATAGAAGGAACACCTCAACGTTAACACTAATTTGATAACAATGTTTACCGACGCACCTCTGGCAGGAAGAAGGGTGGAGAGAATCAAGAAATGGGGGAGAGAGAAATTGAAGAAGGAGAAGAAGAAGAAGAAGAAGAAGAAGAAGAAGAAGAAGAAGAAGAAGAAGAAGAAGAAAAAGAAGAAGAAGAAGAAGAAGAAGAAGAAGAAGAAGAAGAAGAAGAAGAAGAAGAAGAAGAAGAAGAAGAAGAAAAGAAGAAGAAGAAGAAGAAGAAGAAGAAGAAGAAGAAGAAGAAGAAGAAGAAGAAGAAGAAGAAGAAGAAGAAGAAGAAGAAGAAGAAGAAGAAGAAGAAGAAGAAGAAGAAGAAGAAGAAGAAGAAGAAGAAGAAGAAGAAGAAGAAGAAGAAGAAGAAGAAGAAGAAGAAGAAGAAGAAGAAGAAGAAGAAGAAGAAGAAGAAGAAGAAGAAGAAGAAGAAGAAGAAGAGAAGAAGAAGAAGAAGAAGAAGAAGAAGAAGAAGAAGAAGAAGAAGAAATTGAAGAAGAAGAAGAGGGAGAAGAAGAAGAAAAAAGAGGTGTTGATAGCATAGGGACAGCCAAATTTTTATTGCATTTCTTATCAGATGTATTTTCAATTTTCGATATCTAGAAAATCGCATCACATATCGTACGTAGGTTAAGTGATTTAAATTGAGTTTTACAGGTTCATTAAAAAACTTGCAACAAACATGAAGGTGGCTTAGTACGTTCCTTATCTTAAAAAACAGTTAATATTTCGTTGAGGTTTCTGGATTTATTTATTTAGCGTATGGCTCTTAAAAGTGGGGAGACTTAAGGGTTGTTCTACTTCGCCAGATAACCTCATTTTTCACAAACGGATACATGAGTTACAGTTATTTTGGAAAATAATTTTTGATTTCAAAACGTTGTTGACTACTTAAACTGAAGCAATGTAGAGGTTTTTGTAGATGGTCGGTAATCATCTCTGGGTATATGACGCTCAAAGTACACTGATTCATTTGTTTTGTATAAATAGATAAATAACTAATGGCTTCATTATGATTTAATCAAATCATGTGATTGTGATGAAACTTCATTCACTTCAGCCTATTCTAAAATTATAGATCCTGCCGAATCGAAAAGTGTTATTCTAAAGGCTAGTCAACTCAAGAATTGAACAAGAACACCTATTAAGCTTGTCCTATCCAACACACAACACTTAAAATACAAGAGCACCCCAACTCATTACAATCGGTCATAAACATACCAAAAATATAAATTACCAACTGACATAAGAAATCTGGGTTATGCCAGTTTCAGTATTGGAGGTTGCATTACAGGTCAGATATAGATAGTCTGTCTAAGCAAAGAAGATATTCTGGTAAGATGATAAAGTGACACCAGCTCGGTCAATATTGGTTCAAAGATTATAAATTTGGTCTAAAATTGTAGAACAGAATTTTTTCTACAATTTGAAAACAAATTTATAATTTTTCAACCGATATTAACCGAGTTGGAGTCATTTTCCCAGAATGTCTTCTTTGCTTGGACACACTATAATATGAAATTCAATTAGGTGTACTAAATTGTTTTGAAGACGACAGTGTGACATGCGTTCATAATATAATATGATTTTGTTTTGTTGGGTAACAATGGTCCATGACAATATGCTAAACAATAATGTCACATACGATAAATTCAGAGCAAATGAATTAGTAGTGATTTTTTAATTTGACGCTAATTGTTCTATAAAAATCGAATTCAATCGTTAATTCCAAGGATATGGTCTCTGACATGAGCTGCACCCATTTTCACAGTTTAAAAGCTTGTTAATGAGTGTGGTACATTTGTAATTGTGTTACGCACCCACGTTGTTTCATTTTATTTATTTCAATAGTTTTTTTCTAAGTTTTATCAGCTTCAAGAACTATTCGGATTTCTATTGATTCGTTTATTCGTTCCGTTGGTTGCCAAATCAAATTGTCATTGAAAAACTGTTGACCGTTTAATTTTTGTGAAATATTTCAATAATTGATAGTGTTATATTCTAGTCCAGGTTATGTACAACCTGTAATGGTTAGGTACAATGTTTTAATAGGAATTTTTCAATACGCCCGTAGATAAAATCTTTAAGACTGTTATATTCATATATTTCGAAATCAGTTCATGTTCTATACTCTATTTAATAACTCATTGAGAGAACTATAATTATACTCTATTCCTAATTAGAGTAATTATACTCCATTCCTAGCATTGAGAACAAGTTTGTAGAATTCTATTCTCTGTTTTGTTTAGTTAAATGTTTCTATTGTACTCTGTATTTTGTACATTGTATTTAGTACTCTGTATTGTATTCCACAGAACTGTGTTCTCTGCATTTTTTGGGAATGTTTCCATTCCACGAATCTCTGTATTCTGTATGGAAATGTTTTTTTCACTGGCGGCTCGTACCCACAAACCAGGTGAAGTGCCCGTATCTTTTACTGTACAGCACTTCACCTATTTCGTGGGCACGAGCCGCCACTTTATTTCACAGTCCTCTGTATTCTGTAATGTGAAAAAATGTTTCTATTATGTACAGCTATGTTCTGCATATTGTATTGTAATGTTTCCCATTCATATACAGAAATCATTTTTACACCCTTCAGGAAGAATCCAAGTTTTTTTTTTAATTTCGAATAAACTCTATAAACATTACATACACTTTTGTATGGACCTCCTTTCTGTCCAGGGTTACTATCAATGTATATCAATACTACAAGGGTACTGAAATATTGATTTTGATCTATAAACATATTTTTGGTAGGGCTTTTCTAAGAGTGACTGAACAATATTTCCCATTTTACTCTAATATACGAATCAAACCACTACATTCATATACTGTATAACTCCTTGCTTGATATTATAGGATCTCCGGAAAGGACATCATAGGAATAAAAAATTGATTCTCCGAATTCTCAACTCATGTATTTGTTTGCCAAGAATGTCAACTCTTCTTAAATAAAGTTATATTACTGTATTCTGTTAATGACATACAAGTATACTCGTCTGTATTCGAGATGAGAGGTCATCTCCACACAATAATAAATAAATATAGGTATATATTATTAGTATAAATACAGGTATATCTGAGTATATATAGGTATATATAATGATGCTTTACCTAGTTCAGTTTGGAAATAAAATATAAAGAGGAGAATCCACAGAATCATCAGGTGCTTATTCACGAAGCAGGGCCAGAAAAGAGCAAGGAGCATTCTTTTTCACGGCTGAAATTTTGGTTGAATAAATAATGTGACACTGTGACCTCTGTGACCCCCCATTGTGACCGGCTCCAATAAGAGATTCATTCTTTATTGTGGACATTATAAAGGTCCTTATATGTAATATGAACCCGAAAAGGAAATATACTGGGTGAGTGTTGGTTGTAGGGAACTCGTCAGATAATAAAATACAAATTCTGAATAACAATATTGTTAGTTGCCGGGCGCCAATTTATGTAATGGATATTTGGGAATTATGAAGATGTTACTGCGTATTGTTTATCAATCATAACAGGCGAAATATAACTGCGAAGAGTTCCTTTACAAAGGTCACTGAAAAACATTTGAATCTATATACCTACTGACACTACTGAAAGAAAAGGACTCCTGCTATTCATGCTCCTGCTTTTGCCATAGTCAAAATTGTATCACTAGTCGATTTTACTAGTTTTACTAAGTTCTATTAGTATAAAAGTTCGTTTAGACTAAGAAATTCTATTCCATTTTATAACATGTATTGAAGAGGATTTGAATGAAATTCAGCACAATGTAAAACTTTCCATAGGCTATCATTTTGGAAAATGAAAAATGTAATTTATTCTCCTTTTGTACAAACAAAAATCTTTTACTCAATAACTTTTAAAAAATAAATTGATATGAATTGTGAAAAATTATAACTTGGCTGTAGTACTTGGAACTTTGCAATCAGCTATGAATGGTATTGCTTACAATGGCCAGCTAACAGTTTTTTTAATGCTATCTTAGTATATAAAATACTAGAAATACAATAAGAAAAATACCGTACTATAGTATAGGAAAATTTATGATTGCTAGCCTCAATTGTTTGGTAGAAAACTTTCGTTTGGTATGGAAGACGTGAAGAGAATGAATTTTATCATCTAAGAAATATTTATCTCAATATAGAAGTACAATTAGTTACTAGAAGTAGACTATCATGGCAATCTAGCCTATTGACTTAAAAATTTTGAATGGTCATTGTTTTTCATTTGTTCTATTACTATTCTCATTCAAGATTAAGATTAGATTTATTATTTTCTATAGAGACTCTATCAGAGTTTTAATTAGGTTACATCATTGTTATACTACAATTAGGCTAGTTGTGATTATGCAATTTCCTGAAATAATAGTTCAATGATAATATTATAAGAAGCCGTTCATGTTGGACTCACTGGCGGCTCGTACCCCCGTAAACAGGTGAAGTGCTCGTATTTATTATTGTAAAGCACTTCACCTGTTTCGTGGGCACGAGACGTCAGTAGTTGGACTGCGAAATTGGAGAGTATCATCACAGATATATACAGGGCGTTTCAGGAGGAATGTGCAATACTTCTCAGGCTGATTCCTGCCAAGTAGACAAAAAAGTTCCATGGGACCATCCCATGCCATTGACAAAACGTAGCACAAGTGACAAATTTGTGTTTAGTAGCAATTTTGCGATTTTTTATCGCCATTTCTGAGATTTGGGTAAGATTTACACAATTGCCGCCATTTAACTTTTTCTTTAGAATCAGACTCTCTTCAACTTCCATCAATAGAAAATAAAATTTTATGATTCATTATCTAGTTATAACCCTTATTGTTGAAAAATGGCGTTTTCCAGCATATTTTTCCCAATTATCTCAATAACCGTTAAAAACTTGGAACTGGTTCCATTGAATTTCTCAGTAAATTTTACATAGGAATTAATCATTTTAGAACCTCATCAAAGTCTCTAAAAAATTAGAAAAATTAATATATTATGAAAAATCTCAATTTTCCGCCATTGTTATCTCGGTAACAAGGCGTTTTTGGGGGATGGTCCCATGGAACTTTTTTGTCTACTTGGTCTGAGGAATCAGCCTGAAAAGTATTGCACATTCCTCCTGGAACACCCTGTATATACTTATATACTATACTTGCCAAATAGTAACACTAAAATATAGCTCCACATATGTGGACATGCTCCTTGAGCTTTGCATATGTGTATTATTTTTCAGTTTAAAACTTGTTTTTGTTTGTATGTAAGTGTTATATATGTATTTTATTTGACTGAGAATAAATATTTTATTATTATTATAGTGAACTATCAGCATATTGGACTATGGGATTGCTACAAATAATTAACTTAATAATATTCAATTACTTTGGATTAAGGAATTGACACTTTTCCATTCCAAATGCTAAAAGTATAGTAGGCTACTCTTTCTAATAGCCTTTCTAACATATTATTGTAGAGTGGAAACTATTCGGAAGCTTTATTTGTATTTTCTAATTTGAAACAGGTTTCAAAAAGGCACATTCTATTGGGCGAGGCTGGTCCATGACAGCCTGACTTCTTATATCATTTTGAAACTGCTGTCCATCTATTAATCAAGCCTATAGCATCGGACAGTCCAGTCATAAGTCTACAATAATACTGCGAACAGTATGATGTCTGCATTGATGGATATTGCTTCAATCTGGAATCTTGCTCTCTTCTTCTTCTTCTTCTTCTTCTTCTTCTTCTTCTTCTTCTTCTTCTTCTTCTTCTTCTTCTTCTTCTTCTTCTTCTTCTTCTTCTTCTTCTTCTTCTTCTTCTTCTTCTTCTTCTTCTTCTTCTTCTTCTTCTTCTTCTTCTTCTTCTTCTTCTTCTTCTTCTTCTTCTTCTTCTTCTTCTTCTTCTTCTTCTTCTTCTTCTTCTTCTTCTTCTTCCATTTTTAAAAGTTTATTTTTTATTCATACTTTTCTTCTTCATCACTTCTTTTTCTCTTCTTGTCTCTTGTCCATGATATTTTAAAAATAGAAAAGAACTTGAAAGTGAAGGTGGAAGAGGAGACGAAAGGAACAGTGATACAGTAATAAAAGGAAATCTTCATTCATAATTGAATGGACAGTATAACTTCTGTATAGGTGTAGCACTTGATTGATTATAATAGGGAATAGGTTTGGGCATCTATCACCATGAAGTATTCATTTGATTCTAAAAAACATCATCTGGGTATAGATAAATGACAACTCTGATTGACATCAGCTGGTGGAGCGCCCAAGGAGCAAGCTAAATCGCCCAACTTTTTTGAGCTGACTTCAACCAACCGCTATCACCAGGTGACCAAATCACTACATCAATAGTTTTTTTATTTTTTTTTAATTTTTTGCGAATGATGCCCACATAAGCATTTTAGCTTGTGCGTGGGTAATGGAACTTGAGTGCTAAGGTGATTGATGAGGTGAAAAAACAGCCATGCCACTGGGATTCGAACCCAGACCTGCGGCAGTGCTAGCGGACTGAAGGTTGTGACGCCCTAGCCCACTGCGCCACCGAGGCACATGAACTTGAATAATGAACTTGAATAATGAAATTGATTATTTTTTATTCTAATCAGACTACATTACTAATATTGTTTTCAATTTTTACATAAATTCCGAAACCGCACAATATCACTAACCGTATTCTCACAACTTAATAAGTCAAAATACTTAAATTACTCGTTTTAAATTTTGACATGAATTTCGAAAAATGCACAATATGGTTAACTGATAGTATGCTCACAACTCACAACCCAATATGAAAATACATACACATGTAGTATAGCAACCTATATTGCAAGGGTCATCATCCTGTCTACCTTGCATAAGAGACAGTATCAGCTGAATCCATCAGCAGGCTGACAAAAGAGCTATTGTACGCTTTAATTAATGCGAAGGTGTCCTGGAAGGGTCACGGGGCGCTATTGGCTTGCTATCCAATTGAACGCGAATATTGTGGTCAGGTCAACTTCATCTTTTCTTTTTTGTATTTCTTCTCTCTTCCTAATCACATTGTGCGCCTTCACACTTTCTTCTTTTTTTCAATTTCAATTCTCTAGTGTTATTTTCCCTTCGTGTACTCATTTTCTTACATCTTCTAATTTCCTCTTTTTCTACTTCCTCCATTTCCCATAATTATTTTTCTTCTTTATTCTCATTTTTTTCAATCAGCAATTTTTCTTGTCCTCTTCATCATTATTCTCTAAACCTTGCCTTTCCTGAAATTTTCACGTTCTTCTAGAAGTTCTCGGTCTTCTTCCCGCGATTTTTCAATTTATTTCTGGCCTGAATATTCTATTCCCTCCACTCAAATTATAATTGGTATTTGAAATTTCCTCTTTTTTTAAATTTTTTAAATGCATGAGTCCGATTCTAATGGAGATGAACCCTCATATATAGTTATTCAAACTATTGAAAAACGTTCTCTGATATCGAAATTAGTAATAGGAATCCTGTTTTCTCATTGTTTAGTTCCTCTTATTTTCTTGACATTTTGTGTTTCATCTCTTCTCGTTTCTTCATTTCTTTTTTTTTCCTTTGCGTCTTTTCCCACCAATTCAATGTTTTATCTCTCCCTCTTCTCACCATCTATCTCCTTCTCCACTTACTCCTCCTCCTCCTCCTCGCTCACCCTTATCATCCAACTCCTCTTTTTCCTTCCCTCTTTCTTCTTTCTTAATTTTCTTCTACCACCTTATTTTTGAAAATTCTTGATCCTCTCCTTCTGCTTCACCTCCAGCTTCTTCTCTGTCCCGTTTTCTCTTGTTTTGCATACAAGGAAGGCCTGAGGTCATCAGTGCCACGCCAGCTACACAATCCACTTGACGGGGCCCAGCCAGCTCACATCATCATATGATTAATAATCATCTGGCCATTGTGATCCGAACTGGCACGAGCTGGCTCTATCACACACATGCCAGATTCATAACGTACAACTCTCTCACTCACTCCAACAGCTGACCCAACTCCCTATCTTCCTCCAACTTACTTGTCCAACGCCTTTGATTCTTTCTTCATCTCACTCCAACTCACAGCAGTTTCGACTCTTTCCCTTCCTCACTCCTCGACTTGTCCAACGCCTTTTATCCTTTCTTCAATACGCTATCTTACTCTAACTCACAGCAGTTTCGATTTCCTCACTCACTCGAACTCACAGCAGTTCCGATTCCATCTCTCTTCGACTTGTCCAACGCCTTTGATTCTTTCTTTCTTCTCTCATCTGCGGTCATCGAATCTTTACAATACTGTCCACCAAAGATCCTCGCATAGTTCCAACTCACCGTGACACCCGAGAAATATCAGCATGATTAAGTGGACCGCAATCCTGAAAAACTACTGGGTCAGTCTGGTGTTCCATCCTTGTAATCGGAGTTACCGGAGGTTACAAGTTCGGTCCCGTGTTTTTTATCTTTTAGAATTGTTATCATGTAGTTTTCAGATACTAATGGATCATAAGTTTGTAAAGGCCTAGTTTATCAATCATCGTTTACAGTGTATGCATATCAATAATAATTGTAGTCGATTGTTTCAATAATATTGATGAGGCATACACTACTAACGATGATGCATAAACTAGGTATATACAAACTTATGATCCAACGAATTATTTGTTGTTTCATTTTGATGGTGATATAATGTAGTTTGAAGATATAAAGTCGAATGTTTACAGTAAAACACATGGAAATAGCCCAATTAAAATTAGTCACCCTCACCTTTAGACGTTAATTTGGTCACTTTGGGATGAATAATATTCTTCTTGTTTCACATTCAATAGCAGAGCTCATTCTAGGAATGAATCATTATATGAGAAAAGGAATGAGAATTGGTAATGATATGAAAAAAGAGGAGATTGATTTCAAAATAATTCCAAACAATACTTTAAAAAAATTTACTCAGAGACATAATACAATAGCTGAACGTCAATTAGAGATTGAGATTAGAAGATCATAGAAAGTAGCTCCGAGAAGAAGAAGAAGAAGAAGAAGAAGAAGAAGAAGAAGAAGAAGAAGAAGAAGAAGAAGAAGAAGAAGAAGAAGAAGAAGAAGAAGAAGAAGAAGAAGAAGAAGAAGAAGAAGAAGAAGAAGAAGAAGAATTAAAATTTTCTGATGCTAGCAATCCAACAGATTATAGAATGAATAAATAGATTACTTCAGCAACAGATTATCGAACAGGATTAGATTGAAGAATAAACATAAAACCTCAATCATATTGGTTGATAAATGATAATTATTATCAAATTATATTTTTATAATTAAAAATTGAATTATTTATAAAGGTGCACCCATATCGCACCATATTGCAGAATGTTACTGCATGTTGCATGGTTGCATCTACTAATAAAATTATTGTAAGTGAATGCTCCCATCCTACCTGTCGCTTGCGTAATGTTCAAGCACCGTAACGTATAAATAAGGAAGGATGATCGGGTCGTTATCGTTTTTGAAATGCCGCTTCTCTAAACTATGCATCATAGAAAAGGTATGTATGGTTAATGGTTTACGGTATTAAATAGTAAGACGATTGAAAGTAAGAATATATACATGCCTAGTATTTACTAAAATATAGATTCCTCTGACTTCCTCTGCTATCTAAAATTATATCTCTATTAAACTGTGTAAGATATAATAATAATAATTTTTTAATATTAAATAATAATCACAGAACCCTTTTTCAATAATCTTTTAGTGCATTACATGTTTCGTGAATGCATTTAGAATAAAAAAACAGTGATAAAAGTAGCCCTGAGATAAAAGGAACACGATAATAATGATGGATCTGTAGTGTATCCTTTCAATTCAGAGTTTACAAATTAGTCTGTGGCGATACTCTGGAGCTACTTGGAAAAGCTTCTAGTTTCCACAACTCTTTTAAACGATGGAAAATGTTTATAGAGATGAATTCATAGAGTAGTCTCAAATTAAAAAATAAAAAAAATTTAAACTGTGAGAATAGAAATCATAGGTTGAGTGAAAGATTGCATGCCTCAACTTCACCCACAAACGTTTGTTTTACATAGTGAATAATAAAGCTATTTAATTCATTCGATTACATAAAATTATGTAATAGCTTTACATAAAGCTAATCCATAGGTATACATAAAGCTATGTATCGATCCATTTATCAACGGAAAACGGACGACTTTTGAAGATAGGCCTACCTAGAATTAGTATGAGCATTATTATTTTTACTGTAAACGTTCTTATTTCATATCAATTTTGTATTCCAGTAGATCTTTATCCACGCCAATAATAACAATATTATTATCAGGCTTGCTGAATGAATTTTGTAAAATTTGAAGCTCTGGCTATTCAGTTAATAATCTATTAGTTTTTAACAATTGTTGAGAAGTTTTAAAAGTTTAATAGTGTTTATTATCAGAATTGGCTTTCTATTAAATATTTCCAAAAATGTTTTCCCCTTACATGCTTCTCCTTTTTATACTTTTCTTGTCTTCTTCCTTTTCCGTTCCTCCTCACACTCCTTCGCCAAATCATTCTCTTCCACATACATCTCTCTCGAAACCTACGCTTTGCCATGGACAATGGACCCGGAATTTATTAACGCAGATTTCTCACGAAAATATTGCACACAGTGAATATAGAAATAAATTTCTGGACTGAAACAACTCTTAACTGTTCTACAATGAATAGGAATTCGTCGTCTGCATTTAGCGGCCCACACAGCCTATGCCATTGTTCTTCTGTCGGCTTGGGTGTGTGGAATTCAGCGCCATCTGTATCTGGCGCGAAATTTGAATCGATTTGCAATAATTATTGATACAGTTCGGACAAATTGAGCGTTGTCAAAAGTTGTTGGTGTCATATTTGGTGACAGTTTTGATCTAGTTCACAAGAGCCAGCTAGATTTGGGTTCAAGATTGTAGGAATGTCAATGGATTTATTGATTTGCTTTGAATTTTCAATGATTGTTGTTTAATTTGAAGCTGCATTTAGATTCGTATTTATGTAGATTGAGAAGTTGATCAGCTTGAATACTGTTATTATTATTATTATTATTATTATTATTATTATTATTATTATTATTATTATTATTATTATTATTATTATTATTATTATTATTATTATTATTATTATTATTATTATTATTATTATTATTATTATTATGCAATACGGATTAGAGGGAAATGGAGATGAAATTCTCCTTCTATTTTCTTTGAACTCTATACTGTTTACTGAGAAGGATTTGGTCATTCAGGTCATTCATACAAGTCATTCACTGACTCTACTCAAAGTTATTCTCTGTTCCTTTTGCGATAATTCTATAAACATAGAACTATTAGCTTGCTATCTTATCAGTGAATAGTTCATTTAAAAAAATTGATAAATAAAATGAAAAATCAAATAGCCTACCCTTTTTAAAAAAACTTTAGAAGTACTGTATTACTTTATTTAAAAAGGGTATTTGATTTTTCAGTTTATTTATCAATTATTTTAAATAGCCCTAAGTTAAAAGTTTAATTTTAATTTAACGTGTAATTCCAATTGATTTGGGCACATGGAGTATTCTTTCCGTATTATTCTTTTGGTGAATTATGAATACTTATTCGAAAAAGTATTAAAATCGGAATTAAAAATTTCCTTGTTTTAAGTCAAAATTGATAAATGTTTTCATGTCAATGCTGAGTAACTATTTTAGATTGAACAAAGTGTTTAAGGATGAAAAATTCAATTTGTACTCATGTATTTACTATTCAAAATAGGATAATATCACAAACAAGAAATTAATCTATTTATGCTGTTGATTAGGATCGATTCAGGTACCAGAAATAAATCAAAATAGTAATACAACTAATAGTATATCGTTATTTTTTCTTTGGGCTACTGTAATTATTAAAACTTCAAAATAATGCGAATCAAGTACCTTTTTTAAAAATATTTTTCTATTTTTCACATATAGTAATTATATACTAATTATAATTATTAATAACACATACTGATAGTATGTAGAATCGACTTTTACCCTTGCCAATTGAAAAATGTCTAACCAGGGCTTATTAACTTGCTTTTGATTTGGTTGTGGTTACAGTATCACTATAGGAGTCTCTACGGAAGAAATGTTCTCAAAAAATGTAACAAAACATCGAAGAGACGAAAAATGGTGGAAACAGGTAAACTTACAGATGAGAGTGAACTTACATTCATTCAAGAACTTCCAACTCCATTGATACCAACCTTTCAAATTTTAAATTGATAAATCATGGTTTTTTTTATTCTTGAGTGTTGAAATTTGTGAGTATAGTGGAAGTGGACATTGTGGATAGACATGTAACCTACATCTTAAACCTTCATCATCATTCATCCTTTGCATAAAATACTTGGAAACCAAGTCGCAATTGTAAAGGAAGAATAAAGAATATCACTATAGAACTTCAACAATTACGGCAAATTCAAATAAAATACGACACATACAACCTTGGCGTACTTTTCTAACGTACAATCTCAATTACTAAAAACTACTAAATGTATTTACGCTTTGTTGCTGCAATAGCCATAGCTAAAAAGTCTCATTTCATCATCTGAAGATGAAAAAACATTAAGGATTGTTGTGGAATATTGACCATATAGCAGACAATGACTCAACACATAAGGATCACACATGAAAGTTGTTACTTTGGCCTTTCGAGGTGTGCATTACCGTACATGAGAGGACTTGACATTAGAAGACACGCCGTTACAATTCAAAGTATATTGTAACAGGTGTCTTCTAAGCTTACACAAACTATTGTTACATACATCTAGAAGGCGTCGTTTACAGGTGGGTGGGAATGTTAGGGAGGATATGAGAATAGAGAAGAGAAAGAGAGAGTGAGAGAGAGAGAGAGAGAACCAGGTCACAGGGTCAGGGGTCAGTCTGTCTCTCAATATTGACAGTCACTGTTGGCATGATGGATGGCTGACTGACAGCGAACTATATGTAGCATTGATATAAATAGTTATAGTTCTATGTGTAGTGGGCATGATGGATTAGCAGTCATTGTGATTCCGGTACACGTACGAATGTGGGAGGTAGAGGAACGGATGATAGGAGAGGAGGATGAAGGATGATGGTGGGAGAAATTGGTGAGAAAAATTAAGAGGACGGAAGAAGGATGCAGAATCGATGTGACCACAGTTCAATTTTATGAAGAAACATTCAATCGGATAAAAAGCATAAATTATATTAAATGAGACATTCGCTTCTACTATTATTGAAAATCGAACTCTAGAACGCCCATAGTTGAGTAGGTTAATTTCAAATAAATAATAAAACTTTATTCTTTAATTCTTTAAACACTAACTGGATTTAAATTTAAATTGTACTCATTACATATGCTTGCTTTGTCCATTTTTATTTGTATTAAATGAAATAAAATTATTATTTATTATTATTATTATAAGAGGTAATTATTGATGTAAACAAAATGTGAACAAGTTGTTTACAAATGTGAAAAAGTTTGCATTTACATTTGAAAGGTGATGGAACATTCAAGTATTTATCGTTTTATGAAACTTATCGTTTTGAGTCTCAAAGTGTTTTTGTATTTTTATGGAGAAAATTCAATCGTGGACCCACAGATTTACACTATATCTTATAATGAATGTTCTGCGGAAGGAGGAAAAAGGATCAGAGTGGGAAGGAAAAGGACGATATGCGTGGATAGAAAAGAAAATGTATAATTCGTGAGAGTTAAGGAAAAGAAGTTTAGAGGAGGTTAAAGGAAAATGAAGAAGTAGATTGATATCAATATCAAAACGTAATAACCTAAAAACTAGCATGGAGAACTAGGATGATGGATGAATAAAGGAAGAAGATAACAAATTGGTGATAAATCAGTTATTCGAGACGTAAGATTATTTGAAAAGTGATAAGATACCTACTTGTAGAGTAGTACTGAAGGTAATATTGAAAATGTTATGAAAATTTTATCTAACAGAAATTAAATGAAAAATCAAGATATTGCAAAACCATAGTGATTTGACATTCTGACGGTCTTTTCATTCGATAAGAGTGGTTGATTCTATAATATTTCATTCTGAACTATTTTACACGACACTGCAGTCATAAATTCGAATATTAGTTTAAATATAAACTACTTTTAAAACTTGATAAAAATCACTTTTATGTGGAAATAAATTTACATATAGTATTTACACCACAACAGGTCGAAACTAGTTACACTACTATATGTAAGTTTATTTCCACAAAAAAGTGATTTTTATCAAGTTTTAAATTTGAAAGTGGGAAAAATAATGGATACACAACACCATATAAACTACTACTCACATGGGGAGCGCTTTTGGATTCTACTCCATTTTCAACACTCGTAGTTCGTAATGGATAACAAAATAGATGAGATTTATTATAATAGCCTACATAATATAACGTGAACGTCAGAATCAGTATTTTATTAATAATTAATGTTTATTTTATGTTTTTCTCTTTATTGGGACAAAAGAGGTTGGCAGTGCTGAGGAGGAATGAGGAAAGAAAAAATATCGACTATGAACAAGAAGATCAAGAAGAGAAGAATTTAAATGGAAATAGGAACGAATAAGAAAGAAGGATAGAGAACTAGAAAGAAGGAGGAAGAAGGATGAAGATCTAGAAAGTAGGATGAAGAAGGAGAAAGAACTGGAAACAAGGAGAAAGAGGGAGATAGAAGGAGAAAGGAGGAGAAAGAGCTAGAAAAAGGAGAAAGAAGGAGAAAGGAGGAGAAAGAACTAGAAAGGAGGAGAAAGAAGGAGAAAGGAAAAGAAAGAAGGAGAAAGAAGGAGAAAGAAGAAAGAAGGAGAAAGGAGGAGAAAGAAGGAGAAAGAAGGAGAAAGAAGGAGAAAGAACTAGAAAGAAGGAGAAAGAAGGAGAAAGAACTAGAAAGAAGGAAAAAGAAGGAGAAAGAAGGAGAATAGAAGGAGAAAGGAGGAGAAAGAAGGAGAAAGAAGGAGAAAGAACTAGAAAGAAGGAGAAAGAAGGAGAAAAGAGAAAGAAGGAGAAAGAAGGAGAAAGAAGGAAGGAGAAAGGAGGAGAAAGAACTAGAAAGAAGGAGACAGGAGGAGAAAGAAGGAGAAAGAAGGAGAAAGGAGGAGAAAGAACTAGAAAGAAGGAGAAAGAAGGAGAAAGGAGAAAGAAGGAGAAGAGGAGAAAGGAGGAAAAGAAGGAGAAAGAAGGAGAAAGGAGGAAAAGAACTAGAAAGAAGGAGAAAGAAGGAGAAAGAAGGAGAAAGAAAGAGAGAAGAAAGAAGGAGAAAGAAGGAGAAAGAAGGAGAAAGAAGGAGAAGAGAGAAAGAGGAGAAAGGAGGAGAAAGAACTAGAAAGAAGGAGAAAGAAGGAGAAAGAAGGAGAAAGAAGGAGGAAGAAGAGGAGAAAGAAGGAGAAAGGAGGAGAAAGAACTAGAAAGAAGGAGAAAAGGAGAGAAGAAAGATCTAGAAAGGAGGAGAAAGAAGAAGAAATGAAAAAGAAGTGAAAGAAAAAGAGGAGTTAAGAGAGGAAGAAGAATCAACAGAGTAGGTGTAATGAAGGTCTGCATTGTTTGAAGCCTGACTTTGTCGGTCATCTAACCAGGTAAGGTGCGCGCTTTCTTTACTAGTAGACATAAACAAGTAGTACGGTAATGCCTTATTACGTTTCAAATCCTCCACGTTCAAAATATGCTGACAAAGATGGCCACCGACAAAAATATTTTCTCACGTTTGCATCTCTTCCAGCCTCCCACAACTTTCTTCTCATATGAATGACATTGAAATCTGGCACACGTGACCTATTTTTCGGTTTAATGATGCAAATATCCAATGACAATACCAAAATGTTTGAGAGATGCATTGAGGAAAAACATCAATCATAGAGTAGCAGATGGAATAGAGTGACCCGCTTGACCTCTTGACTAGGAGACAATACGGAGAGAGCCTAAAACGCGACAGTGATTTTTTAAATGTAGTTGGATGTATTTGATGTCATACATTGTAGTGATTTTTCAAATTCAGATATAGGTGTATTCGGTGTATAGGCCTATGCAATTTATAGAGAAACAATATATCTATGGAATGTATGGAGTATTAGGTGTATTTGGAATATTATAGTGGTGTAGAATATAGAGAAAAATATAGTCTGTCTAAGCAAAGAAGACCCTCTGGCAAGATGAGAAAATTACTGAAGCACCGTCAATATTGGTTCAAAAATTATAATTGTGGTCTCATTAGTAGATCGAATTGTTTCCTAAAATTTGAGATAAAATTTATAATTTTTGAATCAATATTGACCGAGCTGGAGTCATTCTCTCATCTTGCCAGAGGGTCTTCTTTCCTTGGACAGACCATATACATATGTATACCTAATAATACATATCTATAGAATACATAGAGTATTTGGTGTCACATAGCGTCTATCCACTAGACATCAGAATGCATACTAGATAAAAAAGCGTAGTCACTTTGTAAAATATTTTGTTGTATATGAGATTGAATCCCATTAGTATTTTACTTGTATGCTATTTGTCAAAAAAGGAATTCGAAACTAGTGGGACTAGAAGAAATTGAGCATTGATTCGATGATTATGCTATTTTGGAAATAATGCTTGCATTAGTATGCTATTTATCTATGATGCTTATTATGTTTTCCTATCACGTAGTATGTTGTCGTATGTATTTTGCTATTCCATGAGATATAACTATCATATCTTTTGGTTATCACAATGCATTTTTGTATGGAAAATAGTTAAATATCTACGTTCTTCACATTACAATATATTTACATAATAATTACAATATAATTACATTACAGTTCTAAAATTACAATAAAAAGCGCTCCAACTCAAGAGTTTTTTTACAAATCCATTATAATTATATAGTTCATGTCATATAATTCATATGGTTTTTCCAGTGCTATTGATGAGAGATGGATCAGGGGAAAATTGGCAATGAAGACTCTACACTTCAATTTTGTAGTAAGTTCTGTATTCATCACTTCACATTTAATTACTTACTCCATTTCATGCAATCATGGAATATTTTCAGCCATGGAAAGTTATTTTGTGAAGTGTTTTGGTTTTATTAGTTAATATAATTTTCGGATTCAAAAAATCTATTATCTTAAATGACTGAAACAACTATAACTTACATGTCATGGTTTTCCATCAAGTGAAAATAAAATTATATGCTAGCGAAGTGGAACAACCCTTGGGTCTCCCCACTACTGAAAGCCATAAAAATGCTAACCGAAAAAAACCAAAAAATGCTACTGAAGCTAAATAAAAATGCAACCATAATTGTTTAATTTCTTATGAATTTCTCACAATTCTATGCATTTTTATCTGAAGAGGAATTCACATGATAGATGGAGTAACAGTATCTATGTGATTACAATTTTTTCCCCTGTCAAGAATCAAACCCTGAACCTCTTGAAATTCAAACCGATGTGTTATAACTTACTCCACCAATGCGATCTAATAATATTTGTTAATAACAGTTTAGTCGGTAATTGGAATTCAATACATAATGTTTACTCCAGAGAACGCATTTACAATTATTATTCATAGTTAAGATATAACAAAATGTAGTAAAGGACTTGAGTCCATTCAAACCCATACAACGCTACTGTTTCATCATACTCAGCTACTACCATCTCTACTACTCAGCTACTTGAAAAAGTAAACAAATTTAAGAAATAAGCGTGGTGTTTTGCACACCAGAGAATTATCCACTAATGACTTGTATTCGAGGAAAAGGGAACGTCGGCGATTCCACAAAAGCGAATCTGCAACTCGTCTGAAACGTGAGCATTCAATTTTCTGTCGGTCAAAAGATCAAATGAGTTCACAATGTCTTTGTCTGTCCAAGCAGAGAAGACATTCTGGCAAGATGAAATAATGACTCCAGCTAGGTCAGAATTACTTCAAGAATTATAAATTTTGTCCCAAACTGTAGGAAACGTTCTAGTCCACAATTTAAGACCAAATTCATAATTGTTGAATCAATATTCACCGAGCTAGAGTCGTTTTCCCATCTTGGCAGAATGTCTTCTTTGCTTGAACAGACTATACCTGCACTTCACTCTATCGCCATCTGAGTGAGTCATACCATAGACTAAGTATAGTATAGTAAGATACAGGTCTACTATATATACGGTCATACACTTTGATTATAATCTCTGTACCGCCTTTGTAGTCTCAATTTGAGCACAGGTATCCATGGCAACGCTTATTTCTTGGAACACACGTTTCAGCATGCAGTTTTGCACCTTATTTGACACAACTTGTCTTGAAAGGTCGAAATTTACAAGCTACAAGTCACTTTAAAAATTCATTTTGAAGCAGTATGCAGATGTATAGAAATATTTGCATGCAGAGAGGGTATGTTATACAATAATTTGAGAAATGAGAGAGACAGCGTAATTCAGTAACTACTTTTTAGCACTTACTTTGTGATTAATTATTACTATTATTATTACAATTTCAAACATGTCTTGGAGCAGGTTTTATTTTGTAATAGTATTTTCTCATGTTGTCAAATGTGTTTTTTATAACGTAGGCCTATTTCTAAGAAACTAAGATCGTTGTAAATTATTTTTCAAAATAGGACAATTTAATTTCATTCCAAAACTCATCCTCATGGAGGGTAAATAATGCATCATATTTACTTGAGTTGATAGTAATTAATACATTATTATTTATTAGAAAAAGTCTTGTCAATGTTTCTATTCAGCATGTTTCAATTTATGGGAACTGAATTCAATCCTGAATTTTTCATTGTAAACTATGTTTCATTGCAATTGAATATGTCAGTATAACATGTCAAACATCACCTTGAAATGTATCCAATTCTTGAAAAATTCCCCTGAATTTATCTTAGAAAACAGCGGAATTTTTCCCAAGTATTGAAGCATCATTCTAAAATTCTAAATTAATCAAAAATATCAACGCATTATTAATCAATAATTTCAACACATCATTCTACAACAAAAATCTGACTATAATGAAATACTGTAATGTGAAGTAGGCCTACTTCATCAAGTGTGAGAAAGTCTGTGTAATTATTATCAAACAAATTAACTGTTAACAAAACGATTTGAAGATAGTATCTCAATTTCGTTGTTGTTGGAGTGAAGCCCAGTGAGTGTTAGAGGAAGATGAATATTGAGAGAGATCCAGTACAACAGAGAGACAATGAGCGAGATAGACTAAATATAAGAGGAATAGTGAGAATAATTGAGGTAGTAAGGAGGAAGAATGATTAGAATGGAAAAAAGATCAAAGTAAGAGAAGAAGAGCAAGGTCGAATGAAAAGTAGTGAGTAAGAGAGATAAGAATAAAGAGCGAACAAATAAAGAGCAACAAAAAGAAACTCCACGGAAGAGAGAGTGAGAGAAAGATCAAGATACAGCAATCGCGGTGTTTCTCCTGGTAGACTAGAAGCATGAAATTGAATTCCTGATTAACCAATTAGGCTAATCATGAATACAGCTCGAGTTAAATTGAATTGTTCGAGCTATCTGAATTTAATCCGCTACCGACAAATTGTTACTATATTCGCTGAAAATACTACATGTCACGATTAGTCGCTAATAAGGTAAAACAGAATTAAGATACTTTTTTTAGAACGTAAAAAAGTACAATGATGTGAAGATTAGTCGTTTAGAAGGTACAAGAAAATTAAGATACGTTTTTCTCAAAGAAACATGAATAGATTATTAATTTTTTTCAAAGAGATTAACATGTACATGTCACCTGCGGACTCTTTGCAAATCTTTTATTAACATAATTACATACGGGTTTTTATGCGGTTATAAAGATAGATGGGACTACCCGGAGAATTTCTAATTAAGGGGATAATGATTAACGTTGTTCCACTTCAAGCCCAGTTACTCCTTATCTTCCCTCGGGATTTGATTCAGTCCTCCTCCCTGGACATGTGTTGTGGATCTTGTTTTCTGTTCTTTTTCAATCTGCTACGCCCCCTAATGAGATAACAAGCTTCTGTTGCTGAGCGGACTTCTCTGATTTTATGAGTGTATGTGACTTATCATTATGAAAGCGCAAAATGGATATTATGAATCATTCCAGTCCACCCAGTATTTGAAACAAAACAAGTTTTTTTTGTATTGATAAATGTTAGTATTTTTTCCAGAAGCTGAAAGGAAATTAATATCTTATTCTATCCATTTTGTTGGAGAACAAACTAGATAGGATATAAAAATGACACATCATATTCAAACGAATTTCTCCTTGCAGCTTGATTTAATAATTATGGCTCGAAAATTTTTTTAGAGAACGGTCAGGGCTGTGTCAGTACTTTCAATTTTTGGAGGTAATAAATGAACGAGAACAAAATTCCCTGAGTTGAGACCAGGGCCCTCGCGAGGTTTTTTTGACGCACTGTGCGAGATTTTGGCAGGCGCCCTCCCCCCCTCTCATTACCAGACGAATGCAATCCAACATATTATAATATATTCAAAGCCATACATGATTCAAGCTGCCTTGCATGTTCACATTTTTCTCATAAGCAATCCCAATGGTGCATGTGGTGTGGCTAAAAAAAATTATAGGGACTTGCTTATTGTATCCCAACCTATTGTTTCATATTTTCATATATTGGATACGATGAGCAAAAGCCTACAGGAAGTAATACAGAATAACTAAAGGCTATCTACATTGAGCAACACTGTCACATTGCACCGTACTTTATCATTAAAATATTAAAATTTTGATTAGTTTATTTTATAAGTTTGCTTGAAAGCACATAAGGAAGGGAACAATAAATTTTTCACAGAAAAATATTGAAAATCATCATGAATATTTTATTTAACTGGAAATAAAGATGTTTTAACAAAAAATCGGAAACTCATAACAAGCAAATGGAAGATTTCAGTCTTTCAGTCAGAGCAGTGATCTATACCTAACTTTCTTGAATAACATTCGGAATAGTCCCTAACTCAGCCAGAAGATGGCAGTAGCAATAGGTTGACTTGCTTTGACTTCCATTGGACACGCCTACAAGCTCCGCCTGCGATCTAAATGGCCGGAAACAACGGTTAGAAAAGTTTCCAAATTCAACCACTAGATGACAGCAGTTGACGGTGATGTTTTAGATTTGACTTGGACACGCCTCCATGTCCGCCAGTTCTTTTCTTATTGGTTGACAGTGCTTTGTGAGCTCTGTCTTAGAAAATGTCTGCTAGCAATAAAATTATGGATGGTGTATCATGCACAAAAAATTACGCTGATTCCAATTTTGTCCTAATAAAATATTTATTTATGTATTCAGGTTGGTAAGATTCTATCAAGTTGGTATTTGAAAAGTTTATTTATAGAATTTAGACTCAGTTTTACTTCTATTGTGTAACTCAGGCCAGTACTAGACTTCAATAGTTGACATAGACATACAAATGCTGTATGAAATGAGATAAAAATATGATTTCACTCTCCCATCTTACTCATTTATTCTATTTTCATACGATGAATATAATGAAATAGAACTCAAGCTATTCATGATCTGATACCGACCTCTTGCCAGAAAAAAGTTTGAATAACTACAACAATTCGGTAAAAATATGAGTATTATAGGATTATTATATGGAGGAGTTTTCATCGGAAACTGGCTTGTGATTGGTCAAGGGAGTGTAAGGTGGTTGTCTGCCAACCATAGAAATGGAATTGAATTCAAAAGGGGCGTTTCTTGGCCTGTTTCATACATTGATCATGGGTTCTCAATTGATCAATTCATTAGCCTACAACAAATTATTTCATGCAGAGGAAATACTTTCTCGTGGATTCAAGTTATTGGTAAAATAATCTTTTTTCATCAAATAGTGGAGAAATTATTCTAATAGCCCAATTGAAAGTTTTAAACTCCCTGTGCGGTCCCACACTCCGCACACCCCACGCGAGGGCCCTGGTTGAGACCGAGAATACTAGTACTAGTGTACTCGAAGTTAAGTAAATGTTGAATAAAACTTCTATAAAGGTACTAGTAGTTGTAGAAAAGTACTAGTAGTTCACAAAATCTTATCTCCTGTAACTTCATTCTCCATTATGGATGATAATTCTGATATTGCATAAAATTATAATATCCAATTATAGTTTTGTACTAAGATAAACGCCGGACCTGCTTATGATTAATTTAGTATGAGATGCGGCCGGCCAAGCTGAAAATTTCAAATAAAACACCAAACCTAATGAACCATTTCACAGGAAAGTGCGGAATAAAAACAGTTGTCCACAAATGAGAAAGCAAACTGCTATTTACAGCATCTAAGTACACGGAAACTTCCATTCCCAGCGGCCAAACTCATTAAACACAATGCTCCCAACATGGCTATGTCCCGGCCCAAGAAAGAGTAGGCTATTTGCAAACAATGTCTTCCCGCTCACCACTAAGGTGCTTTACCAACTAGCTGAAACATATGTTCGAGCACGGATGCATAGTGTACCGTTCTATGAATATGTCTTATTGAACTTATGCAGGTAAGGGGTTCACTCATTTATAAGAATATTAATAGTTTTCATTGATAATGTGGGATTTCGTCATAAATCATGTCCATGTACTGAAGAAAAATAATTTACATCCTCTTGACAACACAATATTGACATTTGCCTCAATTCTTTTTCGATCTATCATTTTTGGTCTTCCATCGAATTTTGATTCAACTCTTTATTTTTTTGATAATGGAATGATGCTTCTCGTTGAATACCCTATGAATATCTTACGTAGGTCTGCAATATTTTACTGTTGGATATTATCAGTTTTTTCCAGGTATTGAGATAATTGGGAAAATATGTTAAAAAACGCCATTTTATAAGGAATCATAAAATTGTATCTTTTATTAAAGGAAGTTGAAGAGAGTCGGATTCTAAAGAAAAAGTTGAATGGCGGCGATTGTGTAAATCTTACCCAAATCTCAGAAATGGCGATCAAAAAACGCAAAATCGCTACTAAACACAAATTTATCACTTGTGCTATGTTTTGTCAATTATCTCAATAACCGTTAAAGTTACAAACTTGGAACTGGTTTCATTGAATTTCTCAGCTAATTTTGCATAGGAATTGATTATTTAAGAACCTCACTAAAGCCTCTAAAAATTAGAAAAATTAAAATTTTTTGAAAAATCTCAATTTTTCGCCATTGTTATCTCGGTAACAAAGCGTTTTTGGGGGTTGGTTCCATGAAACTTTTTTGTCTACTTGGTGTAAGGAATCAGCCTGAGAAGTATTGCACATTCTTTCTGAAACACCCTGTATTTGTAAATAGTGTATTTGTTCTGCACTTTCATGTATCTTTATGTAGACTTTTACTGTATTTCATAATATACATCAAAACTTCAAAAAGCAACCAACTTGTAATTAAGGTTCTTCTATCGTAGTAGTTATTAGTAACGTTATTAATACCATGGAAAAAGAAGACCACTCTATAGTAATACTGACAACGTAGTGGTAACAAGTATAGTCTGTCCAAGCAAAGAAGACCCTCTGGCAAGATTGGAAAATGACTACAGATCGGTCAATTTTGGTTCTAAAATGATCAATTCTGTCTCAAACAGAAGACAACATTCTGCTCTACAATTTAAGAGCAAATTAATAATCTTTGAACAAATATCGACCGAACTAGAGTCATTTTCCCATCTTGCCAGAGGATCTTCTTTGCTTGAACAGACTATACGTAATGGTTGGTAAGATCTGTAGTAGTACTGCTAGTGAGTTCTCAATGAAACTGAAAACCCCTCCCCAACCCAAACAAACATGATCTTCAATATCACTAACATTGTAATCATCCATCAACAATTTGACCAAAACATGTTTCTTTCCACTTGAAACACGTTTTTACAGTAGCTGTGTGGGCGAATAAGCATAATATATGCTATGTACATAGAGTAAGAACTAAATTATTCTCATTTTATACTTTTTTCTGGTTATGTAGCACAGCGACCACAGAAAGCCCACCATCGGCAACAGTATATTATGTAGTTCTTGTAAATAGCGAACACAGAACACACACCATAAGGTATGTGTATTATGTGGTCATTTATGAGTAGCGATCACCGAATACAAGCTATAATCACAGTATTGTGTGGTTCCTGATGTATCATCAATTCGGAAGGCTATATAAAACAGGTGAGGGCGCTTAGCCCGCATTACAGGCCTGAAATGTCCCTTTGTAAAAACACGATAAGAGGGCCACCCACTCCTAGCTTCGGACCCACACCCCGGATGAAAACAAAACAATCTATGCTAAATTCGGCCTTTCTGGCGATGTTTTTTTGACCCTAATCAATTATTCAGTTTGTCCCCACAGCGGCTGTGACATGGTTGACTCAATGTCCTCTATAACCTTTCTGCCCGGATACGGTTCACAGTTCGGATAGAGGATAGTTTTCGATGGCTGAAACATGCAATATATGTTTTTGTTAGCTAACATGATACTTTAAGCTTAGATATAGAGGATTATGATGATGATGATGATGATGATGATGATGATGATGATGATGATGATGATGATGATGATGATGATGATGATGATGATGATGATGATGATGATGATGATGATGATGATGATGATGATGATGATGATGATGATGATGATGATGATGATGATGATGATGATGATGATGATGATGATGATGATGATGATGGAATTGATGATACCGGTATCTTTCTTTCAAGTTCACTATACCGGTAGTTCAAGCTTACTTTATAACAGATTTAGGCCTAGCTTACACATAGTTCAGTCCAGATATTATGGATATTATTATTATCATTACAGATATATGGGAAATGTAAGATATATCACCGATATAATATATATTATATCCCCTTTTCTATACATAATATCTTAATAGTATCCATAAATTATCTTATATCTTATACATAATTATAGTATACTGTATGTAGTATTTGAATGATTCTGGCGGATTTTATTTCTTCCCTAGAATGCTTCTATAGATGATGCTGTAAAATAGAAGAGTTTTTTTTATTATTTTGTTCATTAGTCAATCCGAGATTGAAAGTGAAAACGATGATTGAATTAATATTAAATATAATATTAATATATTTACCAATCATTTATTCATTAATAAACAATTACAATGATCTAAAATTAATAGATATTATAATCTGAAAGAGAAAAACTACGCTTAGCCTGTACTATTTCTCTTTCAATTTCAATTGGTAATGATGTCCAAAAGGTTATGTATATATCACGCACTTCAAATTTCTGCCCGGGAATACTCACAAGAATAATTCAAAAGTAAAATCAATTTTGAATTTAGTAATGTTGTTAGAAAGCCGAAAAATCACTTGAAAACTTTTTAATTCCAATAACATGGAATAAAATTGAAAATGTTAAACGAAAATTCACAAACAATCAAGAGCTACTTCATAACAGCTTATATTTATTGATATATATTATATATTGAATTAATATGCAATATTTCTAAAATTGAGGTGCTTTTCTAACTTCAACATTATCCATTCGAGATTCTTAATTAATAACCATTCATCAATCTCTTCATTCGGAAGTAAAATTTTGTGATTAGCATAAATGTGAACTTCATTATTGTAATATTCTCATGAACATTTCCTTCTGTTCATGTCTTTCTGTTGACACTTTGTCCATTTGAAATATTCTCAAGTCATCAATTTCTTCATTTAGGAGTGAAATTTTGTGAGTTGCATTAGAGTGAACTTGAATATTACTTCATTATTGTAATAGTTTGAGTAAAATTGAGTGACAATACGTTTTGGACATGTAGGCTTATCTGTGCTTTTTCCTTCAAATAATATTGTAATATCTTGAATAAATAAATGAATAAAAAACGTTATCCACTCTTTCAGTGTCAAATCAAATGGAACCAAATCACAGAGAAGAATCACAGAGAAAACAAATCACAGAGAAGGAGTTTCTCCTCTGTGACCAAATTCAGGTAAGTGAAAACAAAGGTTGTCAGATCCACAAAGTTTATTCAAAATTCCACACTTGAGTTTCAATGCTCAGGGCATCATCATCAGTGGAAAACTGAGGCTTTAGTAAATACGGTACTTTATATTACAAGTATGTTATTTTAAATAAACTTTATCGATCTGACAACCTTTGTTTTTACTTACCTAAATAATGGATAAGTTCCGCAACATCTCTGATAAAACTGAAACCAAATTCATTTTTCACTAACATTTCACATTTTTCAAAGAACGATCAAAGTACAAAGTGATCGACTCAAAGTTCTGTTTCTAACAAAGAGTCACAATTTAACCGGCCGTCAGCTGATCGTTGATTATTTTTAACGGCGATCGCCACCCAACAGGAGTCACAGAAGCTGCGCCGTGATTGAAACCGTGACGTCACACGTGTCACGTGACACGTCACGAGTCACGACGTTTTCCGCAAATAAGTCATGTCAACAACAGTACAACAACATCTGACATGACAACATCGTGGATGTCTCAATCGCGCTGACGGCTTCCGGAAATGTCTAGATACACAACTAGATCAGGAATAACGAAAGCTGGCGGTTCAAAAATTACTTTAATTGATGTTTAACTCTCTCGGGACAGTCGGTGAGTGGTCTGCGAGACTAAAGAAACCCAGAGGAAGATTAGCTTAACCGTTTCACTTCTAGCGGACCGCTCCCAAACTGTTCTGGCAGAGCTGAACATTGATAATGTTCTTTCACCATCCGCCAATTCCTTTGGCGCCCACCATGGCACCGTTTGACCGTTGTAACTGACTGAATAGTAGTATAGTCTGTCCAAGCGAAGAAGACCCTCTGGCAACATGAGAAAATTACTCCAGATTGGTCAATATTGGTTCAAAAATTATTGATTTTGTCTTAAATTGTAGAAAACACTCTGATATACAATTTGAGACCAAATCGATAAATTTTGAACAAATATTAACCGAGTTGAAGTCATTTTCTCATCTTGCCAGAGTATCTTCTTTGCTTAAACAGACTAATGTAGTACTGAAATGTATTGAGTAGTAACAAGTATAAGACGAGTTGAGAGTATGTAGTTTTACGTAGTAAAAAGATAAGGGTCAAGACTCCTACCTCTACCAGCTAATGATGGTTAAAGCAGACATGACTGAAAGAATAGCCATTATAGCTGATGTCAAAAATATTGGCAGTTTCGTCTGTCTCTTGTACGTGATGTCACCTACTAAAAGATTATGTGAAACATCTATTCTTCTCATTTTAGAAACATCATCTAGGCAAAGATAATTGACAACTCCAATTGACAACATCAGCTGTTGAAGTAAACAAGAAGCAGACGAGACTGTCTAACTTTCTGGCGTATGCCACTGGAGGCTTCACCACGAAATAGGTGAAGTGCTGTTCAGTAAAAGATACGGACACTTCACCTGTTTCGTGGGTACGAGCCGCCAGTGGCGTATGCTCTATATTCTCTTTTCACGTTTCATTGTATGAATTTTTTATGTCTAGTTCATAATAATTCCGCAGTGCTTTATATCAGCGCTTGAAAATTGCCAACACACAAGTTTATCTTAAATGTTGGCAGTGCCAAAAAATGACTCATATAATATAATAAAATAACAATTTTATGTCCTGTTTATTGATATAGTTTCAAATTATCTTATAAATTGTTTTTATCTTGGTAAATAACTATTGTATGCTCTGTTTATTGCTATATAGTTCCAAATTATCTTATAAATAGTTTTATCTTATGTAAAGTATGTTTCTTTCGGCATATAAATTCATTCAATCATTCCCAGAATTACAAGCATTACAATTTTTTCAAGTAGGCCTATGACAACCCTCTTTTATTTTTCGAGTTGAATCATCCATCATTGATTAACCTTATGAATTATTTCGTTATTATTTATTATTCAGTTCCCTGCCTAACAATGATTATAATCACGCTCTCAACGCAATAATTGATTATACCAAAGGAAAATGAAAACCTTGGAAAATAAAGAAGAGAAACACAATATAATTCAATAAAATCAGTTGATCAACTGATGTACCTACATTGCGTTAATTTTCGAAATAACAGGAATCTCAACTTGGTACAACCCAGAGAACAAAAAAAAACTTAAAATAATGAGAAAAGCAGTAGAAGAAGTGATTAGAGTAGTAGTGACCATGTCTTGCACGGTGACTGACTGCACAAAACGTTCTTCGCTGTTTGCTCAGCGACACGTCTCTTGTCCCCTTGTCCCCTTGTCCCCTTGTCCCCCTTGTCCCCTTGCCACCTTATCCCCTCTTTCCCCCTTGTCTATTGTCCCTCTGTCCCCCTGCCCCCTTGTCCACCTTGTCCCCTGTCTCATTGTCCAACTGTCCTCTCGCCCCTCATCACCCTTCACAGTCCTTCTATCTCCTTGTTCCCCTGTCCCCCAGTCCTTCTATCTCCTTGTTCCCCTGTCCACCAGTCCTTCTGTCTCCTTGTTCCTCTGTCCCACTGTCCATCTGTCCTTCTTCCTCCTTGTCCCTCATCCCCTGTCCTATTTTCCTTCCCCCCTTAACCCCTGTTCCTTTGTCACCTGTCCCCCTTGTCAATGCACAGCGGTCACTGAGAGTGCGTTTCCCAGAGCAAATCTTAGCGTTCAGTCCTGCTCGTCACTGCGGTTCGCTCATTAGATGATGACGTTCAGCTCAGCTGTTTGCTGCTATGGTCTGCCCAAGCAAAGAAGACATTCTGGCAAGATGGGAGAATGACTCCATCTCGGTTGATATTGCTACAAAAATTTGAAATTTGATCTCAAATTACAGAAAACATTCTTCTCCACAATTTGAGACCACACTATTATAATTTATAAACTGATATTGACCGAGCTGGAGACAGATTTCCATCATATAGTCTGTCTAAGCAAAGAAGAGCCTCTGGCAAGATGGAAAATGACTCAAGCTCGGTCAATATTGGTTCAAAAATTATACATGTGGTCTTAATAGTAGATCAGATTGTTACCTACTATTTGAGATCAAATTGATAATTTTTGAACCAATATTGACCGAGCTTGAGTCATTTTCCCATCTTGCCAGAGGCTCTTCTTTGCTTAGACAGACTATACCAGAATGTTTTCTTTGCTTGACCAGACGTAAGTGTTGCTTCTGGAAAGGCCTACGAACGATGACCCTTGACACTCGACATTGCTGTTGCTGTTATGTAGCTGAGAAGAGATGCAACGCAAAGTTTTCAGAAATACTCTTTCCAAATCTTTTTGTAAGAAATAATACTGACTATGTCTAGTTTTTCCCTCCGATTCCAATAATAAATGTATAGATTAATAAATAGGAATAAAAAATCATGTACTCTTTCAAAAATCTTCAAACTATTAAAACACAAACATGTATAAATTGATAAATAGAAATAAAAAAACATGAAGGCTACCCTTTTAAAAATCTTCAAACTATTAAAACGCAAACATGTATAAAAGTATAAATTAATGAATAGAAATGAAAAAAATCATGTGCCCTTTTAAAAATCTTCAAACTATTAAAACGCAAACATGTATAAATGTATAAATTGATGAATAAAAATAAACAACATGTAGGGTAAACTTTTAAAAATCTTCAAACTATTAGAACACAAACATGTATGAACGTATAAATTAATAAATAGAAATGGAAAAAATCATGTACCCTTTCAAAAATCGTCGAAATATTAAAGATCATTTTCAGAAGGTTAAACACAAGTAAATTATTGTGAATTTCAATGTATAGATTTAACGTATACATTCAAATGTTCATACTTTTAAATGTTTTGAATGATTTGGAATGCACTAATTTGTGTAGACGTCATCTGAAAATGTAGAAGAAAACTATTGAAGACAAACCCGACACGACACGACACAGGGGCGACACGACATTACGACCCGGAAGTCATAGACAACTAGAATCTGACAACCTATAGCAGATCATGTGACATAACTACGTTGCATCTTTGAGACTGTACCTCAGTATAATAGCTAACGCCACAAAATTGGGCGGTTGGCGAATGACTGTTATCAATTCTCAGCTCTGTCAGGACAGTCGGCGAGCTGTCTGCGAGAGTGCATCCGAAAGAAGGTGTCCACAGCTATACTGGTTCGCTTTCGAAGACAGCTTGAGACTGTCCCGATAGAGTTGAGAATTGATAACAGTCATTTGCCAACCGCCTATCTTTGTTGCGTCAGATATACTTCATCTCTTATTGAATAGATCAGTCCATCTCTCTCTAACCACGACTCTCCATTCAAATGATTTGTCACCCTTTTGAATCCTCCCATTCACACTCATTTCTCATATCTAACTTCTCCTTCCGCTTCTGCTACTTGATAATTTTTCTCCTTGTCTTCTTCTTCTTCCTTTTCATTTATTTTTCCTTCTTCTTCTTTTTTTCCTTCTCCTCCTTCTTCTTCTTCTTTTCTTCTTCTTCTTCTTCTTCTTCTTCTTTTCTTCTTCTTTCTTCTTCTTCTTCTCCTTCATCTTCATCTTTTTCTTCTTCTTCTTCTTCTTCTTCTTCTTCTTCTTCTTCTTCTTCTTCTTCTTCTCTTTCTTCTTTTGTTTCTTTTTCTTCTTCTTCTGCTTCTTCTTCTTCTTTTTCTTCTTTACTAGTTTTTTTACTTCAAATTGTCTCTTATTACCCGATCCCTTCCGTTCTTCCTGTTTATAAACAATATCTCTTTCCTCTAGTTCATCATTTCTATAGACTCCTTCTTCTCATTGTTTTCAATTATAATATTATCTTTCCTTTTTATCTCTACTTCAATATCAATCTAAATTCTTCAAATAGTAGTTGAGTGGATGAACTCTGTCCAATAAGCAAAGTAGGCATTCTGGCAAGATGGGAAAATAACTACAACTCGGTTAATATTGTTTCAAAAATTATATTATTATTATTATTATATTATTAATATTTCATATTATATAATATATTAATATTATAAATATAATATTATTCGGTCTCAAATTGTTGGACAATTTCTGATATAAATTTGAAACCCGATTTATGATTTCAAACCCATATTGACCGGGTTGGAGTCATTTTCCAATCTTTTGTTTGGATGTCGTTCTTTGCTTGCACAAACTATACTGATTTCCAGACAATTCCTGTACTTTTTCGTTCTCAACAATTCTTTTGATTTGTTCCTTATTCAGTTTTTGACCATTTTTCTTCCCACTACCACTCTTCTTTATCACTCTCACTTCTTTATCACTTCTTTTCTTCCCACTACCTTCATCACTCTCACTTCTTTCCTCCTCTTCCTCCTCCTCCTCCTCCTCCTCCTCCTCCTCCTCCTCCTCCTCCTCCTCCTCCTCCTCCTCCTCCTCCTCCTCCTTCTCCTCCTCCTCCTCCTCCTCCTCCTCCTCCTCCTCCTCCTCCTCCTCCTCCTCCTCCTCCTCCTCCTCCTCCTCCTCCTCCTCCTCCTCCTCCTCCTCTTCCTCCTCCTCCTCCTCCTCCTCCTCCTCCTCCTCCTCCTCCTCCTCCTCCTCCTCCTCCTCCTCCTCCCTCCTCCTCCTCCTCCTCCTCCTTCTCCTCCTCCTCTTCCTCCTCCTCTTCCTCCTCCTCTCCTCCTCCTCCTCCTCCTCCTCCTCTCCTCCTCTCCTCCTCCTCCTCCTCCTCTCCTCCTCCTCTCCTCCTCCTCCTCTCCTCCTCCTCCTCCTCCTCCTCCTCCTCAAATATCAAAATATCTCCTCCTCCTCCTCCTCCTCTTCCTCTTCCTCTTCCTCTCCTCCTCCTCCTTCTTCTCCTCCTCCTCCTACTCTCCTCCTCTTCCTCCTCCTCCTCTCCTCCTCCTCCTTCCTCCTCCTCCTCCTCCACCATCTTTCTCTTTCACTTTTATATTCGTGTGAAAGTCAGCACGAAATCAACAACTCATCTTCACTCTAGCTGACTGGCTTCTTGCATCTAAAACCTACATATTGTAGTCAATATTGGTTCAAAAATTATTGATTTGGTCCCAATTGCAGGAAACATGCTGATCTACAATTTGAGACCAAATCAATAATTTTTGAACCAATATTGACCGAGCTGGAGCCATTTTCCCATCTGCCAGAGGCTCTTCTTTGCTTGGCAATATACTTGCTGGCACCATCATCAAAATTTTGTTACCTTGGATAGTTTACATCAGTTACTCATATAGTCTGGTCGAGCAAAGAAGACACTCTGGAAAAATGGGAAAATGTCTTTAACTTGTTCTATATGGGTTCAAAAATTATAAATCTGTTCTCATTTGTAGGAAATTTTCTGCTCCACAATATTTAACGAAATTTACAATTTTTGAACCAATATTAACCGAGCCATCTTGCCGAATGTTTTCTTTGCTCGTCCATACTATACCTAGGTTATAGAACCAAAAAGAAAACGAAAACTATTACTGAACACGTTTTAGGCGTAATAGTAAGTTGATAGACCTATCAAATATAAAAAATCTCAATAATTTTATTCCGCCTCAAGTGATATAATAATTCAAATAGTTCGTATTATTTTACCAATTTCATTTTAAATACTTGAAATTCTGATCCACTGACAGCGCGGCCTCTTAGAGAGTCAGATTGACCTCTTGGTAACAAAACAAATTTCAAACAATGCTGATGAACTTTCAGCCTATAATAATAATCATTATCGGCCCACTGCTTGCTCCAAAGGCGAAATTTGATCATCACAGCTGGATTCACTTCTCAAGATAGCATATCTTAAGATAGATAGTCTTGAAACAAGAGCGGGCAAATTGCAATCACTTGAAACAAAAGAGAGATGTACCGTTAATTTGCCGCATGGACATCCACAATGAATAATTAACCGACTCTCCAGTTGGTCTTTCAACCAAGTCTTTTATTTTTGCTGTTGTTTTGTTCTGTCTTCTTATGTTTTGTTTTGTCTGCTTTTTGTTTCAGGTCAAGAGTATTCAAATTCGATCTGGCGAGTACTTAGTTCTCAGAGTTCGGACAACCTTTTGGAACTTGAAACAGAAAAGAAAGCATGAAATTGAATTCTGATAAGATTGGAATAATAATATCGCATTCGGGAGAATATAATTTGAAAAAATGACAATGTTGATTGTTACTCATATAATAAATTATTGTAATAAATAGGCTATCGAACTGGACAATTTTGAGAACAAACTTGAATCATTCCTGAGCTCTTCCCATAAATTTCGAGAAGAATTTTTGTATATTACAACAATACAAGATATATTAATCGTTCAATCAATTACTTCAGGATACTATTAAATTTCCTAAAAATTGAATACAAAAATAATGGAGTTTTTTAACAAAATTAACTTTTCAACTCAAGGAGGTCCTTATTCTTTCAAATGAATTAAAAGTAGGAAAGTTTTTTTTTATATGAAAAAAAATCTATTAATCTGTAAAAGAGGGGACATCACTGTTCCAACTCCACCACGTCATAAAAACCATGAAGTCGTTCTATTCTATTTATTCCAGAATAGATTCTATAAAAAAGATTTTGATTGTTTAACTCCTCACATTAGTCCAAGAAAAGTTGAGGTTGAGTGGTAGAAAGGACTTCCTAGTCCTAACTCCGCCTCATGAAGGATATTTTCAAATCATTTCATTTCATTTCAAAAGTAAACAACTAGAAAATGGAAAAAATCAATAAGCTGAAGAGCGAGCAAACGAAAAAGAAAATAAACCAGACTCAGTGACCAGTTGAGAGGATTTATTATAGGCGCTGAGGATCGCATTGCATTTCTTCTTCACAAGTGAGGATTTCTGTTGGAGATGTTCCTGATCTTTCAAGGCAATCCGGTCGAGTCGCTAATAGGTCAGGGACGTCCTCCCATAGACTCTTCTCTCGCTACTTCCAGTGTGCGTATCGATGTATCGCGACATCGATGTATCGATCTGTTAACAATTCAACATTAATCAATTTTAGTGAATAAACGAACATCAGTAGATAATGTTCTCTGTTTCCATTGAAAAAAAAAACAATACACGTAGTCACATTTAGTCATAGTCATTACACGTTAGAAATTTTTGCATTATTGTTATTTGTTTTTATTATTTTATTAATTTTATGTACGTATTTTTTTGGAAATAAAAAAATTGTTTGTTAACATCGATACTTGGTCTCAAAATTTAAAAAAGTAGAATACATAGACAAACTGTTTCTGTCTCACTCCAACTTAACATGTAATTTAGTTGTAATATGTGATAATTAAGTATTCGATATGTAATGTAATATGTTTGCAAAATATGTAACTTGAAAAATTTGAATTAATAGTGTTTCAGGAGTGTGCAATACTTCTCAGGCTGATTTCTTACACCAAGTAGAAAAAAATTACAGGAGACATACTCTGTATATTCAACTTGAAACCTATTCAATACTGTACTAGAAAATTGTGGTGTGTCTGTTCAGTGAAACGGTTGCTAGGTGATTGCGATGTTAAATCACAAACACAACAATGGGATTGTTACCAGGGCGAGTGGAACCTACCCTATGGGTAGCTCCCCACAACAAAAGCCATATGCAAATTTTTTATTTATTAATTTTTCAAAGGAATTTGAGCTAATCTCGATATTCCCAGATTGTTGGAGATTCTCAGAAAACTTTTTGGAAACCCTAAAATCTATATTCTATCAATCTGTAATTGAAATTCATCAAAGAGGATAAGTTTTATTACTAAGATCTAGATTTATTATTATGTGATTAAATTACTCTATTATTTAATCTTACAAGCTACTAGACAAGTAGCCTATTCTGCAATCTTACAAGCAATCTTATTTTTTAATCTTACAAGCTACTAGACAAGCAGCCTATTCTGCAATCCGTTTTACAAGGAAAAAGACACACGTGTAGGTTGATGCCATCTCTCGATATGCTATAGTCTGTCCAAGCAAAGAAGAGCCACTGGCAAGATGGAAGAATGTCTCAAGCTCGGTCAATATTGGTTTAAAAATTATTGATTTGGTCTCAAATTGTAGATCAGAATGTTTCCTACGATTGAGACCAAATCAATAATTTTTTAGCCAATATTGACCGAGCTGCAGTCATTTTTCCATCTTGCCAGAGGCTCTTCTTTGCTTGGATAGACTATATCAGTGTGTACGAGGCATGCTTAATTAGTGTCTAATTGGTCCTCTGGAGATGGCCAGCTAGCCGGATGTGCACGAAATATGTGCAGAGGGAGAGAGAGAGAGAGAGAGAGAGAGAGAGAGAGAGAGAGTGTGTGTGTGAGAGAGAGAGTGTGTGAGAGAGAGAGAGAGAAAGAGAGAATAGCGAAAGGTCTCTGTCCTCTCGACAATCCCCTAGGTTGCTTCCGGTATTTTGTCAATACTTACCGTAATACCAGGGCTATGTTTCACATGATCCTTGCTCTTCCTCTCTCTACTTTTTCTTATTCTTCTTGTTGTTGATCTTCTTCTTCTCTTATCTCTTCCACCTCAGCCCCTTTTTTTCTAAAACTACATCTTCTCATTTCTTACTTTCTTGCAATGAAAATCTGGGTTAACCGCTAACCTATTGAACCAACTGTGATTGAGAAACCCCTAAATATGAAAATGTTATTTCAAATGTAAACGGCTTCTAATAATATTAAACGATTATTTATATTAACCTTGAATAAATTTGTACCATCGTATCTGGGTAACAGTAAACTTTCATAAAAATTCCAAAGAGAAAAGTCAATCATATCATCAGGGCCTTCGCGTGGTTTTTTGGCACCCTGTGCGAGATTCTGGCAGCCCCCCCCCCTCATTACCAGACGAATGCAATCCAACATATTATAATATATTCTAAGTCAAACATGATTCAAGCTGCCTTGCATGTTCACATTTTTCTCATAGCCTAAGCAATCCCATTGTCGAATGTATGGCAAAAAATATTATAGGAACTTTCTTATTGTAGACCTATCCCAACGTATTGTTTCATATGCTCATGTATTGAATACGTGATAAGGAAAGCCTACAGGAATTAATACAAAATAACTAGAGACCATCTACATTGAGAAAAACTATCACATCGTTCCATACTTTATCATTAAAATATTTAAATTCCGATTAATTAATTTTATTTGTTTGTTTGAAAGCACATAATGATGGTAATAATAATAATAATAACCACAGAAAATATTGTGAATCATCATAAATATTTCATTTTATTAAAAATAAAAATGTTTAGAAAAATCGGAAATTCAATAACAAGCAAATTGAAGATCTCAGCCATTTTTACAGCTTTATTTTCTTGAATAACATTCGGAATAGTTCCTAATTCAGCCAGCAGATGGCAGTAGTAATAGGGTCACTTGCTTCGACTTCCATTGGACACGCCTCGAAGCTCCGCCCACAATCAAAATGGCCGAGAACATCGGTTAGAAAAGTTTCCAAATTCAACCAGTAGATGGCAGCAGTTGACGGGTGATGTTTCAGATTTGACTTGGACACGCCTTCATGCCCCGCCTGCTCTTTTCTTATTGGTTGACAGTGTTTCGTGAGTTCTGTCTTAGAAAATGGCTGCTAGCAAGGGAATGATGAGTGATGTTTCATACACAAAAATTAACGCTGATTTACTATAAACGATCCTGTCCTAATATAATATTTATTTATGTATCAGGCTGATAATATTCTATCAAGTTAGTATTTGAAGTATTTAGACTCAGTTTTACTTCTATCGTGTAACTTAGGCCAGTACCAGACTACTTCTTCTTCTTCTTCTTCTTCTTCTTCTTCTTCTTCTTCTTCTTCTTCTTCTTCTTCTTCTTCTTCTTTCCTCTCTCATTTCTTCTTCTCTCATTCTCTTCTTTCTTCCTCTCCTCCCACTCCCACTTTCTTCCTCCTGCACAATGTCACGTCAGAACGTGAGCAGCCAGTGCTTTATCAGCTGTGCGGATCCGCAGTCCGAATCATGCGCTGCACTGCATCCTCCACAATAAACTATTATTCGCCGCTGCCGCTTATCATGATCGAGTGTGTGTTCCAGTAAGTGAAACCGATGAATTATTTCTAATTGCATCATGACGTGCACTTTTCTTTCTTTCCTTTTTTCAGTTTGGAACTGTTTTCTAGAATCCTTTCGAACAATTCCTTCGTCTTTTTACACATTTTGAATATAAAATCAAAATTAGCTGTGAAAATCAAATTTTTACTTGTATTTGATTGAATGAATAAAATGATAATTGATGAATTCGGATGAGAGAAAACGTTTAGGCAAGTATATCTAATAGTTGTTTTAATGTTCAAGTTGAACTTGGATGGCTTCGATTTTCAAGTTGAACTTTGATGAATTGAATGTTCAAGTTCAACTTGGATGACTTAAATGTCCAAGTTGAACTTGAATTGAACTTGGATGATTTGAATGTTTAAGTTCAATAAGTTTGAACTTGAATTGTGCATAGGCTATCGTCTCCAATAATATGAATAAAAATTTCATTCTCCTGTATTCAAATTGTTATCAGTTTGAAGTCAATGAAAAAAGGTTTAGTATGAAAGTCCGTAGAAAAATAAAGATAAATTCAAATCAATCGAAGGTTTCTTTACACGGGTTTTGTGATACGCAAGAGTGATACAAAAGTCCAAAATTGATACGCAGTCGTACAGGAAGGAAGCTCATTGACACAAAATATTTCAAGTATTGGGTTGCAATTTGATGTTAGCTCATTTGACAATGCCGGAAATCGGGGGAAAATAATTATTGGCTCCTTTAAACTTAATGTTTCATCATTATTAATCTTGTCATTCATTCAACTTTGGAAAAATATAAAACAAATTAAGTTTGAATGCTCTTAGAAAATTCTATCATTGAGAAGTTAAATCAGCTTTTTTTTAAGTAATACTGAAGATCTATAATGAGCATTGAGCATTTCAAATGTCCCGTATCAACAAGTTTTCATCCAGTATCAATTTTGTTCTTTGTATCACTACCGCGTATCACATATCCGCCGTGTGAAGGAGCTTGAAATTTGATAATAATTAACACCCTATTATAAAATTCATTATTTTCATCCATAATTTATTCATTATAATCCATTAATTATTTCCTTTTTCTTAGGGCTAGATTCCTACGTTATCGATGTATTTAATTTTAAATAAAATCATTTCATATAATATATCTTCTAAGTTATTTTGTTTGTTTTGAGTTTTTACTGTTATTTTGCTCTGTAAATTGTATTATGCTGTAAAAGGGATAAATACATTGAATTTGAATTTGGAGTTGAATTTGAGTTTTAATATATATTCAAATTCAAATTAATATCTTTGCCTTTGAACGACTTCAAAAAGTGTAGCGAAGTTCACAAAGTGTAGTGAAGCAACTATATCGAAAACTCCCAGACCGTTTATCAAACTCTTCACATTTTCCTTCGAGATTCACAGCTGCTACTCACATAATCACAGCCTCCTGTGGTCACAGATCTCTCTCCAATCCTTTTTCTATTTTCCATCCGCCCCTAAAAAACGCCACCTCATGAGGGCGCCTCACTCTGGATGAATCAACATCCTGTCTAATATTTCAGTTTTTACTTCTTAAAATGGGGGTCAGACGCTATAAATTACTGGAGATCATCGGGTTGCTCTTCTTCCCTTTAAATATTTTCTTCTTTTTTTCAGCTTCTCATCCTTCTTAACTTCATATTCATCAAAGAATCCTGAAAATACGAATTTCTTATAAGCAGTTTTCTTATTTTTATTTTTCTTTCATGCAGTTTTGTCTTCCTTTTATGCAGTTTTCTTTTCCTTTCATGCAGTTTTCTCTTTGTTTTATGTAGTTTCATCTTCCTTTCGTGCAGTTTTTCTCCTTTTTATGCGGTTTTCTCTTTTCCTCACTTCATTTTTCACCTTCCACCAAATTCCTTATGTCTCTTGATTCGTTGCTGTTTCAAACCTCTTCTCTCAATTGTTCTTCACTTTAAGAATTTTTCTCTCTGTCTTATTTTCGAACTATCTTTTGCATCTTTCATTCCGGATTTCCACTCATACGCATGAATCTCTATCATATTTATCTTCTCAACATTTCATTTCCTCATTCTCACTCCATTTCCTCTATTTTAATGGATTTTTTTAATGTCTTTTTTCTCTTTTCCTCCTTATTCACCATTTTCTCTCAATTTTAACTAGTCAATCGTTTAGCTCCAACCTCTCATTGTTTTTCATTCTCATTTTCTTTTTCATAATTTCTTCTTCTTCTCCTTTTTCATAATTTCTTCTTCTTCTCCTTTTTCATAATTTCTTCTTCTACTTCTTCTACTTCTTCTTCTTCTTCTTCTTCTTCTTCTTCTTCTTCTTCTTCTTCTTCTTCTTCTTCTTCTTCTTCTTCTTCTTCTTCTTCTTCTTCTTCTTCTTCTTCTTCTTCTTCTTTTTCTTCTTCTCCTTTTTCATAATTTCTTCTTCTTCTCCTTTTTCATAATTTCTTCTTCTTCTTCTTCTTCTTCTTCTTCTTCTTTTCATAATTTCTTCTTCTTCTCCTTTTTCATTCTTCTTCTTCTTCTTCTTCTTCTTCTTCTTCTTCTTCTTCTTCTTCTTCTTCTTCTTCTTCTTCTTCTTCTTCTTCTTCTTCTTCTTCTTCTTCTTCTTCTTCTTCTTCTTCTTCTTCTTCTTCTTCTTCTTCTTCTTCTTCTTCTTCTTCTTCTTCTTCTTCTCCTTTTTCATAATTTCTTCTTCTTCTTCTTCTTCTTCTTCTTCTTCTTCTTCTTCTTCTTCTCCTCATTCTTCTTTTTTTCTTCTTCTTCTTCTTGTTCCTCTTTTCTTTCTTCTTCCTCTTTTCTTTCTACTTCCTCTTCTTCTGGGCGACTCTCTCAATCTTATTCTCTTCATTTCAGTAGTAATTTCTCTTCTCCAGACTTTCCTACAGGCCAGCAACAGATGTCAGTAAATCCTAGACTCTCATAGCTAATGTCATCTTTCGTCTCTTTTCATCCGCGAGCTATTGTTATATATACCATCTCTTTTCATTTGAATCTACAAACTTCTCAAAACATCATATTCTGTAAACTATCTCTCCTCTTTTCTAACCGATACCTATTGCCATCTACTATCTCTTTTCAACCAAAATCTTCAAAATTCTTTATTATGTCGGTCATTTCTCACACGATTTCAGAAAAGTTCTCAAAATAAAGTGGAGTGTAACCTGTCAAACAAGTAGGAAGATCTTTTTCACACAACCCTCTAATCTTCTTAACTTTGACTTTTCATCTGGCAATTTTGCGCCTCTCAATCTAAATTATTATTTCGCTTTCAAATTCAGTGCGGTTTTATTCATTGATAAATCTGTTCATTTTTGTGTGGATTTTTTGTATTATTTTTTCCATCTCATACAGGGTATTGTGGAGATGTTTTGAAGTATTTTGTCAGGCAATTCATTTGAGTAGAATTGGAATCGTACTTTTCTTTGTGTTTGTGATTTTTTAGCTCTCAGAGGACCATCAGGAAAAGGATGATAATGTAATTTATGTGAAAAGAAATCATAAAAGCATATGATTCCTCTCTGAGCTTAGGTGTAGTCACCTATAGTGTCCTATATTTTTGGGTTCGGAATTTTTAACTTATTCCAAAATTTTAATGGGACCCCACTACTGAAAGCCATACGCTAAATAATGAAATAATAATGGAAGTTTGGAATTGTTTCTTTGTTATTTATTCATATAAAACCTTTAAAATTAAAAATTGATCATTATTCACATCCAGTTCATCTTTCTTGGAGTGGAAATTAAAAATATTTGGCTGAAACTGAAATAATTTTGACTCAGAAACTGAGAATTTGGGGCAATTTACACAATCTTAGGAGTTTGTGAGGTTTCAGATGAATTTCTGTTACTTATTTCCATGAACAGTGTATAATTTGAACTCAAATGCTGTGAATAAATTCTCAAATTTAACTTACAATTTCCGGTTTCGGAATATATTTAAATGATGAATTATTATGGATTTTTTTATTTGCTCACAAACAAATACATACCGTACAGAGGAAACTCATCTAATACATACAATACCGTAACATATGTGAACAAATAATAAATCTCTAGGTTAAAACTTTTTTTGAGAATTTATACTCGTACTTAATCTTCACAGAAACAGTCTCAGAAACAATAGTGAACTCCAATAAAAGGAAGATTTTCAATTTATTAAAAAAAAAAAAAAAAATGCGTGAAAACCAAACAATGCCCGCTGTAATAGCTTTGCTCGGTCTGCGGTTACCCGCGTCTGTTTACATTACAGCCACGAGGTGTAAGACCGGTCAGACAGATTTTCCGACACTTGAGCACAGGCGACCAGGTCATGCTCCCCTGGACACCTGGGGTCCCCTGGACCCCGCCCCATCTGGGACACGGTCTCCTGGATCCCCTGAGACACGGTCTCCTGGACCCGTGGTTGACCGGAAGTAGAGGTCGCACTTCAGCTCATCCTGACTCTTTGTCGTCGACTTGCTCGGCTGACGATGGAGATCGTCTGGTAACCACCGCAGACCGGTGACAGACTTGTAACAGAGGCAGATTTACAGAAGGTGTGTGTGTCCAAACCATAATTTCTTCTCGAAAATATATAAAATATCATTGATAGAAAAAATCAAATACTTTTTTTAAACTTTAAAAGTATTTTTAATTCACATTATTATTTTATTAGTATATAATTATACATGAGTATTATTGACTGGCGGCTCGTGCCCACGAAACAGGTGAAGTGTTGTACAGTAAAAGATACGAGCACTTCACCTTTTTCATGGGCACGAGCCGCCAGTGGTATTATTTTATTCACATTGAAAATGGGCTAAAGCTTGAAACATGTCTGTGTTAAAATATAACACTTTTGAAGTTTGAAAAAGGTTTTTTGATTCATTCCATGTAATCTATCAATTATTTCAAATAGCCCTAAGTTTAAAGTTTAATTTACAAAATATCATGCATGCATGAATTTAAGTAATAGAATTGAATGACTTTCTTGTTTTATCAAAGCTTATGTAACAAATCAGCATACGTGATACATGCATGAAATTGAATTATAGCTAGGATTAAAATTATAATATTAGGATTAAAGTATAACGTTTATTATTGAGATTGAAGTCTTATATTTAGGATTGAAAGTCTCGTATAATAATAATCATTGAACTATTCAACAAATTAGCAAGAAAACTGCTCCAAAATTAAGCTGTGCTCCGCACCCCATCTACTTTCTAGCTATCTTTCTTAAATTTTAGGTAATTCTGATTAGCAGTTTCGAATCATGATAGATGTATGATACTGTATTCCAAAATAGAATGAAAAGTATTATATAATTATCGAAACAAATCATCAAGAAAACTGCCATTGAAATCTGAAAACTGATTTTTTGTAACAAAAAAACTCTAATTCACCTACTGGAAAGTTTTCTGAATAATATGAATATGTCTTATGAACTATAAAGACTGTATAATACAGATTATACTGTCTACAATAATAAAATTACAGATTATACTGAAATATCATATTATACAGTCTATATAATATGAACTGTTCTCTATCTATATCTATAAAAGCGAAATGGCACTGACTGACTGACTGACTGACTGATTCATTCATTCATTCATTCTTTCACTCTCAGAACTAAGAATCCACTGAACCGAATGCGTTCAAATTTGGCAGGCATGTTCAGTTGGACGTTTAGATGCGCGCTAAGAACGGATTTTAGGAACTTTTCAAGGATACGCCAAATATTTAGTTTTTCTACAATTTTCCGGTCTTTTGTCAATTTTTTCGAGAACCAAACGGTAGAAAATGTTGATATTTGGTAGGTAGGTTCAGATAAGGTCTAGAAATGTTGTGTTAAAATATTTTTGAATTCCGTTCAAGATTACGCCAGTAATCATGTTTTTCAAAATTATAGATGTATTGCGGGTTGCATATCTTCCGCCTTGATACGACCAATCCTTACTGTAAATTAAATGGTTCAGCGAGATTATAGATAAACTAATTTGGAAGATATTGAATCTAGTTTCAAACTATGTCCGATATAGTTCCCAAGGTTACGCTCAATATTAGCGTTTTACTATTTTTCGGAATTTTCTGAGTTTTTCTTTGATTTTTCAAGAATAAATTGGTAGAAAATGTCGAAATTTGGTGAACAGGCTCAGATTAGGGCTAGAAATGCTGCGATCAAAAGCGAGAGAAGCGAGCCTGTTTGACTCAGCTTGACACTGACTGATACTTTGGAAGGGCAGAGCCCTGATACTTTTAGGCGGAGAAGGCGAGCGAGCGAAGCGAGCCTGCCGGCTAGTTCATAATATTTTCATGCAATTGATAACAATGATCCAAGATTACTCGATTCTTGATGGAATAATCAACTTTAGTTGAAATTATGCAAACTGGAAACGTCATCCAGTTGTTAAAAATTGCTATTATTCTCAATAATTTAATAGTAGACTAATTATCATCCATTAAATTTATAGAAACTTCTATTATTGTTTCTATATTACTCTATTTGAAAAAGAATGATTATGCTATGATGAATTCCAGAGCTCTCACACTATCATAGGGGCAAGAAAAAAATCTGTCAGAAACCGAGTTCAACTCGTTGATATATTTTCTCATCTGAGTCCAACTTCTCCTTCCAGTTTTCTTCTGGTGTAGTCTATGCAAAAGAACAAGCCTGATTAGGACCGTTACCGGAAACTTTGGGTTAGAGGGCATTTCGGGAGCTTTTGGAGCTGTCGGGAGGTTTCGGGATCCGGGAGACAGATAGCCAACATGTGGTGCTCATCCCTCTCACATGCCCAGACGTCTCAATGTGGTCCACAATTTTTTTGGGAAGTCCTACGTCATTGACTAGACACTCTGTGTAGTCACTACCCCTTGGTATATTACTCATTTTCTTTTACCAGTGGCTTTCACCTAATTCTTTTTCTACTTTTTAATATCGGTCTCTCTTCTCTTCTCAAAACCTTTCTATTTATATTTTGACCAAAAATTTTCAACTTCTTCTCCTTCCTTGCCTATTATTTTTTAATTTTCTTGCATTTGTTCTAGCATTGGTCTCCTATTTATCTCTTATTCCATAATACATCTTATTATTCATCTCATATTTATCTTTATTATTTATATATTTTCAATATTATCTATATTTTGCTTCTCCCCTGTTTTCCCTAGGTAACTTTTTATTGTTATCCTTTGATTCTTTCCAAGTCTCAGACTAAATTACTTTCACTCTCAGTTATTCCGTCAAACTTCGATTATTTAAATTTAAAAAAAAACTGTATACTGGGAGTACACTATATTTTCTTGGTTGAATAAGTTAAGAATTAAAAATGATTAAATATATAATAATAATATATTTCTGTATCCTTTTTCCATCATTTTCACTTCTTTCGGATAACATCTGTATCTTTATTTTTCGTCCCTCCTTTGCTTACTCACCATTATCTTTTTCCTTCGCTCCTTATCCTTATTCTACATCTCCTCCTCCAATTTTTCTCATTACTGTCTTATTCTGCTACCAGTGTGCTTCGGAATCATTCACATTCTCACCGAAAATTTTTCATTTCAAGGCTTATATCCCTAAGACGTCCCTATGATGTTCGCTGACGCCTTTCACGAGTTTTTCACATGTCTCACATTCTTCGCATCCTGTCCGGCACATGCTCACATCTGTTTGCTTCTGTCCTGTCTGTCTGGTACATCTTCTTCTTCTTCTTCTTCTTCTTCTTCTTCTTCTTCTTCTTCTTCTTCTTCTTCTTCTTCTTCTTCTTCTTCTTCTTCTTCTTCTTCTTCTTCTTCTTCTTCTTCTTCTTCTTCTTCTTCTTCTTCTTCTTCTTCTTCTTCTTTCATCTTCGACTATTCCCCCCTCTACATCGTCGCCGTCATCATCATTGACATCATCAGTGAACGGTTTCTTATTCACGACTTTTGTGGATGTCTGTCTGTCTGTCTGGTCGGCATCCCTTCTTCATTAAAAACTATACCCTTAGCCCAACAAAACCCCCTCCCCCACAAATTTCCAAAACACAGACCGTCGGTCGTAAATCAGTTGGCGGTCGCCATATTGGATTTCGGTAGCTCACTGTGTCTGATGGCACACACCGATGTAGTTCTCCAATTATTAGACTATTGATTTACTAGCCGGCAGGCTCGCTTCGCTCGCCTTCTCCACCTAGCCCCCTGGACCCCCCGCAGTATAGGCAGTGTAAGTGAGTCAAACAGGCTCGCTTCGCTCGCCTGCAAAACCTCTGTCAGTGTCAGCTGAGACAAACAGGCTCACTTCGCTCGCCTGCAAATTCCGTTCAGGAGATATTCGAAATTTATTGAGCACAGAATTTGTATACCTAATCTGGACCTGTTTAACTAATTTCAACATTTTCTACCAATTTGTTCTAGAGAAATCTAAGAGAAACTCCGAAAATTCCAAAAAATAGTAAAACGCTGATAATAAGCGTAACCTTGGGAAAGTATATCGGACATAGCTTGAAACTTGATTCAATATCTTTCAAATTAGTTCATCTATAATCTCGCTGAACCATTGAATTTACAGTAAGGATTAGTTGTATCAAGGCGGAAGATATGCAACCAGCAATACATCTACAATTCAAAAACTGATAACTGGCGTAATCTTGAACGGAATTCAAAAATATTTTAACACAACAATTCTAGACCTTATCTGAACCTGTCCACCAAATATTAACATTTTCTACTGTGTTTCTCGAAAAAATGAGGAAAACGCCGGAAAACTCTAGAAAAACTAAAATATCTGGCGTATCCTTGAAAAGTTTTTAAAATCCGTTATTAGCGCGAGTCTAAACGTCCAACTGAACAAGCCTGCCAAATTTGAACGCATTCGGTTCACTGGATTTTTAGTTCTGGTGATGAATGAATGAATGAATGCTCCATATATTTCGCTTTTATATATAGAGATTATTGTAAAACAGGGTAATCTTCTATGTAACATCGTGTTCCTGATTCAATTTATTTGACCAGAGCGCAGAGGAGCTAAATCCAGAGTGCTAAAACTATGGCTTCTGCAGCTCCAGTTAGCCCTCTGAATTCAGTTTCTCTGTGGCCAGATCAACAATATTGGCTGCATATAGGCTATATCATAAACTTAACATGGAAAATAGTCAGAACGAGATAAAAAATATCAAAGTAAATCAACTATGATTGAATAGTAGAGGGAAAAAGTTTGTTAATATTCATTTATTACAATATTGTCATGTCATATGATCATTTTTATTGTTATTATTGTATAGTTCCATTGTTATTATTGTTTCATTAAATACAATGTGATATAAAATATTATGAAGAGTTGACAAAGAATAAGTTTATTTTATGTTTAAATAAACCTGAGTTGTCACAATCCCCCTTTCATATTCAATTAGAATTGTGACAAGAACTCAAGTATTTTTACTTGAAATTTAATTCTACAAGTTTCATATTTTTCACTTACTACGAAACCATTTTGTATAGCATTTTCATGTCTCTTGTCATCATACGCTCACATATTGTGCTATAAATTTTATCAAAGTTACTGTAATCCCCAATCGTGGATAAGTGTTTTCACTCTAATATAATAAACTATAAATCACTCTAAATTAATAAACTATAATAATAAAATAATAAACTAAATTATGATGAAGTAATATCACTCTATAATAGTTTAAGTCTAATAATTAGTGTATTACTCTTGTGTTTTGGCTCAATAAAATTATAAAACTATACCAACAATTCAATTAATGTGTATAAAATTATTTCCCATCATGGAAAATTGCTGTTATGTTATGTCGGCTGCGAAACTTCTTCGGAACGCTCCAGTTATAATAATAATAATAATAATAATAATAATAATAATAGGCCTACCTTCTCTCTTTTTCTTATCATCAATCCCACTCCTCATTTCTCGAAAAAGATCTTGAAATTTACAGACTGGGAGTTTAGATTCGGCGATGACAGTGATACAGGAAGTAGACTTTGATTGACAAAGAAGCGGTCAGCAAAAAATCCCTGGCTAGGAGAGGATCTGAAGTGTGACCTACCGGTGTCATGAGAGAGTAGGCCTATTCTCAGGGCGAGAAGCAATCAGCTGACCATGACGTCTCAACGGTTAAAGGGTCGAGAGGAGCAGAAGAGAGAGTGTGAGATGAAGATCCCTCCAATCAGAGTGACTCACTCTACAGACGCTGAACAATCCGAGACCAAAGAATAAATATGTATTCAATGTAATACAAATTGTATGTTAACAATTTGTTGTCGATTGTATAAAGTCACAGTGTAGCGACTAATGTGAAAGGATCCATGAAAGAGTTTTGTAACATTAATTATCAGCCGCCAACCCCAAGTCTCTGTAAATATTTTCCGAGGGTGAAGTCCACATGAGTTCTTAGGCTTGTGCGTTGGTGATGATATGCTTGATGATGGGAGATGACGACTGGCTACTTTTGTGGAAGACGGGGCCGACGGCAGTTGTCTTCTCTGTAAGATAGTGTAACCGTATAATATGTGATTTTGCTGTGGCCGAATACAAGGGCTTAACATAAAAGGTTTAAACATACAAGGTTTTTACATTCTTTATTCTTTCTTTATAATTGCGACTTGGTTTCCAAGAATATTAAGCAAAGGATGAATGAGTGATGATGAGTGATGATGAATGATGATGATGAAGGTTTAAGATTTAACATGCATGGTTTCGCGGTCAAGAATTGAACTTACAATCTCTTAGACCAGCACCTTCTCACTTACTTCATCAATATTCTAAATAAATATTCTACAATCGTATTGTAAATATACTATAAAGACCAAGTATTATCAAAGAAATGCGAATAAGTTAAAAAATTATACAACACTTATTTTCTCTTAGGGCTACTGTATTTGTTAAAACTTTAAATTTAATAATTAAAATCAAAGTACCCTATTTTAATAATATTTTTATTTTACACTACATAATCCAGTTGATACATATAATTAGAATAGAGTATAAATACAATAGATTAATGTTGTTATTTACACTTGAAAATGGCTACATCGCCGAAACATGTAGTGTAAAATAAAAATATTTTTAAAAAAAGGGTAGCCTACTTAGATTTCAATTATTTAAAGTTAAAAATTATGGACGTACATAGAAATTTGACACCGTTCACTCATTTGGCAAACATTCGACTATTCAACAATTTACTTCTAAGAACGTATTTTTCAAAAACGAATTTTTTCAACGTTTTAGCTATGAAAGTAATATTTTTGATCAATTTCCTCCAACAAAGACTTGATCCAATCTCTCCACATGATATCAACGTTTGAATAGAAACTTTAAACGATTTTAAAAGTAGGAATGGTATAAGGTAAGGTGGATAGGGCTATTAAAGGCTACTGAGAAGGACCGCAGCTGAGTTTTTGTATTGAAAATCTTTACAATAGTTGAGAATGAATTTTGCACCCAACTTATTTTGACCAGAGATCTGCCTCACTTCATAACCTATTCTTTTTCAAAATAAATCATTGGATTTTATCAGAGGGCGTGAGAATCTTACAACTGGGAAGGACTTCCTTCAAAATTTAGTTGATAATGTATCATGAGGAAAGATGGGGTATGGTTTGATCGAGCTAAACAGACACTCTGGCGAGATGGGGAATGACTCCAACTCGGTCAAAATTGGTTTAAAAATTATTAGTTTGGTCTCAAATTATAGATCAGAATATTCCCTACAATTGAGACCAAATCAATAATTTTTGAACGAATATTGACCGAGCTGGAGTCATTTACTCATCTTGCCAGAGGCTCTTCTTTGCTTGGACAGACTATATTAAGCTTGTCCTGGAAAACATTTACACTTTTATCAGAGTAACTTTCATCGAATTTTAACTTCACTTACCTAAATTGTAGAGAACATTATTTTCTAAATATTTTTCTAATTTTTAACAAATATTGACCGAGATGAAGTCATTTTCCCATCTTGCCAGAATGTATTCTTATGCTCGACCTGAGTATATAATCAGCGCAAGCTAAGAAAATACTCCGTCATAATACTATTTACATTGTGTTGGCGTGTCTTCTCAGCATACGCCAACTAGAGCATGTACAGTAGAATGTCGATGATCCGGCTTAATTGGGACCAGACCCATCCGGATTATCGAATTATCAGGATTATCTTAATTACCTTACAAAAAGGGCCAGAAGGCTATATTTGAGAATAAACTGTTTTAAATAAGTATTTTTTCTATTAAAAAATAATGGAAAATTATCTCCTTCGCTTTGCCAAACACTACAGTAGTATGTATTCTCTCATCGCCAACTCTAGTAAAGAACTTAGTATAGTCTATCCAAGCAAAGAAGAGCCTCTGGCAAGATGGGAAAATGACTCCAGCTCAATCAATATTTGTCCAAGAATCATAAATGTGGTCTGAATAGTAGATCAAATTGTTTCCTACAATTTGAGATCAAGCTTATAATTTTTGAACCAATACTGACTAAGCTTCAGTTTTCCATCTTGTCAGAGGCTCTTCTTTGCTTGGACAGATTATACAAGGGCATACGGTACAAATATTTTTATTTCTTGCTGGAGACGAATCCGGATTATCGACTGTCCGGATTTCCGAGTTCCGGATTATCGATGTTCTACTGTATTTAGAATAGTGATGAATTGATTGATATTGAAATGAATAATATGATTTCTTCCTTTCAACTTCTAACAAACGTATAGCCTATTCATCAAAAATCAAAGTGGTTGGAGGATGACTTTTATATTGTTTAGCTCTGGCAGGACAGTTAAAAGCTGTCGAATTAATAGAGCTGGAGTCGCTCTAGTTTCCAAGTACCCTTGCCGACTGTCCTGACAGAGCTATGGTTATTGACAGCAGTCATTTTTTAACGGCGTACATTTTTGGTGGTGCCAGATCTACAAAGAATATCACAAAATATTGCAGAATATTGTAAATATTTTACAGAATATTGCAAAAGACGGACAACTGACTGAAAACGGAAGTAATTTTCTTTCCGTCTTCCTGTCTACTCTCCTTCTTCATCTTATTCTCAATCACGGTCTATCTTCAACCTTAATTTTTCTCTCACCCTTCTAACAATATTCTTGTTATCACTCTTTATCTCACATTGTATTCCTTCTCTTTCTTGAGCCCTCTCACTCAGTTTCGTTCCACTTTTTCCCCGTCCACAACTACCACAAGGCATAATTACTCCATTCAGTCGGAAACCGATTAGCAGTGCAGAAGAAAGAAAGAGAAAAAATGATGGTGAAGATCGCCGTAGTCCACTAGGTCCATTCAGTCTGCTCAGTCAACCTTAATCCGGAGTTGCCCTTTTGCCTTTTACTTCTTCTTATTTTTCTTTTTGTTCTTCCCCTTTACGCTCTTCTTCCTCTTCTTGTACATGCCATTATTCTTCCTCTTCTTGTTCATGCTCTTATTCTTCCTCTTCTTATCTCTCTTCTCCTACTTTTCCTTGTTCTTCACCGTCTTGTTCTTTCACATGTTCTTCTCCTTGATCATCTTTTGTTATTCTCCTCCTTGTTCTAAATATTGTTTTTCTTCTTCTTTTTGTTCTCGTTCTTCTTCTTCGTGTTCTCCTCCTTTTCCTCCTCCTTCTTCTCCTCCTTTCTCTTCCTTCTTCTTGTTCTTCTCCCTCTTCTTCTTGTTTTTTTTTGTTCTTGCCATTGTCCTTCTTGTTCTCTCCCTCTTCTTCTTGTTCTTGTTGGTTTTTTCTTCTTGTACTTGTCCTTTTTGTTCTCCTTGTCCTTTTTCTTCTTGGTCATCCCATCTGGTTTTCATTCTTGTTTTACTCCTTCTCCTCCTCCTCCTCCTCCTCCTCCTCCTCCTCCTCCCTCCTCCTCCTCCTCCTCCTCCTCCTCCTCCTCCACCTCCTCCTCCTCCTCTCCTCCTCTCCTCCTCCTCCTCCTCCTCCTCCTCCTCCTCCTCCTCCTCCTCCTCCTCCTCCTCCTCCTCCTCCTCCTCCTCCTCCTCCTCCTCCTCCTCCTCCTCCTCCTCTGCTTCTTTATCTCCTTCCTCACCTCCTTCTATTCAGTTTGGTCTCTTGTCATCTTGCACTTGAAGACTTTTCCTTTATTTCCACCGCTGCTTATCTCAAATGACCCTCCGTTTCTATAGTCTGTCCAAGCAAAGAAGACACTCTGGCAAGATCGGAAAATAACTCCAGCTCGGTCAATATGGGTTCAAAAATTATTGATTTGGTCTCAATGATAGGAAACATTCGGGTCTACAATTTAAGACCAAATCAATAATTTTTGAACCAATATTGACCGAGCTGATCTTCCCAGAGGGTCTTCTTTGCTTGGACAGACTTTACATCCATCTGCATGCTCCCTCATTGTCCTTGAATGCTGTTCCAAGGTTCCACTGCAACTGATCTGCGAATCTTCATTGCTAGAAAATTCAATAAGATACTTGTGACAGAACTCTAAAGTTAAATTACAAACGAAAATATTTTATTCCTCAGCCGAAATTATACCTCTATTCTGTTTAACTTTTGAACAAGTCAAATTGCACCAAATAGAGCAGTGCTTCCAAAAATAAAAAATTAGACTGGAAATCGTCTTCTTAATGAAGTTGAGGCATCTCATCAAACAAGTCTATTTCCTACTGTTTCGTACTCTACTTATTCTATTTATTTTCTTCCGTTTCCCTTCCCTCTTTCATGTTTCTTTTTCTTCTCGTCCTCTTCCTTTCCTTGTTCATTTTTTTCCTTCCCACCCTTCATTCATTCCTCCTCCAATATAGTTTAACGCCAGCTATAGCTCCTGTCTCTACTGTTCCATATTTCTCTCTCTTTCTACAGTACCATATTTTCCTATTGTAAAATTCTGAAACAAAAAGTGTCTTCCTGTCAATCAGCCTCCACTGTTCTGACACCCGTGGGTGTTTAGCAACAGATGACAATAAAACAGAAGAAGGCGGAAAAATCGGATTTGTCTATTGTCCATCTTCCTTCTTCTTCTCATCCTTTTTACTGTTTTCTTCTTTTTTGTAACTCGTTTGTTTCCTATTTTTTCAGTGGGCAGTTGTGCTCTGTGTTAATTATGATGACTTCCATTGTGGAGCAAAATCATGTGCAATATTGTTCTCTCATTTTTTTCTAGAATAAAAATTCTAATCTAGAGAAAAAGTGTGAAAGTAAAGTGACAAAAGTGGGAGAAAATTGTAAACTAGAGAAACGTGACAAAGTGTCATTTCTACTAAATATTTTATTTATCAAACTACTGTAGGACATGGCATTCCATAGTGGAGTAGGTGAATTTCCATAAAGAAAGAAATTTTCCCATTATTGTTATTTGTTTTTATTATTGTATTATATTTCATGTATGTCTTCTTTTCTGTAAATAAAATTTAATTAATTATCAACCAAGATTCATGACATGGTCCCAACAAAACAATCATTACCTCATTATTCCAGAATTATGACCTTGAATTCTTTGATCCATAGAACACAAGACAAGATGTGTCATATTAACAAAATATCAAACATTCTAAATACCTTAATAGTAAATAATCGTTATCCATTCTTCTCGATAGGCCTATTTTAGCGTAATTTGAGTTATTTCCACTGGCCCACAAAACAGGTGAAGTGCTGTACAGTAAAGATACGGGCACTTCACCTGTTTCGTAGGTACAAGCCGCCAGTGGTTATTCAAAAAATACGGTACTATCCCGATATACTTATTCTCTAGCACTCTAGGCATTAGCATTCAAATCAATTAAATTCATTTGATGAAACAATGATTACATGCAGGGTTATAACTCAAAATACACCAAGATTTAACTTCGAAAGTTGGACCACATTAATAATTGATTGAATATTTCCAATGACCGAAGAATTTGATAGCAAAGTGTTATAATATTTCAGCGGTTGGTTAACTGTGATCAAGGTAATTTATTACAGAAATTTATTCAAATTGGAAGATTCTTTTCTATATTTGTAACAACCTTGTATACAATATAATTTTCCTATATTGAAGTAAAGCGTTTGGGTGATATCCTCTGTCAATTTTGCCTAATAATTTTCCCTTATTAAACTAAAGCATTTTGGTGATATTCTCTAATAATTTTGCTTCCAATTCTCATCTTCACTTCGCGCTATGAACTTCTTCTTCATTGGTTCAAAACGTTTTCAATTCTGTATGTCTCCAATTGCGTTTGGTAGAACAAGTGTTACACCTGTGGCCTCATCAACTTTGCAAAATAGAGTTCAATTAATTAGTATGTGTGTATGCACAGGTGCCCGGTAAATTACAAGGTGTGTACTGTGTACATTGTCGCCTCTTGTGTGCAATAGATAGAGAAAGAGGAAGAAAGAGAGAGAAAGAGAAAGAGAAAGAATATGTGTACATTTGTGTCCACTGTCATATATGTACAGAGAGGCGACGTTATTCTCCGTGCTCTCGTTACCATACAATAAAAGCTGCACTAAAGACAAAAGAAAGCCCAAATAGTGACGACACTTGCTTGGTTTTCAGTCTTTTATTTTCAAAATTCATCATCTTTCTCACACCCACTTTTATCATTATTCCCTCTCTCTATTTCTATTGTCTAGCCACAGGTCTGTGTGTGTCTAGTCTATGAACAATAAAGTTTTCTAGTTGTTGTAATAGAAACGGCGCCATGCATTTTTATTGTGGGTTATTTTTCATGGGTCATTGGAAAGGTGGCTGGGTTCCTATTGAGAATATATTATTCGCGTGTAGGATTGTTTGAGAAATTGAGATATTTATTTGATTTTTTAACGTTATGATTATCTCATGATATGTTGAAATTCGTGAGTTAATCAATAAAATATTTAACACTTTCGACAAAAAATATTTTGTTTTGTTTTTATAAGGGTAGAAGCTCTGAAAAGACTAATTAGGCATGCATGTTAATTATTAAATAAGAATTATGTATGAATATTCCAATATCGTGTTTTGGTTCTTTTTATTTATGTAACAACCTTCCAAATTCTAAATTGCGGTTTCATAGTTTCAATGTGTGTATTATTTAAGTTCTAAGTGTGGACATACATAACCTCTATTTTGAATATTTTAACCAAAATTGGGAAAAAGAGACGTTTTGGACTATGTTTGTGTTTCAATCCTATTGTATTTCTCGTTATAATTATAATTGTATTATCTCGTTAATAAATAAAAAATAATAAATAAATAAATTAAACTTCCATTTCTCAAAACTATCGTACGCTTTATAGATTTTCTGAATGAGTATCACTTCGATTCTTATTTCTTACTTCTTACTTTTAAGTTCTTGAAATCTTACTTCAAAAACATTTAAATTGCTTTCTTCAATAACAATAATCCATTATACAAGTATTTCATCAAACCAACTGCATCTATTTGAAGACATCACTTTAAACAGTATTCGTATAATCCTCTTCATGAGGATATTTTAATAACTCACAAAAATATAAAAAACGAGAATATAAAGTGCATTTCTCGATGGGCAAAGCTTATTAAAATTTTTAATTGAGACTCAATCTCACAAACGGACTTCAATCACGACGTATTAACAACGATGATTGGAATGTTCTAAGTTCCTCTATGCTTTAATGCTCAATATTTCAATTTTAATTTGATTCAGTAAATGACTGAATGCATCCCTGTGCAATCACAGAACACGTTACTGAATGAAAGGTGTTAAACCAAACCTATATTGTATGGTCTGTGCAAGCAAAGAAGACTTTCTGGCAAGATGGGAAATTAACTACAGCTTGGTCAATATTAGTTCAACAACAATAAATTTGGTCGCAAATTGTTGAAAACATCCTGATCTACAATTTTGAACCAAGTTGATAATTTTTGAACCAGTATTGACTGAACTGGAGTAATTTTCCCATCTTGCCAGAATGTCTTCTTTGCTTGGACGGACTACTACTCCTTATTGAGTTGAGAAGGTCAGCAAATTAGGTAGAGTCTTCATTAATAGTAAAGATGTTCTTGACTCTTCTCCAGTCATAACCAAGTGAGACTTAAAGGTTACTATCATTGTGAAGGTAATAATTTATGGAAGGTGATAAACTTCTCCTGTGGTCATAAAATAATTTGAGAGACATGGATTACTTAGTTACAAAGGTTCGTCCGTGTCTTATGGAGGATTTTAATGGTCATTTTGCCTCACTAGTTTCTCTAGTATGACATATTATGATAGATATGACAGGTATTATGGAAGATATTGGTATTTGAATGTAGCAATCGAATAGAAATTACTATAAGGTATTCGAATGACCCATAATTTTTATGTTCTCTGTTGAGATAACTTATTTAACTTAATATTCTGAAAGGGGCGCTAGTCATACAGGAACTTTAATGTTTTTTCACCCAAGTGCAAAAGTTTTTTCATCAATTGCAGTTTCTAACTTAATAATCTGAGAATGTTGTTAGTCTAAAAAGAAGGTTAATCTACTCTAGTTGAAGAATACATTTTATCGATTGCAGTTTCTAATTTACACTACGTGTGGTTCTAGAGGTACTTTCATGAGAATATAAGATTGAAATTTTATAAATCGCGTTTTCAAAACTGACATTAATTATCTATAGAATAATTTGTGCAGCAAAACCTAGAAATACTCTTAAAACGAAGAAATACTTCGAGCAAAAACACAATTATCTATTAATTAAGAATATATTTATGCTACAATCACTTGAAAGTATAATCGACGATCAAATAATTCCAATGTCTAAAAAAACTCTTTGATTGAAATCGTGTTGAAAAAGTAGTTCATTGACTTTTCTCACCGTCGGCCATTTCTATGGCTCCGCCCATCGTTAAAAGTGGGAGTGAACCGTCTCGGCCAATCACAGAGCTCTAACTCAGTTCAGCTTTTAGAAGCCTACGCTTTCTCGATTGCATTTCAGCCATTTATTCACTTTCCAAATCTCGAACGTTTTGCCATTCATGTCAAAGTTTATGGAAATCTAGTATAAATTTTATTATATTATTTTATTTAATAACTTCTGTTACAACGGATTCATCTATGGTACGGTATAAAACATTAAATTGAAGTTGAATCTTCATATGTATCTGAATTCTCTAGTGATAGTTTTGTTTATGAGAACAATTTTCAATACAATATCATCATCATCATCGTATGCCATGTTTGGTGGGGAGTCCTAAAAGGATGTTCCACCGGCAAAATAACCTCAATAATTATCCTCGATTGGAAATTGAGGAATTTCTTGAAACGAACCTCGGAAATTTGAATGTTTCAAAGTTTTTCCAATATGAAAGAGTTCAAAAAACACAATACAATATAAACTTCCATTACCGAGTTCCATATTAAATTGAAAATTGTTCTAATAAATGAAACCATCACTATAGTAACTATCACTATTATTCATTCATTCACTTCGATAAGAGTTATGTTACTCAGTAATTGACTTCGGGCTAGTTGAATGTATTCAATGAAATTTTTATGAAATTTGTTTTTATTCTTTTGAAGATCAAGATTGGGAACTATGGATAGAAGTAGGCCTACTGCATTCTATTCCTATATAAAGCTTAAAGCACTGGCGGCTCGTGCCCACGAAACACGTGAAGTGCCCGTATCTTTTACTGTACAGCACTTCACCTGTTTCGTGGGCACGAGCCGCCAGTGACTTAAAGCTGAATAATTGTATACATGGAAAATCTATGACACCATACAATGAAACTATGTAGCCTATGGAGGTGATCATTCTATAGAATTATATTACGATAATCTAGTTTGAAGGTTTCTAGATTCAATATTTATAGTTATTTATTCAGACTTTGGACGCATAACAGGTTGTGACACGTTCCAAATGAATATGTTTATTTCATTAAATATAATATTTTCAAAATAAATTTAATATGATAATATATAGTATAGAATACACACATTCTCAACCAAAACAATAACAATCAGTTCTTACTGAGTTTACAAGACTACAACTAATTTTTTTACTTTGTCAACCACTTATTTATCACTGGCGGCTCGTACCCATGAAACAGGTGAAGTGCTTATATCTTTTGCTGTATAGCACTTCACCTTTTTCGTGGGCACGAGCCGCCAATGCCACTTATCCCTATCAAATGACCAGTCTCTTCACTATACAAAGTCTCCAACACATAAACAATATTTTTATAGGCAGTACACGTCAAGCCAGCCGTAAAGAACAAAATACGTCTTGTATAAAACTGAGCCGACTTGGTCAAAGCTTCTACAGTCTGTCCAAGCAAAGAAGACATTCTGGCAAGATGGGAAAATGACTTCAGCACAATCAATTTTGGTTCAATAATTATAACTTTCATCACAAATTGTGGAAAACATTCTGATCTACAATTTAAGACCAAATTTATTATTTTTTACCGATATTGACTGAGCTGGAGTATTTTTCCTATCTTGTCAGGATGTCTTCTTTGCTTGAATAAAACTGACATGGTCACAGCTCTTATTAGTCCACCACAGACCTAGAATTAAGTCAGCCATGTGGGCTTGGACAGGGGCTTGTCCATTCCTTGTCCATTGTTCAAAGTAACACCTTTTCTATGTACTATTTACAGTCTGGCCGATCAAAGAAGACATTCTGGCAAGATGGGAAAATTACATCAGCTCTGTCACTATTGGTTCAAAAATTGAAAATTTGGTCTCAAATAGTAGAAAACATTTTGTTCTACAATTTGAGACCAAATTTATCATTTTTGAACCAATATTAACCAATCTTGAGTCATTCTCCCATCTTGCCGGAATGTCTTCTGTGCTCGACCAGACCACAACATCATTGTCCACCCTCCCATAATATGACTTGAAAGTCACAGCATTCTTGTTTCAAATTATACTGCAACAACCCATGATCTTCGCACTCGTAATTACTTGTTTATTAAGTCCAATTTAGGGACAAATACGCTCGACAATTGTTTTGTGAATGGGTGTAGTAACAATGAAGAAAAAAACAACAGGATGAAAAACGTATCATCAAGTCGCCTGCAAGAGTGCTAGTCGACTGAGATTAGTCGGTCAATAAACTCCGCCTCTGCGTCGAAATAATCGTATTTTTAATATTTTCTGATCAATAAAACACAAATAGCAGACAAATAGTTATGTTTTTGAAGTGTGTTGGAGTCGTATTACTGGATTTTCTAACAATATTTGTGTATTGAGATTGAGATGTTTAGTAATCTTAAAAGGCTTCTGTGGATGATTTTAAAATAAATTTGATCCGTTGATAATTACTTCTCACTTTAATTCATTGATTAGCTAGAACTCTTCTTCACTATACGGATTCTTCTTGAAAAATTAATAGTAAAGATTAATTTTCTCATCTTTCATGGAGCAATTCCCATTGGAATATTGGTGGTTTGGTGGTTTAATAATAGCATCATATTATAATAATGTAATTTAAATAATTCCTTTAGACACAACCATTCCATTTTTTAACCAAATTCTCATTTTAAAAATGCGAAATTAGAATGTCGTTAGTTCTTGAATATTCAAATTCAATTATGTTACAGAATAACAATCGAATAACTCTACTAACAACTTTTATAGATCATACACGTGGGGATAAACATTGTTCTTATTGATGTAGGAGATAATATTATTATAATTATTATTTCTTTTGAAAATCTTGATAGTCACTAATAATAATGTGTGCTCCAGATAATATCCATAAGCAAAAAGATTCGGTGACCATTCAAAAATGCACTTGTAGTAATAATTCAAATTGTCTAATTGCAATTTGAATTACAATACTTGTACTAATAAATACTTGTACTGTACTGCTAAAAATGTACTGTTACTTCTATTTACAATTTTTTCAAATTTATTTATTCTTTGTACACTTTACATCGATTATCTTTATAAAGACACAATACAAGTAAATCATTGTACAATAGAATAAGAAGCTCACAAGACTTTTCGTCTGTTCGTGAGCTTTAATTTTAAATTAAATAGACATGTAAAAATTAAATTAAGAAAAATAATAAAGTAGATTAGTAAAATTTGGAAATGAAAAAAAGAAAAATGTACGATTTTTATGATTAGTTTAATAATTTTATTCCATTATGATTAGTAATAAGTAGTATAATAATAGTACATTATAATAGTAGTGTTAACAAGGTATTTTACACGATCGAATCCTGTTATACATCCCTCAACATAAAAAAAACTTGATAATACGTCACTACGTTTATAAAACGATTACTAGTAGACCATGAAGAGGTCCCGCTTTTTATCCGGGATTATGGTTAAAGCAAGCCGGACCAAACCATCAGAAAAAACCATTAATCATCATACACTGATCCCGACAAAGTACCATGATATTTTTCAACTGGCAGTTGAAGAAAATATGTCTCGAACCGTGTAAACCTCTGCAGCTGGACAAATCGATGACAAAAAAAATCGATCTTCTAAAAAAACATGATAATCGCAATAGGCTTCCGACTCGGACTTAGTACTTTTGTTATGAAATAGGTTGAAAGCAGTGTTTAAAAGAATGCGGCTGAGAATAATAATATTTCGGCAGTTGTTGGTTGGTGAATGCGTTTTGCAAGTCATACTGTCCGTGTCCACCCTAGAAGTCATGGGTTACTCGAGAGAAGAGGAAGATTTTTGTAAGGAACTAGGACCAGCTCGTCCGGAATGGTTTTGGGGAAGTTTGGTAAAACTTCGAATACTTGGAACGGAATGTTATCTCAAAAGCAATATGTACTATTATTAATAATTAAAATTAATAATCAAATCTCATTGGATATTCAGGGACTCTTGAAATGAGAAGTAGAATAGCTGCGGAAATTTGATTTATTTTGTCCAAAATTGTCTTCAAATTGGAAATGAATTATATCGGAGATCTTATTACATGACTACTTATTAAAGCTCAAACTGGGAATAGTCTGTACAAGCAAAGAAAACCTTTGGCAAGATGAGAAAATGACTCAAGCTCGGTCAATTTTAGTTAAAGAATTATCGATTTGATCTCAAATAGTAGGAAACAATTTGATCTACTACTAAGACCACATTTATAATTCTTGAACAAATATTGAGCCAGCTGGAGTCATTTTCTCATCTTGCCAGAGGCTCTTCTTTGCTTGGACAGACTATAGGCCTACATGATTTGTACGTATTTAGTTCAGTAGTTCCGTGACCAAAACTACAATACAAAGAAGAGAAGTTAACTTTCAAGCCCCATTGCTGAGGAATCAATTTACAGGACAGGACATTTTTGTACCAGAATTTCGTTTTACATGTGAGAAGTAAACCCCTATTTCCAGTTTTCCAAGTTGAGTACTTGAACAACAATTACAATATTCATATATTAAATAAATTTTCAGAAGCTTATTCACTAGGCTACACTGAGTGTTCAACATATCTAGAAAATGAATAACCTTCAATTTTGTTATTTTATTAAAATTGGTTGAATTGATGGTGATATTGTGGGATCTCTACAGAATAAGAAAACTTAGATTTTGTCAAATTTCACTTAAATCAGAGAAATATGACAGACTCCAAGTTTTCCTATTATTATTTTATCACAGAAGCAAAATTCTATTAACTCACAGCTTCTTTAGTTTGTCCCATCTTTCATTTATTTTATTTATTCATTTATTTATATATTTATTTATTCATTTATCTCTTTATTTATTTATTCAGCTATTTATTCTATCTATTTTATTTATTTATTTATTTTATTTTATTTATTCATTTATTTATTTATTTATTTATTCATTTATTTATTTATTTCATTTATTCTATTTATTTTTATTTTATTTATTTATCTATTTATTTCATTCATTTTATTTATTTTATCTATTTACTTCTTCCTTCGATTTGGTCTTGGAACAGGAACACCTGACTCAAAGACTCAAACCAATTCTATACCTGTTCATCTCCAAAACGACATAAACCTTATTAATGACTCTGTACTATATTATACTATACACTATAGTATAATAGTTTGCAGTATTGAAGACGTAGCCAATAATAATAATTGTATTTGGTTGAACCATAGATATAGTAGACCTATAACCACGTCAACTATTTATAGTAAGTCCACGGTTGAACTTATTACGGGGAGTCCTTATGAAGACTTGATCCCTATATAGCTATAATAGACACATTGATATCTATAGATTATACGTTGAAATCGATACAGATTATATCTATAGATTGTTACTTGGTTAACGGTAACTGGTGTGCTGATATATATTCAGTTTTCCAGACTGAGATGAGATGACTTGAGCCGTGAATCACTGATCGAGTCTTGAACGGTTGTGGGTTTTTTGTTTTTGATTTTGTTCCTTGTTTTGCTACGATCTGTGTTGCGGTTCATCCCCCTTCCCCCAACCCACAAGATCAGTTGTAACGTTGTAAGCTTCTTCTCCGCACTCATCTTGTTTCTTTGATTTTATTTTCTTTCTTTGAACTTCTTCGCGTCATCTCCAACGCCGGTTTTTCTGTTACTTTTTCTTGTCTCAAATGGGCTAATTTTCTGTATAAAGTATCCTGCACCATTGTAATTATTATTATTTTTTTTAATTACTGAAATTTGTAATATTAAGTCAATGAATTAACTAGTTTTTTGACTACATACTTAGTATATAAATTGGAAGAGAAGGAGTTAAGGGCATGAACCTGTTGGACTCACCTAAGTGTATTTTTGAATAAATAATGATTGATTAATTGGAGAAGTAAAATTGCTATTAAAGCCGATATTTATAATCGATACACTCTTCTTCCAATTTCATTTCTTCTTTCATTCAATTTGTAACAGAATTTGTTAATCTCCATGATTTTGTTGAATTAAATTTATCATCCTTCTCTTCCTTCCAGTTTTATTCTTATTCTCCTATTGTTCAATAATTATTTAAAGAAGTCTAATGTGATTAATCTAATGTTATTCTCCTATTCTTCAATAATTATTTAAAAATCTAATGGTATTAATCTAATGTTATTCTCCTATTGTTCAATAATTATTTTAAAAAGTCTAATGTGATCAATCTAATGTTTTTCTCCTATTCTTCAATAATTATTTAAAAAGTCTAATATAATTAATTTAGACAAACTACTATTCTGTGAACAAGACAGTGGCCCATTGAAAACATTATTGCTTTTACAATAGCCTATTCCTTCAATTCCACAGAGGAGCTGAATCTAATGTTATTCTTCTTCTTCTTCAATAATTATTCTTCTTTAATCTCTTCTTCCTCTTCTATTTTCTATTCTTTTATTCTCTTTCTTAATCTTCTTCTTCTTCTTCTTCTTCTTCTTCTTCTTCCTTCTTCTTCTTCTTCTTCTTCTTCTTCTTCTTCTTCTTCTTCTTTATATTTTCACATCACAGAGTCGCACAGCAAAACAAAGATAGCTACACCATCCACAGCAGATCTTTATATCATCGGCTGCCTGAATAAATGACCACTACGCATTGGCTACATACAAGTTCCTCGGCTAATTTAAATCTACCAGCTCCAACCTTACATCCTCGACTGTCTCTACGCCTATAATCCATACTAACCAAACATATATACACAAATTCACCCTCCATGTAACAATAAATACGTATACAGAACCATGGAAATATATAGATAACATTTTATAGAAATATAATTCTCCAACCCATAACAAGCCTTTCAAAGAAATATGTATGTATTGAGTAGTAATATAGTCAAGATACATATAGAAATATATCGATACATAGAAATATAGTTTCTGAAAACAGAAATAAGTCTATAACCCATAAGCCTTGCTACTCGCCTTCTAAGGCGATTCTAAATCTCGGACTAATGTTCAAGGCTGGCCGTCTGTGTGAATGCCTGCATTAGTTCCAATGCAACTCAAAATAAATTGCAACTGATTAAGGAGCATCCTATTAATTGTCGGCTGTGCACTCGTATGGAACATTACAGGAAACTCAATCGACTGTAACAATAAAGTTGAATGCGTGGTCATTTGTTAATAAAAGTCTAGACTAGACAACTTACTATAATATATGTGTGATTTTTGTAGGGAGATTCTCTTCTGATTGAAGATTCTTGGGTTTAGAGTATCAGATTACTCTAAATTATATTAAAGTCGTACTTGAATTATTATAACTCGTACCACTAATCGAATCCAAACAAAATTTTAGTGAGGAAATTATGAAAATGGATTAGTTGATTATAAATGTATGATAAATATATATCAATGTCATATTGATTGATGTAGGCAAGATATGATTATGATTCATTGATTCTACTATAACTATACTCTTGACATATTTCTGCTTCATTAATCCAATGTTATTTAAAACAAGTTTCAGTAAAATTAGTCTTCATTATTACTTTACTACAATTGTTTTCCTTGTCACTTTTCAATTTCTAAACTTCACAAAATTCCCTATTCCCTTTTTTCGTTTTCATGATTTCTCATACATTCAAATGAATATAGGCTAAAAATAATAGAAAAGGGTTTTAAACAATTCAATGTGTACTACATCACATGATTTACACAGCAATGAATAAAGTATCACTAAGCAGTTACTGTATCTAATTGTATTCTATATTCATATATTTGCTATGCATTTCGTGACTGAATAAATCAAGTGAATAAATCAATAAATCATCTTCAATTTTTAACTTTTCATCTTCAACCCGGAATGGATTACATATTGGTAGTTGGGCTCTGACTGATTACTTGCTAATTAGTTGGAAAGTAAAAGTATGAGAAATCATGTAGTATCTATTTATATTTATTTGATTACAATTCTACAATAAAAGGAACGAAAATACAGCCCAAAACATCTTCTATTTCAATTTAGCTTTAAATGTCCAAATTCAGTTTATATGACTTTAAGACATTCACTCACACAATTTTCACTCCAAAAACACATTTATGAAAAAATTATCGATTTAAAATATCGGGATGGTTGTTTTGAAAGCTAAATTAAAACTTTTAAGCTGAAAATATTTCTAAATATTCATCCAGTTGAAATGCATGAGAACCAATTGAATGCAGCCAAAATCAACCAAATACAAGACTGCATTATAAACAGCTTTGAACTTCCGTGCTCTGGCCGTACGCCAATACAGTATATAGTATATACAGTAGATCAGTATATACAGTATATAGTACAGTACATAATAAGCCGAGAAGGAGTCTCCAAGGAGCATAATCAACTTGAGCAGCGACCTTGAAATAACGGAGCTTCCGCTGTATAATGTAGGAGCATTTTGCACTGAAATCGTCTCTTTTTTGCACTTCATACAGGTATAGTCTGTTCAAGCAAAGAAGACCCTCTGGCAAGATGGGAGAATGACTAAAGCTCAGTCAATATTCGTTCAAAATATCAGTTTGCCCGCAAACTGTAGGAAACTATTTAATCTACAATTTGAGACCACATTTATAATTCTTGAACTAATATTGACCAAGCTGGAGTTATTTTCCCATCTAGCCAGAGGCTCTTCTTTGCGTGGTCAGACTCTATCTCTTAAAAATTATAGAGAAAGATTGCGTCCAAAGTTTTACAGTAATCTATTGAATTGATCCCCATTTAGGAGAATAAAGAAGGGGAATAAAGAATAATTGATTCCCATATAATAAAGAAGAAGACAAATACAGTACCTACAACTACAAGTGCGGTGGTTAGCGAATGTCTTATCGATGTTTGATGAATGGATAGGGAAGAAGAAGAGAGAAAACAGAGAAAGATGGAGAGAGGTGTGAAAAAAGAAATGAATTCAAACTCACACACAGGTTCGTGGACATGCTTATTCAACAGAAAAATCAAAAAATCAAATGCCAATCTAGGTCTATTTTTCTATTCTTTCTCATTATTCATCTTCTCCTTTCTCTTGACATTCCTCTTTCACCGTTTTCTTCCTCCTATTTTCTGTCACTGAAGTCTACTTTTCTCTTTTCCTCTTCCATTCTAATCTTATTTTTCTATTCTATCTTCCTCCTTTTTCTCTGAGCAGTATTTCACTTCTTTCTGATTCTCGTTCACTCTACTTCACATTCTTTTCTTCCTTCATTGCATCTTTTCATTCCTCCTTCTCCTATCTATTTCTTATTTCTTCATTATTCTCATTCTTCTTCTTCTTCTTCTTCTTCTTCTTCTTCTTCTTCTTCTTCTTCTTCTTCTTCTTCTTCTTCTTCTTCTTCTTCTTCTTCTTCTTCTTCTTCTTCTTCTTCTTCTTCTTCTTCTTCTTCTTCTTCTTCTTCTTCTTCTTCTTCTTCTTCTTCTTCTTCTTCTTCTTCTTCTTCTTCTTCTTCTCCTTCTTCTTCTTCTTCTTCTTCTTCTTCTCTCTTCTCCTTCTTCTTCTTCTTTTCTCCTTTTTCTTTATTTCTCTTTTTCTTATAGTTCCTTCTCCACTCATCTCCTTCTCCTTCTCATTTAATTCTCCCTTCTTCCCCATTCTTCCTATCCATCATTCCATTCTACTCCCTTCTTCTCTCTTCTAAGCTGTTGTTTGTCCGATATTCTCTTCTATGTCCTCATGTCCTCTATTCAAACTTTTTCTCAGTTCAAAAACCGTCCACTGTCATAATACAACTAAGGGTCCAGGAAATTTTGTCCAAGCAGAGAAGACATTCTGGCAAGATGGGAAAATGACTCCAGCTCGGTTAATATTGCTTCAACAATTATAAATTTGATCACAGTTTGTAGCAAACATTTTGATCTACAATTTGAGACCAAATGAATGATTTTTGTACCAATATTGACCTAGCTGGAGCCATTCTCCCATCTTGTCAAAATTTCAACTATAATAGACAGACTATAATAGAAAGCCGCCGACTTTTGCGAAATAACGCAGCGTTGCGATGTGATGTGGTGATCAATCATAATTTCTGAAGTCCGTCTTGGATGACCAAGACCATGTCCGTCACAAAACTATGCTGTTATGTTGGAATTTTGTGGCGTCATTCTGCTTCGTTTTCAGAAGAAATCCCGACACCTTTTCTCAGCAATCTTTGTCCGTTTCCTACATCGATCTCTAGGTTTCTCGACCTCTAATCACTCTCAATATTCCTCTCTCTATTTTCCATCTCTCTGGTTTGTGCGTTAGAAAGGACCAGAAGTCCTAACTCCGCCCTTCAATAAAGGCAATCCACGAGTATCAATCTATCTCTCACTATATTTTTGTCTCTCAATCTATCAATTCATTACCTTTTTACTCAATCTTCAGAGCTCCTTTTTTGTCATCTTATGATTTGATACATTCTACTTAACTTTCATTTTGTTACTTTTAATTTTGATATTTTAACAATTTTGTTAATTCTGTTCTATTATTTCTTGCCACAATCTTTCTCTTGATTTTCTTGACAAAATATTCCAATTAATTTTTCTCTCCTTGAATTTTTCTATCTATTTTGAATCTATAATCTATTTTTAAATTTGAGATCGTAAATGCTATTTACTTGAATAAAGTGAATAATCTAATCTAATCTAATCTCTCAATTGTAATTAATGTAATTTTCATTTATTTAATCTCCTTCTGGTATCCACTTTGACTCAATCTACATGAATAAAGTGATTGAATCTGAATCTGAATCTCTCTCTCTCGTGGGTGGAGTGGAAGAGGGGGCTTGAATGCCTCAACTTCGCCCACAAAACTTTTGTAAAGTATTTATAAAATGTAAATAGAGGCATTTATCTATCTATCTATCTCTCACTCCTATTTTTAACTAAAAAAAATATTGATTTGGTCTCAAATTGCACATCAGAATGTTTTCTACAAACTGTGTGTTGATCCAATTTATTTATAATTTAACCAATGAATGGAATAAATAAATCTTAGAGGGTCTTCTTTGCTGGGACAGACTATATATAACTTCCTGTATTGAGTATCAACTGATAGATGAACATAAATATCGAACACATTTGACTTTTTGTTAACTATCCACACAAATCTGGACAAATCTAGATTCACTTTAGACCTAGCATATTATAACAGTAGTTATCATAGGTCTAAAGTTAGCAAGTTAACTTCATATCCTTGTGTATTTATCTTTCATTCTTAACCAATCGCGTAATTAATTTCATGTTTAATCTTCGGAATTTAGGATTCAAGATAATAAATGCTGTATTCTACTTGAATAAAGTGAATAATCTAATCTAATCTCAGCTAACCGAATTTTACATTTAATTTCAGTCTAAGTTATTACTAATACTATGATATTCTAAATATGATATTGAAAGTGTTTGTTTGTATCTTGATTGTTAAACAACATTTTAATTTCTACGTTTTTATTATTGATGTCTTAAGAATATCTTAATTGTTTTTAATATCTTAATATCTAGATTGTTATTATTTTAACTTTCTTGGCAGCATCCGTCATAAGTATTGATAAGTTGAGAAGTTGGATAATAGTATTTCGATTGGAGAATTTGCTCGCCGAATTTGACATTTCTAGAACTCGACCAGAAGAGAATGTCACCTGTCCACTAGAGCTTTTCAAATTAATTCAATTGACTGAGCCAGCGCGTGCTCTCAATCTTACCACTCAAACAATAACGTCAGAAACCAAAGTCCCAACTAAGTCCGCAACTTATGACAAAGGTTATCCCTCAAGTTGCCAGTCAAAACTTTCCGTCAAAATTCATCGACGTTTGAAATTATATGTCCGCTGAACTGTGTTCAACTTTTGCGGGACAAGTTTGCCGATGATAAACTTCTGGATAAACTGGTGATAAACTTGGTTTGGGAGCGGATTGGGTGCTCAAGCTTAAACCGCGTTTGCTTGGTGCTTTTGTGTGTGTTATGCGTTACAAATACTATAGAATAATAGAACTCTCTTTGTAATAATAAATAAATAATAAATCCTAGAATCCTCTTTTCAAATACGATTGAGTTGTGAATTGTTTGTGTTTTTAGAATGGGTTGTGAACCGTGGATTATGGTTGTATGTAAATTTGGGATAGCAATATTATTTTTATGTACTGTATTCAGTAGAGTACTTGAAGTACTTAAATCATCAATGTACGATTTGTTGTTTGGGGCAATTAATGAGTGGATAAAAATAAATGAAAATAACTACCGAATATTACTTTCAGCACGGAACGTCTTGGTGTCAATATACGTACTTATATATTATTTATAAATACTTATTAAAAATACTTGAATGTAAATAATTATACTAAATACTTAAGTATACTGAATATAAATATACTTGAATACTTATATCCAAGTATTTGCACTTGAAAATGGGTCTAATGACACCGAAACATGTTATGCTAAAAGAAACATTTTGAGGGTAGGCTACAGTGATTTTCAATTTTTATCATTAATCTATGTATTGGTTGTATATTAATGTATGTATTGTATCTATTATCTTACTCATAAACATTTAACATTAGTACCTAATATAATAATGTGATACTCATAATTTTAATTTTTCCATATCACTTCAACAAAAATTAAACAAAAAAATGTCAATAGTTTGTGTTGAAGTTCTGTGAGTGACGAATTTGAGTAGAGTAGTGCAGTAGAATTCCAGTTTAGAGCTCCGATATTCTCAAACACTGTCAAGAGGAAATTTATAAGTTTAGAAAAAACTGATAACATGTCAAGACAGCAAAGCAATCAGCAAAATTCTTCAAATAAAACATGAATATTATTCCATAACAGCAGTTCATAATCATGCAGAGAGACCAGTCCCATCCGAGTTTTATAGAAATCTCTTGTTGATATGAAGTTTTTCTGCAGAATCTTAGTTTATTGTGGACTGCAATTTTATTCAATTCCACAAGTCCTTTTTAAAACTAATTAGAAATTATATACTAATTAGATATTTTCTGGGTCTACAACCTTATCAGAATGACTTGTTCCATTCATAGCTATAATTTTTGCCTGCCTAATTTTTCTACCTGCTTTAATTTTTTGCATTCCAAGTAAATAATCTTATTCTCCCAAATTCAATACTTCCGCATGCTACTCAATTCTCCTCATGTTATATGCTCCAAAATAAGTCCAGTAATACATTTTTATAGATTGATTCAATACAAAGTTCTACAGACTTATGTCCCATTCCTAAAAAAAACACGTTTTACAGGTTTAAATTTACAGTCACTATTACCACACGTTTTACAGGCTCTAGCCACAATTCTTTCACTATTTGACTTGACTTTGTGCTTATAAGCTCTTGATGGGATTCCGGAACTGTGACAAAGTAAACAAGCCGCATTGGTCAGTTCCATTTCAGTTATCGTCCGACTTATTAGTTTCAGTTATCGTCTGAGTTTGTACAGCGGTAACCAGAACGATAAAATGTTTTTGAAAAAATGTTTTTTAGTCTCAAAATCTCATTAGAAGGGCCGGGCGTGATGACGTGTCTCAAATTTAAAACTTCACGTCTCAAAAATAATTCACGGACATTCGTCACGGGAAAGCACGCAGATGTTTCACGAAAAGTTCGTGAAAGGAGTGAGAAGGAGGATGAGAAGGAGGAGAAAAGAGGGAGATGACGGAGTGAGAAAGAGAAGAAGGATAAGGAACGGAGGAAGAAAGAGAATGTGAAGAGACGGAAATGGATGTAAGAAAAAGAGGGGAGTTAGTAGGAGTGAGTTTTTGGGCTTAGTCAATTTTCAACGCAACAGGCAGCTGGCCTATAATCTCAGTTTAACACTATTTCTGCAATATAATGTAAGTAGGCTACTGATGATAAGAATATCGAATATAATGAAATTTTATATTTACTGATACCTTTTTAAATATTTCATGTAATTCCTGCTTTCGCATTTCTTTTATGTAAAAATAAGACAGGAAATTCAGTTGAATTCAAATCTTCCTCATAATGAACCTTCTGAAATATCAACTACAACATATTATGATAAATAACATATTATAATAAACTGTATATTATTATGGATTGATATCATTGTGATATAATATTACATAAAAAATTAAATTAGTCGGTATATATTCTTGCTTGTTTAACAAATAAAATATCAAATGAATAAATTAATGGATGAATGAATGAATGAATTTCGAAAATTCATGAATCATGAATGAAATATAAGAAATATTACACAATATGTCTCCCAATTTTCAAGAATTGAAAATGTTTTTTTTTAAACATTTACCCAAGCGTCACTGTCCAAGTGAAAACTATATTGTGAAAACACTTGGAAAAATACAGTCCTTCTACAGAAAAAAGTACAATTTATTTTTCTACTCAGGTTTAAAGATCTGGTAGTTTGTACTCCGCCTAAAGCTGTATAGGTCGAGCAACCTCTTATTAAAATATTATATTTTTGAAAATTGTGGTAAATTAGTGGAATTCACCTTCATTTAATCATTTCATTATTCCTTGGAGGTTATGATTTCCTCCAGTAACAAGTAACAGTACTATCACTCCATTCATTCCACTCTGTCTGAAATTATGAGCAAGCCTACTACTGTATAGTCCGTACAAGCAAAGAAGACTCTCTGGCAAAATGGGAGAATGACTCAAGCTCGGTCAATATTTGTTCAAAAATCATCAATTCGATCTAAAATTGTAGGGAACATTCTGCTCTACAATTTGAGAATAAATTTGTGATTTTTGAACCAATATTGAACGAGCTGGAGTAATTTTCCCAACTTGCCAGAGGGTCTTCTTTGCTTGTACGGACTATACTATAGTACTAAAAAAGGAGAGAAAACTTAATCCTTTATCCGTGCTACCACTAACAAACTGATGACAAGTTGAGTCGTCCAAACACTAACTAACGGGCTTCATTAAACTGTCGTTTAATTCAACTGCTGTTTAGTTAAACTGTCATCTACTCGTCAAATGTTGTTGAATGGTGATTGCTTTATAATCTACGGCTTTTTGCTGTCCAGTACATTAACTCATTCTTATTATTTTCGAATAACTTTTATCACTTGTTATGTCCATCTTAACAAATCTGCAATGATGATTTCTATCTCTTTTCAATTTTTAATTTTAGGCTTGGTTTCTTCAGATGTGTGTTTTCTGAATTACTGTTGTTACAGAATTTATAAATATTCAATTATGTAAGCTTAAGCTTCAACTTATGTAATTTTTTTTCAATCGTTAAATGTTGGACATACATTAATTATGGAAGAATTATTAGACATTGTAGTACACCAACTATGTGGATATATTTTTCTTTTTCTTTTTCTCCTTCTCCTCCTTCTTCTTCTTCTTCTTTTTCTTCTTCTCCTAATCCTCCCTTTCTTCTTTTTCTCCTTCTTCTTCTTCTTCTTCTTCTTCTTCTTCTTCTTCTTCTTCTTCTTCTTCTTCTTCTTCTTCTTCTTCTTCTTCTTCTTCTTCTTCTTCTTCTTCTTTTTCTTATCTCTCATTACTCACTTTCTCCTGTTCTTTCTTTTCATCCACAATATCTCTTTCTTCTTGTTCTCTGCTTCGTGTCCTCATTATACTACTTTCCCTCTGTAGTTTTCGTCTTTTTTCCTCTGATGTTGTATTTCTCTTGATTCTCATCTTCTTTTTCTTCTTCTTCTTCTTCTTCTTCTTTTTCTTCTTCTTCTTCTTCTTCTTCTTCTTCTTCTTCTTCTTCTTCTTCTTCTTCTTCTTCTTCTTCTTCTTCTTCTTCTTCTTCTTCTTCTTCTTCTTCTTCTTCTTCTTCTTCTTCTTCTTCTTCTTCTTCTTCTTCTTCTTCTTCTTCTTCTTCTTCTTCTTCTTCTTCTTCTTCTTCTTCTTCTTCTTCTTCTTCTTCTTCTTCTTCTTCTTCTTCTTCTTCTTCTTCTTCTTCTTCTTCTTCTTCTTCTTCTTCTTCTTCTTCTTCTTCTTCTTCTTCTTCTTCTTCTTCTTCTTCTTCTTCTTCTTCTTCTTCTTCTTCTTCTTCTTCTTCTTCTTCTTCTTCTTCATCTCATTTTTCTTTTGTTCTCCTATCTCTATTTCTTCTTCTTCATATCACAAATCAGTTACCTGCCGATATTTTGAATGTTTCAAATAATGTATAAAATCATACGTTTTGTTTTTCATGTATGAATCTCATGTTACCTAATACATAACAATATGATATAAGTTTGTGTTGTGGACCTCCTACGAGATCTCAAAACTCGATCACGTCTGGGGAGTCCTGCTAATCGTGAAGAGAATGTCCATGATTGTCGTGCTCTGGGAAGAAAAGTGAAATGGAAATTTAATATTATGAGAATATGAATACCTTCTCAATGTTTCCTCCATGCAGAAGGGATTCGAAATTTATTGAACGGATTGCAAAGATTTAACATTTCTAGACCTTATCTGAACCTGTCCACCAAATATCAACATTCTCTACCGATGGCTTTTCGAAAAATGAGAAAACTCTAGAAAAACTAAAATATCTGGCGTATCCTTGAAAAGTTTCAAAAATCCGTTCTTAGCCGTAACGTCCAACTGAACATGTCTGCCAAATTTGAACGCATTCGGTTCAGTGGATTTTTAGTTCTGGTGATGAATGAATGAATGATTGAATGAATCAGTGCCATTTCCTTTTATATATGAATTTGGAAAGATATTCATGCGCAGCTTTGATAAATGATAAACTATAACTGTAATACAGCCGCTATAGCATTGTAGTGTATAACTCCGTTGTAATTCAAAATGGGATGTGATACTGGACTCAATTTTCAATTTTATTAACAGAACATGAGACAAGGTAGTTATATGTAATTATCATTTCGAGACAATATAAGTAACATAAATTCCATTTATAGGTGATGATAATATAAAGCAATTTGAGCGGAAAGCTCCAAATTAACTAGCCATGATATTATTTTTCTGAAGTTTGGAAAGGGAGAAGATGTGAGAACCCGTTACAAAAGTACTATAACAGTATAATTTTTTGTAGCTAGAAATTATGTTCAAGTTTCACGATATGACATAAACTTGATTTGGACTTTTAGTAAAAATTGGTTAAGGAACAGTTTTGGGCGTTATGCCTGTAGCCTGTTGTAATCACATATGTATTCAATATTTATTGAATTAATAATTATGAATTCCTATTACACAATAATTAATGCTTGAATAATTCAATACTGTAACATCTATGATTGTTATGAATGTTATAGAAATCAAGTTGAATTAAAAAAAAAAACAAAAAAACAAACAGTATACCATTGTAATAGAAAGTAATCTTTCATTCATTCATTCTTTCTAAACATTATCATTGACTCACTCATTATCACCTTTGCTTAAAATACTTGCTATCAAGTCGCAATTGTTACAATTAATAAATAAATAATAATGGGTCCATTATTTTACTTCAACTGGAGTATTATACTACATTACTGGACATTTTTCAACATTTGATTGAGACACTCATTGGTATCCATATATTTTCCTCCTACTCAGTATGATAAACTTCCATTCAAGTTCTACTGATTTGAATCTAGAGAATGACATGTGCTAATTCCTATGCCAGTCATTCACCCAAGTAACTGATCAATCGATATTTCCTATTGAATAACTGTCACAGTTATTAATGTCGTTATTTTTTTTGTGTGACCTCTGATATATGTATAATATCTCACATTTCACACAGTGCTATACATAAAGTGAATTACAGGTAACAGGTTACGTAACACTGTTAATAATAGGTGAATTACATACTCCAAACTATGAACTTCAAGGTAGCATTCCCAAGCGGCAGCTCGAGCTGCGCTACTCGAGCTGCCCGGCTTTAGCTATACAGCCCAACTGCATCACATCTAATAACTATGTTATAAATGTTCTCTTTGATATGAGGGCTCTAAATGTAGGCTGGAATGAATCCAAGTAACACTGGCGGCACGTAACCACGAAACAGGTGAAGTTCCCGTATCTTTTACTGTACAGCACTTCACCTGTTTCGAAGGGCACGAGCGCTCAGTGAACCAAGTAACCGTTTCAAGTCATTTTCAAGTGAAATTCACACAGAAGGAGATTATTGATTGGTGAAATATGTAATTAAAATATAATAGAAGATCATTTGAGTATAACGACATCCAACAATAAGGACTTAGACATTTTATATCTTGTTATTCATGTTATATTACGTAATTATATTCATCATTTTCCATTAATTATAAAATAATACAATAAATAGAACAAAAAACAGATTAAATACAATGTAGAAGACACTACTTATGAAACCCACTGGGGGCCGTACCGACGAAACAGGTGAAGTGCCCGTATCTTCTACTGTTCAGCACTTCACCAGTTTCGTGGGCACAAGCCGCCAGTGATGAAACCTCATTTAAAAAAATAGTGTCGAATCACAATCAGCACTGGCGGCTCGTACCCACGAAACAGGTGAAGTGCCCGTATCTTTTACTTAGAGTACTTCACTTTTATGGTGGGCACGAGCCGCCAATGACAATCAGTATTCTTCAGTTGTAGAGCTCAGTATATCAGTAGAGCTCTATAAATCCACCTTCAAGACAAGTAGAAATCAGGAGATCTGTACAGTATAATAGTTATATAACATATATACTATAATTTTATAAATATATGGAAAGGTCACGTGACAAGAGCATTGGTCACTTGTCAACCAACCGACCACCCAACCAATGTCCGAGTGCATCTTGAGAAATATTTGCTCATCTTTTTTTCATGCCGGACTCTCAGCCGAAGATGAAAAAGAAGAATAAGAAGAAGAAGAAGAAGAAGAAGAAGAAGAAGAAGAAGAAGAAGAAGAAGAAGAAGAAACAGAATTGAAGGCATGATCTATCGTATCGCAGCTCATACATTGTTCAGCAAGTTTATGATACAGACCACCGTGTGTTACAGTTCGTGGTCAGAGTTTGGTATCATCTAGGAATTATATTTATAACACTGGCGGCTCGTGCCCACGAAACAGGTGAAGTGCTGTGCAGTAAAAGATACGAGCACTTCGCCTGTTTCGTGGGTACGAGCCGCCAGTGATTTATAATGCTTTCTCTATTTGGTGGTATGCTGTGACTGCTAATGCGGACAGTAGTATGAATTGGAAACTTAGAAGAGTATCTTATTCATTTATTCCAAAATATACATATTCGAGGGCACCAGGAATAGATCCCATCATTGTCCTCATAACAGAACTTCATAAGTACACATTTTGAACAAAAATTTAATCAACTTTAGAAAAGGACAGTAATAGATGATACTTCATGCAACTACAAAATCTTCGGGATACTAGGAATCGAATGCTCCTTTTGCATCATTGTAGTTGAATTCAGAACTAAAATGTGAGATACTAATTAAGGAAATTTCTCACAATATCTTACAATTTCAAACAATATCCTGAATGATCAATAATTGATCAATAAAATTAAACTTCTCTAAAATTAAACTTTAAACTTCATTTGAAGTTTAGTTTAAAGTAAATTAAAATTAAACTTCACTAAAATTAATTAAGAAAATTTTTACAATATCTTACAATTTCCAACAATATCCTGAATGATCAATAATTGATCAATAAAATTAAACTTCTCATCCCACACATTTTTTGACAAAATTAAAAATTTCCACCCTACTGACACCATCATCACTCTTTCCTCCAACCACCTTTCCTCATAACCTTGAATAGAGTTCACTGTTCAGTCTGTAGATGACCACCACAACAGGTCGAAACTATATAGTTATAGTAACAACTATGTATGTAAAAGTTTATTTCCATTTAAAAGTGATTTTTATCAAGTTTAAAAGAAACTTTCTGTTCCAATTTTTTAATATTAGAATTAAATTTTCGAATTATTTTATAGTTTTTGGATTAATATCAATCATTTAAATTCCAATTATTAATAAGTATCTCTTCTCGGAGCGGAAAAGAACTCCAAGAAAATGAAATTTTTCGAATCTTACATTATCTTGGGGAAATTTGACCCCGGATTATTCCTAGAAGCAGCTTAACAGATGAGCCTTTTATCATTATATCCTTAGAAAACACTATTCTATACGTAGCATTTCAATTGACAATTAATAACTTTTTTTCAAAAGTGATAGAAAAAAAAAGTTATTATGTGTTCCTCTACGACATTATTAGATATATTGACATCATTATTAGACCGATTAGTATTTAGACAGATTATTAGACATATTAGATATATTTGTAAATCATTACTTTGAAAAAAATTGGAATTAATACTTTTAAAGTATTTTTTAAAAATAAATATTGATTGAAACCATTATTTTCTCTCATTCGATAGGTAGTCATTTCAAACATGAAGGAGTCCCACTATTCTTCATTTTTGCGTTACATGCTTTTTAAACAACTCCAAATTGTATCAACCGCCGTGATGGGAACAAAACTTTCCCCAGCAGAACACAATTTTTTCTTATTTTTACATAAAGGTGTTCTTTGTTAAAACAGCCACCCACCCCGAGGCCCACCATTCAATACTGCTTGTTGCGCATCCTATGAAAACACGATTCTCATGTCCTTTTCTTTACGACTAACTGTTTACTTGTACTCGAATCCGGTAGCTACTATAGTCTGTTCAACCAGAGAAGACATTTTGGAAAGATGGGAAAATAACTACAACTCGGTCAATATTGGTTCAAAAATTTTTAATTTTGTTTCAAATTGTAGGAAACATTCTGATCTACAATTTGAGACAAAATTTTTAATTTTTGAAACAATATTGACCGAGCTGTAGTAATTTTCCCATCTTGCCAAAGTGTCTCCTTTGTTTGGACAGACTATGGCTAATCTCGTATCCTAATAATAGCGAACACATGACCACTGGATACACAACATTATTCCGTATCAATGGACTGAATCTGATCCTGTCTCGTCACAGAGGTTCCTCTCCGTGTTTTTTTCGGGCCCCGTATTTTCATTTCTTCTTGCTCATTCTCGGCGACCATCTATCTAACAATGACGAACGTATTATGCTTGGATTTTGTTGCAGGTGTAGACAAAACGTGGATAAAAAATGGCCAGCTTATCACGTGGGAAAAATCTAGCTGGCGAAAATTTGAGGAAACGAGATTCAAGTTTAGCCTACTACCAATGTACTAGTCTTCGACTATGAATAGAATCTCCCGTATAGTTTGTTGTAGGGCTACTCCTCAAATTATTTTTTTAAGGTTGATAAAAATCAAATAATTCTCAACATTGCTTAAATTCTAGTCCATGACTTAGAATACAAAAGTGAGTTTTACTGTGAATACTTTCTTCCAGTTCTCGGAGTACACATTTAAGAACTGAGTCTACTTAAAAATTTAGATACATCTTGTTGATTTTTGGGCAAAAAGTAAAAGTCAATTTACAATCGTTCAGCAGCTTTTTATAACATGAATAATCAACTCATTAATAGTCGGAAAGATCTTTTCCATCAATATGTTTATTGAATACGTCCAATAATTACAAGAATTAATTCATTTCTCTAGTCTAGAAAGAATTGATTAATACTCTAGTCTATATCAAGAAAGATTGATACACTTCAATTATAGGCTATTCTTACCAAACAATATTCTAATAAACTTCCAACTTTCTACTTCTCAGCCACTTCTCGATTATCAATTCAAAATTGATCTTTTGGTATAGTTTAATAAATTAGTACACATAAAGAAATTTATCCCAACATCACTACAGCAAAAAAATCATTGAAAAAGATTTGATTAAGGTAACAATTTTCCATGACAATTGAAATTGAACACACTTATAAAGTCAATAATTCCACTGTTCATTTTGATACTGATGTACATGCCTGTACCACATAATTCAAATCAAAGTACCCTTTTTTGAAATATTTGTATTATTGAATTATTAATATTGATTTGAATATTATTATTTATTTATCGTATGCTTTTGATAGTGGGGAGACCCAACGGGTTGTTCCACTTCGCAATATTATAACCTCATTTCTCACGAATGAAAACATGGAGATCCATGTGGGTTATAGTTCTTTTAAAATAGTCATTTTTAAACAAAATTTTTGATTTCAAAACATCATTAAATAACAACTAAACTAAAACACTTCACAAATTCACTTCATGGCCGACAAATATCAAATTTTGACTGGAAATTTTGATCACGAAATTCAACACATTGAAATTTTGTCATTGATTTGAATTATTTTAAAGTTTTAAATACAGTAGTCCTAAGAGAAAATAAGTATACCTGTACCAGTATTAACTGTAAAGAATTGTTGATTTAAGTGTGTTGGATTCTAACATGAAATGATTCTTTTTTCTATTCATTTGCTCCTAAAAATCAAACAAATCATTGTATATTCTTCAAAATGATTCGATCAACTTTTTTCTTCTTATTTATCTTCAGATTGTACCAAACCTTTCGCAAACTAATCATGATATCTGCGCCATGCTTCCTTCATTCATGTCTTATCAGTATGCCTGCGTACTCAGCCTCAACTCCCACGTTTATTAAATCTGCGGGCTACCTACGTCTTTCTACCACTCTCTGTAGCTTCCAACACGTAGCAGTGGCAGGCCTGAGACTAACGAAGTTGAAAAGTTGTGGCATCGTGTATAGTCTGTCCAAGCAAAGAAGACCTTCTGGCAAGATGAGAAAATGACTCCAACTTGGTTCAAGAACTCGTTCAAGAATTATAAATGTGGTCTTAGTAGTAGATCAGATTGTTCACTACAATTTGAGATCAAATTGATAATTTTTGAACCAATATTGACCGAGCTGGAGTCATTTTCTCATCTTGCCAGTGGGTCTTCTTTGCTTGGACAGACTGTACTATAGACAGGAGTAGTAGTGGACAACAGCAAAGTTAGATCAAAGGAGAGAATGGTCACGAGTTGGTAGGAAGGAGGAAGAAGTAGAAGAAGAAGAAGAAGAAGAAGAAGAAGAAGAAGAAGAAGAAGAAGAAGAAGAAGAAGAAGAAGAAGAAGAAGAAGAAGAAGAAGAAGAAGAAGAAGAAGAAGAAGAAGAAGAAGAAGAAGAAGAGAAAGAAGAAGAAGAAGAAGAAGAAGAAGAAGAAGAAGAAGAAGAAGAAGAAGAAGAAGAAGAAGAAGAAGAAGAAGAAGAAGAAGAAAAATAAACAGAAAGAGAAAGTGAAGAAAAAGGAGACACGCTTATGGAGCGAGCGGTGGTGGGCGAGGTAGCGGGTTATCAGCGAGGTAGCGTGATAAAAGAGATGGGGAAGGAACAGAGAAGAAAGTAGAATGATAATAAAAGTAGTAGTGACAGTGAATAGAGGACAGGAAAAGGAAGAAGAGGTGATGAAAGAGATAAAGATGGAGGAGAGGAAGGGGATGAAAAGTTTGATAGGGTGGAAGAAAAGGGGGAAGATGAAAAAAGGAGGATGAGATTGATGAGGAGGTGGGGAATGTAAAGGAGGAGAAGAAAAAGGAGTAGAAGAAGAAGAAGAAGAAAAAAAAAAGAAGAACAACAGAAAAAGCCGAAGAAGTAGACGGAAAAAGGAGGAAAAGAAGAAGATGTTTGAGGAGAGAAAAGAAAAATAAGGAAAAGAAGAAGGATTAGAAGAAAAGAAGTGAAAGAAATAAAAGGAGGGAAAGTAGAAGAAGAAGTTGAGGAATAGGATGAAGAAAGAATAGAAGAAGAAGAAGAAGAAGAGAAGAAGAAGAAGAAGAAGAAGAAGAAGAAGAAGGAAGAAGAAGAAAAAGTAAGAAGAAGAAGATGTTTAAAAGAATATAAAGGAGGAAAAGAAGACAAAAACGTAGGGAAAGTAGAAGAAGAAGTAGAGGAAGAGGATGAAGAGAGAATAAAAGAAGAAGAAGAAGAAGAAGAAGAAGAAGAAGAAGAAGAAGAAGAAGAAGAAGAAGAAGAAGAAGAAGAAGAAGAAGAAGAAGAAGAAGAAGAAGAAGAAGAAGAAGAAGAAGAATGAGGATGAGTTGGTAGGGGCGAAGTTGTCTGAGAGACCGTTCGACCATTATCATTATCAAGGCAGAAGAAGACAAAGATGCCCTTGCTTCCAACTTTAGAGAGAGCCCTTTGTCAGTTTTAAAGGAAGAAAAGTCAATTTAAAGTTCGCGCGCCTTGCACTCTACTCCCGCTCAACTATAGAGAGGAGTTGCCTCTTGTTGTTGTGGACAATGCCGGGAAAAGCAGGCGTCTTGTGATGTCCATACTAATAATACGGGTATCGGTGTTTTGGGGTTGTAGCTTTTGGGAAAATTTTGTGAAAAAAGATTCAATTTCCGGTAATAGTAGATTATTAGCAATGACCATAGAGAACTAATTATAACAACCAAGATGGTGAAGTATTATGAACGTATCTTAGATGATAGCTGATGGTTGATGATATTAAGTTACAGGTCAACTGAGGTAACTTCAGCCTTCAAGAGTGACCTTGGTATTATATTAAAAGTGAAATATGTGTATGATTAGTCCGAGTCATAGAATACATGATTTGATACAGTTTTCTATATACACCACAATTCAGTGTCAGCTTTAGCCCAAACTTAAATAATTGAATTGACTTATAGATAATAATAATACTAATAATAATTTTTCTGGATGCTGAATAACGCATCCAGAGGAGTTTATTTGTCAGTCAAATCATTACATAATACATGCAAATCTCAGATATAGATACATGCAATATTATAGCTAGCCTATATAAATATAAAAAAATGATTCCCCACTATAATAATATATGTGTCGGGGTAAAACTTGAATAACTTGAATAAAGTTGACACTACTTTCAATCAGGGCCAAAGTCACCGTTAAGTGCCAAGTCACACCATCTGACGGTATATAAGATGAATCCGTTTGATCAATTAAGGTTATTTATGCACAGTTATCTATGGCTGTTGCTTACAACTGACTTCAACCTAATATTCAAACTTTATAAGTAACTGCTCCAAAGTTCCAAAAATGTAGATGAAATTCAAGCAGTTGTTTACAAATTTTTATAATCAAGCACATTTATTTACACATCTCATCACGAGTTGAGGAGCTGTGTTGATTATAATATTGTGTAGCTAGCCGGCAGGCTCGCTTCGCTCGCCTTCTCCGCCTAGCCAGGGGGCTCCGCCCCCTGGACCCCCGACAGTATAGGCAGTGTAAGTGAGTCAAGCAGGCTCGCTTCGCTCGCCTGCAAAACCTCTGTCAGTGACAGCTGAGACAAACAGGCTCGCTTCGCTCGCCTGCAAATTCCGTTCAGATGGGATTCGAAATTTATTTCAGCATTTCTACACCTGATCTGGACCTGTTCACCTAATTTCAACATTTTCTGCCAAATTGTTCTAGAAAAATCTAAGAAAAACTCCTAAAATTCCAAAAAATAGTAAAACGCTAATATTAAGCGTAACCTTGGGAAGTATATCGGAAGTATATATAGTTTGAAACTTGATTCAATGATTCAAACTTGATCTTCCAAATTAGTTCATCTAAAATCTTGCTGAACCATTGAATTTACAGTTAGGATTGGTCGTATCAAGGCGGAAGATATGCAACCCGCAACACATCTACAATTTTGAAAACCTGATTACTGGCGTAATCTTGAACGGATTGCAAAAATATTTCAACACAACATTTCTAGACCTTATCTGAACCTGCCCACCAAATATCAACATTTTCTACCGATTGGTTCTCAAAAAAATGAAGAAAACGTTGAAAAACTATAGAAAAACTAAAATATTTGGCGTATCCTTGAAAAGTTTTTAAAATCCGTTCTTAGCGCGCGTCTAAACGTCCAACTGAACTTGCCTTGAATTCGGTTCAGTGGATTTTTAGTTCTGGTGATGAATGAATGAATCAGTCAGTGCCATTTCGCTTTTATATATAGAGATACAACATTTTATTTACAATAATGAAGAATAAAATACTATATAGGAATGTTTTCAACGATATTCAAATCTTTCCCAATAATCAATTAATAATTACAAGACAAGCCGATCACTGAATAATTATCATTATAGTACGGTAATGGTGTGTAGAGAGAAGTGTGTGTTCAGCTAACGATGTTAGCAAGATAGGATCTATAGTTGATCTATAGAGGTGCTACAGCAAGAATGTGTCTAAGAATCTTGGTGCTACAGTCGATGTGTTGAAAGTGTAGCAGTATCGGCTGTCCGAGCGAAGAAGACATTCTGGCAGGATGGGAAAATGACTCCAGCTCGGTCATTATTGATTCAAAAAGTATAAATTTGATCTCTTATTGTAGGAAACAATCTAAACTACAATCTAAGACCAAATTCATAATCCTTGAACCAATATTGACCGAGCTGGAGTCATCTTCCCATTTTGCCAGAATGTCTTCTTTTTCTTATAGTCGAGCATCGTTTATAGGTGAGAGAATGTATAGGTATGTAATAATGAGAAGTGTTATAGCGGTTAGAAAGGTAGTAGTTATAGAGATCGGAGTGTTTATGTTGATAAATCATTAAAGAGCAAATAACCAGTCAGAAAAGAAGATGGAAAGAAAATTAAGAAGAAAACTGAGAAGGAGAAAGAGTTGGTAGTTGTGTGTGTGGATGAGAAGATGATCAGAAAAAAGGATAGAGAAAAGAAGAGATCTAAAGAGAGAGACAGAAAGAATATAGTAAGAGGGAAGGAGGAAAATAGAAAAAATATTAGGAAGAAGTAGGAGGAGGAGGAAGACTTGGGTAAAAGAAGAAACGGAAATTAAATAGGAAAAATGGGAAGAGGAAATGGAAGTTACCATAAAGAGGAGATGAAAAAACAATAAGAGGAAGATGTAAAATATTAGTGGGAACATGAAAGAGGAGATGAAAAAGTAAAGTTGATTGGAATAAAAGGATAATTGAAATGTGAATTGTAAGTTTAGGGGAAAAATATTAATTATTGATAGAAAGTATTCACTTTGGAATGAATTAGGAGATGTGAAAGGTGAAAATGGGAGAAATTTTGAAAATGTAATAGAGAAACTGTGAAAATATGAAGATGACAAGAGCGATAAATAAGGATAAGGAGGGATTTATTATGAGAAAGCCCATGTTCACATTTATTATGAAATGAAAGGAAATAGAATGTTGTGAACCGTTGGTATTCTGTATTTGAATAAGGATCATATAGAAAATTGTGAGAATTGGATAAAACAGCTAATTGAAAAATATATCATAGTGATCGGAATCAATGAGACACTTTGGAAAAAAATTGGAGGTTCATAAATAAAAATGGATGAATGAGGCAACAGCAAAATACAAAGGAGTGGAAGGTGTGAGGTGGCACTGAGTAAAGTAAAAAAGAAGTTAGCTAGTGCAAAGTTGAAGAGAACTAGTGTAAAGGTATCGTGACCCGCTTGACGATCTATCATTACGTGAAGATCTCGTCAATTACGCGACCCTCTGAATGGTCACAGAAAAAGAAAAAGAAGAAGAATGAGGAGGAGAAAGAGGTTGCAAGCAAGTGAAGCGCGCGAATGAAACTGAAAAAAGGATAAAAGAGGAAAAGAGCGGGTGCAAGAGTAGTACCCCGGTTAGACACGAAGCATCTTCGGCCGATAGTCGGTCAGTTGACATGCATCAAACGCTTTGGCGAGATCAATAAAGATTGGGACAGCATAACGCTCCTGTCACTTTCAAACTATGGTGTAGCCTATGCACCATCTTTGTCGTGAGTTTGTCTTAAGTAGATCCTTCTCCTCCTCATCCTCCTCCTTATCATTCTAGTTCTTCTCTTCTTCCTTGTCTTCTCCCTCGTCATCCCAGACACACTTACGTCATGTTCGTAATCTCACAGTTAGCGCCGACTATCGACACCCGCAGACCATTCACTTTTCTCAGTGGATTGCTAAATTGTGGCAGATTCTCACTACTCGAAGAGGTGCATGTTGTGAGTGCTACAATAATCGAGCCAACTTCTTCCTTTCGAGTAGTTTCTGGTCTAAGTAGCATGATCAATTATTGATTATTCCGGATTGATTAATGAGTAGATTGTGTGGAGAAGGAACATGGATCAATAATTACGAATTAAATTACTCATATACTCAAATGAGCATAATTTTTACAATCACCTTCACTACAGGTACTGTACTAAACTTTTCAAAGTGTATTAAAAAATTGATATAATCGTAAATGAATTGTAGGAAAATTTTATAGCTCTATATTTGATATGTAATACTCGAAGTAATTCTTTAAAAACATTCCAAGTATCAATGTCTTAATGGAGAATCCCAAAGTGTTTATCATATTGAATTGTTTTATTCATATTTCTTCAATTACCTACTTACTTTAATTACTTTACCTACTGAACAATATAATAATATAATATTACATTATAGTAATTTCTTTTGTTGTTTAATAAATTTGAATTTGAATTTGAAATTAGTGTTTCCTCAATCTCAGGGCTACTTCTATCGCTGGTTTTTTATTTTACATAATAATTAGTACCAAATCTGATTTGCATTTGAAAATTACTATAATTGGTTGAAACATGTAATGCATAGAAAAAATAATTCAAGAAGGGTACTTTGATAATTATAAAAATAAAAATCAATATTACATTATTATGACATTGACACATAATGTATACCATATTATTATCAGCTTATAAGTGGGGAGCTTCGATGTAGTTCCACAGCTGACAAACCCACAATTTCCCATGATGGAAAATTGTTATGGTTCTTTATTTTATGCACAGCAGTGACTAGAATTTTGGTGATTTATACTCGGATCATGGGAATTCTCACAATGCACTGGTCAGACAGAGCTAATAGTTTTTCAGGCATTTTTTTCAAGTAGGCCTATTATTTTGAAAAAAAAACACGTGTACTCGGACTTACAATCATTCAACCAGAGATGTCTTTTCGTTGTTGCAGTTCATGGGAAAGTGTTTTTTAGACTGTTCTGTAGAGTCCAAACAAAGCCGCCCCTCACTCCTGCTCATTTTTTTACATGACGCAGACCCCTATTTTAAAAAATCTTAAAAAAGCAAGCTGGGTCACCGGAACTAGTATTGATTGATCGGAAGAGGGCTGAAGCTTACAGTAACGGTTTCCGATTCCGAAACACTATTTTTTCAGCTTCTTCTTGTTGGAAGAGATTGAGCATTTTTGAGTTCTCAGAGTTTCTTGAATAAATTTGATTGAGCTATTTATTGGAAAGGGAATTTTGGGAGAGGAATAGCACAGAAATATCAAATATGCCTAGATTATTCTCTCAATTCCAGTAGTATAAATTCAATGGATAAAATAAATACTAGAATAGTACAATAATTAAATAAATAATACAATAAACTTCTGTGATCAATTCACAGACAATTAAGTTCAGAACGAATTTTTTGCGAAATTTCGATGAATAAATGGATAAATTTTTGTAAACGGATATATAAATAAATATTCAAAATAGAGGTTATGGTTATGGTCACTTGACCTAGATTCACTATAACCATTCTCGAATTTCCATACAATACTCAAAAATTAAGAACTATTATTCAACATTTTGAGGGTTGATTTAGGAGTAAGAATGATTGAATGGGAACCATAATAAAAAAGATAATAATGTAAGTATAGAAAATGAATTGTAAGTACAGTAATTAAATATTAATGCTCATTTTTAATGAGTCATAGGATAGGTGGACATAGATTTGTTTTGAGAATGTAACATTCAATTATTACAGTACATTCTCACCAGATGAATAGCATTAATTCATTTAATTGATGAGAATGAACATTCTATGATTCTATTTTATAGTGAATCATAGGCTATTATATCTAATTATCATTGTTCGGTAAATCTTACAAATCAATCGCTTTTGATTGAAGTATTTATTTTGATTAAGTGGAATGATACCGCAGTGGATAACTGAATGATACTTGTCAGATTACTATTAATTTTAAGTTTAAACTATGGTCAGTCAAACACCAAACCCGGTTTGAACCCTGAAATAAACATAAAATGCAATTATCATTACAGTCAAATCAAAATTAATGTTTGCTAATTGTACAAAACAAATAGGTGGTCAGCCGACAATATTATAGTATGTCCAAGCAAAGAAGATACTCTGGGAAGATGGGAAAATTACTCCAGCTCAGTCAATATTAGTTTAAAAATCATTACGTTGATTTTAAATTGGAGATCAGAATATTTTCTACAATTTGAGACCAAATTTATGATTTTTAAACCAATATTGATCGAGCTGGAATCATTTTTCCATCTTGCCAGAGTGTCTTCTTTGATTGGACAGACTTCTACGGATTTTTTATCTTGGACTCGTGTTGTTTTATTAACGAACATTAGCTTGGGGCTGGGTCAGTCTGATTACGAGATATGTTGTGTGTGCTCCTATAATTCATATACTAAATTTTGAAGCCACGTTGCCAAATTAGAAGCTGTTTGAAAAGAAGTTAAAGATTCGATTGAAATCATACGAAAGGTAATAATTTCATTGATGAAGGATAAAGAGTAGAGGAAGAGAGAGAATATATTTAGAGAGAGAGAAAGAAGGATTGGAGAGAAATAGAGACAGAAACGAAAAAAAATGTAAGAAGAAATGGTTGGTTCAAGAATCAAGAAGGAAGCGAGAGGATATGAGGGGAAGAGTGGGAGTTAAAATTAGTAGAAGAAGAAGGAGAAGAAGGAGAAGGAGAAGAAGAAGAAGAAGAAGAAGAAGAAGAAGAAGTAGATGAAGAAGAAGAAGAAGAAGAAGAAGAAGAAGAAGAAGAAGAAGAAGAAGAAGAAAATGGAAGAACAGAAGAAGAAGGAGAAGGAGAAGAGAAGAAGAAGAAGAAGAAGAAGAAGAAGAAGAAGAAGAAGAAGAAGAAGAAGAAGAAGAAGAAGAAAAAGAAGAAGATGAAGGAGTGGAAGATGAACAAGAGAAGCAGGAGATGGAGAATGAAGAGGAGGAAGGAGAGGAAGTGAGTGAAGAATAAAAGGAGAAGGAAGGAGGAGGAGTAGGTGAAGAAGAAATGGAAGAGGAAAGAGGAGAAGTAGGTGAAGGAGAAAAGGAGAAGAAAAGTAGGTGTAGGAGAAAAAGAGAGAAGAAGAAGAAGGAGAAGAAGAAGAAGAAGAAGAAGAAGAAGAAGAAGAAGAAGAAGAAGAAGAAGAAGAAGAAGAAGAAGAAGAAGAAGAAGAAGAAGAAGAAGAAGAAGAAGAAGAAGAAGAAAGAAAAGAAGAAGAAGATGAAGAAGGAGGAGGAGAAGAGGGAGGAAGGTAAGGAGAAGAAATGGAGAATGAAGAAGAGGAAGGAGAGGAGGAGATGAAGGAGTGGAAGATGAACATTCTAAGGAGGAGGAGGAGAAGGAGAAGAAGGAGATGAAGGAGTGGAAGATGAACAAGGAAAGCAGGAGATGGAGAATGGAGAGGGGGAAGGAGAGGAAGTGAGTGAAGAATAAAAGGGAGAGGAAGGAGGAGGAGTAGGTGAATAAGAAATGGAAGAGGAAGGAGAAGAAGTAGGTGAAGGAGAAAAGAAAGAGGGAGGAGAAGAAGAAGGTGAAGGAGAAAAGGAAGAAGAAGAAGAAGAAGAAGAAGAAGAAGAAGAAGAAGAAGAAAAAGAAGAAGAACAGAACACGTAAAGAGAATGCCAGTAAGAAAGCAAGGAATGGAATAATGTGATTTACGAAGCCACTGGGCTTTCTGCTTTGAACTTGCAACAAGAATAATTTATTAATGGCTTCGTAATTTGAGTGCTTTATAGAGACACTGTGGCTTTGTTCGTTAGTGCGAAATACATGTGTTGTTTACACTTCCTGTAACTTGTATTTCGTATTTGATTTGTTCTTGATTCAATTCAGAATCAATTGTTTATCAATTATGAGAATCTATCTACAATTTTTCACAGACTACTCACTGTGAAGAAGCAACAACTATATTATATATATTTATTTTTTTTTCAATATTATGATGTATGATTCTGCTATTTTTTCATCATTTTATATAGTCTGACCAAGCAAAGAAGAGCCTCTTGCATAATGACTCCAGCTTGGTCAATATTGATTTTTAAATTATCAATTTGATCTCAAATTGTAGGGAACGATTTGATCTACTATTAAGACCCCATTTATTATTTTACAACAAATATTGACCAAGCTGGAGTCATTTTTCCATCTTGCCAGAGGCTCTTCTTTGCTTGGTGGGACTACTTTCTATCGGCCCAAGTGCAATGTATCTGATTGATTGTTGTACCACAGAAATAAAGATTATTATTATTATTTTTTTTTTTATTCATAATAGTAGTACATAATAGAATTAAAAAATTATTCAACATCTATAACTTTATTCGAAACACCAATAGTATCCATTATGTAGATACTAAGAACCATCTCTTCACTTCAATAATATGATAATCATTGACCCTTTTCAACTCAAATGTATAGTCTGGCCAAGCAAAGAAGAGCCTCTGGCAAGATGAGAAAATGACTCTAGCTCGGTCAATATTTGTTCAAAAATTATTGATTTGTTCTCAAATTGTAGATCAAAATGTTTCCTAAAATTGAGACCAAATCAATAATTTTTGAATCAATACTAACCGAGCTGGAGTCATTTTCTCATCTTGCCAGAGGCTCTTCTTTGCTTGGACAGACTATATTAAGCTTGTCCTAGAAAACATTTACACTTTTACCAGAGTAACTTTTATCGAATTTTAACTTCACTTACCCAAATTGTAGGAAACATTATTTTCTAAATATTTTTTTTTTTAATTTTAATGAAGCAGAGAGGGAATTATCCATTTTATGAACTTAGATTAAAATTTCATGACTTAAGATTTAAATTTCATGAACTAAAGATACAAGATATAACTCTCAATCTCTTGTAGACTGTAGGCTGTTATTTGAGGAATAATTTCATTACTGAATGACAATATTATTATTGTGAAGTTCTGCTCAGTCCCGTTTTATTTTAGACATCACAAATTTTGACAGCCGATTTTTTTCAGAAATTCTAATAGATTGCAAGAAGCGAACAAAATAATTATGATGTGCACAGAGCACTGGCGGCTCGTGCCCACGAAACAGGTTAAGTGCTCGTATCTTTTACTGTACAGCACTTCACATGTATCGTGGGCACAAGCCGCCAGTGGCACAGAGGCACACCATTATTGTGTTAGTCAAGTTCTGTTGAATCTAGTAAATATACTGTATAAGAAAAAAACTGGACGTCAAAATATCGTGATGTGGAATGAAGCTTACTATACTGTGCTTCCCACTATATGACATGTATTGATGATTAATAAATAGAAATCAATAAAATCTCAAATTCCTTTTCGACTTTTGACAAATTTCAACGCGTAAAGTTCCCAAACATCACCAACACAAACATCCAAATTGATTTGAATTTTTTCAAAAAATTCCAAACGACTTCCATCTCACGCTGGGCCTTTTACAGAAACCTGACCCATAACTCAGATGCGCTATTGGTGTGCGAACAGGCAGGAAGAAGCAATATAATTATGGAAACAAGCAATTTATATTCTATCACCTCTCAGTAACCAGACGCGATAGGGTTATTGTCGCCTCTATAACTAGTTTCAGAAGTTGGGGTTAAAGGTTAATTGACGCTACAAACGCGGTAGCCAGCCTGGACGCCCTGGACATTATACCAATACCGATTATTTATAAATAGTCTATCCAAGCAAAGAAGACATTCTGGAAAGATGGGAAAATGTCTTCAGCTCGGTCAATATTGTTTTAAAAATTATGAATTTGATCACAGTTTGTAGAAAAGATTTTTATCTACAATTAGAGACCAAATTTATAATCTTTGAACCAATATTGACCGAGCTATAGTCAGTTTCCCATCTTGCCAAAATGTCATCTTTGCTTGAACAGGCTAACGATTATTTATAAACTACCAATTTATCCTGTAAGGATATGGCGCTCTATTGGATGGACGTACACTATAATAACTCATTCTACAAATAAACCGGTACATTACTAGCATAGAAGTAGTACTAGAAGTAGCATACTCTGTAGAATTTTAAAAAGTGTGGAAAGAATGAGTCTTCTTTTAATTAATGTGTAAAACACCTAATAAGCCTAGTATAAGTATATTATTTCTAAATTGTAGGGCTATTTTGTTGAGTATAGTCATAGTATGCAAAATGTAATATGATTATTATTTTGTGGAAATACGGGTATAATGGGTAGGTTCAATAGATCTATTTTGATTTTATAAACTATTTTTTTAAACTCTTCTTTAGTTTGATCTTTGTCAGAGAAACTATTTATGTATGTTGATAGGTAAGAATACAAATCACAGTACAAATTGAGGATTTCTTATTTAACCAAAGAATGTATCGGTATCGCTCTCCTAAAACTTGAGAATGCTAACTCTCGAGAATGCCACTTATCAGGGTCCTCGCGTGGGTTGTGCGGAGTGTGCGACCGCACAGAGCGCCATGGCCAAGGGGGCACCGCGGCGGCTTATGCAAAACGGGAACTTTAAAAATTTCAATTGGGCTATTAGAATAATTGGTTTTATACCATTTAATAAAAATCTTATTTTACCAATAACTTGAATCCACAAGGAATTATTTTCTCTGCATAAACTCATACATCATGATGAATTGTTCTATTGAAAAACCACGATCAATGTATGAAGCAAGCCAAGAAACGCCCCTCTTAAATTTGATTCTATGGTTGGTTGATAACCACCTCACATTCTGTCGACCAATCACAAGCCAGTTCCCAATAAAAACTTCGCCCTAATATTTTTACTGAATTGTTGTAGTTTTTCAAACTTTTTTCTGGCAAGATGTCGGTATTAGATCATGAATAGATTGAGTTCTATTTCATTATATTCATCGTATAAAAATATAATCAATGAGTATAAGATGGGAGTGCGATATCATATTTTCCTCTCATTTCACACAGCATAAAACCATTGAAGTGTAGTACTGGCCTAAGTGACACGATAAAAGTAAAACTGAGTCCAAATTCTATAAATAAATAAAATGAATTCTTCAAATACTAACTTGTATTTGATAGCATCTCACCAGCCTGAATACATAAATAAATGTTCTATCAGCACAAGATCGTCGATAGTAAATCAGCTTGATTTATTGTGTTGGGGCCTACAAATGATACACCATCACCATCCATCATTTTCTTGCTAGCAGCCATTTTCTAAAACTCTGTCAGCCAATAAGGTAAGAGGGGCGGGGCAAGGCGGGGCATGAAGGTGTGTCCAGCAAGTAAAATCTGAAACATCACCCATCAACTGCTGCCATCTACTGGTTGAATTTGAGAACTTTTCTAACTGATGATTCCGGCCATTTTGATTGTAGGCGGATCTTGGAGGCGTGTCCAATGGAAGTCGAAGCAATTCACCCTATTGTTACTGCCATCTGCTGGCTGAATTAGGAATTATTTTGAATGTTATTCAAGAAAGTTGAGTAGAGCAGTGAAAATGGCTGAAATCTTCAATTTGCTTGTTATTGAGTTTCCGATTTTTTTTTATAACATCTTCATTTCCAGTGGAATGGAATACTTATGATGATTCCCAATATTTTTCTGTGAAAAATTTATTATTCCCTTGTGCTTTTAAGTAAACTGATAAAATAAATTAATTAATAATTAAAAGTTAAATATTTTAATGATAAAGTGGGCCTGGATAGCCTATAGTTATTTTTTATTAATTCTGTAAGATTTTGCTTATCACGTATCCAATACATAAAAATACGAAATCCAAACGAAACAATACGTTGGGATACATCAAAATAAGCAAGTCCACACATAATCGTTTTTGCCATACCACATGCAACATTGAGATTGCTCATGAGGAAAATGCGAATATGCAAGGCAGCTTGAATCATATTTGGCTTTGAATATACTATATTATTAATATGTTGGATTGCATTCGTCTGGTAATTGGGTGGGGGGGTTGCTACCAAAATCTGGCACAGGACACTAAAAAACCACGTGAGGGCCCTGCCTGTTAGGAGAGCGAAAAATGTTGTGTTTGAATAAGAAATACTGAAAAAGTACTGTGAAAATGATTTCTATGTATTAAATTTATCATATGGTATTCTTTCTAATTATAGGAATTTCTTTCATGCTATAAAAATATTGAAAATTATTTAAGCCGAATGGGTTTACTATGTGCATTGTATTTTGTATGTCCATTTTTAATAAAATATTATTAGCACTTGAAACTTTCTTGAAATGTTACCACAGTGATTATCCACTATTATTCTAATACAATAGAAACAATTAACTTATTAATTTACATTAGAATCGAAAGATAGTTATAGAACATGGATACGGGCGCATGCATGAATTCACTTATAATATAGGAATTCATTCGATAGTAAATGGTTATTTATACATATAATGCATGTGATAGATAGATTTTCTTCTATAAATTGAGTGGAATTCAATAATCAAGAAGATATTACGTTGAAAGATCATTCAACTATTCCAGTCCATTTATGTCAAGTCTAGTCTAAGTCAAGTCTACTCCAGTCTAAAGCAATTTATGGGGATCAAAAAAGATTCGATAGATTTCGACTGATAAGATACATCTCGTAAAAATGCAAAAATTATGGAAATATGAATATTTTAAGAAAACAACATCAAATGCTTGGGTACAGAATGTTTTAAGACTAAATTAACAGTATTTCCCCTATTATAATAATTTTCATCTTGTCTCCTTAGAAAGTGACTGCATTCATCAACAAATTGTGACAAAAATGACATGTTTTGTGAAAATTCAAGTCAGTCTCATCAAACTGGATTTACGAATTCGTTACTCACGGAATGTGAGATCGCACTAAAATTATTTATTCAATAATTATCCCAGAAACTCATGTCCCTTGTTTCTAAAATCGTGTACCATGTTATTATTACGGTTTCTTGTCATCGTCACATGAAAATTGAAATTTAACCGTAACTGGTGTTAATTCAAGTGGGGTTTGTTCGTGAATTTTAGTGTTAGATCTTCATTTTCCTTTAAACAATGTAGTACTTTTCAACTCCATTAATACCTGTAAACAACATGGATTGTCATTTTCAAAATTATTCATGGATTCCAGATTATTCCTTATTTTGGATTCCATAACTGTTAAAAAATTTTCACCAATTATAAGTAAAAATACAGTAATAATATGAAAGTTTTATACATAGGTTTGAATTATAAGTCAACCTCAATTAGCCAAAAATATTAGGATAATAATAATTTATTGATACCTGTAACGGACCCGAAAAGAGAAATTTAGAATTTTGCAGAAGGACGACAGTCTATTTGGAGAGACACTTTATGATTGTATACAACATAATAAAACAAGGATACCAAAGGAGTTCACATTGTAGTTCAATCCACTGAATTCATGAAATAATCGTTACTGAATCTGGTCAATCAACTCTTTTCATAATAAATGTTATACAGTTAGTAATCTGATATTGTTTTTCGATCTAGGTTTCCTTCTTGTCTACGACTACTTTCAGCTCTACCACTGAAAAGAGTACTGTGATTTCAATTTTTACGATCGTTGTTGTTTAGGCCTACTGCATTGTGAATCATGAAAATGGAGACCTAACATTGATCTGAGTACAGGCTGCTAAACTTACAATAGGAATTTATGTTTCAATTAGATTCAATATTTTCAATGGATTTTTGTAACAAACGATTTGGATTTTCAAAATTTTATTTCAACAATCTTTTTCATTCGCTCATTTATTGATCGATCATTTTCCTCATATAAATATAAAGAAATATCATTTTAATAACGATCATTTTATAACGATCATTCCTCAAATTTTAATATGAAGAAACTGGGTCCACACCGCGGTCACACAAAAATCAGAATGACTGATTGCTTACAGATTTACGACGCTATCTTCTAGTTTATAATACAAAAAATCATACCCCAAGAAAGCAACAACAATCAATTTTGCCGGACAAGTGTGAAATTGCAATCAGGTTTCAAAAAATGGCGCGCTATTGTTCGCGCATGCTCGTTTGAAAGTTTCTCTCTGTCTTTTATTATAAAAAGATATGAGGGTATAGTCTGTCCAAGCGAAGAAGACATTCTGGCAATAAGGGAAAATGATTCCAGCTCGGTTAATATTGATTCAAAAAATTATAAATTTGTGTTAAAATTGTAGGTCAGAATGTTTTCTACAATTTGAGACCAAATTCATAATTTTTGAAACAATATTGATTGAGTTGGAGTCATTTCCCCATCTTGCCAAAATGCCTTCTTTGCTTGGATAGACTATAACAGCAACGGGATGCTCAGAATGAGATATTCCATCAAAGTATAACCCTCATCAGGTTACCTTTTGTTGTCCATTCGGGAGAGAAAGGTGAGGCGAGAGAAAGAGGAGGTGAAAGAAAGGTAAGGAAGAAGAAGAGAGAGAAAAAAGGAGGGAGTGAGTGAGAGAGGAGGAGGAGGAGGAGAGAAACGCAGATGTTCTCTCAAGGGTCCAGAGGTTATGAAGGAAGTCGCCAATTCAACACACTCTAGTGTGTCTAAGCAAAGAAGGCATTCTGGCAAGATGAGAAAATGATTCTAGCTCGATCAATATTGGTTCAAATATTATAAATTTTGTCTAAAATTGTAGAAAAAATTCTCACTTACAATTTTAGTAGAAATTTATGATTTTTGAACCAATATTGACAAAGCTGGAGTAATTTTCGCATCTTGCCAGAATGTCTTCTTCGCTTGACCAGACCATATCTATATAGGTTCCTGTATCAGGATCTCAGCATCCCTTAAAAAAGTCTTGTAAAAAATATTCTCACCCCCGGGCTTGCTTGAAGTGGTCGATCGCTCTCAGTTTACAACCATACCTGGTGACAAAGTTACTGGCGGATAGCGAATGACTATTAGTAATTCTCAGCTCTCTCAGGACAGTCGAAGAGAGGTCTGCAAGATCATATCGAATTGAGAGCAGCTCAGAAAAAATGTTTCATTCTTTGAAGATAGCTTTCAAACTGTCCTGATAGAGTTGAGCATTAAAAATTAGAAATTTGTCAACCGCCAATCTCTTTGCAACCATTTCTAACACAATTCTCCGGCGATCTCTGAAACACAGGACAGTACATAACTGACCCTCACAACAAAACATACAAAAAATCTATAAAAATTTCAGCATCCGTGAGAACCGACGAGATTCTCTACCCCCATTTTTTCAACCGGATCTTTGTAACCTTAAATAAAAACCAACTTACCCCTAAAAAACCCCTGGACAAACACTAGAGCCCTACAACCAAAGCGTCTCACCATGAGGATCTGGTTGCATTGTCTTATTCAAATAGGCTTTTAATTGTTCAGGCGCAAGTAGAAAAGGGATTAAGGATATTTTTTGCTAGCGGTACAGACTCATACAGCAGGTAGTTGAAGAAAAAAATGCACTTTTTAATTAGTTTTTACGTGATATCCTGTGGCCTCAGGGTGTGATAGAAGTATCTTCTCATGGTTGAATATGTAAGTAGGTCAAGTAGAGTTTTTCTGTTTTTTTTTAATATGGTTCTCGATTTTTTAAATAGTTTTTTGAAGTTTTCAACCGTTGGTTTTTGTCTGATGGTTTATTGTGTCTTGTTTTATGCATACAGATCGCTAGCTTGTTGGGGAAGGCTTTTTAGTTGTGTGAAATTCTGATCTGGAATTTTTATTGTTAGTGTAATTGGTATTGTTATGGAATTATGAGAACACATTTTGAAAAACAAGTTTCATGCTTGATAATAATTATCCTTCATTACTTATTGAATTTTAAAATGAGAGAATTAAATCACTGTAAAATGAGGTTCTGTCCAATACACTTACTGCTGATTTGGTAGAAAAGTGCTTTAAATTTAGAATTAAAAAATGTAATATAAACAGTTAGTATATGTTTATTTTAAATTTCTTAATTTTAATTCTGTTAGTTTCAATTTCAGTGACTTTTTTGTTTTATTAGAACAGAGGGTTTTGGGGTATTTGTGTGCTATGAAATTGCAGTATTTTAAAAGTCCTGATTCAGAGATTAGAGTTATCAATTTGATAAAATAAAATTTATGATTTATTGAAAACTGCAAATTTCACTGTGCAAAAAATACTTCAATACAGTATAACGTTTTGTATTCCCAATTCATCCAATGAATGTGAGACTCTATTGCACTTGTTTTGTACTGACATGTTCTGTACTATGTATAATAAAAATAGTACATAGTACTATACATGTACATAGTACATACATATAATACAATAGTACATAATTCAATGGAAAAATTACTGTATGTGGTTATACAATTTAAATGGAATAAAACATTTAAGACGAAAGAGTGAAAAAGATTCAATGGAGAATGAAATAAGTGGGAGTACAAAAGAACTATAGAACAAAATATCCAATCATTATTACTAAATAGCACACATTGTATGTAACTCTATTGGAGTATCAAGAAGAAATCACCAGAATTTAATACAATAATGAAAATAGATTATTTAAGAATAAAATGCAATAAAAGTAGCCTAATATAAACCACAAAAATCTAATTGAAAAAAAAAAAACAAACAAATGAGAAGTGCTACGAGATTAATGAAATTTCCCAACTTATGCTTCTTTATTAATGGAAAAATTGAAAGAGATCTCTCAGGTAAACCATGAAAAAATTCCACAAGAAAACGAAGAAAAATAAGAAATTATCGCATGCGACCAACGTGGGCAAAGATAAGACAATAAACTATAAGCGAATTTATGGGAATCATGACTGGAGGACAAACAGTACTGTAACATGCTCATGAAGGCATGCAAACCTTATACCATCTTATTATCACTATATTTTTACTAACCTCACCATCATATTATCACTATATTTTCACTAATTTTACTGTATATTCAGCGATGGGTTTATGAGAGAATTCTGTCACGCTATACGTCTACTACTATCACTGGATTATATCTGTATATAGTGAGATATAGGTTGATTTTTATGAAAGAATATTACTGTATATGATATAGTATGTCCAATCAAAGAAGACATTCTGGCAAGATGGATGAATGACTCAAGCTCGGTCAATATTGGTCCAAAAATAATTTATTTGGTCTTAAATTGTAGATAAGAATGTTTCCTAAAATTTTAAACCAAATTTATGATTTTTGAATCGATATTAACCGAGCTGGAGACATTTTCCCGTTTTACCAAAATGTCTTCTTTGCTTGGACAGACTATATGGATGATCCTTGAGCATGCGTGACGCGAGGTGATGGGTGAGTGAGAGAGAGAGAGAAAATAATAGTAAGAGAAAGAGAGTGAGATCCTCGAATTCTGCTAACGAAATTAACACGGCAAGGATAAACTTCAAGCTATGACGTCAGAGATAGTGAGGAGGTCAGTCGTGATTTAAAATTAATTATCAATTCACGTAGAGCACTTCGACGCCGTATTCGATAATCCTAGTTCCCAGCCCAAGAGATGTCACCTGAGAGATGATTATGATAGTTTCACTGGCAACCAGGCTGCTTTGATGAGATTGATTAGTGTTGGAGAAAGGTTTGAATCAAAACTAATCTGAAAACATGATATTTTCACCAGTAATCAGATTGCATTGATAGAATTGATTTATCTTGGTAGAAAAAAGAATTGATGGTTTAGAATAATTATTATTGCTCTCTCATCATATTTATCACTCATCAGTTAAAAAAGAACAACCAAGCAATAACGAATGTGAAACACAATTTAATTAGGTACCAAATAAATTAAAGACATTCTGTCAAGATGGGTGAATGAATCCAGCTCGGTCAATATTGATTAAAAAATAATGTATTTGGTCTTGAATTGTAGATCAGAATGTTTCCTATAATTTAGGACTGAATTATGATCAAATAAATTGAATTGAATAATCCTTCTTCAAATAATAAAAAGTTAATTATAAACTAATTCTATAACATCTTCCTGTAACCAGAGATGATGAAAGAAGGACGTTATATTTTATTATCTCAACTAATCAACCATTTTCATAGAGAAAATGAAACAAGGAATCACCAAAAATCTCGTCAACGCAAATGTGGATTTGTTCATTTGGTATTGAACCAATTTATACCACACACAAAAAGTGTGATACAAGATAGTACTGTTGCTTGATTCAATTAAAAATAAATGTTTACACGATATATGACTACTAAGAATTTATATTTTATTTGACATGAAGTGATCGAATAAATGTTCATATCTTGCGATATTGGTTGAAATAATTTATCTGTATAAAACTGATAGGGATTCTGAAGAAATATTAGCAATTCTTTCTTTTATCCTGATCTCGCGCTGTGTTCTTCACCATCCCCTGTCAGGTGCAATGGTTTTCGATGAAAAATCTGAAAAGTTCTCACACTCATCGCCAAAAAACGCTTTGTCTCTCACTTTCTCTCTCTTTTTTCTCTCTTTCTTTCTTCTACCGGGGGTAATCTGACCATTCTCATCCGGAGAGTCCGCTCTCCGAATTTGATCCACGGGCAAAATTGAGCCTCGGATGGATGAATTCCTGCCCTATTAACAGAAGAAATCTTCTCTACCTGACATATGCACCCTTTAAAAAACGAACAAAACAGCATTGCGAACTAAAGGGTCCTAAAAAAGCCCTGTCTACCCTCGGATGCAGGATTTTTTTCTCATATCCTTCCTCTAGCAACCCCTCCCTCTTCCGTTTTTTTAGGGTACGGGGCTCACCCCTAAGGTGAGCGAAGCTGTCTTTCATAAGCGCTTGCGAAAGATTGACCTTCCTTCACATAAAAAGGCCCACTGCTAGCCATCTGTTTTTTAAAGATGAGGAGGACCAGCAGGCACAGTCCTACCCTGTGGCCCCATCTAAAAAACACACCACCGGTAAGGCAGCGGCTACAGTTTTTTTATCATATGCGCACACATCTCTCATATACTTTGAAAATCTGTCCATCTTAGCACGCAACAACCCTCTCTAGCCCTGACCCTGGACCTGGGGCACCTTTTTTCAGCCCCTGTCCATGGGAAGTACCTTACCAGTAACAATATGTCGGCTCTGAATTAATATCGAGGCATTGAAAATAGTCCTGCATTAATATCTGGGTCTTAAAAATAATCGACAATGTTTGGTGAGGGCTTACCTGTCTGAGACCAATTACTTGCTCTGACCCACATCTGCTACACAAACTCATTTTTCGGTTTTGATTTTCATAACGACCGATTTTGAAATGTCTTTTATGTGTTTGTTATGCATTGATGCCTCAGCCACACGATACGTGCTTGTAGTCAAGTCGATTTGATCACGTGGATGCTTACTTAGGAGGCTACTAGAATACTCAAAATACTTCATTGTCTGTGCTTTTATCCAATAAGTTAATGGTATTTTGTCGAATAGATGGATAAATGAATAGATAAGATACTCTATTTTAATATTTATTATTTCCATTTCAGCTTGTTTAACCAAGAGTGCTCAGTTTTCTCCTCTAGATGACTTCTAAATGGAGCCAGAAGTAGTATATTCAATAATAATAATAAAAATATCTGGGAACCGAGCTCCCCTCTGAAGCTGTGGCCACACTGCTGAATGGTTGCATAAATGGTATAGGACTATCAACTTATGTTTTTAAACATAATTTTTATCGCTATGGATGTTGTATGTTCAACATAAATTCCATCCACCTATTCTTAATTTGAAGCACTATAGATAACCAACCATTCAGCAGTATTATGAAAGATGTTCATAGCATAGACTTTATTTCGAATCGTAACTAATTTAGTATTCTGATAATAATTATTTGATAGAGTTCAAATTGATTTTAGGTAATTCAGTATATTAATTATAATTTATTCCTGAATTTGGAAGTTGAGTCCTTTGAAATTGTAAAGAAATATCAATAGTGCAGTATGTATATACAGTTATGTATCTTTAAAAACGAATAAAATCAGAGTACTCTTTAAAAAATATTTTTTATTTCACAACATGTTTCCGAAACATGTTGTGAAATAAAAAATATTTTTTAAAGGGTACTCTGATTTTATTCGTTTTTAAAGTTTCAAATACAGTAGCCCTAGAAGAAAAGAAGTACAGTTATGTATATATATTTTTTATTCATTTTTGTATACTTAATTTGTGAATGAAACTTTATTTGATTCAATTTGATTTGAACAGAAACAGCATCAAATATGAGTTCATACAATACAAGTTGAGTAATCAACTCGAAAAAAATCATGGAGCTCAGCTAAAGAAGAAAAACATTTCGAAGAATAAAAGAGTTCGGATGATTGTACAGATGATAGAATCTTTTATTCATACAAATCAATAAATTACCTTTCCAATCTGTGCTATTCTATTCATATTATTAAAAAAAAATTCAAATGGAGATTATTCATTGATCATGGACGATAGGATTGGGTTTGATAAATTCAATTCCACCATCATCTGTCTTCTTCCCAGGACAAACTTTCGATTTTCGACCCCGAAAGGCTTGCACTTGAAAGAGGACCGCCAGACTCCATCCAACTGAAAACATGTTGAGACTCGGCTCCCTTTTCACGGCACAACGGTAGCCGAAACTTCTAGACAGTGAAACAGATCCAAACAGAGCAGCAGTCAGGGTGTCGAAGATATATTATGGTCTGGCAGTTGTCTACTTTTAGTCAGTGTATTTCTGGTACGGCCCACATGGGGAGGAAGATGTTCTCGGTTCAAATACGGGGTGGTTTTAGAGAGAGTGGAGACTGTATTGACTGATAACTAACTGTATTGACATATTGATATCGTTTCAATCACACACAATGGATAAAAATCAATTTGGAAAATTTGGTACAATAATTAAGATGAAATTTCTCATGAAAATCATTTTAGTAGAGAAACTACAGTTTCTGCTAAACGAGAAATTTTTGGAACTATTCGATTATCCATCAATTAACAAAGGGTCAATCACAATTCAAATTTTCAATCCCAATTCAAAGTTCCAATTTGAAATTTTCTCTATTAATTGCTCTTCCCTCTCATAAATTTCATACGTGTATTTGAATTGCAAATAATTAATAAAACATTAATTGGTTGAAAAATAATAATATTCCTGATCCAAATCATTCAATCTTAGGCATTTTTTGGTGTTATTCTGATTTTTAAATTCAAAATCACAGTTTTCATTTTTTGAGTGTAAAATTTGTGAATAGTGATAGTGATCATAACCTCTATTTTTTCAACTTTTCATCTAAATTTGGAAGAATAACGTTTTAGACTGTATTGTGTCTGTGTTTTTGCCCTTATGAGTTAATTTTAACATCTCAAATAAATAAATAAATGACTCTTCTTGGTTTTCTATGTTTGGTTTTCCGTGCAATAAACATGATCCATCAGCACTGTACATAATAATTGATTTTAGCTCCTCAGTACATGCAGCTTTCATGAACATTCTTGTGTGAACAATAAATTAATTACAGTACCTCTATAAATCTACTTAAAAAACCCATTCACTTTAACAATGTTAAAAAAATTGTGAAATTTTGTTTTTGTTAAAAAACAGACTTGAGTTTAGGCCACTCATAATTTTTCAGCTTTTCAGCTCACTGTGTTACTGAAGAAAACCAACAGTCCGCCTGAACAAGGTCCACCCCCTTGTATAGACAACTTCTTGCCAGTTTTGGTAAATATAGAACACTTGTAATAAATGCTACATGCTGAGCGAAGGGTGAGAATAACACTATGAAGTAAACTTTACCTTACATAACTCAAACCTTACACATCATCAACGTTTGGTGTCTGGATCGTCAAGTCTCGTTTCCTTTTTTTTTACTTTTAATTTTCTTCTTCTTCTTCTTCCTATTTTTCCTATTTTCCTATTTTTTCACTTTTCTTCTTCTTCTTTCCTTCCTCGTTTTTCTTCTACTTCTTCTTCATCATCTTCTTCTTCTTCCTATTCTTCCTATTTTCCTATTTTTTCACTCTTCTTCTTCTTCTTTCCTTCATCCTTTTTCTTCTACTTCTTCTTCATCATCATCTTCTTCTTCTTCCTATTTTACCTATTTTTTACTCTTCTTCTTCTTCTTCTTCTTCTTTCCTTCCTCCTTTTTCTTCTACTTCTTCTTCATCATCATCTTCTTCTTCTTCCTATTTTTCCTATTTGCCTATTTTTTCACTCTTCTTCTTCTTCTTTCCTTCCTCCTTTTTCTTCTACTTCTTCTTCATCATCATCTTCTCCTTCTTCCTATTTTTCCTATTTTTCACTCTTCTTCTTCTTCTTCTTTCCTTCCTCCTTTTTCTTCTACTTCTTCTTCATCATGATCTTCTTCTTCTTCTTCTTCTTCTTCTCCTTCTTCTTCTTTTCCTCTTCTTCTTCTTCTTTCCTTCCTCTTCTTCTTCTTCTCTTCTCCTTCTTCTTCTTCTTCTTCTTATTTCTCCTTCTTCTTCTTCTTCTTCTTCTTCTTCTTCTTCTTCTTCTTCTTCTTCTTCTTCTTCTTCTTCTTCTTCTTCTTCTTCTTCTTCTTCTTCTTCTTCTTCTTCTTCTTCTCCTTCTCCTCCTCCTCCTTCTTCTCCTTCTCCTCCTCCTCCTTCTTCTTCTTCTTCTTCTTCTTTTTCTTCTTCTTTCATTTATCTCCTGTTGCTTGTATCTCCATCACATCCCGTTTTTCAATATGCTTGTACCCTTTTCCACCTGTTTATACTAATACTCGGTGACTTACTATGACAAAAATGTCTGCGACGATAAAATGAGACTCTGAAGTAGTTGTGAATGAGAACTCCAAGCCTTCCTATAGTTTCTGGATAGTAGGTAATCAGTTTACTGCGTTACCAGACTTGTGTAAAGTTTATCAGTTTATTATTAGTAGCTCATCGTCAACAAAATACGTTTTATAAACAGGATGGAATGATTCTAAGATGCATCTACTTATAAACTTGATAATATGTTTATATTATTTCTGTATTGAACAAAAAGATTCCAAGCTTCATTTACTTATAAAATTGTAAGGATGTTTATATTATTTCTGTATTGAATAAAAAGATTCTAAGCATTATCTTCTTATTGGAGTTTAAAATATGTTTATATTATTTAAACAAGAAGATTCATCCACTTATAAACTTGATATTATGTCTTATAATGTTTCAGCTGCTGGTAATTCCATTGGTAGCTGGTAAGAGTTACTACCAATGAAATAAATATACTATTATTCGTGGTTAAGTGGTAGAGTGGACATTACTGTCCAAACTTCGCCACGTCATTAAAATGAAGAAGTAATTCTATTCTATTTTATAATATTCTATTAAGTCTTTTTCTCTACAACAAAAATGAAATATCGATTCATTTATTTTATATAAATATTATTATTTTGATTGTGTGTTTGTTTCTCTGAATAAATAAATAAATAAATATTTGAACCTTGAACAACACAGGTTGAATCCACCTTGCACAAATTCAAGGTTGTTTTCTGTCAACTTCCTGTAAGGACCCTCCCACTATCTCAGTAGTCTAGACTTGAGACGGACACTGGGCTAAGTTAGGATAGGGTGGGGAAAAAAGTGAATGTTAGGGAGTCGGATAAGGGGTGAAGAGGGGTCAAACAAGAGGGGTCAAAAAGGTTGTTTCTCTCTTTCTACTATCTCTCTTTCCTCTACCCTATTATTTATTTCTATCTCTTTCTCTCTTCCCCATGGACCGTAAATTCACAGACCCTACAGTGTTCTGACCACAAGATATGTGGGGTAGATTAGGGAAGCGGTCCATCACCTTTATCTTGCAGTGGAGACCCTCTGCCACAGCGTCTAGTCTGCTCGAAAAAGAAGACATTCTTACAAGCTGGAAAAATGACTCCAGGTCGGTCAATATCACTTTAAAAATTATAAACTTGGTCTAAAATTGTAGAGCAGAATTTTCTCTACAAATTAAGGACGAATTTGTAATTATTGAACCAATATTGACCGAGCTGTAGTAATTTTCCCATCTTGCCAGAATGTCTTCTTTGCTCGACCAGATCTGACCTTGTGTCTTTTTTTAGTCGTTTTTTCATGGGCAACGGACACTCAAGGCCAAAGTTGTATCATCCTGTTGCGTTTCCCGTTATGAGTTCTGGGGTAAAAAAATAGATTCCACCTTGCTGTGGAATAGTGTGTTAATGAGGGTGGGGAGTGGATGGACATAGCTAACGGGCAACAAAGGAATGGACAGCAAAGATGAACAGGTTGTTCGGGGGATGATTTTGAAGTCAGAGATCAAATGTAACGGGGTTCTTGATAGTAACTATAGCAAGGCTTGGAGCTCTGATTTACAACTAATTGAGAGTCTTGTATTGGTATATTAGTATCACATTTATATTATTATATTATATTATATATAGTTTTACATTGTAGTTTTATTATTCTTCTTATTGCAGTTCAGTTATTGTTTAAATTATAGCCTTTTATTGTATCCATATTGTATTATAGTCTGATTGTTTTTTGTAGTTATAATAATATACGGGTAAAAACATGGCAAATAAGGTGAGGCTTCAGGTTAGGCTGCGGTAGCTACATAGTATATACATAGTTTTATATCTATATCATATCTTATGATTCCTATATCATAGTATAGTTTTAACCTTCACACTTAGGGCTATTTCAAAATTAATAGATATAATAATAGAAATAAAAAAAATACCCTTTTATACTTTAAAAATATCATTTTAACACAAACATGTTTCGGAGCTTTAGGCCATTCTCAATGTGATTGAGTACTGAACAGTAGGCCTATTCAAGTATTCAAGTACAGTATTAATCACATTCAGAATGGGCTAAAGCTCCGAACAGTATTTAAGTTATAAACAGTATTTAAGTATATTTAAGTATATACAGTATTCAAGTTATAACAGTATTTAAGTATATAATAACATTGAGAATGGGCTAAAGCTCCTTTTTGTGTTGAAATAATATGTTTGAAGTTTAAAAGTGTATTTGATATTGGTTCCTATTTTATCTATAGTATTAGCCTCTAGCCTAAGCCTAAACCGCAGCCTAACCTTTTTTGACATGTACTTACCCTAGATTTCATTAATGAACAGTTCGATGAACAAATGAACAGTTTCATCACTTTCAATTCCCAACTATTTAGTAAAAAATTACAAAGAACTATTCAGTAGAAAATAATGCACAGTTCATGGGAATAAGAAACAGGCAATCGTCCAAAACGTTTCAAATTCTCAAATTTGAGTAAATAAAAATATATTACAAGATTTCCAGGTTGTGCCAAAATTTTAGTTGCTGACTCAGATTTTCACTCCAATAAAGATATCTGGAATTAATAATGATTGATTTTGTTTTGGATTTACTAGAAGAGTTTATTCAAGTTACAACTTTGTTTTGAACTTATAATTTATCAAAATTTGGTATAAATACGTTTTGGACATTAGTCTGTGTTTTTAGCCAATAAATTTATTATTTTCTGTAAATTGATAAATAATAATAAAGCCGATATTACACTGGTAATATTTCTAACTATTATCACATGAGATCGTATTAAAAGAGATGAGAATATTATTACACATCAATATTTTGTTTCCTATGATCTCTTTTCAATAATCTGTATCTGTTACAAAGTGTACAAGCGTACTATGTAGATCAAAATCATTTTGTCTGAATTAGGTTGCTTGATTAAAATTCAATGCAAATTATTGATTCGAAGGTAGATTGACGTACAGTATGCTCAAGAGTTCTGTTTGCTCACTAATTTTCAGTATAGTATATAGTCTGTTCAAGCAGAGAAGACCTTCTGACAAGATAAGAGATTGACTCAATCTCGGTCAATATTGGTTCAACAATTATGAATTTGATCTTAAATTGTAGGAAACAATCAGATCAACTATTAAGACCACATTTATAATTCTTGAGGAAATATTTTCCATGCTGGAGTCATTTTTTCATCTTACCGGAGGGTCTTCTTTGCTTGGACAGGCTATGCCAGTTGCAACTATGCTGAAGCTCATATTCAATGCGTGGTATGCACTAAGCTAGAGTCAATATTTAATCATTTGATATTTTTCACTAGTAGTCGTTAGCCAAGTACTTCATTCTAATATTTTTACAGCAGCTTTAGCAACAACATGAACTACAATATTTACAACAATACCTGCATTATTAAACATAAGAAGGCCCACCTTCTTGAATGATTGCAATGTTTGAATTTGTTAAAAATTTATCAAGTTTATTTAGTTTTGAAAATTATTTCATTCTTATTTGGTAATTTTTAATGGGATTATGATGTGCGTTAATTCTAAATTCAGATTACTGTGTTTCCTGACTTTTGTTCAGTGGGTGGAAATCAATGATTGAGGGAAATTGTACAACATAAACTTCTCTTGGAATGTTTGTTCTAATTTGAAGCGGAACAATTTAGGGAGAATTCCAGTATGAGCAAGGCGAAAAGAGTGTGAGGTGTGAGGAGGGTGAGGAGGATGAGGAGGATGAGAATGAGGAGGAGAAGGAAGAGGAGGAGGAAGGAGGAGGAGAAGGAGGAGGAGGAGGAATAATGAAAATAATGATGATGGTGATGAAGAGGAGGTGGAGGATTAGATTAGATTAGATTTCTTTATTCATATAGACAATAACAAAACATTCGCACTTAGAAAACGATTGCAATTAGATATAGTGTATAATAATATACGTTAGTAAGTATACCTCTTTACAGGAATAAGTATATGCGTAGTAACTATCACGTTTTGTATAAATGACACTAGCTTAAAAGATAGTAATTATACAACAAAAACGGGTATACATGAACGTGGAATTATAGAAAATATATCTAGGAAAATTATGTAGGCTACTATAATTGGCAATCTTATCCATTACGATTTAATTATCTAAATGGAAAGGCGAAGTTAGACATAAAGATGTCCGTGCGGAGGAAGAGGATGAGGAGGAGGAGATGAAGAGGGAGGAGGAGGAGAGGAGGAGGAGGAGGAGAGGAGGAGGAGGATGATGAGGAGGAGTAGGAGAAGAAGGAGGAGGAGGAGATGAGGGAGGAGGAGGTGGAGGAGGTGAGGAGGAAGGAGAGGAGGAGGAGGAGGAGGAGGAGGAGGAGGAGGAGGAGGAGGAGGGAGGAGGAGGGAGGAGGAGGAGGAGGAGAGGAGGAGGAGGAAGAGAAGAAGTTGGAGGACGAGGATGAGGAGGAGGAGTAGGAGGAGGAGAGGAGGAGGAGGAGAGGAGGAGGAGAGGAGGAGGGAGTAGGAGGATGTGGAGGAGGAGGAGGAGGAGGAGAAGATGAAGATGATGAAGAAGAAGAAGAAGAAGAAGGAGGAGGAGAAGGAGAGGAAGGAGGACGAGGAGGTCTAGAAGAAGAGAACTAAAATTTTGAGTTGAGATAGTTGCCGCTGTTTCTCAAGCGATTTGAGTTGGTCCGTCTGGCTAATGCTTATTTCCTGTCTAGGGCTAGAGTGTTTTTTTTACCGGAGGGACAGTGTTCTTATGTGAGATTGTGGGGAATTTCTCAGGACACTTGACCTACCCCAACGCTACTGAGAGTAATGGCTCTACCACGCAAAACGCACTGGCGGCTCGTACCCACGAAACAGGCGAAGTGCTCGTATCTTTTACTCTACAGCACTTCACCTGTTTCGTGGGCACGAGCCGCCAGTCGCAAAACGTATTTCCAGTAAAATCGACTTAATGTTTACGAAAGTTTGGTAGACGAGCAACAAATTAGAACTGAGAATTAGAAAAGCCGTAAAAAAGGAATAATTTGAACAATATATGTGTTTAAGTATAATTTGTTAATCCCATTTTGATAATTATTCTACAAGACTCTATAGGCTACTATTTCGACGTATTTTCTTGAATCGGCTTGATTGGAATACAAATTGTTTGTTTTTTGTCTGCTACTCAATGGTCTACAGCAGTAATATGACTAAATTGTGTTGAATTTATTTGCTAATTGAAAAATAAAATTTTTTTAATTGCCTTTCTTCTTCTTCATCTTATTTTTCTTCTTCTTCTTCTTCTTCTTCTTCTTCTTCTTCTTCTTCTTCTTCTTCTTCTTCTTCTTCTTCTTCTTCTTCTTCTTCTTCTTCTTCTTCTTCTTCTTCTCCTCCTTTAGAGGGTGGTTTGTGTTGACTGCCGGACAGACAAGGGTGGTCCTAACACAACAAACACACTCACAATCTCTTTTCTCTCTCTTCTTCTTCTTTTTCTTTCTCTCTTCCCTCCTGGCCAGACATTCCTTGTCATGGGAATGGACTGTTGTACAGTCTGTCCAAGCGAAGAAGACTTCCTGGCAAGATGGGGAATTAACTCAAGCTTGTTCGAAATTGGTTCAAAAGATATTAAATTGGTCTCAAGTTTTAGATTCAAATGTTTCTTACAATTTGAGACCTAAGTCATATTTTTTGAACCAATATCGACCGAGCTGTAGTCATTTTTCCATCTTGCCAAAATGTCTTCTCCGCTTGGACAGACTATATAACAGTTCCAGCCTTCAGCACTGACCCGACCCAAAAATTCCCGAAAAAGATTAATTGGGGCAAAAAAAGGGCCTTGACCAGTTTTGAGGTTTCATGGTCATTAACTAACAACAAAGTTCGGAACAGTTTCATCTCTCCAGAAAATCTCTGATGATGTATTGCCAAAACTAAATCTAACCTACAAATATCCTCTTTGTTTTCATCCTATTCAGAAAATTATCTGGGTTCAAATTTGTCTCGGTTATGATCTTCTTCATAATCATCCTCTTTATCAGGGCTCAAATACTTGACAAATTTTGCAACAGTGAAATGAAGCATGCATTTTCTACAGAGAGAGTATTATAAGTATATATAATCATGAATATACACTATATAGTAGACAAAACTATGAGTGTTTACAAGTATGGAATTTCATTTAAACATGAATTTTCAATATAAGGTATGGTCTGTCCGAGTATTGAAGACATTCTGATCAGGGATGTGCGTGGGGTGTGCGGAGTGTGCGACCACACAGGGCGCCACGGCCAAGGGGGCGCCGCGGCGGCTTATGCAAAACGGGAATTTTAAAAATTTCAATCGACCAATCACAATATTATTGAAGAATTGTTGTAGTTTTCAACCTTTTTTCTGGCTTGAGGTCGGTATTAGATCATGAATAGTTTGAGTTCTATTTCATTATATTTATTCATCGTATAAAAAAAGAATTAATGAGTATAAGATGGGGGTGCAAGATCATATTTTCATCTCAAATAAATGAGAATACAAGATGTTGTCAAACCACTGCTGACAAACAGAATCAGTGGTTTGACAACATCTTGTCTTTTCATTTATAATGGATAACTACCACAATATCACCTTCACAACTACTCAAAGATTTTCATCTCATTTCATGAAACATAAAACTATTAAAGTCTGGTACTGGTCTAAGTTACACAAAGTCAAACTGTATCTTCATTCTAGAGATAAATTCTTCAAATACTAAGTTGATGGAATCTTACCAGCCTGAATACATAATGAATATTATATTAGCACAAGATTGTCAATAGTAAATCAGCGTAATTTATTGTGTATGATACACCATCCATCATTTTCTTGCTAGCAGCCATTTTCTTAGACAGAACTCACGAAACACTGTCAACCAATAAGAAAAGAGCAGGCGGGGCATGAAGGCGTGTCCAAGTCAAATCTGAAACATCACCCGTCAACTGCTGCCATCTACTGGTTGAATTTAGAGACTTTTCTAACTGATGTTTTCGACCATTTTGATCGTAGGCGGAGCTTGGAGGCGTGTCCAATGGAAGTAGAAGCAAGTCGTCCTATTGCTACTGCCATCTGCTGGCTGAATTCGGAACTATTTCGAATGTTATTCAAGAAAGTTGGTTAGAGTAGTGAAAATGGCCAAAATCCTCAATTTACTTGTCATTGAGTTTCCGATTTTTTGTTAGAACATTTTTATTTCCAGTGAAATGAAATATTCATGATAATAACCAATATTTTTCTGGGAAAATTTTATTCCTATCCTTATGTGCTAATTATATAATAAATTAATCAATAATTAAAAATTCAATATTTTAATGATAAAGTACAGTACAATGTGACAGTTTTGCCCAATATAGCTATTTCTTATTAATTCCTGTAGGCTTCGGCTCATTATGTATTCATTACATAAAAATACGAAACAATATGTTATACATTGAAATGAGCAAGTCCCTATAATCCTTTCTTCCACACCACATGCAACCTGCTAATTAGATAACTGTGAGCATGCAAGGCAGCTTGAAATATGTTATATATTGCTATAAATATATTCTAATATGTTCGATTACATTCGTCTGGTAATGGGGGGGCGCTTGCCAAAATCTCGCACATGGCGCCCAAAAACAATGCGAGGGTCCTGATTCTGATCAGATTGGATTAATTATTAAGTCAATTTCGTTTACTTCTGCTATAGTAGTCTGTCAAAGCAAAGTAGGCATTCTGGCAAGATGAGAAAGACTCCAGCTCAGTCAATATTGGTTCAACAATTATCAATTAGGTCCCAAATTGTAGAACAGATTGTTTTCTGAGACCAAGTATTAAATATTTGGACCAATATTCACCGATCTTGGGTTATTTTCCCATCTTGCCAGAATGCCTTCTTTGCTTGAACAGACTATTCTATAGCAGAATTTATTAATGTCAGTCGTGGTATGCCAAGTTGATCAAAACTGACTACTTTCTATCAAGTGTGATGAAAACGTAATTTAAAATGAATATAAATGAATTGTTAATGTTTCATGAAATCTAACTGGACTATTTTCATAAGTTCTACTCTGGTTATGGTTTCCGATATAATATTTACCATTCCAGTCAATCAGTTTGACCAACAAGCCTTTAAAGCATCTTGACTGGTTGTTAACGTCTGTCGTCTCCAACTCTGTATCATGTAAACACTCGTCAAAGGCGTCCCCAGAGTCGGAGGCTCTCTAGACACTTTTTTGGTCAAAAAAAAAACACACAACTCAACAAGAAGCCGTCCAGAGACCACATGATATGTGTGTGTCACTCAAGATCATATATAGTATATCCAAACACACACATGATCTAGTCAAGCAAAGAAGACATTCTGGAAAGATCATGGAATGATTCCAGCTATGTCAATATTGGTTCAAAAATAATAATAATTGGTCTGAAATTGTGGGGAACTTTCTGCTCTACAATTGCAGACCAAATTTACAATTTTTAAACCAATATTGACTGAGCTGAAGTCATTTTCCTATTTGCCAGATTGTCTTCTCTGCTCGAACAGACTAATACACACACAGACACAACAATCCAGAAAAGATTACAAACATCCAGTCAGTCAAGAGGACCTAGGGGGCGATATTTTTAGAAAAGTCCAAGTTCCCTTTTCCAATAATTCTTTTTCAACTCCTTCCTTTTCTGATGTTTTGTGTTTGGAAACATGTGCTGTTAAAAGATGGGGGACACATGCTGCTGGAAGAAGAGTTGGGTCTGACCGAAAAATCTTTTAAGACCGATTTTTTTTGGAAAACATTTAATGCGTCTGACCACAAAAACTGTTGGAAAGGATTCTGGGAGACACAGAATCGGACCATCTGGTTGTTTTTTATATCTCCGGGATGCTAAGACTTCTGTACAGATCTACAGCATTTTGCAAAGCTTAGTATAGCATATATGCATATATTCTACAGCATTTTGCATACTCAAGGAGTTGGGATCTTGATTATTAAAGTTTACTGTTTTTGATCTTGATCATTATAATGCACTGTTCTTCGTCTTGTTTATTACAGTTTACTTTTCTTGATCTTGCTTATTATATTTACTGTTCTCGATGTTGATTATTCAGTTCATTGTACTTGTTATGCATTTTCTTGTCTAGATTCTATCAAAATCCTCCACACCAATTAAATAAAAACATTATTTGAAAAAATATTATAATGCATGTAGCTTCCGAGTTAAAACAGTTTCAATTCAAAAGGAAATCCTACCTCTTGAAATTACAGATGAGATCATAATGGTCATGTTGTTTTGTGAACAAATAGTATTTATTTATTTAGTTCTTTTTTTATTCTTTCTTTACAATTGCGACTTGGTTTCCAAGTATTTTAAGCAAAGAATGAATGAGTGATGATGAATGATGATGATGAAGGTTTAAGATGTTCTCAATACAAATTCGGAAAGAAATAGTAAGGGTCCAAGCCTGTTTTCCTTTACTATATTATTACGTGTGTATGTCAATTTATGTGGATAGATCAATTCTGTTCCTAGAGAATTCATGAATAGTCCATAAAATTCTAGAGTGAGACTTATTTCGCGAATGAGAATCTGAGAATTTATATTGAATAATTTCATAGGATTTCGGTATTCGATCCATTATGTTTTCAATATTCATCTTACATGACACTGACTGAATAACTGAATTGAGATTCATTCATGAATACACTGGTAGTAATTCTTATTGATTCGTCATTGTGGGGAAATTACAAGCTGTGTGGTCTTGAAGCTTTATAGAGAAAATTTGATAAAAAAGTTATACTCCCACGAAATCTCACTTGAAGTAAACAAGAATTTATGTACATAAGTGAGTAAAAATATTAAAACTTTCCATAATTTCTCTCATGAAGTACAGACTCACTGAAACTTCAGGGTGGTCGACTTTACATTCCAGATTAATCAATTAGAGAGCTGAAAAATTATTACTTGATAAATAAAAATTAAGTTCGTAATGAAAATGTTTAGTACCAACTTCAATTTCAGGAACATTGCCTTACACATAACCCCAATAAAACTACAGTTCATAATAAAGCAATGTGTGATGTCTACATACCTACATGACTGACCATACATTTACAATAAAAACTTGAAAATCAGCTCGCACTTACATCAATACTCAGGTTCTTACTTGACAAGTTAATAACTATATTTATGGTCTGTCCAAGCAGAGAAGACCCTCTGGCAAGATGGGAAAATGACTCCAGCTTGGTCAATATTTGTTCAAAAATTATCAATTTGATTTCAAATTGTAGAAAACTATTTGATCTACTATTGATACCACATTTATAATTCTTGAACAAATATTGACCAAGCTGGATTCATTTTCCCATCTTGCCAGAGGGTCTTCTTTGCTTGGACAGACTATACGAGTTGTAGTTCTACAGTGGCTAGATATGTAGGTAAAATGAGTAATTATTCGGATTGTTCTAGCGAGAGTTAGTCCATTGTAGTGGTGTGGTATAGTGGACATTATTGTCGAAACTTCGCCGTATCAGTAAAATGAAGAAGTCATTTCATTCTACAAATACAAGTTGTATAAGAAAAGCTTGTAGGAGTGTCTTATGGAAATTAGAAACACTAGTACATAAAAGGTAGGCAAGGAAGGTACTTGTAGAAGTATGTAATAGCTTACTTTTCCTTTTTTAAGTCCAGTCGTTAAGCATGCACGGTACTTACTCAAGTCCAGATGGGACTTAACCCGCACAAGTAAGCAACTTACAGCTATGAAGAAGTTGTTTTGTTTCTACCTTTGTGGTCCCCTGTAGAAAGTAGTTCTGCATCCTTATTATTGCTTCAAACGTGAGAAACTCAGCACATGTGTGTTTATTTCATGTTTGTGTGAGTGTGTGGAAGGTTGCATTATATTCTGGTTTGAATATTCATCGGCCAGCATGATAATATTATTTGAGTTTGTAATAATTGATTCAATATGAGTGAATAATTATAACAAAGGGAATTGAATATCATTATTATGAATGGGAAAATATTGGAGATTGTCGAACCATTATTTATTCATATTCATGCACAATTTAATGCTTTTGATGCTTACAATATCTTCATATTATTAGTTACTTTAAACCAAATTACTGTACACTAGTTAAAGTATACATAAATATTTATAATAATTTTAAACATTTATCTAATCATGATATAATAATAAAATTACTAAGGCAAGCCAATAACAAAAACCTCCAAAGTTTTTAAAAAAAGAGTTACTCTAAATTATGGATTTTGTTCTAAACCAATAAAAATTTGAAAAATTTATTTACCCTTAATTTTGTCCTAATCTATCCTAAACAAGAAAACGATTTCAAATCCAATTGTTTACTCCCATATAGCTTAATGAAATTAGATATTTGATTCCCCGAATAGACAATATTGATAAAACCATAAATAATTAAAGATGAAAAGAATTATTAGACATTGCAGGATACCAACTGCTGGATAATCATATTAATAATTAATTCGAATCTCAAATTTTAATATAAATAATTAAAAAAGGATATCCAATTTCTCATATACTATTCACAAACACAGATCTTCAAAGGGGTTAATTAAAAAAATATTCATTACTTCCCACAAATACTAGTTGTTTATGGTGTTCTCACATATCTCTATAAATCTACAAGTTCCACCTTCCGGAAAACTCAGCTTCCAACTCCCCAGTAAACAAATCTTCATGTCTCACTCCTGGAAAAATCAGCTCTCCACTATTTAGTACAACACTACATACCTACACAAGCTAACATTACACTCATTAGTTACAACTTTTCAAGTCCAGAAAGAAATCAAATACTCAACTTGCTGTAATAAGTCTTGTTTGAGACATTAGTAAGTGCACACGTGTTGGTGCAATACTTGTCGGTGCTTAGTGATGCTTAACAGTTGAATATAAATTAGCCGCGGCTCTTCTTAGTTACCTATCACCTCACTTAATTTATCTCCAGTATCTCTATATATTTACCCTGTATATCTACCCTGTAATACTTTTACAAAGTGCAAAATAAAGTCATTTATCTATCTATTGATCGATATCTCTTATATTTTACAGTAAGTACATCTCCAGCATATATTTCTAGTATATATATCTAAACATCGTTAATTTATCCATAGAAGAAAAATGGCTGCCATGTTGTTTGTCACGTGACCAGCAACAGATCAACTTCCGGGTTTTGGATGAAGTTATTAATTATTATTGCTACTAAGATGTGGAGGTTAGGGAATGAATTTCCGGGATCAAGTTAAAGCTGGGATGTGGAGCGTAGACATATGGGGGAGGGTTTAAAGTATACACACTGTATTATACAGTCTCTTTAGTTGGAAGTATAGATTCTATAGATATAGAATAGGATGTGAGAAGGATGGTTACTGGCGAGAAACATTCGCGATAAATTAAAAAATATAATTCTATGATCAAATCAAATAAATAAAAATTTACTTCATTCAACTAATATAAAATCCCCATAACATAAATTGCATGCACTTATTATCAATGCATAAATGGTTATCAATATCATCACTATTACAACTTGAATTATATTTCTACATAACTATCTTATTCACATTGATAATGGCCTAATGTGCCGAAACATGTCTGTGTTTTAATAATTTTAAAGTTTTTTAAAAGGGTGTTTGATTTTCATTTATTTTTCAACTATTTGATTTATATTACTACAAATTGTTATTTATAATTACTACATACATCTTGATTTTTTTTTTTAAACAAACGGATATTATACTTATTTTCTCTTAGGGCTACTGTATTTGTTAAAACTTTAAATAATCACAATCAAAGCACTCTTTTCTCAATATTTTTATTACTGTTATTTACACTTGAAAATGGCTATATTGCCGAAACATGTAGTGTAAAATAAAAATATTTAAAAAAGGGTACTTTGATTGCAATTATTTAAAGTTTTAGTGGATATTATATTGCAAATTGAAGTTGGATCATTATTTCTAAATTTTTAAATTCCTAGTTAGTAATTCTTGAAAGTAAGTACAATTCTTAGAAGTTAGTAGCTTCATTATTAAATTTATAAATTCAGAGGTATGAGTGATTAAAATGTTGTGATTATTTTCGTGGTACATTGCACTCAAGGTAGATTTACTAGCCTTGCCTTGTACTACTGTAAGCCAAGTACCGCCAAACTCTAATACGTGTTTTATTGGTTCACTCATTAGACAAGTCTTAGCCAAGTGTTCAACACCTGTTAATTACCTCCCTTTCTTCAGCATCATGCAAGTATTGGTTAGTTTAGGTTCAGGTAGAGGTGAGTTGATTAGAGAAGCTTTAGTAACATGTTCAATTCAACGAAGGAAGATGGAAGTACAAGAGAGGAAAAATAATCTATTTATTGATTAAGCACTGGCGCCCCGTTCCCACGAAACAGGTGAAGTGCTGTTCAGTAAAAGATACGGGCATTTCACCTATTTCGTGGATACGAGCCGCCAGTGTAATTAAGAGAGATGAGACAACAATAAACACGAAAGTGATTAGATTAGATTACTTTATTCAATTAGATAACTAAATTCGGCTAAGATTAGGCCTATACATTGTAATATAAGTGAGTAAAACAAAATTATACTATAAATTTCACAAAATAGAGACTTCTAGAAAAATACGAAAAACGGTGATGTAATGAATGCAAAATTTATACAAATTTTTATTCGAGGCTCTGCAAAATGAATTAGGAGTGTAAGTTACTAAGTGAAAAGGCGAAGTTTAGACATATATATGTCTAGGGATATATATGTCTAAAGGGAAGAAGACAACAGGACCTTCGCCATCTCGATAACTTTTTTGAAGAAAAATTTGGTCCAAAAAAGTTATGTGTTTTTAAATCATCTAATAATTATTAAGAAATGGATTAATTGAATTATTGAGAAAGAGAGACAATGATAGAGGAAGAAAGCTAGGGTAGTTATTGAGAGAAAGAGAAAGTGTCGAATGAAGATGATAGTGAAGAAAAATAAAAAGCAGAGAGTGAAAAAATATGAGAAAAAGAGAAAGTATAACAGAAGAGTGAGAGAATTGGATGAGAGGAGTGAGTGATAAAGTAAGAATTATGTAAAAGAAATATAAGAAGCATGAAGTCGGAAAATAAGAAAAAAGACAGAGAACATAGAGTAGCTGTAGATAGAAGTAGTGAATGAAAAATATTAGAAGAAAAAAGACAAAGTAAGTCCGAAGAGTAAGAGTAAGTGAAAAAATATCTAGAAGAAGAGAAAGAGAGAAAATAGAGAAGGTGTAACGAGTAAAAGTATGTGAAGGAAAAGAGAAAAAGAAATGGAAAGAAAAATAGAGAGGAGATAGAGTAAGTGGGAAAAGAGAATGGAAAAATGAGAAGAAAAAGAGGGAAAGAGAAGTCAGAGTAAGTGTAACAGAAGTTTTGAGGCGGAAAAAGAGGAGTGAATGTGGGAGCAATTCATATTCGGCAGTGCCGTCCAAGAAAATCGAACTCTACTGGTCAGTAGCGAGCCACTGGTGGGGGGATGGTCAAATTATTTGTCATAGGTTTGGACAGGCGTCCACCAATGTTTTGCACTGCCACGGACAGGTGGCGCCCCTACCGTTCATTTCGCGCACTACGCGAGGACGCTCTGCGTCGGACCTGCCCCTACTCACAGCGCGTCACCCCTACCATCTCTAGGAGCGCTCCCCACCACTCGGCCGCTCGGCGCTCTTCGTCCCTGGGCTAGTCTGTGGTCTGTGCTGCCGATGATAGCCGATGCTAGCCGAATGCCCCGTGGACAGGCTCCAGTCTCTCCTCTCGCAGTCAGCAGTTGGACCTTTGATCAAATGGTCATCGTCGCACCGACAGACCGGTCACCCGTCTGACTGCTTCCTACACCCACGTATCTACGACATCCTCCGCGTCTACGAGGTCCTCGATCCTCGCCTGAACGGAGCACGTCTCCTACATGCTTTCACCGACCGCTTCCTCTACAACGAGAACCTATCGTCAGCAGGTGGCTTCCCTATGTTGACAAGTGTTCACGCGTGTTACAAATCATGTGCGATTTATAAGTGTGCGAGGATAGATAAACTTACCTCTTAATAATTTTTTGTGTGATCGAAAAGGATAAACTTACACAAAGTTCATTTGTTTGATAAAATTGTGTTTATTGTGATATTTCTTGAAAACTCATTGATTGTGTTCTACCTAGAGAAAAAAGATTCTATATTGGTCCGATAACAATAATTATTCATCATCGTGTTTTGAAGTAACAAACTGGATAATACAAATATTATGAAGTTTAGATAAAACTGTATGAGAAAAACAGTTGTGTTATCACCAAGGATTTTCGGATGATGTATTAGAGATAGTTGAAATCGTGTGTATTGTTGAACGAGAAACTTTGCGTTGTAATAATTGTGATTATGTATGAGGATTTTCTGTGAGTTATTTGGAGACATGAAGACCAGATTGCTAGTCAAAGATCTTCAGCAGTAGTGTTGGAAAAATTACCGAAACGACAATGAGGATTAAAATGCCGGCCGTTCGCATCGCTCAAGGTAAGTTTTGAAAAAAATTTACTAAAAAATTGTTGAGTTTTAACAAAATTTGTTGGTTATGCGATGTACGAATGATTGTCGATTAGTGGAATCGGCGAGAAATATTACTTAAAAATGTTTGATGATAACCTATATTATCAACGACGCTAATATAAGCGTCAAAATACGCTTTTATAATAATTTAAAATCTAACTTGATAAATGGAATTGATCCTAGAGTAAAGAAAGAAAACATCTTTTTGGACATTGTTGAGAATTGTTGGAAATTTGAAAGCGGTTAAAATATGAAGTTTGGAAATGGAATTTGCAAATCTTCTATAGATTACGGTTCTCGATTACATTTTTCGGAAACATTGCTTTTAGATTTGAATATACAAACCAAGAGTTAATATTATTTGATAAATCATAGATAACTCAGTTTATTCTCGGAATAACAATATTATTTTAGGAGGATCAAGCTACTTTTTCTTGAAGTCACTTTCACACAGTTATAATTTGCAAATTGTGATAAGTTGGAGTACCACTTGTTACAATTGATTACTGATATAATACGTCTTCAAATGATTTCATTCGTAGGAAAACATTTATTAAAGAAAATTATATTCGTTTATTGGAGTTTCAAAGAAATTATGACTTCATTCCTCAAATCATTCTTGAATCTCAAGTAGACTAGTTCCTCAAATTTGCAAACCTCTTTCCAATAGAAATTTTGTCTCATTTATCATTATTATTCTCTCGTGGAAGACGATCTTATGTATACCGTATCACTATCGCTACAAAAATTATTACATAGTTTTATCAAATTTTTCGAGTATTAGATATTGGTGTTTTTTCAAAGGATTGGCAGCGAATCGGCCTCCTGTATATTCGCGCTATCAATTCCTGACAATATTTTTGCTATTCTTCATTCAAAAGAAATTCAAAACTCATAACCAAAGTTTCTCTCACAAACCCAACACGAGTAGCATTACTATCCATAGAAATCTGTACAATTTTTTGGCAAATTGGGAATGAAACTAGAAATTTTTCAAAGAAATTTACTACAAAATAGAGAAAATTATTTGATTTGATTTTCTATAAGAAGGGACCAATGTTGTTTGAATATTAACGTGAATGATTTGCGTTGCATTATTTGATTCAATTCGCATATTTTTATTGGAATCATCTTATGTTTATTTGCTGAATCATTAATGTAACTGCAAAAATTTGTGAGTAAAGTCCAATAGGATAATCCCTGTGAATTTCGATTAAAACCAAATTTAGTCTTGAATTAGATGAATTCATATTCTTGTGAGTGAAACCGTTGCTAATTTTAAGTTTCCGATTCCTTAGAATTTCCTAAGAAGAATATTCTAAGAATAGAATATATCTTGATAATTTATTATATCTTTACAAAGTATCATATAATTTAGGAATTGTGGAAGTTGAATTGAAGTATTCTCGAAAAATGCATCCCTCCGTCATTATTGGAAGACTATTTATTTTTCAACAGATTATGCAATAAAATACTTATTAGTAATAATACAAGTAATACTAATTACAAATAATATTAGTAATAATACGTTATTAATTTACTGTTTTTGTTGATAATAGAAACTTGAAAAAAAATTGATCGAGAATAACGAAGATAGTTTTTGAAAATGCTTGTGAATTAGATTAGTTACAGATACAAAAAGCAATTATATCTCCATATTTTACCTTCACTATATCAGTGCGAAAATCGCTATCGAAGAGTTAATAATTGGTGTGACTAATTCGAATTGAAGTGGGTACTAGAAATTTGTGAATGATTATTTTAAATTATTCTGTTCATGATTCCATGAATAGGTTCATGGTTCATTAAAATAGAAAATATCCAAATAATAAACAAACCTCAACGAAGAATATAAAGTTTATCAGAGCTGTCATCCCCATGTCAATGTTAAACATTTTTATGAATAGGAATTATCAATGGATATCGTAAAAGGGTTGATCGATGGAAAACTTCATCAATGCAGAAAATTTTTTCATCATTATGGTGAAACTAATATCATAAGCAGTTATGAAAGGCATATTGTAGTTGTGTTCAAAACTCTAAAGTTGCTTTGTTGATGGTAATTTTGTTCGAACCGGATATTAACAATTTTGATAGTATTTATGAATTTGAGTAATTTTTAATCGATAATGTGAATGAATGATCAAAGTATCATAATACCAATAAAAACGCACTTGCGGTTCGTGCCCACGAATTAGGTGAAGTACTGTACATTAAAAGATAAGGCACTTCACCTGTTTCGTGGGCAAGAGCCGCCAGTGATGAAAAGTAACATCGTTGAGCAAACTGAAATGATGAAAAATTTTATATTCGCAATCTACTTTTATCAAGATGATTATCGAACCCAAACCACCCAAATAAACTAGCTACTTTGATAATATCCTGTCTCAATTTTTTCCGACCAAAACTTCCAATTTGAAAATCATCCGTTCAGGCCAATTATAACGTTAACGTGTGCCAGAAGGCGCGAGCTTATAAAGGATGTCGGAGAAATTATAGACGAAAAAAATGAAGACAACTATTATAATAATTATCATCTCAGTAGGGTTGTTTGATAACATAGGGCTCGCGCGCGTCTTAAAGAATGGAGAGAAAGAATTAGGAGACATGGAAGAAGAATGAAACAAAGGTGGTGAAGAAGTAGAGGAACAAGAAAAACAAGAAGAAGAAGAAGAAGAAGAAGAAGAAAGAAGGAAGAAGAAGGAAGGAGGAGAGGAGGAGGAGGAGGAGGAGATGAAGGAAGTATAAAGACAATGATTTTAGGGGTGGTATGTCTGTCTTGAGAAGCGTTTGTAGTCTTTAGAAGATGGTGGGAGGGGAGGGTGGTTGATTAGGGTTAGAGGAGGAGGACGAGGAGGAGTAGGAGGAGGAGGAGAGTGGCCAGGAGGGGAGAGGGTTTATGAGAGGGTGGAATTTGTAATTAAAAAGCGACGACGCATAAGTTGTCAGAAGGACATCGCGGCTACCGAGAATCATTGCTCGACCACGTTTTCTTCTTCTTCTTCTTCTTCTTCTTCTTCTTCTTATTCTTCTCCTTCTTCTTCTGCTTCTTCTCCTTTTTCACCCCACCTTTTTATCATTCTCCTCCTTCACCTTTATCGCAACTTTCTCCTTTTTTATTTCCCTTCATCTTCTGTATTGTCAAATTTTTCTGAACCCAGTTACTGAAGTTCCTAGTTGAGTACAGTGTATAATAAACATTTTTGCGTTCTTAGCAAGATTAGGCAACTCAATTACTTCCTGAGATTTCTGAAAGAATAACTCTGTCGTGAAAGAATATAACTACTCCTTCAAATCTTCTCTACCTTGAACAATTCAAAAACTATGACCAGATAAAAATGAAATGAAGAATATTCACCCGTCTACTCCTAAATATAAAAACATTGACTAGATAATGAAAAAGGTACTCACGTTGACAAGTATCACGATCAATTTGAAAATAATCATACAATAATATTGTTTCAACGGTGGTTTTGTGTGATTGGTCTTGATTTTATTGATAGGTGGATGCAGGTAGCTGTGTAATAATAAATTCATCCGTCTACTAGTCAATAATTGACTGATTTTAAACCATTGACTAAAGGAATTAAAGAAGCTATAAAAGATCAAATCCAACCGCCCATTAAACAGTCGTTTAATCAACTACCTGTACCTGTTAAGATAATTAAGGCAAGATAAGCAATGATGAAAGGGGTTGAGTAGAGCAGTAAGGCGAGAAATACCTCACTTAAAGCACGCTCTTCTATAAAGTGGCGTGCGTTTCAAAGGGTCTAGGATAATTTCTGACCTCTGTCATGTTTCGCGTGTGTCTTCTATCTATTAATCCCTTCTTCTTATTGTCTTTCCCTTTTAGAAGGCGTGTGTCCATCGAAGGGTCTCTCTATAAACGTCCCTTCTAGTGTAGCATCTTTTTCTCACCTTGTCTATCAACTTGTTTTGCTTCTTCGTTACTCATTCTCTTTCCTTTTCTTTCAAGAAGGGCATCAACTTGTTTTCCTTCTCTATCTTCTTATTTTTCTTTCAAAAAGGGCGTGAGTGTTTGTTGAAAGGTGTACATTATACGGTGGCTAGAGCTGGTCACGAGTCAAGTCGGAAAGGGTTGAAAGAAGACCGAAACAGAGGAGAAAGAGAAGAAAAGAGGAAGAAAGAGAGAAACAAGAGTCCAACAGGTGGGTCCAGCCAACCGGTCACTCAATGTTTTGTTTGATGTCGGACCCTCTCATACAAATAGCAACTCTTTGATCTTCAAAGACACTTGTAAACACTTTGTAACCTAGTTGACCGACAATTGTGGATTGTTTAGAGGGTCTTTGAGATTATCTTCCCCTTTTTAGAATCTCGTTTAATAGTTGTAACAATTGACCTTTAAAATTATCGTTAGTTGCGGTTATAATCTATTGTTATCGCATTTCTAGATATAATATTTTGGATATATTTGGAAAATATTTAGGATACGTCTAATGGGATCATATAGCGAAGCTCTGATTATGTTTCTATTGATGATTCTATTATCATAATAATAATCACATTTTTTATTCACTCATGGTTACAATTGCGACCTATATAAAGTATTTTAAGCAAAGGTGATAAGTGGATGATGTTGTTTAGGCTACATAGTGAATGAATGATGATGTATGATGAATGTTTACATTACAATTTTAACTTTAAATATATATTGATAAATCGATAACAGTATACTCCTATAAAAAGAACATAGCGACCCTTATCGAAGTACAGAATATTTTCTGGAAATGAAACTTTAAACTTGGGGGTATTTAGAATAATTGATAGATAAAATTAAATAAATCAAATACATTGAAAATGGACTAAAGCTTGAAACATGTCTTTGTAAAAATAATAGCCTACTTTTAAAGTTTTAAAAAAGGGTATTTGACTTATTTCATTTCATCTATCAATTATTTTCTTAAGTATGGTAGATAAGAACAAGCAAATTCTTTATGGATTTGATTAATTTATTTTACATTCTACTAGATTTCATTGTTCATCGTTATGGAATCGCACAAAACTTCAAATTAAATTTGAATAGGCGATGGTTTCGATTTTGAAGAATGTTTGAACAAATCGAACCCAAGATACGCAAAATCAATGAAATCCATCCATAATATTCCTACTCCATTCCATCAATGATCATTTATTCGTACTATAAATACGTCTATTCTATATGTACTATTCATACATTTGATCATTTATACAACTATTTCAAGTTGTAAACCTTCCGCTATTAAAACATTTTTACCGATAATATTATTCCTATTGGAGTGTTTTTTTACTGGATTATAGTTGATTACGAGTTACAAGAATAGAGAATTGAATACAGAATACAACCTACTTATTTAGTACACTGGCGGCTCGTGTCCACGAAACAGGTGAAGTGCCCGTATGTTTTACTGTGCAGCACTTCACCTGTTTCATGGGCACGAGCCGCCAGTGATTTAGTAACACAGTGATTTTCTAAAGAAGCAGTGTAATGGATAATGTTTGTTGTAAGGATTGGTTTCAGTTGCATTACTGTGTTTCAAATTTTGAATAACATAAAACCGTTGCATCAAATGCAAATAGTATAAAGTGGTTCCTGTATAGGACTTTACAGTATAATTCATTTTTTCCTGGTCATTTGGTCACCGTTAACTCGACAAAAACAATCTGATTGTTCTACTTTTAATAATAGACTTGGGCACGTGGATACTGAAAATCAACCCCACTTCCTACGAGTTGATTAAACCACTAAAGGGTTCCAATTTTTTGCTTTTCGTGCTAGGCAGCAGTAGACAAATCAAAGACAAAGAATGAGGCTCCATTCTTTACTAAGTCTACGCAAAAAATAAAACAAGTATATTTCCGGACATCTGTCGTTTCTGTAAACGTAGTTTAGTCTAAACTAAACCGTGGTGACAGCACGATGGATTAGAGATTTGTCGGAATTTCCGATTATATTTTCGTTTTAGATGGCTTTATGAATTGATTTCATACTTGTATAATGTAATGTTATTGATAATAAATAACATAATGTTATTGATAATGTTGCAACTTGAAAAATAAATAAATAATATAATTCAATATCGATGAACGACAGATGAATTTTAGAGAAACTACTCTAAGCATAGTTAGACCTTCACAGTTGATGTTACCATTTATTGTAGCATAGATTGATCGTTACAGAAGTAAAAAAATTCAAATTTTCCTCTATGAAATATAGTTTTGAAGAGAATCATGCTCAAATTGTTACATTAAGGAAATTCTTCTCAATTTCCATGTTTCTTCATAGGATTTATTCTTATTTATTTATTGATTCATTTTATTTTCTTTCATAGGATTCACACACAAAAATTCAATGAAATTTAACTACTATAAATAGAATTCAGACACAAAAAATCAATAAAATTCAACCACTGTAAATTGACATCCAGATACAGAATATACAAAACCAGTATCCTAGAAAAAATTTGTTCGGTTAGATGACATCATTTGAATTTTCGTGCAATTGATTATAGTATCAAGTATCAGTTTGTATTAACTCATTGTTTTATCATGTATTTCGCACTATTTCCTCGATTTCTTTATTGTCTTAGATTTTTCTGTGGGACATGAATAAATGTAATATGTTGGGAATTACTCTATACAGAATTTTCACACCTTTGTAAGTTGTAACGAATAAAAAATCATATAATACTATTCTTTGCTGGTCACTGTAATAAAATTCTTATCTTATCTCAAGCTCTCCACACCTTTTAATGTATGTATTTAAGAACTCTGTTATCTGAGTTGAAGTGTTGTTTGTTTGCATAGGTACTTGAAGGGTACTGGCCTACAGATAAATTCTTTGGTAACTCACTGTTGAATACTGAATAATTTTCATCAAATTTGGAATAATAATTCTGTATCACAAACTCCGTGAAGTTTATATTATTATTAATTTTTATTAATATAAAAAGTCTATTGTGAATCGTGAATTCGACGTCCATAGTTGAGATGTTGGGATTCATTAATAAATTATAATGTTAATTATAATTATAATAAATTATAAACTCATATTGGCCAAACTGGAGTAAATTCCTCTTCTTGCCAGAATTATTAATGAATAAATATTCTCTTTTTCAATAGAATTTTAATCTAAGTTATGAACAACGTCATTAAACTCTTTGAGTAGTTGTTAAATTGATATTGTGGTAGATATCACTGGCGGCTCGTGCCCACGAAATAGGTGAAGTGCTGTACAGTAAAAGATACGGACACTTCACCTGTTTCGTCGGTACGAGCCGCCAGTGTTAGATATCCATAATAAATTAAAAGACAAGATGTTGTCAAACCACTGATTTATTAGAAAATCGAGATACTGGTTTCGGTTGTTACACCATGATCAATCTCTGGTAAACACTCAGTTTACCAGAAATTGATAAACTGAGAGTTTACCAGTGATTGATAATGCTGTAACAACCGAAACCGGTATCTCCATTTTCTAATAAATCAGTGGTTTGACAACATCTTGTCTTTTAATTTATAACGTCATTAAAATTTGATTGAAGTTAAAACCATTAATTGATTACTACTGAAACATTCACAAAAAAGTTTTTCGTGAAACCCATAGTAACTCGTACTAGTGAGTCCAAGCCAAGAACACATTCTGGCAAGATGGGAAAATAATTCCAGCTCGGTCAATACTGGTACAAAAATTATAAATTTTGTCTGAAATTGTGGATCAGAATGTTTCTTACAATCTGAGGTCAAAATTATAATGTTTTCAACTCATATTGGCCAAACTGGAGTAAATTCCTCATCTTGCCAGAATGTCTTCTTTGCTTGTATGGACTATAGACTACAAGTTCCATAGAGTCACAACTTTCAAACGCAGTACTAATTGTATCATTCTAACGATGCTTACCGAGAAGCCAGTCCTATACAGAATAAACCTTTCACAGAAACCCATTCACTATTCACAATAGGTCGGTCACTCCTTATCAGAAAATGTTAGAAACCATGTTAAAATGATATAGGAACCTGAATTGAAGGCAAACCTGACTTGCCTCAAAGATCAACCCAATGAAACGTAATTATCACAATTTTATTATTCTTACCATTACCACTAAGAAGATTACATAATCATTGAATATTATAGAGTAAACTTTATGGATTCACCTAGCTAGTTCAATCTATGTGAACATCTTTATATAAATATGTGTATCAATAAATAGATATTATGGCCGAGCTGATGTGAACATCCTTATATCAATATGTGTATTAATAAATGGATGTTATAGCCAAGTCACGACTTGAGTATTAAGCGTACTTAGCTTTTAACAAGAACTTTACATGGTAATCAAGTTGTAATGACCAGAGCTACGACAAAAGATTGTAATAAATAATTAATATTTCCTCATCACCTTACTTTTCAACCTTCGAAAGTATTTCTTTGTTAAATTGAAATTATTATTGATATACTTTTATCTAATTTGTTGAGATTCTAGCAAAAAAAAACTTTGCATTGAGGTTAGTCACAGGATTTCATGTGAAATTAAATAATATTCAAAATCAGTTTTGACTTCAATTTTCAAGGAAATAGCTTGTATTCTTACTAAAGAAATGTGTCAAAAAATCATAAATTATTCCAAACCTTCGAATAATTGTTATCGGTATTGATAACAAGCGGTCAGTTCAACGTCATGAGAATGTTCTAGTTATCAATTTCTTATAAAATAGCAGATACCGTGCTGACCACTGGGTAACCACTTCCGGAAATTTGAATTATCATAATTTATTATCAACGGATGTATTTACATGGGGAAAATAGAAAACAATTAATTACAAGAAATTGAACTCACCATAATGCTAATCACAATTTGACTAAATCAGAACTCTATACACACAAAACACATCTGATAAACTTTGATTTTTTTATTGATTTAGTATCTTTTCTATATTTGTTTCAAACTTACCGCTGTCCTGAATCTGACATATTCTTATTTTTAGTTCTAATTTTATTTTCCAATAATAATTTAATAATATTTTCATTGATTATTTAAATTATAGTTTTCGTAATAATTAATTTTGATTTATAATTTATTCAATACGGTTTCATCTTATTTTATCCTCTATTTTCTTCATGCACTCTTTTCTCATCGATATTTCTTCTATTATTGAGACTTTTCAACCTGATATCAACCCCAAATAATTCACTGAATTATGTGGGAATCCAGTAGACATGTCTGGTAAAACGATACCCCAAAAATCGGATAATGGTTTCATTTCTGGGACGGGAGTAGAAAAATTCAACCTGACCCATATTATCATTATAAAGAAGGTCATGACTTTTTCGGAATTAATTTATCGGGAACCTATAAATCTTTGATTTTGGGTGACTTTCCCGAAACTTACTATTTTTTCTCTTGTATATCGTAACTATTCTATAGTAACAAATATAGTAATAGATATACATCTATTCCAATCTACCCCATTTACTATACATATAATTATACCGTCTATTATATGTATTATACCTTCTATACTGTCTATATCTTTCCTATACCGAGTTCCTACTCTACCCATCTACAGATATATCGATACATGATATCCTACAGGTATATCATTATAATATAGATATACCTTCTATATTTTCTCTACCGATTTGTGACTTGCGAAACCAGGGGTAGTTCTCGTGATCTCTGACCCCGAGTTTCTCACGGGTGACACCAGGGTGCGCTTAGGGTGATTTTTGGGGCAAACCTCGAAAATCGAGTGAGAATCCGGTCTGTAACCACGACAGCTGCCTCGTCTCACCCCGTCCTGACCCCTGGAGTCTCACCCCACTTCCTGGACCGACGGGAAGCTGTAGTTAGAGTAAGATATTTTCCTGGTTCGAAGTATGCTCGCACTTCCGGATGAGAAATTTTTACAATTTCTATCATCAATTGCCGAATAGCATAGTTGTAAAGTATACAGAATTATTTGAAAAAATACTCAATCAAACAATTATTACTGAAATTTCATATTTTGAAATCTTTGTATTCGTATTTTTAGTGATTTTTTCTCTAATATTATTCGTTATTTCTAAATTTGTGGATGAATGATTCATAGTTTTTTTATATTCTGGAGTTGAAATTTGTGATTTTGAAATAGTGAATTAGAATATATAACCTAGAATAATATCTTTTTTCAAATATTATTATCGAAATTTTGGTGTATGATAATTTTCGGCTCCAAATTTTTAATTAATTTTTCTATTTTTAAAAAAGTTTTGAACTATTCTGTGTATTTTCGGATCAACTCTTCAAAATTCAAGATTTTCCAATTATTATAACTTTTGGATCTTTCGTTGAGTGAGAAAACTTCGGCTGAAAAAGAAATTTGAATTTATAACCTAAAATTTTAGACAATTTTTAAATAAAAATTGTGTAGGAAATACCTAGGGCTGAGCCTGTTCCTCCTTGCCAATGTGTTCTTGTCAATTTAGACAATATTGTGCTCTTCAACTAATAATTTATACATTTATACGTTTACATTTATGCAAAAGCGTCGAATAATAGAAACCCCGCTGAGATAATAAGACAAGTCGGAAAAACAGCCCATGAAAACGCCAATTTGTCTAACCTTGAAAAATTGTCATCGATTTTTCAAACTCTTGGAAGAAGGAAAACATCGGTTGAAGTAGGAGACTGTATTCTGAATGTCTTTCTTGGTTGCCAAAAATTGGGTCCCTCCCTCCCTTCTTATTGAAAGTCCAACTCCTTTCACCTCTCCGTTCACCTCCTCCTCCTCAACCACCTCCTCCTCCTCCTCCTCTTCCTTCTCCTGCTCCTCCTCCGCCTCCTCATCCTCTACCTCTTTTCTTCCTCCACTCCTCCTCTCAATTTTTCTTCTCCTTTCTCTCCTCCTTCGACTTCTCTTTTTCCATCTTCTTCTCCTTCTCTTTCTCCCAAACCTCTTCTCCGCTTTTCCTCCCACCTACCGAAAACCGACAAAAGATAAGGAACGCGCAAGTCCAATAAACTAGCTCCACTAGTTCCGGAAAGCGCCACCAGGCGGCGTCCCAAAGTTTTCCACTGTCATTGAGCAGAGAGAGAAGACTACTAAAAAACGTCGCCTCCGTATTTCACTCAGCGATTACCATAATTGAGCGTAATTTAGTTAGGAGTACTACAACACTGCTAGCGTTTCTTGGACTGGAATACTTTGTCATGAATGAATGAATTGGAGTAAAAAATTATTGTGAGAATATGTGAGGAATATGGGGGTTTTTTCCCAATTCACATATTCATTCGGGAGTTTTGGTGTACTCCTGTATACCTTATAATCTGATTTACTCCGAAATTACCTTGAAGATACTCCAATTGGGATTAAGGATTGTGTTATTATGTAAGGAAAAAGCAGTGTTACTTCAATTCTCAAATATATTCAACTGATATACTCTGAAATACTTATAACGATACTCCAATTAGGAGTAAGAATTATTATGTTATTATTTAAGGAATATGGGGTTTACTTTAATTCTCAAATATATTCAATAGTATTGATCTACAATTCCGATCAACTTGAACGTTATATACCTTATACTCCAATTATTATCGCATGATTCACTGGCAGCTCTTACCATCAAAACAGGTGAAGTGCCCGTATCTTTCACTATACAGCACTTCACATGTTACGTGGGCACAAGCCGCCAGGGCTATACAATATTGTAGGAAACAATATGATCAACTATTAGAAACAGATTTATAATTCTTGAACAGATATTGACCAAGCTAGAGTCATTTTCCCATCTTGCCAGTTGGTATTCTCTGCTTGGACAGACTTTATTTAATTTCCATTATCTTGACACTTTCGAGACTAACCTATCGAGATTTTGAGTACAATCGAATCTACAGTACAATCTAGAAAGTCGATTTTAAGTACAATCGAATCTCGACACACATTTTAGCAATCTAGCAAGTCGATTTTGAGTACAATCGAATCTAGACACACATTTTAGCAATCTAGAAAGTCGAATTAAAGTCTTCTGACATTACATTGACCGCTAAATGGACTTATTATTATATGGATATATAATGGATAATATAAGGTCCTTTTACGTCTTGAGTGTAAATGGCTAGCATGTACTTAAATGTGTGAATTGTAAAATATAGCAATAAAGATTGGCTTCAAAGGTTAAAACTGTATGCCGCAATTATAACCACTCTGTTACTACTACACTATAATCTATTGGATGTAACTTTCGGATTGGAATACATTTTATTTAGTATTTAATACGTGTTAAATAGAGTCGATAGTTACATCAATTGGGAATATTGTTCAGAAGCTAGTCAGCAGTAGTTATTGAGTGGGATGGATCGACCAATTAGTGAGATGGGATGTGATGGGAAAGAACACCTTGGAAGGAGAAGAGTAAGAGAAAGTGGAAGAGAGTGGAAGGAAAAAAGGAGGAGAGTAAGGAAAAGTGGAAGAGAGTGAAGAAGAGGATGAGGAAGGAGAGAGTGAGAGATTTTTGCGGAAAGGGAAGAAGAAAACGAAATTGTAAGAGGATAAATAGAAGAGAAGGGAAATATTCACGAAACGAGAGAAACGAAGTAAAGGGGAAATAGTAAATTATTTGAAATATGGAAAAATTGAAAAGACGGCAAAAGAATAAAATGAAGAGAAAATGGAAGAATAAGGAGGAGAGAGGAAGTAGAATGAAGAAATTATGACAGGGAAGGAAGATTATAGAAATGAAAGAAAAGCAGACATTAATGGAGAAAATGAAATTGAGAGACAAAAAAAATTGTTGTACGATGAGAATGACTGATGGAAGATGAGGATATGGGAGAAGGAAGCAGGAGAAAAAGGGAGAAGGAAGAAGAGGGAGAAAAATCATTGATTTTTGTTATTCACATCATTTGGCTCTTCTCTACTTCTCAGCAGAAGAAATGGAAGCAGAATTTGGAAAACAAAGGTGAAAGAGTAGATAAAATAGAAAAGAGAAATAGAAGTATAGAAAAATGAAGGAGATGAAAAAGAAGAAGAAGGAGGAGAGGGAGAAGGAGAAGAAGAAGAAGAAAAAGAAGAAGAAGAAGAAGAAGAAGGAGAGGGAGAAGGAGAAGAAGTAGCAGAAGAAGAAGGAGAAGAAGAGGAAGAAGAAGGAGAAGAAGCAGGAGGAGGAGGAGGAGGAGTTGGAGGAGGAGAAGAAGAAGAAGAAGAAGAAGAGGAAGAAGAAGTAGCAGCAGAAGAGAAAGAAGTTACTAAGAGAAAGAAGAGAAGAGGCAGTAGAAAGCTAATTGATTATGATTTCAAACTAGAAAAATAAAGAAACGAGTAAGCGAATGAGAAGTGAAGTGAGATAGTGAATTAAAAATAATAAGAGAGAACGGAAAAAGAGAGAGCACTCGAAAAGAGCAAAAAAGAGTGCTAACGAAGGAAGCTCGAACTTCAAACCAGATCTGCTAAATCATAGTCTTCGCAACAATGTGTCATTTAGAATATTCCCACCCTCTGTACTCTCGGACAGCACTTTAGAACGGTAAAAAGAAGGTTATATAGTTACAATCTATCATTACGGCAATTGCGCCAAGTAGGCAAGGTAGATATTGTTGTGATAATTGGTTTAAGATGTGATAGAAAAAAGGTTATGACTTTGATTGGATGTTGTAATGAGAATCGAGATAGTACTTGATGTGATATGTTGTAAAATACAGTAGGTAACATGATTTTTTAGCAACCGTATTTTTATTCATTATAAAAATAATTATAATTTTTATTCATAATAATAATAATCTTTATTTCTGTAGAAAAAAAAACAATCGATCAATCAAATACATCAAACTTGTGTAGATAAGAAAACAAATATCAAAATAGAGTTACAAAATAATACAATAGGGGAAAAGGAAAAAATAGAGGCCAGAATATAAGAAAAAAAGGATGAAAAATATAAAAAAACTTTATAAAGTGAAGAACAAGAAGAAATATTAGAAGCGACTTTCTTTTGCACGGTATGAACATATTTTTTCTAGCAGGATGATGAAGTCATTAGCGTTGTTTCCCCAGCGCCTAGAAATAGTAAAGTTCGCAGAAGCAGAGAAGACACTCCATTACAATATACTTTATATTATACCGGCGTGTCTTCTCAGGTTTTCAGGTTAGTGTAAGCTGAGAAGAGACGTTGTTTCAATACAATTAACATTGAAACGGCATGTCTTCCCAGCTTACGCAAGTTAGTACAGGTATTGTTTTTGAGGTCAGCCTTCAGGCCAGAGGAGCAGCGACCACCTAATACAAAGTGTAGTGTTTGTATTATGTGGTTGTTGCATAGGACATCACCATCAACACAGGTCGAGCCTTCAAAGCAAACATGGATATGGTCAGAGCCAGAATCTGCAGAAAAAGCCTGTTAAAACAAACTGTTTGTTTTAATCACGTCTCTTAAAATGTTTTGTCAACACAACCTGTCAAACATTTGGAGAAGGAAAAAGTTGAAGAAATGAGAGAGAAAGAGAGGGGTTAGACGAGGGAAATGGGTGTGAGACAGAAATTCAAGACAGAGGAAATTTTTGTGATAAAGAAGGAGACAAGGAAGAGATAGTGAAAACTTTTGTGAAAAAGAAAGAGACAAGAAAAGATGGGAAAATAAGTGTAAAAAAGAGAGAAAGACATTCAGGAGATAAACGAAATGGGTGTTGGAAGAGAGAGAAATACATGCAGAAAGTGGTAGAAAAAGAGAGGAATATATACAGGAAATGTGTAGAAAAAGAGATGACTTAACACTGACCAAACGCTCGAGGGTTTCTGTTAATCTAGCTACTAGAAGGGGAGAGCATAGAACCACAGATTTTATTTGGTTAGTCTATGCTATAAGTGAAAGATCGTGCTCAAGAGGTTTTGGAATAATTTATTGCTTTATCCTAATGGTGGCGCTTAGACTAGAATACTTTTAATTTGTAAAATATCTAATCATTGAATTTTAAAAATTTAGTAGGGTAAAACTTAGTGCGTTGAAAAAGAGAAGAATGAAGAATTTCATTTTTTGAAAAAGTTTGAAGACTAAGTGAGTAGCCTAAACTAAAGTGCTGTTGGAACTTCTAGAAATTTAGGATGGAAAGAATTTGCAAACAGTTTCTCAGCTCCTCAGCTCATCATGAATAAGTGAATATAGAAAAAAAACACCAACTCTTAACCTAACTAAACGAAACAAGTAACTTAACTCTGCTTCATCTATCTATCTTATCACCAACTGACAACTTGAAAAATAATTATGATTTATACCTGCGGCTCTAGCATCTTAGTGACAGTAGTTATAGTTAATGTATCTAATAAAATAATGCATACGCAAGAGCTAGAACAAAGTCCATCACAAGTATAGAACGTTTGTGCAAAATATTTAAAGTTTAATCTCATATTTTCATAATAAATCTCATATTTCCATAATGATTATTATTTATTTATTTATTTGCTAATTTATTTATTTACATGAATGGAGACAACAGGTTTCCTTGATACATAAAATGCTTACACTAATGAAAAATATATATGTATACGTATACATACGTCTTGAAATGAACAAAACAGCTAGAAATAGAAATTGAATGAAAAAGAAAATTTGAATACAAATTAATAAAAATAAAATCAAAATATAACAAAATGAATCTCAACTAGACAAAACTTTTAAACTATAATTTCAAAGTAGTTTTAAATACCATAACCTAATTTTAAACTAGAACCTTACTAATTTAAGAGTAATTTGAATACAAGGAATGATAAGAAAAAAAGTATTAACAGACAAAACTGAAAGTATAAAGATAAAACTAAAAGTATAAAGTTAAAACTAAAAGTATAAAGATGAAACAAAAAGTGTTATTGAATATTAGGAAAAGAAAATTAAAATGGAAGGAAACCATTCAAGAAAGACTGAATTTTAATTAAAACCCTAGCTCAACTCTATACTTGAACTTAATCAGCTTTAGATAATCTAAAGACTATCTTCAACTTTCTGAATAATATTAGAATTTACTATGTGAGATCATGAAAGCCAATAATTCAAAGAATGTAAATCTCATATTACCATAATAAATCTCATAATTCCATTCCATTATCAAGTGTTTCATGAGAGCTATATGAAAAGCTTATAAGACTAATTAGACTGTAAAATAGCAATCATTGATTAAAATTTAAGAATTTCGCTTTTAATAGAATGACAGTAGTTGAAGTTGTATCTCATATGAAAGCTCTTAAAGAGAGGATAGAATCTATAGTAATAGATAGCATCTCAATAAGAAGTTATATTCAGTTTTATTCCTTCTGTTTAGAACATAAGCGAGAAATAGTTAAATACTAGTTTATGAAGCGGTTGATGGTTTTCATTACTATTGACGTAGTCTCTAGATGTTACAAACCACAAATGTTCCAAGTTAGCTGGCACACAAAATGTCTGATGTCCTGAATTTATTGTACAGTCAATCAATATGGTCATAGCTTACAATAGGCATTAATAAGGAACACCTGCTTGTTTAGCCTAGTCTGTCCAAGCAAAAAAGACATTCCGGCAAGATGGGGAAATGGCTCCAGCTCGGTCAATATTGGTTCAAAATGTATTAACTTACTCTCAAATTGTAGAAAATAATATAATCTACAATTTGAGACCAAGTTTATATTTTTTAAACCAGTATTGACCGAGCTGGAGTAATTTTTCGATCTTGCCAGAGTGTCTTCTCTGCTTGGACAGACTAGAGTCTATCTAGCCACCTGTTTAAATTTGGCGGCCATTTCAGTGGCTTATTTCCATTTTGAGCTGATATTTTTCGTTTGTTTTAGTGCTTGTAACAATTGTTGGAGATGGTTTGAATAGATTCGTTCAAGGTAAAAAGGTAGCGAGAAGCAAGTGTGGATTTTTCGTGTATTAAAGTGAATACTGTAGGCCTACTTGGTAGTTTGAAAATAATCACGAAAATATTCATCTCTCATCATTTCTATTCATCTCTCAATATCGATCTCATAGTTGATAAAATTAATTGGAATAATAAATTTATTGAAATTCATTGATTTAATTCAATAAAATGTCAATAGTAATTATACTATCTTCCTTTTTCTAAATTTATGATTCATCAAACCTACTTATTAGAAACAGTAGCAATTTCTAATATCAACACCTCTAAGATTAATAATAATAATAGCAACATGATTGCATTATACGTTATTATACGTTATACGGATATATTTCAATTCTGAAGTAGAAGTTGAAGTCAATCTTAAGTTAATTCTTGCCAATCCTTATCAAACTGAAGTGGATGTTTCCGTGAAATTGCTTTCCATATTTTTTCCTTGATGATTCATTAATTTGCTATGATATTCATAAATTTGAAACTGTTTATTAATGAATCTATCTTTTTATTTTCAGGTAAGGAAGAAATTCTCGGACCGTAGTCTATATTACTTTGGAATTTACGTGTTAGGTGAGCTTCATAGTAATTTATACTTCACAATGTGAACATTATCCTATTCATATTTTTCTTGTTTCATCCAATTTTTTTCATTATTTTCTTCAATCAAGCAACTTTATTTGTTTTATTTTTATCATCTTCTTTACAATTCGTAATTTTTATTTCTCATTTCATTCCTTTCAACTTTCTGTTCTTCCTCCTTTATTTAGTCTTTCCTCTCTTCTTCGCTTCTTTTCTTTCACATTCATTCCCTATCTCTTCTCTATTTCATCTTCATATTCTCTCTTCCATCTATTCTATTTATATCTTTTCTATCATTCCTCGTTTTTATATTCTCCATTCTATCTATCTCATTCTCTCCCATTCCTCTTCTTTGTTCTTCTATTTCTTCTTCTTTTTCTTCTCGTTCGTCTTCTTCTTCTCCTCCTTCTTCTTCTTCTTCTTCTTCTTCTTCTTCTTCTTCTCCTCTTCTTCTTCTTCTTCTTCTCTTCTTCTTCCTTCTTCTTCTCTTCTTCTTCTTCTTCTTCTTCTTCTTCTTCTTCTCTTCTTCTTCTTCCTTCTTCTTCTTCTTCTTCTTCTTCTTCTTCTCCTCCTTCTTCTTCTTCTCCTCTTCTTCTTCTTCTTCTCCTCTTCTTCTCTTCTTCTTCTCCTTCTTCTCCTCCTCCTTCTTCTCCTTCCTCCTTCTTCTTCTTCTTCTTCTTCTTCTTCTCTTCTTCTCTTCTTCTTCTTCTTCTTCTTCTTCTTCTTCTTCTTCTTCTTCTTCTTCTTCTTCTTCTTCTTCTTCTTCTTCTTCTTCTTTTTCTTCTTCTTCTTCTTCTTCTTCTTCTTCTTCCTCTTCTTCTTCTTCTTCTTCTTCTTCTTCTTCTTCTTCTTCCTTTTTTTTCTTCTTCTTCTTCTTCTTCATTTTTTCTTCTTCTTCTTCTTCTTCTTTTTCTCCTTCTTCTTCTTTACATCATTCTCATCTCCTTCGTATTTCATTTTCAACTAGACATTTAGCTCATCATTAACATCAACTTCTCACTCACGACCAACCAAACAAAAATCAACACATGCTTTACCCATTATTTTGTTACTCAAACTCCATAACTCGATCTAAATATTTCACAAATACCACCTCATTATTTCATATACTCGGCACTATTTGTCCGACTTATCTCAAGAACTATTAATTTTATTCGTTGAAAGGAATTTCCATCCACGATTGTTATCGACCGAGTGTCCTCCAAAAACATTATTTTATTATAATTCAATTCAATGGACGTAATAAATAGTTAATTGTCCATTAAACTTAATGCGTATTATCGTTATTTTTTTCCAACTCCGTTCACATGGTATGACATAAGACCATTGAGAACTTCGTGGAACAGTATTGTTGGTGCCCATGACCTCTCTAACACTTCCAGCGTCTATGGGATCAAACAAGGGTACTCTAACCTTTTATCCTTCTAAACTGCTATACTATAGTTGATTCAACTTTCAACTTTGTGTAGCACTTTTAAGATTGGGAATACAATGTATTTCGAGTCGGAAGTTACGTCAGATAGGGTGTAAAAGTTACACACTGTTACAATAATTCACAAACGCGCGCCAATTTAATGACAAATGCGCGCCAAACATTCATCAAGCACGTCGTAAAACAACTAATATTTCGGTGGTATGTCCTGAGCAAAGAAGACATTCTGGCAAGATGGGAAAATTACTCCAGCTCGGTCAATTTTGGTTCAGAAATGATTGATTTAGTCTCAAATTGTAGGTCAGAATGTTTCCTACAATTTAAGAACAAATTCATAATTTTTGAACCAATATTGACCAAACTGGTGTCATTTTACCATTCTGCCAGAATGTCTTCTCCGCTTGGACAGACCATACCAGTATTGTGTCTTTCAGGTCCCTCCCTCTCAACAAAACAATGAAACCGTATGTCAAGCAGCCATTCAACAGCTTGGCTACTGTATATGGATAGGAGCTGTGATTTAAACCGTTCAAAAAAGTAGAAATAGGCTAATTGTTTGTTAAGTTTTGGAGAGGTTGTTGCAAAATGTCGAAGCGTTGTAACATTATTCATGCGAAAACTTGATTTTTTGAGACAGAAAAAAGTTCAACAGATGTTTCATTAATTTAGGGGTGAATATTTTTGGATACTGATGTTAAATGCACTTTGCAACGAATATGTTTCTTATGCAAAACTGGGGAACCAGCTCAATATCACTAGAAGTGAACTGTAATTTATTTATTACGATCTGAACTAACTCTAGAAGTAAAAAATAATAAGTTTAGTCCTTTTCCTTCGACATGTCTCCCCACTTTCTAACCCCAAACATATTTTTAAATCAGTCTTGAATTTTTTTCAACTGACCAATCTATTTCGTCTCCAACTATCTGATTCTTTAGCACTCCTTGTCAGAGCTGTCTTTTTTTCAAAAACTGATCGCAGTTCGGCCCTTTGAAGATGCATCGAAAACTTTTTTGTTGAAGAAATGGTCAAAATATAAAACTGCAAAAATACCGTTAGGTCGGCTTTTATCAAAATAGTTGGCACTATTCATTCATTGAAAAGTGGGTGGGTGGTTTACAACATGTAGTAAAATAGATAACGGTTTGTCCACCTTTCATGGAATAATACTGTACTGACCTTACAATTTTAGAAACATTTCGAGATTTTTTACAAAGAAATCTTAAAATCTTTTAGGAGAAGGATCGATCACATGTGCTCAAAATATTTCTGAATATCGTATCCGTATCTCATTTGAAAAAATAAGTCACTCCTCAATATTTATCGGGAGAAATTCAGATCAAAGATATACTCAGAATCAATTATCTATCGTAAAATTCAACAAACACAGAATTAAGTTTTAAAATACTCGTAGATAGGTTTCTAGTTGTACGATGACCATCGTAACAAGAACAAGGAAAATTGTTTCAACTTGAAAAAAATGTTGACAAAATATCAATGTTCAAACAAACAAGGGTCAACCTTGTTTGTCCAAGAGACAAACCATGAAATGTTTGTCCTTCTAGTATCCTCACTCAATTTTTTCCAGAAATAGGAACTCGTAAAGTTCAAACACACCAAGGGTCATCCGTGAAATAGGTCCTATAGTTCGAAACCGCCGGTCTCTCTCTCTCTCTCTCTCTTTCCTATTCTTCTCTCTTCTCTCTCTTATTCTGTTCTTCTTTGCTCTCTTTTTCTTATTTCTGTTCTCCTTTCCGCTTTTGTTGAGTCGTGTACGTCAATCAACGAAAAGCACAGGTCATATCCTGGACTTGGACTGTATAGTATATACCGTACACTGTAACGTATTTCAACTCAAAATAGTGTTGGATGCTTTTTCGCACCGACTTGCTAAGTAGTCGCGTTTTGCTTTGAACTACAGATATATCACTGTACAGTATTCAGAGTTATAAGTGTTATATTTCTATATTGTAGTGACATTTCGCTTCAAGGTATAGGTATATTTTAGCTTGATTTTCAAGCAGTTTGTATATATCACTCTATAGTATATTTCTATATTGTCCTGGCGTTTTGCCCTGAGCTATAGGTATATTTTAGTTCGATTTCTAAAGGTTTTTTGTGTATAGAGTAGGCTACTGCACACTATTTTCAGTTATATTTCTTATTTTCATGACGCTTTGCTCCTAGCTATATAGGTATATCTCAGTTCGATTTTCAGAGGTTTGTATGATATAGATTTCTGTACTGTCCTGCTCAAGTCAGTGGGCAAAATAGAGAGAGATTGACTAAAATAAAAGACGAGAACGTTCACTCACGTTTGTGTGGCGTCTTCACGGTCACCAAAGAATATAACGGGCGACAGCCTATTCAAATAGGGAAGTTGAGAAGCCTTGGAGCATGGGAAGCTGTGTTTGAAAATGATATTTGAGAATAAGTATAGGAATAAATATTGTTATTTCATTGCCATATTTATTATAGAATAATGTAAATTAAATTTTATTGTGGATCTTCAGAGATAGAGAGATAGATATTGTTATAAATTTGTTAGTTTGATAGAAGTATAGGAGTTAATTATTTTGTTACAAGTCTTTGGAATTATTTGCTTATCAATTGATCAAATAATTCGGGTAAAAAACCCTAAACAAAACTTGATTTTTCCGACAGAACTTATCGAATTCAATACATTCCCTAAATTAATACATAGTTTTCCTGCAGAATTCCTGACTATATTTAGTAGTTTGGTATCATCTTGTAGCTTTCAAGTCAGTATCATGAAGTTCAAGCAAACAAAACCGATGTAAACTTATTCCCAAATGAAAGTCTGGAGAAACTATCTTCTCATTAAAATGTGAGCTGATATTTAAATTCCAGTACACGCGAACAATGCATAGAATTACCGTCCGCCCACACATGGTTTACATACAATATGTCTGCATCTTGAAATTCTACATTCATATATAAATTTAGTATCTCGCACACCCTTGAATATTATATTGTGACACTGACCGTCAAACGAATAAAATTAACACGAGACCTCGCAAATGTGTATTGTTCTCTCAATTAGCAATGAAAAAATTATGAATTCTGAGAAAAACCTACTTCCCAAATGCATTTTCCTTTCTTCTCATTATATTCAGTCCTCGCCTCAGAGTATCACCTTCGTCCACTAGTTTTTATTATTATTTGACACGATGTGTTTATAGGCCTGCTTGATTTAAATATTTGAAAAAACGTGGGAAGTTCTGTTGAAGACTTAATAAAAAATGAAGAGCGTTTCCATCACGCATGTGAAAATGGTCATGCAGCGAAAAATAATGAGGTTAATAAAAATAAGGAAGAGAAACTTCACCAGATTTCACCAGTTCAATAGCAAGGAATACAATATATCATTAGTTTTTAAATGAAAAATAACAATTCTATGATATTTTATAAATTAGAATTATGATATTTATAAATTTATGATATTTTATGAATTTTTCATCTTCACTGCCGCACCCGATATTAATCAAATTGGAATAATTTTTTTTATGAAGAATTCAACATCTACTTATCATTTCCATTTCTACACCATAACAAAGTTATTTTTCACATCAATCTTCACATAAGTTTGTTCATTCCTATACTAACTTCTCATCAAACACATGGATAATTGACAGTTTTTCCAATTCCTTTATTATCTAAGGATTAATAGATGGATTTCATTTATCATAAATAGAGGCATTTTTATTTTACCTGGATATGTAGTGTGACCAAGCAAAGAAGACATTCGGCAAGATGGGGGAAATGAATCCAGGTCCAAATTTTGAATTTGGTCTGAAATTGTAGAACAGAATGTTTTCCACAATTTGAATTCAACTTTATAATTGTCGAACCAATATTGACCGAGCTGGAGTCATTTTCCCATCTTGCCAGAATGTCTTCTTTGCTTGGACAAATGAGATACGAGACCAATCCACCAAAAGATCGCTCTCATTTCGTCGTTAGAAGAAACAGAACCGGACTTGTGATAGTGATTTACGCGTCCTAACCCTGAAGCGATTACGAAAGCAATCATTTAGATCTCGGGTTAAGTTGGGTCGATTAAATTCGAACAAATATTACCTGAGACATCAATTAGCTTCTGTTAATTTTTGTGACTCAGTGCACCAGTGAAACTCAGCTCCTATTTGACTTTCAGCGTTTTTATTACAACCGAAAAACCGGTTCAAGAGGTCATGGTTGGGTGTATTATACTAAAAAAACATTACTATACATACGTGTTGGACCCTGATACAATATGTGAACGCATACGAGTCTTTACGGATAGCTTGTCAAGTTTATTTGTAACACTCGAATGGAATATATATTCGGTAGTGATACATTTTAATGGCCTTATTCAAGTAGCCTAATATTTACAACTGTTATTGCTACCGTATATGTCACACATGTGTTACTGTATTTTATATTGACTTTTTTCGTATTTTCTACTTCATGAAAAACTTTATTGTGGTACAAAACAAATTTATAGTTGTTGAAAAGAGTGGAATGAAGGTTACAATATTTTAGTCATAGCCTACAGTCCTTGTATTGTTACTGATATGCTACAAGTATTCTATTGGAAAAAACGTATCCTCTATACAACTATGCAACTAATTCTATGGTTTTGCTATGGAACTATAAAGACTATTAATAGTGCCCTGGTATTATAGATATAGATGATAGATGAGTGTAACCATAGCCCAGGTTTAACGCATGCTAAAATGGAACTGTCAATTTTTAGATGGTTTCATCATTCTCAGCTATTTTCTCATAAGAGAATCATGGTTTCTCATAATTTGGCTGAAATTTATCATTTGAATGTTAATAAGAGAGTTTCACATAATTTTCACAAAAATTTCCATAATTTCCATTTCAATTTTATTTTCTACTCGCGATAAACAGTACACAGCTTCTAGAATGGTTTCACATGAGAAAAAAGTATTTTTCCTGTACAGTATCCATTCTTTCAGCTTTCAATAATATAGACGATCAAATTATTAGTTTTCAATGAAAGATCAATAATTGTGATAGATTTATCATAGAATATGAGTAACATGAAGAATAATGGAATATGAAATAACGGATTTGAATAAGCCGTTAACAATCACCCAAGACTAGAGAACAGATGAATATTATTCGCTAGATGGGAACTGACTATTAACTAGTTGAAGGCGGCAAAAATATAGTTCACAAACAAGATTTAGTCCACCATCATTCATGTGCAGATGAATATTCAAACGTAAGCAAGTTTCTTCTAAATGCGTCCTTTGATATGTGAACGTTGAAGGTGCCTTGTGGCCAATTTATGCTTAGGCATGATCTACACTAACGATTCAGTTACGTTCTAATTTCTGTGGCATTGCTTAAAAATGTTCAAGTACTGAGACCTGTTATAGTAACTAGAAAAGTTTCAGCAGCGTTCAGATAGGGAAGGCCTGGTTATGAGAATTGAATTCGAGTTCTTCGAAGATTTCAAGAATGAAAGAGACAATCAAATTATGAATTAGTGCAAGAAGACTGAATTCTGGTCAACCATAAATAGATTTTTCTATGATTTAGACCTCAATTTAAAAAGACACTTCTGATTTGATTTGATCGAATCTAATCTGATCTAATTTACAACAGAAAACTTTGAGGGTTAATAACTGTTGAGTTAATCGTCTAATCCAGAATGAAACGGAATACTCAAATGGGCTGTATCAAGAGATGCATTGATGATTTTGCATGGAAACTATAGCCAATCTTTCTTATAGGAGAGGATTCAATTCACTGGCGGCTCGTGCCCACGAAATAGGTGAAGTGCTGTACAGTAAAAGATACGGGCACTTCACCTGTTTCGTGGGTACGAGCCGCCAGTGATTCAATTCAATGTATAGTCTGTACAAAACTAACCTATCTTGATGACAGGTCATTTGAGGTGGTCGAATTTCGATTTATGAGTTTCAGTACCCTTCACAGATAGAGTGTTATTAATCTGCTGCTATTTTATTCTTCATTTTTACAAAAGAGTCGCTTCGTGAACCAATATTTCTAATCTGTCACAGCTCATTGTTGAACCGACTTATTTTATGTTGTGTGAATGATAATAATGCTTTATTCATAACTTGCAACACTTCTAATATGACGTCTTGTTACATGCTTGTTGGCTACAATATCATCCACTAAATTTACAAGTCTTGTTTTTGTTTCTCGAGTTGCTTTTCACAGCTTAAGATGCAGAAAGTTATCCGTGGGCGATGTGACTTATTGGAAGTAGTTAGTCGATGGTCGATTTTGCGTGCTTTTCATCAATAATGTTCACATATGAAGCATGCTAGAACGCTCAAAAGACGACCAAGACTTAATCTTAGTATCGTGTTGATCGATTTTACTTGATTTTTACCAATACTCAAGCTTCAAGCATGCTGAAAAACGCACGAAAGTGTGGAATAGATATCTGAAATCAATTTCTCACCTGTACTTTGAGCAGGAAAGATCGTAAAATTGTTTGTCAGTTCTCACCGGACACGGGAAATATGTCTAAATTATCTTGCTTACAACTATGGCTCCAAGGAATATGCTCATTATACGATAAATATTGAACTTACTTTGTGTGGGGTTCAAGTATTTTCATCAACACAATAGATGGTATGGAAAATGGATTATTTGCATATTTCGTGACTTAAATCAATAGGAAATCGTATTTATGCTATCAATTTCTCAATTTATTAAAACACACAAAAGACAAAATTAATTACAATGAATTTCAAAAAAACATATCGATATATCGATTACTATATACTATATATCGATTCTATACTATATATCGATTGACTATTGTGATAAGTCGGTTCATCAGTTGTATTCGAGTAGAAATGGAGGAGTTTTTTGTAGAAATATATAGAATAACAAAAGTGATTTTCAACAAAAATTGGATCATCAGGTACATCTTTGAAATAAAATTAAACTTCAGAGACAATAATTGTGTGACAATGTAGCCTATTGTTTTAGAAAGCTGGGAAGACACACCGTTTCAACGTTAATTGTGTTGCTACGACGGATCTTCTCAGCTTGTACTAACTACAAGTTTACTGTATACGTGTATACATGGAGATAATTAAGTAAGAATCTACTGAAGGAAATATTAAGCCATTCAATCCATAATTGAAAGCTATTGAATTAATAGAACGGAACTTCGTGTACAGATTGTACCTATTCACGTTAGAAAATAATAAGCGCGATTGGTCGCATTTATGAGGAAAATTTTATGACAATTTTTATGACTTTATGACCATTGTGATGTTGCGGCCGCTTGACATTTTTGTATGCACTGAGAAGAGACTTCGTCACAATGTAAAATGTATTGTAAATGAGTGTCTTCTCAGCTAACGCAAACCTGAAAACCTGTGAAGAAACGCCGCTGTAATGTAAATTGTATTGTGTAGGCGTCTCTTCTCAGTTTACGCGAACTTCACTCTTGTCCTCTTCACTTTTATTTTATTCTCGGATGTAATGAGCGTCAGTTAAATGCCATTTTAGTAATAAAACCTGTACTGTGGTCGTAAAGTGTAGCAGCTGATAAGAGCGGCTGATAAAGCCAACCTGATTTTTCAATTCAACTTAAATGAGACCGCATGTTTGATGAGAACAGTGTGCGTTCGAAAAATAGTCTACACAACTCTTAATCAGGAGATTCTTGTAAAGTAATCAAATTATTATGGTAATTCTATTAACAAATTTTTTTTTCATGTAAAAGATATTATAGCAAGAGACTATTAACTTTAGAAGTAATGGATCGAATTAATACGAGATCAAATCAATCTATCAAATTAATAAAAAATATAATTCTAGCTATCAAAATCAAGAAAAATGATTGATCGATTAATAAAAAAAATTATTATCTGGAGCAAGTAAGTTATACCAGAGACAATATATTATTACTGGTTATACAAATACATTGTCTCTGGTTATACAATAAAATTTAATACATGTATTGTGACATAACCATCTATCATTTCTCAGAGAAATGGTAGATGGTTATGATTGTGATGACATCTGGAATAAATTAATTGCATTAAAAACTATGCAAAGATGTATAGATTGGTTCTATGTAGACTGATTGTATTCATACAAATGTTTTATGAAATCTTCCCTTTTCCAAGACTAGAAGAAACAGAACAATGATTATGAGCTAATAATAGTATAATGGCAACGTAAAGAGTCTTACAAAAACCCGCGTTGTTGACAAATAAGAATAACCATGATATTACGCTAAATTGGTTCTAGCCGCACAAAAAACCGAATCAACAGAAGTCACGACTATACGTAATACGGGTGCATGTCAAAAATTAGCCAAGTTTTTCAAACTGGAAATATTATGTCCTCTTTGTAATGTCGTTTCATGATTCAATTTGTAATTACAACCGTCTGGGATCAAATTTCAATTCAGGTAGCACTTGAAGGGGGGATGATTTCAATGAGATTTTTAATGACCAGGACAATGGAAGAGTTTCATTCAGGCTAGACTGAGGTTCGTTTTTTAGATTATTAATTTCGAATGTTGAGCAAACAAGGTTGCAATAAACATTTGATGAGTTTTCACTAAATGAGATTCAATCCAAGAATATTAACTTTTAGATTTTTATCAATTTCAGAAACAAGATATAGAAGCTTCCTCATTAGAATTGGAACTGTGCTTGGTATTAAGATGCAGGAACCATAAATTATCGAAAACTTTGATATATCCTTGAAAGGTGGAAGGAATGAAAGAACAATATCAGGAAAAATAATAGGCTACATAGAATTTTGACTGAAACTTTTTTATCGTGAATTCATAGTAATAATTATCCACTTCTCTTACGAAAATTCAAAATCAATTTTATAATGAAATCTATCTTATTCATGTAAAAACAATCATTATTTCCGATTCAAATTGAAAATTAATCAACGTACTAGCAAAAATATATTTATTATTATTAGTAAAATAGTATTTCAATTGATTGAACAGTTGAAGAACAGCAAAAAAATAGTTCAAGAGAATTAACAGTTCAATAGAGTAGGCCTACTGCGTTCTGTGATTATAATTTGTTGAGAAAAGAAATGGTGAATATTATTGTTTCAAACTCCGCCCAGTGGGAGTGTCTTCCCACTTCAGACGACCAATCAGAAGCTTCCATTTTGAAATCCACCATTTCGTCACTATCATTCAACTTGCGGCCATTTTACTTTTCCAACGATACATCTAATGGGTCTGTTGATATTACTTTGAGTCGTTTTACTTAATTGATTATATTGTCATTGCGATTATATTGATGATTTTCCAACTCGATAACACATACGAGTTATAATAAAGCGCAATGTTCCAGTAAAAAAGTGCTCGGAATTTCAACAAAAATCTTAACTATCAAAAATTAAAGTTATTAACTTTTCATTGAAATTTTTGTTCTCTGATGATCGGGCCAGCTCAATTCATACTGTCTAGAATACGAGTATTCATAAGAATGTAAAATAAAATTTCAATGAAAATTCCAATTAAATATTCATTAAAAGTTTAAATTTTTTATTGTGATAATTGTATAAACTGCGTTATCCAATCTCATAAACTTTATTGATCCGTGATAATTTTAATCATTCAGATCCCGTTAGCGACTATGTCCACCGATTGACCTTTACAAAAAGAAAAATAAGGAGAAGAGAACGAACAAGAAGAAGGAGAAAGAGAAGAAAAAAGAATAAGTTGATGGATGACTGCTGATATTTTACACTATTGGCTACTTCTTGTACTATCTATCACTGAATGACTGACTTGTCGAGTTGCATATAATACAAACTATTGTATATAGAAATAATCGCATACAATACAATAGTTATATCGATTTATATAGAAATATAGTAGCTGATAATCTCTGAATATATTCCACCGGAGATAAATTGAGAGAGAGCCTGAGCTTAGCAAGTAATTAACGTTGTCCACTATTCTCATACAAATTAAGCAACACCATCTATTGGACAGATATCATACGAAACCGGTTGTTATATGTGCTAAGGTGAGAAGAAGCATTGAGAAGTGTAAGCTTTGATGACTTAATCATCATCACCTTTTTACCCTTATCCTATTCTGCTACTTCATTCCTTCTCCTTTTCAAAATCTCTCCTTATTGTTCTGCTCCTTTCCTTTAACTTCTTCTTTGTTTTGACTTCTTCAAGTTCATCACCACAATCTACTTCTTCCTTTTTTCTCATTTTCCTTCTTCTTCACAATCTAGTTCTTCATACACTTCTCCTTCTTCAGGTTCTCAATCTCTTCCTCAGGTGACCCTTTTCTTCCTATTTTTTTTCTCTCTTTTTTTCTCCATCTTGATAACTACATCGCAATCAACATGCATTCTCCACTGGCGGCTCGTGCCCACGAAACAAGTGAAGTGCTTTATAGTAAAAGATACAGGCACTTCACCTGTTTCGTGGGCACGAGCCGCCAGTGCTTCCTATCTATTCTTCCCCAATTCCATCATTCTCTTCCTTCATAAATAACCTTTTCTTTCTATTCTTCTTCATCATCCTTTCCTCTCCATCTCTATTCCTCCATTCAATCAAAATCATTTTCGTTGACCAATACCAGATTGACTAATAGTCAAATACTAAGCGAAGCTGTTGGCTTTTGCCGTGTACCGAATCTTGAAGCACTGGCATCAATTAATTAAAAATACCAACTTCACGCTCATATATTCTGTCAACGTCATTCAAAAATCAATGACGCAATCAATGGTATCCGTTATGTAAATTGCCCTCTAGCCATATTAGAATAAACCTCAAATAGAACTCATTTTTAGCATTCGTTACAGTACTATATTTTTTAATAATAATATTTGAAAAATTTTCATCAATTTCTCCTCTTAGAATCACCGTTTTCAATATTATTCCACATAGATTTTACATTTTTTTGTAGAAAAAATATATCATGAACCTCTCAAACGTCAACAATTGTTTTATATTACAGTATATTTTCTATGTTCTTCAATGAATTATTTTCATCTAATTCCCGGTACGAGAGTTTCAATGATCATTTCAACGATTTCATGAAGTTAGGTACTTGAGCAACGAAAACTTTATTGTGATTCAACGGAATCATATAGAATAGAGTCGACTATATCAGTGTATTTTATTCCACTATTGTTATTTTTTCAACTAATTCGTCTGGTATTATTATTATTATTATCATTATTATTATTTTATTATTATTATTATTATTATTATTATTATTATTATTATTATTATTATTATTATTATTATTATTATTTAAATTTTGAATTTTCCAACGGAGTATGATAGAGTTCCTTTCACGAAATAAAATAAATATAACGCATTGTTTGTCAATGACTCAACAGCTCTATGAAGGGCCAAGGCCTACCAGGCTCTTAAATATAACCTTAATAGATTCTATTAAAGGAAGCTATGATATAACACATTACAACGATAAATTGAAAAAAATGAACAATTTTCGCCGAGTTGAATTCCTCCAAGAAGACTGTGCGTTCGTTATAGTTTGTCTGCATAATTCTCGAAATAATTTCTTATAAGAATCCAGTTTTCACATTACAAATTCAACATCCAATCACCAAAAAATCCCTTTGTTCTCCGGGCTTACCCAACACAGACCTCGCTAATGATTTATAGGTTATGGAATCTGTTCCATTTTTAGTTCCTTGTTTGTTCAAATTTCCAGGGGAGACTCTCCGCGGTCTAGTGATCCAGACATTTGTAGTAGAGACGCCGAATAGACCGTGTAGTTGTAATAAAGGAAGAGGAGGAGAAGGTTTAGAAGAAGGAGGATAAAGAAAATGAAGAAAAGAAAGAATAAGAGAGACGCCAACTTCGTTTTGTTCGACGCCAGTTTCATGGACAAAAACCAAAAGAAATCCCAAAAACTCCGGGTTAGGGGGAGTCAGCGAGTCCAAATTTGGATTTGCCCCAAGTGTGGCTAACTCAAACCAAAGGCACGGCTCTCAATGTTTTAAGTTTGTCCCTAATAATGGACGGCTCCCTTCTGAAATACATCTGGTTCTTGTTTTTTTCACAACAGACTTATTCAAAACTCAGTTGTTGTTTTTAGAACTGTGACATGGACGGTTGAACATTGGACGGGAATGAGACTATGTTGTTCGTTAATATGTTACAGTAATAATAATCATATGCCCAGTATTGGAATAATATGCTACAGATGTTCTTGATGAAGTAGCAAACTACAATGATATGTAACAATCATAGTAATAATAGTAATAAGTTATGAGAAGTGAATAAAAAACTGGCATAGTATCCTTACTGTATCTCCAACATCACAGTAACATTCCACCAAAAAGGATTCTATGTTTTAGAGTTCTATTATTCTACGATTCCACCAAAATGAATGAATAGTTACGAAAAATTACAGTCCAAAAATTCTATTTATCCCTATAAACCGGAAAATTGAATCAATAGAATTGATTACGATGTCCATGTCCATAGGGAATGGTTCATCACGGTGTACTATTACAATACCGTGACATGAAACTTCAGCAAAAAGATAAAAATTTACAATAAAGATAAAAGATTCAAAGAAAAATTTACAATATAATATGATAATCGATTATTATAGTAGAAAATAATAATTATTAATCCTTGAAATTGATAGAAAGAGCTACTACTCCCGGAAATATTAACACCATTTAGACGCTCAATCCTTACATCCTTGTGTTATCCCGATTAGTTTTACGTCCTCTTCGTCTTCTTCTCCCCCCTTCTCCCCTCCTCCTCCTCCTCCTCCTCCTCCTCCTCCTCCTCATCCTCCTCCTCATCCTCTCCAACTTTTCCTTGTTTTGATCTATTTCTGTACTCCATACCGTATCGTGGGACGCTAAGGAATATCGAGTGGGGTAGTCTCGGGCATGTTCTATTTTCGTCCAAAAAAAACGTTCTCTGGTCCTGCCTGAAGACATCCTGGTCACAAAGATCGCTTTCCTACTTCTGTTTCTATGTCTGACGTTCACGAAACATTATTAAAATAAGCCTCCTTCTAACCTTGAGTTTTTCAACTTTTGAAAAATATTCTCGATGACGTCTGTTCAAGTTTTTAACCTTAAAAAAACATTTTTTCGAGAAAGTCGACTCTTCAGGAACGTAAGATGCGGGGGTTGTTCTTGAAAGGCTGTAATTTGTGAAGTCTGTTCAAGTTTTTAACCTTAAAAAAACTTTTTTTCGAGAAAATCGACTCTTCAGGAAAGTGAGATGTGGGGGTTGTTCTTGGAAGGCTTTGTTTATTAATTGATAATGAAATTTTCAATTTCATATAGGATTACTTAGTATGTTTGTTAATATTGCTGTTTGTAAGTCGGAACAGGCAAATACCTAATCCTTGTAAGTAAGATGATGATGATGATGATGATAATGATGATGATGATGATGATGATGATGATGATTATGATGATGATGATGATTTTATAAGCGTTCTTGGAATACTGTGGAGTGTTGAAGTAAAGATGACAATTTAGAATATTCATATCAATATAGATTTAGTATTCAAGTAGGCTTGTATTCTCAATTATTTGTGAGTTACTAGAGGACTGTTGAAGTATTAGTAATAATTTTACGTCTTTATATCAATTCTCAGACTTATCATTCAAGTACTACATGAGTATATGAGTTGTCTATTTAGTTAATTATTGGTGGAAATCCAATCCACCATCACCTTGAATATTGTAACAAAAACTTTGTTTGAAAATTATTTCTGACTTATATTTGTGTGAGAGCGTTTCATGATAAATACAGGTTATGAGCATAAAAGAGAATCCTACAATAATAATTGGAAATGAATAATAAGCAAATAAGAAGATCTAAACTAATCCAATTGATAAAAAATAAAACCATTTCTTGATTTTCGAACCCACCGTATTCTTGTAATTCTACTAGTAATCTGTAATTGTATTCTCTACTTGTATTCTGTAATTCTTGTAAAACGATTCTCAACGCGTATTCCTTTCAATCCAACAACACGTACTTTATATGAGTGACGTCACTATCAACTTGTCATTGTAATCGCAGCGTAATAAAGTAGGCTAACACGCATGCGCAGACGACTACAGAGTTTTTACGATCTCGAAGCACAGGTGGATATGTCACATAAAGATAACGCGCTTTTATCTATTGGAGAGTACAGTCTGAACAAGCAAAGAAGACGTCCTGGCAAGATGGGGAAATGACTCCAGCTCGGTCGTTATTGGTTCAAAAATCATGAATTTGGTTTCAAATTGTAGGAAACATCCTGATCTACAATTTGAGACCAAATTTATTAATTTGGTAACAATATTGACCAAGCTGGAGTAATTTCCCATCTTGCCAGAATGTCTTCTTTGCTTGGACAGACTATTACGGCTCTCCGGTTGGGATACTGCTTATGCTACAATGGAAATGTTAATTGCTAGCGATGGAGTGAGAATGTTTGAAAGGAGTCTTTGATTTTATTCCATTCTTTTGCTGTTCATGAACTTGTCCATCAGATCTGTAGTTCAATTTGAAGAGCATCATGACATTCTGTAGATCCAACCCTGAAATTAACGAAGAAGTTATTAATTTAATTTTAATTGTAAAATCTCACTTGAACTCGTCATAATTATTTCCATGTTTTCGCTTCCTTTCTATATATTTTCTTTAATCGCTGTCTTCATTTCATAAATCAATTGATAGTTTCAAACAAAATATTCATCCATATTATGAGTATTAAAGTTATCAATTGTTAGTTTTGAACAGTATAATACTCTTCATTATTAGGTATTATAAATATAAAGTATTAAGTATTAAAACAAATAATTGATACGGTAGTTTTAAACGATTGTTAGTATTCATGTAAGATAAAGTGAGACCAATGAAATTGTTTGGAAAAGAGAGATAAAAACCAATATTGTTAGAAAACCCGTAGCTCTTGTTATCACATAGATTATTTCTGAACGATTTCATTCCTACTAATTTTGGCTCCATCGAATAACAAAATCAGTTGGTATTTAAAGTTTTACAAATCTTCATGAAAGAGAAAACGCCAAAAATTAATAAAATCAATTGAAATATGAGTAATACAAATCGATATTATTAGTATTTTTAGCTTTCGATAAGCTGAATGAATCCATTCCTATTACTGTTATCACGAACATTGTCCAGTTGGGGGTTTGTTTCAGGGTGTGGTTAGTGAAGGGTCTAGTGGTCAGCAAAGGGTTTCCGCTCACCGGACGGGTGGAGTTCGAACCCCCGCTGCACAAACAACCCCCATTAACCTTTTCCGCACCCCCACAATCACCATCCCCCTCCTACCGAAGTCACTTTTTGATCTATAGCGTTTACCTAATCATATAATCATCATTATGGCGTTTCCTCAACACACCTTGGGTGGAAATAGTGAGTTGGAGACGAGTGTGTAAGAGAGAGAGAGAGAGAGAGAGAGAGAGAGAGAGAGAGAGAGAGCGAGATAAAGAGAGTGTATGACAGAGAGAGAACAGAGAAAGAGAAAGATAGTATATGACTGAGAGAGAATAAGAGGGAGAGAGTAAGAGAAAAGAGTAAATGGTTGGAAATTGATGAGAGAAAGAAAAAGTAGGAAATTTTTAGGAAATAATTTGATAATATGCTATAATTCATTGATTTAAAATTAGTAATGTATAGTTTGTAATAGTTAATGGAAGATATCGAATTCAATTATCTAATAATAATAATAATTTATTAATTATGCAAAATACAAATATTCATTCATTTTACAGAAACAAGTAAACTTTTTGATTATTGAAAGATTCAAGATCACTCGTAAAAAGTAGAAAAAGGGAAACTTCGATATCAGAAAAAATGAACAAAAAATTGTTGTAAGAGAGAAAAATTGGAAGAAAAAGAGAGAATAATGATAGTGATTGGAGAAAGAAACCCGTCACAGTCTTACCACTCACTCATCCCTTAAAAAAACACCTACAACTCGCCCTTAGCAAAGTTAATTCCCTAAAACAACAGTTTAGATCATCTCTGTCTTTCTCTTACTTACTGTTGATCCATTCACTCTTTCTCTCACTCGTTGAGAAGTGCCAAGCCCTTCCGCTTTGCAAGCTATCAACACCTTTAAACCTCCCTCCCCCCCTCGCCCTTCACGACATCCACCCAAACAAGTAGTGTCCAAATATGGCCATTAATCCTCTTACTAATAACACTTATTAGTTTTCATGTTCAGTTTCAAGCATAATTACGCTTTTTTCTATAAATATGATTCTGTCATAACATAATAGTTTTATGGTCTGTTGATTCCAGAATAAAACATTCTGTGATAGATATCGTATGTTATACGTTAGGAATCGTTCTCAGAGAGTATTAAGGTTTAATATGAGTGATTTCCTTCTCTATTGAAAAATGTTTGCTGCTTCTAATCTCCAAAAGCTGATATTATCTATCAGAGTTGCCATTTATTTATGGCTAGACAATGTTTTTGAAATAAGAAAAGACAATGGATGCTCAAATCAGCTACGTCACGTACAACAGACAGATGTAACTGCCTAGCTTTCTAAACTGCTTCATTGAGTTAGGCTTATTAATAAGGTGCTTATTAATAAGGTGCTTATTAATAAGGTGCTTATTAATAAGGTGCTTATTAATAAGGTACTTCAAAGGTAGGCTACGTTTATAGGAATTAATAGAAATATAATCGAACAAATAATTGAAAAAGTATTAACCAATACCAGTCGAGGAGGAATAATTCATTGATAATTCAACTTTTATTTTATTCTTTCAGCAGAGCACTTCAAAGTTTCTGTAACTTTCTTTAAATTTCTGATGTTATCTTCGTGTATCATAATACAGTAGTATGGAAAAGCTACTCTAATCTTCAAACCAATC